>JAMYCR010000015.1:14094634-15294634 GCA_028830335.1 Eucera pruinosa
TTTTATCTCGAGAAAATCATCGACTCCGTGTTTGGAGCCCTCCCTTCCGAGACCCGACTCTTTCACCCCACCAAAAGCGGCTTCCGCGGTAGAAATTAATCCCTCGTTTACCCCGACCATTCCAACTTCCAATCTTTGCGCTACCCGAAATATTTGCGACAAATCTTCGGAGTAAAAGTATCCGGCTAAGCCAACAGGCGTGTCGTTAGATCTTTCTATAACTTCCTCCTCGGTCTCGAACTTGTTAATAACGGCTACCGGGCCAAAAATTTCCCTGTTGTATATCTTCATATTTTCGGTGACTCCCGTTAGAAGCGTGGGAGCGTAAAACAGTGGCCCCAACTCTGTCAACGGTGCACCGCCGCAATGAACTTTCGCTCCCTTTTCCACCGCGTCCGTCACCAAATCGTGCACTATTTTCAATTGACTTTCTTTGATCAGAGGACCATGCGTGACTCCTTTCTTGCTACCATCACCCATCTTGATTTCATCTTTCATCTTCGACAATAGCATCTCCACGAATTTATCGAATTTGCTGCTCTGCACGAAGAATCTGTTCGCGGAGACGCACGTTTGCCCCGAATTACGGAATTTGCTGGCCATCGCTCCCTGCACGGCTACGTCCAAGTTCGCGGAATCGAAAACGATGAAGGACGCGTTGCCTCCCAATTCCAGACCGAGCCGTTTTATACCCGAAGCGCACTGTCTGTACAAAATCTTTCCCACAGCCGTCGATCCCGTGAACGATAGAGCCCTTATATCGGGATGCTCGCATAACTCTTTACCGACAGCGGGAGAATTTTTCAGGCTCGTTGTAATTACGTTTATCGCTCCCTTGGGGAAGCCTGCCTTTTCCGCGAGATCGGCTAAAGCTAAAGCGGTCAGAGGCGTATCTTCCGAAGGTTTAATTATACAGGTACATCCAGCGGCAAGGGCGGCGGCTGCTTTACGCGTAATCATAGCGTGCGGGAAATTCCACGGCGTAATCAAAGCGGTTACTCCTATCGGCTCTTTAAAAAGCATAAGTTTTCTATTAGGTAGAGGCGCTTGCAGGATTTCGCCGTTGATTCGCCTAGCTTCCTCCGAAAACCATTCCACGAACGAATTCCCGTATTTGATTTCGCCCATGGATTCGGCGATAGACTTTCCATTTTCTTTGGTCAAAATTTCTGCCAGCTCTTCCGAATGTTTTACCATTAAATTGTACCAATTTCTAATTAAATCGCTTCTCTCCTTCGCGGTTAATTTGCTGAATGATGTGAAAGCTTTGGAAGCCGATTTAATGGCCAATTTGGTGTCTTCTACGTCCATATCGGGGACATTCTCGATAACCGATTGATCGGCCGGGTTGTACACGGCAAACGTTTCCTTTTTTACGGCTTCCGTCCATTTTCCGTCCACGTAGGCCAAATTTCTCAAAAGATGCGCCGATCGGCTCAACATCGGAGCACAATACGAGATACTTTTTTGTAACGCGCACGCGTTCGAAATCATTGGAATCGTTATCTGCAAACGAATTATTTATAAACAAATTGTCTTTCTGCACGAACGATAGAAAAGTTGAAACATTTAAGCTGCAAATTTACACATCTAGGCAAGAGGAACTAAGGAAGAGGAATACAAATGAAAATTTTTGTTTCGCTTTATAAATAATACTGTGTGCTTTTCTTTGAATATTTTATATACTATAGCATGCTACGGTGGCTCTCAAAACGATAGAATACTTTCATTTATTCCCTGTTTAATCAAACCGTGCGTGCCAATTATCAAATTTTATACTTGTGCTTAATTTGCTACTTGAATTCTTATGTTAAGTTTCTTTCAGTCTTGATCAAGTTAAGACACCTATTTGCAAAATAATAATAACTCATTTAAAACTTGTGAGTTTAAAAGCCTTTGTCACGGAAAAGCACGAGATACAAATACAAATATAGTTCAAGAAAAATCATAGGAAATGAGCGATATACAAGCATAAATGTTAATGCAAATAAACGTACGAAAATACGCGTACGACGTTAGCGTTCGATCAATTTCGCGAGCTACTGTACGTCTATTCCGTATTGTTTTGCCCACTTAAGTTTGCCATGGATAAATGAAAATCTGTGATCTACTTATAGTTTAAACGATTTACACGATCCGTACACGAACACGTTAGTGTGAGTACTGTCAATCTGACACTTACCTACCTTCGGAACAGGCGAATGCGTAAAATTGTTTTACAAATTTAAGCCGGCACACCTTTCCTTTATAAATGGTTTATTCGGAGTAACCTTATCAATTCTCGTTATCAATCTCCCTGCGACCGGCCTTATATAACCTTCTGCTACTTTATTCCGATTAAACCTGCGCTTACACGTATTTCGACTTACTGGTGAAGCTTGGTGGTGTGCGCAACCGGCGCGCCAATGTCGCGCGAGCGCGAGGTCAATAAAATTGTTATCGGATTTATCTGTTTGTTGCAATATCACATCTCGGCAAGCTGAAAGTGTATTAATATTTTTTAAACGTCATGAGCACGAATACCAAGAGGACCATTTACGTAGGTAAAAAACAATTTGTAAATGACAACTTCGTGTTAACTGTAAACAGCTCGCATAACCTAGTTTAACCTGAACGATATGTTTGTTACGATGTAATTTATTGTTGCTGTATAGGCGGCTTGGCCGAGGAGGTAGACGAAAAAGTGTTGCACGCGGCGTTTATACCTTTCGGTGAAATCGTCGATGTGCAAATTCCATTGGACTACGAATCCGAAAAGCACAGAGGTTTCGCTTTCATTGAATTCGAAAGCGCGGAAGATGCGGCGGCAGCGATCGATAATATGGTACATGTATAAAACAGCATTATCTCTGTGAGTTATTTAACAACTTAGTTTCGTAGCAAACATTCGCTAAATCTGCTAAATATGCAAATCGGTATTTTTAGTAATCATTCTTTTGATTTCCGCGAAGCGGCAAAGCACGTACTTTGCAGCATTAAATTACCATTGCTACGTTTATAATATTATTTGGTAAAGGGCTACGAGCCCATTTATGAATAGATAATACGAATGACAATAAGATGATATAGATTTTTAAGTAACTCTGTTACCATTCTTTGAAGGACCTTTTGTTTGAAACTGTATGGGCCTTTGCAGCCCTGTAATCCAAAGAAGGGTTAACAGCATTAAAAGAAGTCATTTCACCTCCAAAATGCAATGATTTTTACTTTACTCTATCACTGTATCTTTTTACGTATTAAACGCATTCCGCGTCTTTTCGCCCGGCTAAATTTCCCATAAAAACATAAAAATCTGCAGTCTACTTGTTACAGTACTTACAGTGTTCCTAAAAAGTTCGTATCAACATACGCGGTATATTTTTAAAAATTCTATATGATAAGCGTTCAAATACTCGCGAGTCACTATACATAAATACTTTACTTGATAAATCGTATTTTTATCTATCGTCGCGAAATGCACGTGACGCGGATTAAAAGCTAGCCGCGTTTCGCCGACGATTTTAATACCGATCGCATTAAAGTCGTTTAATCCGCAAATTCGTCGAACCTTATTTTAATCGCGCAGAACGATTCGGAACTGTTTGGACGAACGATCAGGGTAAATATCGCAAAGCCGCAGAAAATAAAAGAAGGTTCGTCGAAACCCGTTTGGGCGGACGACGCGTGGCTGCAAGAACACGCGGGCGAAACCCTTAAAAATGATGAAAATGCAAAATCCGGGGATGCCGTGCAGCCCAAAAAGGGGAAACAAAATCCTCAAGTATATTTCGATGTTAGCATCGGAAAGCAAGAAGTGGGCAGAATTATCATGATGCTGAGAGCGGACATCGTGCCGAAGACTGCTGAAAATTTTCGTGCACTTTGCACCCATGAAAAAGGGTACGGTTATCAAGGAAGCACCTTTCACAGAATTATCCCCGAATTCGTATCCTTTTACTTAATTCCTCAGACCTTTTTTTGCACGGCGATTCTCGTACGATACAGAATCGCGATAGGAATTTTGCGTATTCTCTCGCGTATTTTTCAATGCACTCACCGACTACGAGACAGGGCTTCCTAATACTTTTTTGAGTCATCATTACGTATTTCTATATTATAAAATACAATTCTTTTAGCAGTTTAATTTTACTATCATTCCCTGAAATTATTCCGAAGGAGAATCGTTAAAGAAATACATAAATGAAGCGAATAGAAGACGATCGTCGATCACGCGATTAATGTGTTTCCGTTCGAACTTCGAAGTTGAATTTTCCTTTCAATTTTTGCTCGAATTTCGAAAGTCCACGGTATTTATATCTCTCGTTTAGAAGAAATCAGTGTTATATCGTTAATAGAATAAACAGTTTCGCGATTAGATCTTTTGCGCGCCGATTAACGTGAAGTAAGAATTCCTTATGAGAAACTTAGATGTGCCAAGGAGGAGATTTCACGAATCACAATGGAACGGGAGGAAAATCGATCTACGGGAACAAATTTGACGACGAGAATTTCGAGTTGAAGCATACGGGGCCTGGCACGTTGTCGATGGCAAATTCTGGCCCAAATACCAACGGATCGCAATTCTTCGTATGCACAGCGCGGACCGACTGGTTAGACGGAAAGCACGTAGTTTTTGGACACGTTCTCAGCGGTTTGGATGTAATAAAAAAAATGGAAAAATGTGGCACGAAAACGGGCACTCCTACGCAAAAAGTTGTCATTACAGCTTGCGGAGAATTAACCTAAGCGATGCGGAATGTTCATTAATTTATATTAACTTTCGTTTCCATCAAATACAATTTTCTTACGCAAAGTACACGTTCGTCTTTTTATGCTCCTAATATAATTACTTGTTTGAATATATTTTTCGAATGGGATATCTCAACTAGTAAACGAATCGAATTGGAAAATATACATTTAAGATAAAGTATTATTATTGGCGTAAATATTTGCCGATATAAATCTTAATTTTACGATAAAATGTTTATCTTGCGCGTCCAGCATATGCTTCAAAGAAATGTTCTCGTTCAAAAAATCCCGTACGCGTTTTTTATATCTCGTATTTCACGTAGCAATTGCAGTTAACCTATATTAAATATTATAATATTTAATCGTAGTTATTAAATAACTACGACCGTTTAGTTCGCTACCAAAGTAAAATAAGCGAACAAAATCGGTGTAAATGTACAATAATAAGTTAGATAGTTCTACATTTTTACCGAACAGATAAAAAAGACGCGATGTCATCGTCGCAAATTTATTTGTTCGTCATTTCTCGATAACCACATTAAACCATTACTTCGAGACCGATTCACAACTCGTCCAGCTACCTTTAAATATTTAATTTGCATATAAGTTTCTTAATCATGTTACGTACCACGATAAGTCAGACGATACGACAATTCAATCGTAACATGTCGGCAATAAAATGTCAACGATTGGAAGGAAAAGTAGCGATTGTTACAGGATCCACAGAAGGGTAAGATTAATTTTCCTATTTAAATAATGCTATAATTTGGTATAAATTCTACGAGATTCGTTGCAACGAAGTAATTAGGAGCAGAGGCGGATTTAGGTATAGGCCAAGCAGGCCATAGCCTGAGGCGACGATTTTCAGGCAGAATTGCACTTTAGACTCTTCTATATGTATGTGGTACAAAATCACGCAATATTAATTTGCTTTACAATTGCTCGTCGCGAATTGAATATTCGTTGTTTTTCGCATACTGTATCGTTTTATTTCGAATGAGCAGATTTAGGTGCGCGGGGCGGCAAAAACTTAAATTCGCCTCTGATCCGGTATATCTAAGCACAAGAAAAGACATGCTAATAAACATTTATTATTAGATTGCGCATCTTTATGCAAAATTAATACTTTTATATAGAGGTATATTTTACCTGGGAAATAAAGCAACTTGTACTTGTATTTTCTCTAATCTTTAGCATATATTTATATTTCCCATAAATGCATAAAAATTCGCAATCAACTTATTATACATGTAATAGGGTACTACTTAATAAGCATAATACTTATTATATTTGTTGTACCTAATAAATATATAAGCAACAAGTAAATACTAGTCGTACGTAATAGGGCTACTACTTGTTACATACGTATAATGGGATGCAATTTATCACAGGATTGGTTTTGCAATAGCAAAACGTTTAGCAGAGGAGGGTGCTAAAGTAATGGTCAGCAGTCGCAAAGATGCAAATGTGAAAAGGGCTGTAGAGGAACTTAAATCTGAAGGTCTAGATGTTTCCGGTACTGTGTGCCACGTTAGCAAAAAAGAAGATAGGAAGGGTCTCCTTGAAAAGGTGAGGAAATTTAATACTGTTAAAGGATCTTTCAGAATTTATCCGATCTATACCGTTGAATTGAATTAAATCAAATTAAATAGAATTAAATTATTAACGCCAACTTTATCAACGATATTATAGACGATAGAAGAATTCGGTGGTTTAGATATTCTGGTATCAAACGCAGCTGTAAATCCAGTTACGACCACGTTCTTTGAAACCCCGGAAAAAGCGTGGGATAAAATTTTCGATGTTAACGTGAAAAGCACGTTTCTCTTGCTACAAGAATCTTTACCGTTCTTAAGAAAAAGCAAATCGCCGTCGATAATTATTATTTCTTCCATAGGAGCGTATAAGCATCTCGAGGTGAGTACGCTTTAATCCCTTTGCATGCAAATGTTTTTTTTTGAAATACGTTACGTTGTTTATTTATTATATCACTGTGAACGTTAATGTTTTCGCGGTGCGCGCCTATAGCATCGAATTTCATTTCACTCGCGCGTCGAAGGATCGAATCTTAAGCAAAGATGCATCTTATAATTGAGGATATTTTAAATTGGAATCGAATTGCAGCTTTTGGGCGCGTATGCTGTGAGTAAAACGGCGTTGTTGGGTCTGAACAAAGTGGCTGCCTCTACTCTCGTATCCGAAGGAATTCGCGTGAACTGTATAGCGCCTGGTATCGTGAAAACTAAATTTGCAAAAGTGGTACGCGTTTCTTCAGATACTATGTTAAGCATTTCGTAGCGTAACGATACGGGTGTCCTAATTATATGTTGCAATGCAGCTTTATGACGGCGAAGCATCGGAAGCGGCGTTGTCATTGGTACCGATGGGCAGATTTGGCGAGCCGAACGATGTGGCAGGAGTCGCCGCATTTTTAGCGAGCGACGATGCTTCCTACATGACTGGTGAAACTATCGTCGTTTCTGGTGGAATACGGAGCAGACTTTGAATGTTTCTTACCAAACTACATCTTAACGAATGTTATATTTTATACGCGCTATCCTAAGCCGAGAGGCAACGATAATAAATAATATATTTTATATACTTTGTAGCAAACGAAAATACTGTTCTCGTTTATATTTTCAATAAAATGTTGCAACTCGTATAAGTGTTGTTCGCCTGTTTTACCTTCAAAGTAAAAGGGAATGGATAAGCTACGCTTATGACGCCCTACGCTAATGCGCTCTATTTCTTGCATGGCTGTTGTTTCTTATTTTTACTATCTTTGACAATTACACCTTCGAGGAATATTCAGCAGCTATTTTAACTTTCCACCGTGAATATTCTATTGATTAGAGCCATGAAAATGCGAGAGAAATATAGGATAAGTTATTAGAAACAAATTATAGGATTATTTGAATATTCATGTTGCGCTAGTTGAGAGATAGTTGATCCTGTACCTCGACTGTGTTGGAACATCCCCTATAAGAAAATTTCACGGCTTTTAGTGAGCCGATTTCAATGCGCCTTGGCTTAAATTAAAGGGGAAGTTCCCAAGAATATTATCGTACAGTATTCTGCAACTAGCCCTTGCAGTTCATTTGTTATAAACAAATATATAATGCATCACCGTAGATTACTCAGAAAGTACCCGAAGAGAAAAATTAATTTCTCAGCTCCCAGACGTCCGATTCCAATGCCCCTTGGCTTGAACTAAAGGGGAAAGTCTCAAGAATATTACCATTTAGCCTTTTGTACCTAGCCCTCGCAGTTTATTTGTTATAAACAAATATATATCGCGTCATCGGAGATTACTCAAAATTTACTTGAAGAGAAAAACTAGTTTCTCGGCTCCTAGACGTCCGATTTCAATGCCCCTTGGCTTGAATTAAAGGGGAAGGTTTCAGGAATGTTATCATGTTAGCAATTTGTTCATAAACATTGTGGTTAATTTGTTATAAACAAATCTTTCGTATTTTTGGCAGCTACTTGAAAACTATACTTGGGAAGACATTAAAAGTATATGGAGAGTATTCCTTGGACTTTTCCCTTTAATTTGAGCTGCGGATAATCGAAATCGGACGTCTAGAAGCGGAGATATTAATTTTTTAAGAAAAATGGAAAGTTTTGTCCGATTACGTGTTAAGAGAAAATTTCCAATTCTGAAACGGCAAAGGTATTGACCAAATCGGTGACTTTTTTCGACACGCCATCTAGCGGTAGAAAGGTGGAACTAATTCTGAAATTTAATGAATAAATCTTGTTTAATTAAAAAATTAATATCTCCGCTTCTAGGCATCCGATCGGAACAATCGACCACTCAAATTAAAGGGGAGACTTGCGGCTACAAGATAGGATAGGTCTCATCGCGATAGCACTTTTGGTTCAGAAGTTATATGCGTTTATTTCATATAATTTAGTATAACTTGTAAACTATACATTCAATCGCTTTTATACCTACTGGAGCTTATTCCTTGGCTTCTGCCCTTTAATTTAAGCCTCGGTTCATCAATATAGGCCGTCTAGAAGCATAATTATAAGCAAAAATGTAAATACGACTTTAAACTCTTGTAACGTCGCTTATAGACGTGCTATACTAATGAACCTAGGCTTAAATTAAAGGGCAAAAGCCAAGGAATAAGCTCGAGTAGGTATAAAAGCGATTGAATTTATAGTTTACAAGTTATACTAAATTATAGGAAATAAACGCTTATGACTTCTGAACCAGAAGTGCTACCGGGATCAGACCTATCCTATCTTGTAGCCGCAAGTCTCCCCTTTAATTTGAGTGGTCGATTGTTCCGATCGGATGCCTAGAAGCGGAGATATTAATTTTTTAATTAAACAAGATTTATTCATTAAATTTCAGAATTAGTTCCACCTTTCTACCGCTAGATGGCGCGTCGAAAAAAGTCACCGATTTGGTCAATACCTTTGCCGTTTCAGAATTGGAAAGTTTCAGTTAACACGTAATCGGACAAAACCTTCCAGTTTCCTTAAAAAATTAATAACTCTGCTCCTAGACGTCCGATTTCGATCATCCGCGGCTCAAATTAAAGGGAAAAGTCCACGGAATACTCCCCATATACTTTTAATGCCGTCCCAAGTATAGTTTTCGAGTAGTTGCAAAGAATAGGAAATATTTGATTATAACAAAGTAACCGCAATGTTTATCAACAAATTGCTATCATGATAACATTTCTAGGACATTCCCCTTTAATTCAAGCCAAGGAGCATTGAAATCGGACGTCTAGGAGCCGAGAAATTAATTTTTTTCTTCAAGTAAATTTTGAGTAATCTACGATGACGCGATATATATTTGTTTATAACAAATAAACTGCAAGGGCTAGGTACAAAAGGCTAAATGGTAATATTCTTGAGACTTTTCCCTTTAATTCAAGCCAAGGGGCATTGAAATCGGACGTCTGGGAGCTGAGAAATTAATTTTTCGCTTCGGGTACTTTCTGAGTAATCTACGGTGATGCATTATATATTTGTTTATAACAAATGAACTGCAAGGGCTAGTTGCAAAAGGCTATAGGATAATAATATTGGGACCTTCCCCTGTAATTCAAGCTAAGGGGCATTGAAATCAGCCGTCTAGAAGCCGAGAAATAAATTTTTTTCTTCAGGTGCGTTCTGAATAATCTACGATGATGCGATATATATTTGTTTATAACAAATGAACTACAACAGCTAGTTGCAAAAAGCTGTAATATAATAATCTTGGGATCTTCCCCTTTAATTCAAGCCAAGGGGCATTGAAATCGGACGTCTAGGAGCTGAGAAATGAATATTTCTCTTCAGGTACCGTCTAAGTAAAAAAAAATCTACCAGGACCCAAAGTATTTGTTTATAACAAATGAACTGCTGGGGCTAGGTGCAAACGACTGTAGGATAATATTCTCTGGGCCTTCCCCTTTAATATAAGCTAAGAAGCATTAAAATCGGTCCACTAGAAGCCGAAATATTTTGTTATAAGTGATGTTCGAACATAGACGAGGTACAAGATCGACATCGTCCAAAGAGAAGAGTAGTTTTTTACTATTCCAAAACTACACGAAAACTTGTATTACAAATTCCCAAACTTTACCTCGTCGCCATTTTGAAAAGGACAGAAAGTATTCAAAATCCCTGCACCGCCATAATCGGTGAACCTTCCTCTTTAAACCAACTTTTGGTTCACCTAAATTCGACTTTCGGTTGCCGAGATATCGTCGTCTGAAGAGAAGAGTAGTTTTAAAGAAGGGCGCCATTTCGCGCTCTTAGAAATTTATTGTAACAATGAATACAACACGTTATACATTTCGTGTAAATGAAAAACACATTTGCAGTAGCACGGTGTTAGCTTTCGATGTAGAAATACATTATACTAGCGAACGTATTAATTTGCGCTTTGCACATTTAGTGGCATTACGTGTACAAGCATCGAAATGTACTTTTTTAATGCGTTAAAAAATGTAAACGTACAAGCGCGAGAAAATGCCGCGAGTCAATTGTACAGGAAAATTGTTATATCTATTTTTCTCCACTAACAATTTCGAAGTACGGATGAGGTATGGAAGGAGTTCATAGTAGAATTAGGTTTAGAATAAATGAAACAGTAAACTAGCTTTCTTTAAAATATTTCATTTAATGAACGACAATAATCTTCTCGTCTTCCCATACAATCGTGCTACTAGTTAAACGTAGAACAAAACTGCGCGCGCACAAAACTGCACGAGCCTGCGCATTCGCAATTTTTACGCGGGAAACGAGTAACCGTTAAGCTTAACCTAAGAGTAGGAAAGGAAAAGAGCTCAGCTTCTAACAGATCGCTTGCGCCAGTCTAGAATAAAAGTACGGGCTGCAGTAGTTAATTATTAGCCTAAAATGAAAGCGCGGAGTACCACGATCAATAATCAGTTGGATTTATTCGGATACGTGTATCGGTTCGTAAAATATCAGGAAATTCGTGTGACGCGTAAAGTCTCGGATCTCAGTGCGAATAGAAAAAAGCTTAGATTTCGAAATTTAAGCTCGCGACGCGAAAGAAACCACCAAAAACCGAAAGCACGGAGTGGAATGGATAATAATCCAAGGTTTCATACGTATAAGTGCCACGGTTCGCGAAAAATACGACATTTCGTGTGCCGCGTCAAGTGTCGGACCTCGATGCGAATAGAAAAAAGCTTAGCTTTCAGAAGCTAAGCTCGCGACGCGAACGAAACCACCAAAAACCGAAAGTGCGGAGAGGAATGGATAATAATCCAAGGTTTCATACGTATAAGTGCCTCGGTTCGCGAAAAATACGACATTTCGTGTGCCGCGTCAAGTGTCGGACCTCGATGCGAATAGAAAAAAGCTTAGCTTTCGGAAGCTAAGCTCGCGACGCGAACGAAACCACCAAAAACCGAAAGCACGGAGTGGAATGGATAATAATCCATGGTTTCATACGTATAAGTGCCTCGGTTCGCGATAAATACGACATTTCGTGTGACGCGTCAAGTGTCGGACCTCGATGTGAATAGAAAAAAGCTTAGCTTTCGGAAGCTAAGCTCGCGACGCGAACGAAACCACCAGAAACCGAAAGTGCGGAGAGGAATGGATAATAATCCAAGGTTTCATACGTATAAGTGCCTCGGTTCGCGAAAAATACGACATTTCGTGTGCCGCGTCAAGTGTCGGACCTCGATGCGAATAGAAAAAAGCTTAGCTTTCGGAAGCTAAGCTCGCGACGCGAACGAAACCACCAAAAACCGAAAGCACGGAGTGGAATGGATAATAATCCAAGGTTTCATACGTATAAGTGCCACGGTTCGCGAAAAATACGACATTTCGTGTGCCGCGTCAAGTGTCGGACCTCGATGCGAATAGAAAAAAGCTTAGCTTTCGGAAGCTAAGCTCGCGACGCGAACGAAACCACCAAAAACCGAAAGCACGGAGTGGAATGGATAATAATCCATGGTTTCATACGTATAAGTGCCTCGGTTCGCGAAAAATACGACATTTCGTGTGCCGCGTCAAGTGTCGGACCTCGATGCGAATAGAAAAAAGCTTAGCTTTCGGAAGCTAAGCTCGCGACGCGAACGAAACCACCAGAAACCGAAAGTGCGGAGAGGAATGGATAATAATCCAAGGTTTCATACGTATAAGTGCCTCGGTTCGCGAAAAATACGACATTTCGTGTGACGCGTCAAGTGTCGGACCTCGATGCGAATAGAAAAAAGCTTAGCTTTCGGAAGCTAAGCTCGCGACGCGAACGAAACCACCGAAAACCGAAAGCACGGAGTGGAATGGATAATAATCCAAGGTTTCATTCGTATAAGTGCCACGGTTCGCGAAAAATACGACATTTCGTGTGCCGCGTCAAGTGTCGGACCTCGATAGGATTAGAAAAGTGCTTTAGAAAAGCACTTCGTTTAGAAAAGCTGCGTGAACATTATCAAAATCCCTGCATTGTCATGATCGGCGAATCTTCCCCTTTAAAATGCTTTTTGTTTCACCTAAGTCCGACTTTTGGTTGCCGAGATATCATCGGGTAAGACGAGTTTAATTTTTTCCCGCTATTCGCGGCCTCCGCGAACTGACCTACTTCTCAACCACCTCACCATTCGTAGTATTGCGCAGGTCAGTTTTACTATGATTACTATGTCATTCGCAACTCCGCGCGCATTATCCAAAAGAGTGAACTTTAAACGGCCATATCTCGCGAAAGAGTTGAGATATCAACGTGAAACTGAAAGCAAATTAAAGGGCACATTTTTCTCTATCTCCTGGATCATCGGCTCTCCATTTTTCACGATCGCAAGCGTAGTTACGGAACAAAGAACGTGGGGGGTGCAGGAACTTTTTTGTGGAAACTACGAATCCAAAATTTTTGAAACTTGGTGAGAGAAAGAAAGATGGATTAGATCTCGAGATCTAATCGCGCGGGTGCAACGATGTAGGTTTTGTAACGGTATTTTTCTATAACATACGCTCGACGAACAACGCACAATATAAACGCGAGGCAACCACGAAGGGTGCTAATAGAAATATGAAAAAAGAACAATCCCAAAGAGCGCTAAACGAAACGGAATTGAGCAGCCAGAAGGACCACTAAAAAATACCAATCATCCACTCGTAAACCCGATCAACCCGTGAGTAGAACATTGTTTCTTTTTCGCAACGCTAATTTACTACGTTTACTAATCAAAGAGCAAATTCAACAAATCAATCGCGAAAGGTGCTTCATTCTATTGCAAAAGCTACTTTACTCGACTTAACTTTAATCAAAGGGGAAAGAAAAATGCAACGTCGCGCAAGCGTCAAGTCCTAGACGCTTCGTTGACCCTGTAACGCAACGCTAATAAATAATAACGACTAATCTATGCACCTATTCTTTTTCAAAGCGCAACACTAATAGCGAAAGTGCAGCGTGCCCAATGCACGGCTGCCGTTGAGTAGTCCATGGTCCATCGATGACTGAATTCCACTTTCTCAGTGGAACATCGTGGGCTTCGATCTCATATACCCAACGCTACGTGCAGAACGCGATCATTTCGTGGCGCAACGCTATCTGCAAAGCTAAACACGCGCTATGCAAATGTGTCGCAACTCTAATATTTTAATTCATTCAATGGAAGCTACTATTTTTTTGTAACGGACGCTGCTCCGATTAATCGCGGTGCTTACAATTAGAAGACGCGATCGATATTATCGCAACGCTATCAAATATATTACGATGCTAATCTCAATGAAACTGTGGAACGCAATACTACGAAATGCTAAGAATACGCGCAACATTTCATACTTCGCAACGCTAAATCAATCGCGATAATCGTATCTTCGCAACGCTAATGCAAACCCGTGACTTTTTCATTCGCAACTCTAATATAACTTCACGCTTTCTTTGATCCGCAACGCTATGTCAACCCGTGCGTAAGTTCTCGCAACGCTACATAAAAAAGTACGCGGAGCCCAGATGTGGAAGCTGAAAACACTACGCATGCAAATCTAATAACGAGTACAGTGACAATGTAACAAGAGTAATGACCATCCATTCTTTCGTAAACCGAAAAAATGAACAGCCATTCGTTGCAGCCCTCTTCGTGACAGTTTGTCGGGCCTCTTCTTTTCTTCGGGCGCCATGCCCGCAGGGACATGAATTTAAGCTCGAGGTTCTCGAAAAGCAACCCAGAAAGAGACTCAGAAAAATGGAATAAAAATGCATATCGAAGAAGTTAAATAGCACGCAGACGACCAACGACTCTAAGAATTCTACGAAACTAATCTAAGAATTCTGAGCATCCTTGTTCGTGCAAACGTGCCGAACCTCGGCTGACAATGAGTATATACGTTCGTTTCGTGCAGATCGCGACCGCGTCCGCGTGACGATTCAAGATCGCCGGATTCGAAAGATCGACACTGGCAAAGACCGGAAATGACCTGCATTCTCCAGGTCAGATCAGCTCGCCGTCGATGTTCAATTCAGATTTCCTGAAACAGGTTGACACGCGCACCCCCCATTAAATATGAAACTCGCGACCCGAGACCATATGTCAACCTGCCCGGCCCTACCTACTTAAAATTAACACACATTCCAGAAAGTATGCTACCTACCTACCTAATGCTATATTTAAAAAATGGCAAACAGGTACACAAACACAGGCATACACCCCACCCCCACCCAGCGGATCACACACATACCACCCGGGTGCAAAGCCTATACTAGGGAGTAACGTCCCGGGACGCCTCCGACACCCGAGTTCAACATACTTCTCACACAAACTCTAAAGTAAACAAAAATCCTGAAATCGGCTAACGTGAGTAGCGACCATTGCGTATTATATGATTTCAAGCGTATGCAAACACGTTATTCAATAGCAAAACTGTAAACGATACATATTAATAGCATTTATCAATCGTGTAATTCGATAAGAAAATTGCAAGATATACTTTAAGCATTTATCAAAGAATTCAATACGAAAACCGAGAGCTGTCTTTGCAATAAATGGTTCATTGCTATTATTGCAAATATAATTGAGACTATTGGTACCATTGTATTAAAGAATAAATTGACCGAGAAGTTAATCAAGATTATGAAAAAACGACGCAAGTCCACAGCCTAACCACACACACACACAATGTGGAAACGACGTCGCGCACGATACGCTACCCACGATCAGCCGCCACACAAATATCAAATATCAAAATAATAAAAAAAAATGATCGTGCCACGTGCTTTTCACCCGCTCAAGTAGCACCTGGGCACGTGAGCGGGATCCCGGCAAAACGGCACGAACCGACGCTGAAAATCCTAGCTAAAAATCTTGTCGACATTCGTAATCGGCTAACGGACTGTGACTCTACTTTTCCAATGCGTTTAAAGCAAACAGACTCTACTCGTTACATTGAAAAGAAGCTACGTTACTTGCAAAACAAGAAAGCGAGAAAACTCTAATGAAACGTGAATTTAAATACGCGAGGCTGAGAATAAGAAACGCGAACAAGTGACTCTAAATTAATGTTAAGAATATTAAATTTTAACAAGGGACTATAAATTGAAGTTAAGAATACGATGATAAAATAGAACAAGGGAGTCTAACGTGAAACTTTAAGTGCAATCCCTTGGGCGTCTCCCTTACCAAAGCTTCGTAACTTTAACATAACATCGCGTTAAAGTTTTCGACTTCGACTCGGAAATCTACCCATCGCGAGATGTCTTCTTGCGCATTTTATTTGTCATCGTTTTTGTACGAGAAAAGAAAAATCCACTGTGTCTCTGTATCTTAAATCGAATTGAAGCTACTGTGAACCGCGAAGCAATATGTTGCTCAATTCTTTTACGAATTACGATTCAAGCAAGGAACACTGATAAAATATTTCGCGTACACATGCGTGTACTCAAATAGCAATGCAAACACATTTCCTCATTACTATTGTGCAATGAATAAATCTACAAATATAACTAAAAACTATAACATGCTCAAACATACGAGCATTCCACTTTAATAAATATCTTTGTGGAATTTCTGTTGACTCTACTTTTAAGTGCATCGATATTTAAAAAGAAGTTCCTACTAAGTGACTCTACAATTGCCTCGAATTCTTTTATTAGCATATGAAAATATTTAAAATTGCGAGCGCAAGAAGACCTAGCCTCGTCTAATAAATACAATACATACAAGAAATAAAAATGATACACGGGTATAGGATCGTATACCCGCGGTCACTGTACTCGTTTATGCAAAATCAACGTATACAACCAGTCACCCGTGCCGATTCGGACCTTTCGTCCTCGACATGAGTGAGTGACCGGAGGGATTCAAAAAGTGCCACTTACCATTAGACGACTACGCTGTCATCTGCTGCAGCCAGGCGGATGACAACCTGTTGCCATCGTCATCTAGCGAAGCCGTGAAGTCGTGGAGTCGTGAAGCCTTGAAGTCAACGCTATGAAAAATGATGTCGCGAGGCCGTGAAGCTGCGATGCCATGTCCTGTGGTCCCAAGGACAAGAAGATCTGTGGAAGACCTGTAACAGAGAAAAGAGAGCGAGAAGATTACAATTTATTCTTCGAGATATTGCTTATCGATTATTTGACAATCTTGAGATTAAAGACGTGCAAGTTTAACAAATTCTATATTTTTAAATCACTCTATTTCTTAGTTCGACGAAAATGAAATAGCAACGTGGAACTCTACAAATTTTTAATAGATTCTATATCTTTTAATTCGTGAAGATAAACGTTAATTGTAAAGATACTTACATGGCGGACTTCAGAAGCCCAGCGAGATCGTCTGCCAACAGCCGAAGAGTGACTCTAATACCGAATTCTATTACTTAAATAAAAAAAAACGGGAAGTAAAAGACTAGGCAACTGCGTAAATATATTCGGCGAGCAAACACTGACTCTACTTTCGCGAGTAACTTTTATAAATGAATCTAATTAGAGCAGCTGTGCTCTTAAGCAAATCAAATATCGTTCGACGGCAAGCACTGATTCTACGATCGCATTGCGCGCGATCACAACGTACTGAAAGAAATGCTTATTTAATAGCAGGGGGGAAGGGTAAGAAAATACGCAACACAAAAAATGTATTCTATTATTCTTATTCTTGTCGAGCGTCTGTTTGCGAATACCGTTGCCCTGAAATGATTAAACGATATTAATATCTCAATATGAAATGAAATTCTAGAATTATATTTCTATGATTTGTATGTACGACGCGTGTATTGTAAATGTACGCAACGAATATTCGCGAATTGGAATCGAAAGGTTCGTTCAACTCGCGCTTCCTAAACGTAAGCCGCGTGTCCCCCCACCCATCAAATTCTCGCAAATGCTCGCGTAAATAAAAGTTCGAAATGAAAACACCGGAGTGGGGCGAGAAGAACGCGGCGCGTTTCCGGCGACAGTTTTTGCGTGTTTACAACTCGAGCAAATTCGTGGAAATAGGAAACGCGTTTAGAAAATAATGATGTACTACACGGCGAAACTCGCGACCGAAATACAATAAGATAAGACTCTAGCTATTGAATCTACTATCATTTGCGATCTTTTAACAATACTATGATCAAAATCAGTCATTAATGACTTGATATTTTCAATGTCAATTCGTCTACTTATTAGAACTCGCACCCGAAATACAATGAAATAAGACTTTACGTGTAGTAACTCTACTTT
Source organism: Eucera pruinosa (assembly GCA_028830335.1). NCBI lineage: Eukaryota > Metazoa > Arthropoda > Insecta > Hymenoptera > Apidae > Eucera > Eucera pruinosa. The sequence continues at coordinate 14,112,510 of JAMYCR010000015.1, forward strand.
TGTTAACAATTCTTCAACACGTCCACGATGAAAACGAATAAAAAAAAACACGAATGATTCTAAATTCCGCCCTCCCTTCGTTCACGGTGGTTACGAAATATAAATAATTCGAAATAACAAAACGTATGAACAAAGAAACAAAAAAAAAAATTAATAAATGTTAGTCCACGTGTATGTTACCATGTGTCAGCGCAACGTAAGTATTACCATCCACCTCTTTAGACTCTCAAATTACCAACCAGGTATCTGTAACAAAAAGAAGAATGCAAATTTATAATAGATTACTTAAAATAAAAGGCAGTGGTAATTCAAAGAACGGAACGAAGTTAATTAAGAACAAGGAAAAGAGAGAAAAAAAAGAAGGTATTCAGACGTTGAGACTTGTTAAGTTAATAATAGTTTGTTATTTGTTGTTACGAATTAGCAATAAATGACACGACGTTGATTAAACAATGCTATTAGATTCAGGATGGAGGGAAATGGTACGGAGGAAATAGAGGCACAGGGGATACGCACCGTATGATTATGTATACACAACCCTCCTGTACGAAACTCGAAATACTACTGACGCGCCGCGTACACCGAGCTCCAAGAGTGGGGGAACGCTATACGGTTGTGCGTTGCGTGTCACGCAGTTGATTCGAATTTCGAGATACATATTTGTATTGATATTACGATCAAAGGAATATTCCTTCGATACGAAACGAATGTGCAAAGCGTAAATTAATACGTTCGCTAGTATAATGTATCTCTATATCGAAAGCTAGCACCGTGCTACTGCAAATGTATTTTTTATTTACACGAAATGTATAACGTATTGTATTGATTGTTACAACAAATTTCTAAGAGCGCAAAATGGCGCCCTTCTTTAAAACTACTCTTCTCTTTAGACGACGATATCTCGGCAACCGAAAGTCGAATTTAGGTGAAACAAAAAAGATTTTAAAGAGAAAGTTTCCCTCTTTTTATACGCTAAGGCAAATGCAAGAATTATAATAACTATGAGTACTACCATTGACTAAGAACAGGATAGCCCACTCATCCAATGGTTTTGTTTGTCACACGGTTTTGGGGCTCATGAGCCCCATTACCATTTTCGTGTCACGTCCAACGTTAACAGTTAAGCATGAAATAAATGTGCAGCGCTGAAAGTGATAAGAATTAAAACTATAATATCCGTAACAATTTAAATATGGTTGGATATACAGTTTTATATATACGTTCGACCATTTACAATATCGGCAAATTAAAAAGCATTAACAAATCAATCTCATGCTGTATCTCGTATACTCTTTAAATTATTTTAATATTACGCTGTTACGTAACGAAATGTTTAACGTATTGTATTTATTGTTACAATAAATTCCTCAGAGCGCAAACGTATAATAAAGACATAAAAATGAATAAATCTTATCATATTGTACTAGAAAACTAGTGAAAAATTGAGAAACGTCTCTTCTCACGCGTGATCCGAAGAAGGGGAGTCACGTGACATCTCCTCGTCTATATAAGCAGCGGAAGGGCGACGCGCACTCTTATTGTTGCAGGTGCTCCCGAAGGGATCGGATCGAATCTGTATATCACAGATTCACTTTTTTAGCTAGATGATGACCAGAGATGACCACTGGGGCTAACCCACCGCCCACCACCCACGGCCCACCACCCACCACCCACCACCCACCACCCACCACCCACCTACTACTAATTTCTCTTAGACTCAAGATTAAATTTAACCCATTACGTTTGATACACATATATCTGTGCATGTATGATTGTATTGCAGGTGCTACCCACTAACTTTTATTACGTTATTCTATTTATTTTTCATTTTATTTATGTTATTCTTCTCATATTTTATTCTGCTATCATTTTACTTTGTTTCTGTTTCGTTGTATCAACATTCTGTTCTATTAATTACGTTTGTCTTCTAATAATTTATATATTTCATTCTGTTTAAATGTTACTCTGCTTACATTTTATTCTGCTAACATTTTACTTTATTTCTCGTTTCTTGTACCTACATTCTATTCTATTAATTACTTTTGTCTTTTATTAATTTATTGCGTGGACTACTAATTTCACTTTAACAGCGTAACTTCGTCACGAAGATTCAAGAATTTTAAGAAGAATTTTAACAAGAAATCAGCGAAAGAAGATTCATCGCGGGATGCGTGCGTCTAATTCTAAGTTAGAATAAGCCACGTACATTTAGTCAGAGTATTTTGTACCCCGATTACTGTGCATGCATTTTGTTCTAGGATCGCTCGACAACTTAGAGCCAAAAAGCCTTAACTTCTCTTAACTTCTCTTTCAAAGTACATAATATCTTTCATCCCATTCTTGCTCGCGTTAATCAATTTGCAATCGCTCGATCCCTTCGAGATTCTCGCCACGCACTCGCCCTCAAACAGCCGCGCTGTTCGAGGGTAGTCATGGACAATCGAACTGTATGCTTGGTAAGTCGTTCTGTCATACGATCTCAATCTCATTCCTAATCGCAATCGACGTTCGTTCGCGCCTCGAATCGTTGAAATCGCTTTCGAGTCGAGGTGCAGCGGTGTTTGCGATGCGAGGATCTGCAGCCCCTATCGAAGCAATTCGATAGGGGTGCAAGGCCCTGTAGGCTGGATCGTACGCATCTCTGTCTCGGGTACGCAGTGCGGCCTTCTGTTTGCTGCTGGGGTTAACGTAATGTTAACTTTCTGTTAGACGGTATCAGTGGTCATTATGTACTGCCCTCGATGTAGAGGGATTCTTGCGATCCGACTATTAGGCTGTGCTGGATCCTCCGCAAAGCAACGCAACTTCACCTCGGTCTCGAAAGCGATTTCTTTGACTCGTGTAAGTCGCGTTCGAATTTCGCTTTCGATTCGGGTGAGTGCGAGTCGCATGACAGAGCGCTCGAGTATAGAGTTTTGTTGCGCATGCAAGTGCGTTTCGTGACTCGTTGGTTCTTTCGAGAGATAGTAAATTGTGTTTGCTTTGCTCGCGATTTTTATATTTGCTTTTCATCGCCCACTTCCGGGCGAATGTTCAAAGAATTAGCGTTGCGTACAGAGTAAAGTGGAGTTTAGTTTGCCGTATTAAATTCCTCTTTGCGAGACACGAACGTTTTAACAAAGTGTCAGTAGAGTCTCTTGCTTTTCGTAATATGGCTCTATGTTGGAAGAGCGTATCTTAGAAACAGAATACATCGGTAGGGTTAAGCATCGTTGTACAGTTTTGTGAACCGAAATTCATCCCATGTTCTCTTAAAGTTTCTTCGAGAAACAAATTATTTTTCGCGCGAATATTCAGTAGCTTTAAGAAATACTTTAAGAATAATCTTCAACGGGAAGTCATCGAAAGAAGATTCATCGTGGGAGGCGTGCGTCTAATTTTAAGTACATATAAGCTACTTATATTTAGTCAATGTAAATTTTGTACAACGATCGCTGTCCAACTTGCAGCCAAAAAGCCTCAACTTCCCTTTTACAGTACATAATATCCATCATCCCATTCTTGCTCGCGTTTATCAATTTGCAATCGCTCGATCCCTTCGAGATCCTCGCACGCACTCGCTCTCAAACAAGCGCGCTGTTCGAGGGTAGTCATGGACAATCGAACTGTATGCTTGGTAAGTCGTTCTATCATACGATCTCAATCTCATTCCGAATCGTAATCGACGTTCGTTCGCGCCTCGAAGTCGTTGAAATCTCTTTCGAGTCGAGGTGCGGTGGCGTTTGCGATGCGAGGATTATGCAACCCCTGTCGCAGGTACTCGATAGGGGGTCAGGGCCTGTAGGCTGGAACGTAAGGGTTTGGTAACCCTATGTTGCAGCTGCAGTAGTTTCTAGGTAATGCTGGCTCTGTACTTTATTCCTGCCATTAGGGTTTGGGGCACTTGCGATCCGACTATTAGCCTGTGCTAGATCCTCCGCAAAGCATCGCAACTTCACCTCGATCTCGAAAGCGTTTTCTTTGACTCGTGTAAGTCGCGTTCGAATTTCGCTTAGGATTCGACGTGAGTGCGAATCGCGTGATAGAGCGCGCGAGTGTAGAGTTTTGTTGCGCATGGGAGAGCGTCGCGAAGCTCGTTGGTTCTTTCGAGAGATAGTGAATTGTTTTTACTTTGCTCGCGATTTTTATATTTGTTGTTCGTAATATGGCTGTAAGTTGGAAAAGCGTATCGATACTTACATCTAGTCAAAGTAACGTGTACCTCGATTACTGTGCATGTATTTTGTTCTACGACGGCTACCTAACTTGGAGCGAAAAAGCCTTAACTTTTCTTTACAGTACACGATATCCATTCTCCACGCACTCGCTCTCAAACAGGCGCGCTGTTCGAGGGTAGTCATGCACGATCGAACTCTATGCTTGGTAAGTCGTTCTGTCATACGATTTCAATCTCATTCCGAATCGCGATCAACGTTCGTTCGCGCCTCGAGTCTTTGAGATCGCTTTCGAGTCGAGTTGGAGCGGCGTTTGCAATGCGAGGATTTGCAGCCCCTATCGAAAGTGCCCGATAGGGGACCAAGGCCCTGTAGGCTGGATCGTAAGCATCTTTACCGCGGGTACGCAGTATGGCCTTCTGTTTGTCGCAGGGGATACGTCTTCGTTCAGACGGCATCAGTGGTCCGCTACTGCCCTCAAAGTTTAGTTTCTTGCGATCCGACTATTAGGCCGCTATTTCCTCCGCGGAGCAGCGCAACTTCATCTCGGTCTCGAAAGCGATTCCTTAGACTCGTGTAAGTCGCGTTCGAATTTCGCTTTCGATTCGGCTGAGTGCGAGTCGCATGATAGAGCGCGCGAGTATACGGTTTTGTTGCGCATGGGAGTGCGTGTTTGCTTTGCTCGCGATTTTATCTATTTGCTTAGCGTTGCGTACAGTAAAGTAGAGCTTAGTTTCGCGCGTTATATTCCTGTTTGCAAGACACTAACTTTGTAACAAAGTGTCAGTAGAGTCTCTTATCATTCGTACGTCGGCTCCAAGTTAGAAAAGCGTATCTTAGAAACAGAATACAACAGTGGGGTTAATCATCGTTGTACAGTTTTGTGAACCGAAATCCATTCTATGTTCTCTTAAAGTTTCTTCGAGAACTTTAAGGGCGTAGAATGGATTTCGGTGGGTCTCGACGCGTAGTCACCTCCTCGTGGTGAGACCTGGTAATTGGTATCGTTTTCCAAAGAATGAAACGTCTTTCGAAAACGATACCAAGCTAAGAACTACGCATTAACGTGTAACCTTTGTATTTTAGTTTATATTTTACCTTAGACTTTCGTTTACATGCTTCGATCTTAGATTACATCTTTCAGCTACCAGTTTCCAAGAGTGATCGACTTCGATTTCCAAATGCATGTTACACGTATCTTTGACCGTGGTAATATTTTGCAGGCTGTGCATTTCTACTTTAACATTGTATTAATATCGATTAGAGACCTGTGTATCGTATGATTTAGACTGTTACGAATTTGGTCTACGTTGAAGCTTTGTTAGTTTCGTGCTCGTGTGACTCAGTTTGTCGTGCGTGTAAAATATCACGCGTAATATTTCTACATGTTTTTAACATATTTTGCGGAAAGAGATGTTTATTGTACGTGCATCTTACGACGTGGCAATACACAGCAGCTATATCTGTAGGCGAATACGCGTACGCGTTCCCGAAACATTCCTAAGTGTTTGTAGAAGCAACGTGAGTTTTATGTCACTGCTCTTTTATACGTTTCTTTCCGTTTCAGTCGCTATGACTTGCGAGTTTGGTACCGCCACGTTACAGTCTTGCGACTGCGTTAGTAAAGAGCGTGCTAAACATCTTGTATATTGTCGTACATTTGTATTTATTGTAAATATGTCGTGCTGTTATTTGTAACATAGTGTTCATGTATTGAGATGTAATGTAGCGACACCGACAAAACAAAGAATAGACTATCCTCATATATTCGTATACGAAATCATTAGGATATCATTATAGATAGAATTTCTGAATAAACAATACGATAAATAACTCTCTCCGATATACGCGCCGCGATATATAATAGCTAGATTTAAAGTAACGTGCAAACAAGCATATCTTCATATGTATTGCACTTCTATCATTGATTCCTACGCGTTACTCCTTACTTAGTTTCACGCGCCTTTATGTCGTTGTCTGTAAAGTTAAACGACGAAGACGAGATATTATAAAAATGAGATAACCACCGCCTAAACACGAGAAGACGATACTTTTGCCACCGTCAACGGCGAGTCGACGGCGACGGCTACTGCGGCGAAAATTGCAGTGTGCGTATACGCACGTGAACAGAAAAACCGAGTCCCAAAACTGAAGTCGGCCTCTTCGAGGGCAACAAGATTGTTGCTATGGGTTTAGGCGGCGTCATTGCTATCGGGTCTACTGGTGAGAAAATCAGGCTGAATAAAAAAGGATTTCTTATATACCATCGAGCGCGGACTATGCAGAGCGACCTGGTCGTTCCTTGCCAGTGTGCGTCCGCGTTTCAAAGTGCATGCTAGGTCTCGGCTTCTAGGTGTCAGATTCCGATCAACCAGTAGTCAGAATAAAGGGCGCGATTTCCCCTACAACACGCACGAGGTTTCATCGCAGTGGCACTTCCGATTCGGACTTTATCAGCGATTCTTTCCTTTTTTTTACATTCTTTATATAAACTTTGGAGTGCGGACCATGGAGAGCGTTTCCTAGCGTTTGGCGACAGCGTGTGTACATGTTGCAGAAAATATCTAAGCATTTTTCTAATCACATCGAGATTGGTGTCTTGACGCGTCACACGAAATTTCGTATTTTTCGTGCACCTTCTCTTGCACTCTTCTCTTCAGACGACGATATCTCGGCAACCTAAAGTCGAATTGATGTGAACCAAAAAGTGGTTTAAAGGGGAAGGTTCACCGATTATGGTGGTGCAGGGATTTTAAAAACGTTCATGCAGCTTCAAAATGGCGGCGAATTAAAGTTTGAAACGTTTTAATAGATGTTTTGGGGTTGGTCAGGAACGAGTAAAACGTGCGCTTCTCTTTCGATAATCATATTTTTCCAATAAAAAGTAGAATTTTAATGAAACAAAAAAGATTTTTAAGAGAAAGTTTCCCTATTTTTTATACGCTAAGGTGAATGCAAGAATTATAATAACTATGAGTACTACAGAGGGCGTATGAAACACTCGGATTTTTTTCGGGGTCGGAATTTCAGAGCATGTGACACAAAGTCCAATATGATGATAGGTCTATTCTGTACCTCGTCTGTGGTACTACAGAGGGCGTATACTACGTAGGGCTATCCTGTACCGCGTCTATAGTTTTGTCTGTGATCATATGGTTATCGTCTGTGATACAAAAGACACCTGTTTAATCGACAAAGTAATAGTCTTTCTTACCAACTCTCCTAATAGTGTCGAATATAGTACCGAAACTCGTTGCACGCGGCGTTTTCTTAAGTCAACTACAAATATTGACATTTCGAAGTATCCGTCGCATGTTTCATTTCCCCGAAACGTAAATAACACCTTGATATCGTAAAATAATTCTCCTCTACTCGCACAGTGTGTCGAAACCGTTCAAACAATGATCGAACAACTATAAAAGAACGCTTTCAAATTATTCGCCCAGGCTTTCATCGAATAGTAAACAACTGTACGCTACCTTGTACGGATTCTCTAATATAATTACCGTAGCATTAGATTTACAACACCCGTCGACTTCTATTTCTACGTTCCACGTTCTCCGAGTTTACAATTCTTCACCAGAAATGATTATATCTACCCTATCGCAGATACAGTGACAAATTGTTTGATCGAAAACGATCCAAACATGTCAACTCTGGAGGATAAGATTCTGGGCGAAAAGCTACACTGTTATTGTAGCTCCAGCGACGAAGACGATGAAAACGATTCCGCGGACTCGGATAAAGAGACGGAAGACGAAAAGTATCCCCAAATTATTACGGATTCCGTGGAACCTTCTTTTTCGGAATGGGATGGCACTTCCAGCAATACAGGGCCCAAAGGAGTCATAAAAGTAAAGTTGCATTTAAGATACTCTGCGTAAATTCACGTACAACCATTCTACCATTGAAACCAACAAAGTTTACTAAGATATTTGGGTGGTTGTTTTTAACATGTGGTATTATTATTATTTATTTATTAACCAGCCTATAGCAATTTGTATACATTGACAATAGTAGTACTATGATATTAAAACAAAACAAAAAAGAAAAGAATACATGAAAACATTTATATCAAAGAACATTGCTATTTTATAAATAGAAATTGAAACTGGCGTGCATTTCGGTTCGATCTGTCTTCGTTCTCAAGATTTGGACAGAAGCACTGATTAGTATAGTTGCTAGTCTTTTCTAATTAGACTACTTCTATGTTGTTTGAATTGGATCATTTGTTTCTGTAGTACTTATGCTTTATACTATTGGGTATAGCAATGAATAATCCATTATTTTTGTAATAGGTAAAAGATAGAAACTATAGTTTACATTTAAAACATAATATCATCCCTTGTTTTGTTTGTTGGTGGCAACTTATTGGTTTGTTCAAAATATAGACTGATCGATTTTACCCTGAAAAACTGACCAATATTGCAGCAAAATGGGAGAAATGAATTATTCATTGGTACACCTAATGATAAGATTGAAACATCAGCAATTAATAGCAAACAACGAGGGAGTTGCTGTTAGCATTAATTCTAGTCTCTCTATTAATTCTCTCATAAGTGAGAGAAAGGATACAGTATTAACGAAGCAAAATAGAGCAGAATAGAGTATTGCAATAGAGAAAAGAATATTATATATTTTCTGCCCTGAATGGTCACCCAAATATCTTGACAAAGTTTGTTACGTTTAATCCGGAAATAAGCAGTCGCGTGCTTCAATTCGCTCGAAACTTGTTCGAAGGACTGGCAAAGATACAAGCAGCTGCAAGCAGAGAAAAGAGAAGAATTCGAAAAGGAGAAGCTGCAGTTAATAAAGAAGATGAGCTTAACTTGTCGCACTTCTTTGGACGAGGAGAAAGCGAAAATTTTGCAAACCGATCCCGATCTCGCGGAATTATTAGCCGACGAGTTTCTATTGGAATATCAGAGCCAGAGGATGAGAGAGATGCTAGCGAGAACCGAGAAACTTCGCTTCGGCAGAGTGATCCATTTGGAAACGGCGGATCGATTTTTAGAGGCGATCGATAATGAGGACAAATCGGTGACGATCGTTGTCCATATTTACGAGAACAATGTCCCCGGATGCGAAGCTATGAACGGATGCTTGATATCCATCGCGGAGGACTATCCTTTCGTAAAATTTTGTAAAATTCAAGGTTCGTTCGCGATACGCTTCGAAGCATTTGCATCCCTTCAATCACGATACAGATGCAATGGCTACAAAAAGCATTTACACCGCAGCTCAATCTTTCAACGCGGAGATTTTTCATTAGTTGCATATAGCGATAAGTTTAACGATAATCTAATACATTAATAGTGCAAATACTTTTTGTAGGCCACTGTATATATTATTATTCTACTTCTATGTATATTGTGAAATTATTTTTGCTCGTAGGTTCGGTAGCCGGACTCAGTAAACACTTTAAAAAAGAAGGAGTGCCAGCATTGCTGGTTTACAAATCTGGCCAAGTTATAGGAAACTTCGTTCACGTAACGGATTATTTAGGGGTAGATTTTTACGCCTCCGATGTGGAAACTTTTTTAATCGAACATGGAATGCTTACAGATAAGAGTTGCGTGCCTGTGATCGCGTTGGAAGACGACAATACATTGTCGGACAGCGAATAAACGAAAGAAACAAACGTTGTTTAATCATTCTCTAACGCACCTCTTTCTTTTTTTTCGTTTGTACAAAAATACATTTATTCGATCTTATATATTATAAGATCTTAATGCTTAACTTTCGAAGAAATTTATGCGCATCGAAGTATTAAAGTTTCTCTAATATTTGCTTCTTTTTCTTAATGGATTTGCAAAGATCCAAATAAGTTTTTAGGACTTCGTCGTATTCCGTGTTCTGTAAATTTTCATACTGCTTCTTCAAGCTTTCCTTTCGCTCGATCTCGCTCATTACCGCGAACAATTTTGCGTCTACCGTTGCGTTTAACATTTTATACGCGTCGATTGTTACCGTAGTTTCTTTGTACATCTTCGTCATGCACGTTAATTTGGTAATTTTCGCCTGCACTTCCGCGATCTTTGCTTGCAACAATATGTACTCCGCTTTTTCCAAATAAATCGTACACGTATCGTTGTACTTCAGTTTATTCCATTTGTTCATCAGAATTCTGCATTTCGAAATATCCGCTACGTACTGAGCGCACAATTCCTCCATTTTATCTTTCCATTGAAGGATTTGCGTTTCCTGGCATTCGAATATCTTTTTACGCGAATTACAATCGGTAGATCTTAGAATTTCTTTTACGTTTCCTCCCAATTGTTCGTACCTAACGAATGTAATAAAATCGCGCTTAATTTTTACGTTTCGTTATACGCAATACATATATATATAGTGGCTCCAAAAGGTATTTGTATGCTGTGGTATTTAAATACTAATTTAATGGGCATGGATTTTTATATATTTATACGTAAAATTGAAGAAATCAGGGTTCTTTTATTTTGTGAATATTATAATTAGACTACAGATCTTTATGCAAACTTATACTGTTATAAATAAGTATATAAATTAATAATATAATAAATAAATAAGATTGCTGATAATCATAAAAAATTCCTTTAGTATTTTTCCTTAAATAATAATATCACTGCAAAGCCACATAATGTGCAAGGAATAAATCTTTATTTATGCAATTTACAAGATTACTGATAACCTTATGAAATTCCTTTAGTATCTTTCCTTATCATTGCAAAACCACATAATGTGCAAAGAGTAAAGCTTCATTCGTGCAATTTACATAAGATTGCTTATAATCATAAGAAATTCTATTAATCTACAAATGAATCTACATAACTTTAATAAGAAGTTACAAGTGGATTTGTTTGACCATTTTGCTAATTCTAGAGTTAATACAATATTCTACAAAAAATATTGTATTCTTCTATAAAGATTGACTATAAACATTTGGTGTCATGGAAATCACAGAAATCTACAAATACTTTTTGTAGCCACTGTACATGGAACATTATTAAACCTTGATATAAAATTGAATAACTTCTCCCGTAACAAGGTTTCCACATAACATTTAGCATCTAGCAATTCCTCATTACTCAGATTATATTTCGGCAAATCTGTGATTCCCAATATGGTTAATTCTTCTTGCCTATTCTTTACATTAGAAGGTATATGAATATACTTATTGAATTCTTGAATTAGGACTAATCCCTTTAATTTGGCCACAAGATCATCGGATAATATTCCTTTCTCGTTTCTGGACACTTCTTTTATGCATTCCAGAATTATTTTGCTCTTCGCGAGCTCTCCAATGCTTTCTTCGCACGACGCGAGACATTTTGCGGTTTTCTCCAAATGATTCGATCCTTGATTCACGGTATTTCTACTTGTATTATTACTCAAGCTACATTGTTCGAATAAATTTTGCAGCGAATCTACTCTGCCAAATATTCGACTGCAATTCGATCGAGATATCCGCGAAATACCGTGTATATCTAAAAGTAAATAAACTTAGTAACGATGCGTTACGAATGTATCGTAAATTCAGCAACCGATACTTGATTCGTATAAAACATCTGTAATTTAATAGTTACGTACCCGATATTTGGCTTAAATCGTTAAAGCTACTCATATCGAGATCTTTTAATAAGATCGGTTAATTGACAATGTTGTTCTGTCAAGTTTTTCAAATTCAAACGGTCGCAGAATTGACCGAAGTAAGGAAGAGGAATGCGAACTCACATTGTTGCAAATTCCCTATATCGCGATTCTATCGAGATCATTTTTAGAACGCTAATAAAACGGATATTTTATTAAGATAATCTGGAAGATTTCGATACATAAAGTCGACAAATGACAATTTTAATATTAGAAATATACACGGGATCAAAAGTTATGCTTATAATATATATGCAAAATTACGGCTATACTTTCGAGGACCAAAAATTGTTGAGATATTTTACATAGTCTAGCCTTTAGTGTTTGGATATCGAAAACTACGATTTTAATGTTAAAAATGCAGGGAACGAAAAGTTACGATTGTTTCGATTGTTTAAAAATTCAATTTTTCCTAGTTACTTCAGTCGTCGTAAAAATCTAATTGCGCTTACGTGCACTCGCATAAATGGCGGAGAAATGTACATCTACGATCAGTATGTTCATAGACGTGATCGGCGTCGGATTTTGCAGTTGTGTGTGTTTAACTTAAAAAATGGCGGCCAATATTAACGGTGTGTTCACCGAGAATTTACAAAATGCGATACTTAAAAGTAAAGTACTGATCGTGGGTGCTGGCGGAATCGGTTGCGAGATACTAAAGAATCTCGTCATGACAGGATTCACCGATATCGAAATCGTAAGCTCACCAACGTTCCTCATTCAATCGTAACGATTCTTTAACCTACACGATTTTCCCTCCTTTTATCGGTAGCATTCATTGCTAGCGAGAATTTGAAACCGGCTTCCGTATAGCTGCAACTTCTTACGCTTTTACTATCGTTATCATTAGTACTACGAAACGATGAAACGCGAACGGAATTAAAGCATCGTGTTCGTTGTTTTCAGATCGATTTAGATACCATCGATGTGAGCAATTTAAACAGGCAATTCCTGTTCCAAAAGAAGCACGTCGGCAAGTCGAAGGCCGACGTGGCCAGAGAAACGGCGTTAACGTTTAATCCCGATGCGAAAATAGTCCATTACCACGACAGTATTACATCGTAGGTATTTTATTCGTGCCTGCAAAGTAATACCATATGTATTGGATGCAAGCAAAAGTTTTGATAGATCTGATCATAAATGGATGGCTTCTGCTCTGTTGTTGACTATCACTTGATTAATTTAATATTCAATGTTAAACCTTTGCACTCGAATAATGTTTTAATAATATAATGTAACGGTAAGTTCAATATACTTCATATGTTATGCATTTCAAGTAGAAGAAATTTTACTTTGATTTCAGAGGAATGAAAATAGAATCAAAGAAACGTATACTTTACTTTTTGATCAAATTTATGCACATCTCCATAGAAGAGTTAACCGAGTGCAAAGGTTTAATTCATTATTTTCAGCAGCTTTTGTAAATTATTCAAATTGCAGTTGCAGGTTCTTTATTATAAAAAGCTCATAATTTATGCTTAAAGAGATGACCCATGCTTAATTGTGTAATTTATTGGATAGCAGTTAAAATTGTTGCACCTATCTAGTGCCTTTAATTCTACCTTTCTATTTTTACAATATTTCTGTGATACATAGTTGGCCACAAAAGTATTTGGCCAATTTATGCATTCAGTAATTCTTATTTATTTTTATTTAATATTATTAAATAAGTTTAATGCTATTAGGTCTTCGGTAATTTTCATTTATTTTTATTTAATGTTATATCGTAACGAAATGAATAATTCGAAAAATTATTATTATTATTATACAGTTAACAAATTTATTTAATCAAAAGTTGAAATAGAATCCCAACAATTACATATAGAATGGAATATATGTTGATTTAAATTAAAAAAAAAGTGCATTACTCACCTAATAAATGGTACACTTAATCAATTATTTCGAATGTAATAATACATTCAGTTAAATTTGAACCCATTCAAAAATCTTTACACGACCCTAATACTCTATAATCGACTCTTAAATTTTTGTATTTGCAGTTCTGATTATGGAGTATCGTTTTTTAAGAAATTTACGTTAGTTATGAACGCGTTAGATAACAGAGCCGCCAGAAATCATGTAAATAGAATGTGTTTGGCGGCGGATGTGCCGTTAGTCGAATCCGGTACGGCCGGATACGAAGGGCAAGTGGAGCTCATAAAAAAAGGATTAAGTCAGTGTTATGAATGCACACCTAAAGCAGCTCAAAAAAGTTTCCCTGGCTGTACGATTCGTAATACGCCTAGCGAACCGATTCATTGCATAGTCTGGGCAAAACACTTGTTCAAGTAGGTTTTTCTATTAGTTTCAAAACTGTCCCAGACTTTCCGCGATAATTGTATACGAAAAGTATACGCGAATTGCACGTGCTCAGTTTCGAGCGATGCGCAATTATCGCGGGAAATCTGTATTTCTCTAAGAGCATGCGAGGCAATGTAAAAAAACGCTTCTGTATTTTATCCAGCCAATTGTTTGGAGAAGAAGATCCCGACGAAGATGTGTCTCCGGATACCGCCGACCCGGAAGCAGCGGGAGGTGATAACACTAAAATTGAAGCTTACAAATTGTTTAGACAATATATACATATGGGAATTATTTATCGTAGACACCGCCGGGCAAGAGGCGTTAAATTCGGAATCAAACGAAAAGGGGAACGTAAATAGAGTGTCCACTAGATCGTGGGCGCAGTCGTGTAATTATGATCCAGAGAAATTATTCACTAAACTGTTTCACGACGATATCAAATACTTGCTCAGTATGGATAATTTATGGAAGAAGAGAAGACCGCCTACTCCTTTAAATTGGAAGGAATTGCCGGACGGAGGTCCGTAACATTTATTTATTTATGAATGAACTGCGGATTTTTATGCATTTATGGGGAAAGATCGATAGTTTGGTGCTTAACTATCGCTAGTTATCGATTATTTTCGATAGTTCAAATTCTATAAAATTTGTTCATTCAAATTGATCTTAACCGATAATAGTAAAATAATCGTTGTAAATTTCTATTCGCCTAAAAGTGAATGCATTCGAACGAAATCATTCGTAACATAGTTCCAGGGTGTAGCAAAGAGCTAAACGAACCAGGCTTGAAAGATCAACAGCGTTGGAGTATTTCCAAATGCGGCACGATGTTCGCCGATTCGATAAAAAGTTTACGCGACGCTTTGAAAGTATCCCAAGAGAAATCGCCGAACAATCATTTGGTTTGGGACAAAGACGATCAGAGTTCGATGGATTTCGTCGCGGCCTGCGCGAACATAAGAGCTCACATTTTTGGAATAACTCAGAAGACGAGGTTCGATATAAAATGTAAGCTTCATAGTGACTAGTTGCTTTGCATTCACCGGAAAACAAAGAAACTATTTCCCATTTTATTTTCGCAGCAATGGCAGGAAATATAATTCCCGCGATCGCAACCACGAACGCGATAGTCGCCGGTCTAGTTGTCCTCCACGCATTCCGTATTCTCGAGAATAATCTGAAAGCCTGCAGATCGGTATATTTGCGCTCGAAGATGAATCATCGTAACCAGCTGCTGGTGCCAGAGAAAAATGTCAATCCGCCAAATCCGAAATGTTACGTATGCGCGCCCACGCCGCAAGCCGTGTTAGCTATAGATACATCTAAAGTAACCATCAAAGAACTAGACGAAGTAGTATTAAAGAACAGATTAAACATGATAGCACCGGACGTTATGATAGATGGTACCGGTAACGTTGTTATCAGCAGCGAGGAAGGGGAAACCGAAGAGAACAACGACAAGTTCTTAGAAGAGTTAGGAATTAAAGACGGTACCATCCTTAAGGTTGACGATTTCCATCAGAATTATTCGTTAACTGTAACCATAGTGTACAGAGAACGGCCGAGTTTAAAAGGCGATAGCCCCGATTTTCTTATCCTGGCCGACGAGAAGGATCTTAAACCTAAAGAAGATAATGATTTGGCGAAACCATCCACTTCGAATGGCCAGGTAAATAAAACGATATTTATTTATTTATTTATTATTATTATTTGCGGGCGAAAAATCCTTTGGTTTACAATAACAACAGAAAGATTAGTAGGTTAGTAGGATTTCGTAAAAACAGCATTTAAAAGAATGAAAAGATAATGAAAAATCCACGGAGTCGCAGACATTATTCGCTGCCATTATAATGCGGTTTATACACGTGTGTTTCTTATACAAAGCGCGAAGTTCAGTGATTCATAATCAATTGGAATTATTTGGATCCTTCTATCACTTTATTAATTATTAGCTGAGATATTCCGGGTGAAGCCAATTTGCCGTGTCACTTTTCGGATGGGTTTCCGCTGGGATATTATTTATATTTTTATTACTTGAAAATGAATGTAAATACTTAGCTATAGGTTTTACGCGATCAAATAGATGAAAATGAAAATAGCCTTTCGGCTGTGTAACGAGAAAATTCATTGTACGATATAGATCTCTTGTTCTGTCATCTGTTCTACGTTTTCGCGGAAATGTTTAAGAATTTACGATTACGAATTCTATTCAGGTGGATTCCTCCGATGACAACGTGATGATCGTTGAAACCGTAACCGCTCCATCGGATCTGGCGAAGAAACGTAAAACAGAAGCCCCGAAGGATGTCGTATCCTCGAAGAAGCGGAAACTAGAAATTAACGATGTAGACGATGATATTTCTATCATCGAGAACGATATAGGTACCATCGATGTCGATAGCGCGAAATCGAAGAATAAAGTACATAAGAATTTGGAGGACGATGACTGTTTAATCGTGCATGACGATAACATGCAAACAGCCACAGCTTCGCAGTGAGTTAATCGAACACGTTTAAAATACTTGATACTGGAGGAAGAAATCGAAAGGTTTAATTCTTTTTAAAATTAATACATCGATGTACAAAAATTGTTGTGCACGCGGTACAAATTCCAGTAGGTGTTCTTCCTTGCGAACTTTCATTTGCCATCCAACTTTTTCATATTGTCTTATTGATATATGGTTGATCGATGAATAAAGAGAGATGATTGCTAGTAGATAAGTCGATGAATACACATACGATGACAAATAGTATGGAAACGAATGGTACGTGTATAAATATAGCGATTTTACGGAAATTATTTTTGAATGAAACATATTTCAATTTTTAAAAAAGATATTTATAAAACAACATAACGTTATGTTTGTAGAACGTAATTTCATAGATTGTAGCTATGGAATACATTTTGATACAAAACACAAATAAATACTTCTTTCTTACCGCAAAATATTCTCCGTCACTCCATTAAATTAAGCTTTCGCGGACGTTTTGTTCGCGCAATTCATATACCGATCAACATCGTAATCGTACATTTCGAAATCGATTTTATATCTTTGATACAAATTCAATGCCGCGTTTCGCGTTAAATTCGCCAAGTATTTGCAAGTAGTATCAAAGTTCGTCAACCCGCCCTTAGTTTCCTCCAAGTTGGGAAAATAATATTCCTTGCTCTTATCCAAGCCAAATTTAGAGAAAACGTAATCGATTTGCTTACCCGTGTAATTGTCTAACTTTAAAATGTAATTATACGATATATCGCATACGGCGCAATGCGTGTAATACGGAGCCCAATGAACGTCTTCTTCGGAGCTTTGCAAAAGCCATTCCACGAACTCTTTAAAACTCGGCACTATCCTTAATCTTTGCAGAAAAGAGACGCGCGTTGAAAACTTACAGACAACTTAAACAAATACTTCTGTTATCCCATAGATAATATTGTACCTTTTATCCGGTGTGAATACCCTATGTTGAAAGTTACCAGTTTTCGTATTCGAGCGAAACAATTCGGGTCTAGTTAAACCGAATATCTTCCCCGTGTAGATCCAAGCTTGCGCTGTATGTTTCGAGTTATCTTCTAATCGATCCCTAGAAATTAGAGAAGATTTTTTTGCCGAGTAATCAGGGCCGGATTTCAGTACAAGCTAAAAGTAAACCATAGTCTAAGGCAGCGGTTTTAAGAGTAAATTTCGCTTTAGGTTCTATATACGGTACAAAATCATGCGACTTCAATTAGTACTTTCAGTGCTATGGCTTTACACCTCCTATTGAAAACTTATTAGTAGTCTTTTTAATGCCAACGCTCGTCAACCAGAAGCCTACTAATTAGCTTTTCGTTGCTAACACTTTACACGTGCTGTTACATATGCAAACTTTATTTTCTACTTTTATCGTCAATTTTAAATCTACCTTAAATCCGTAAAAAACTTGATGCTGCCCCTGCGAGTAATTAAAACATATTCAAAGTATAACAAAACGATACCTGTACGATGAAACGAGCCTTTGAAAAGGATGTCTGATCACTAGAAGTTTGAATATTTTTGTATCGTTCGCCGCGAGCTGCAACTCCTTTAAACTTCGAGGCGCTAAAATGTCAATTTCTCTACGAATAATTCACAAGTTAAAAAAACATCAATTGTATACAACGATTAAAAGGATATTCATACTTATAATATTGGCGCGTAGGCGGGAGATTTCTCATGTCCGCGAACAACTTTGTAAAACTCGTCGACGCGACTTTTCTGATCCAGCAATAAATCGATCTATGCCGTGGATCGTACAAAAAGTGCCTCTTTATCAACGAACTTTTCAAATTGTATTTCACGCATACGTTTTTAACTCGTTGTAGCATCGCCGCGTTTTCCTATTTTAACAAAATTCCAATCGCTCATTTAACGCATCTTATTCATTACATTCGAATTATTTGCTTACCTGTAAATCAATAATCGATTCCTCTTTTGTCGCATCGCGTTTCAAGTTAATCTGAGGCATACTTGAATCGGAATGGGTCTTCGTTTGATTATAATTCGCGAAGAAGAGCGAAACTTGGTATCGCGTCAAGTAGGAAGCCGGTTTCACTCTTAACCAGAGCGAGCAAACCGCGATGTACAAAAGAACGCATAACACGCATTTTATGAGTTGCGTTTTAAGGGACATCATTAAAACTGAAGCGCGTGCATTCCTATAGTAAAGCAACAAGATTGAAACATCCGTCCGTAAATTGTCCGCGGAAGTGGAATGAAAGATAATGTTTATCTTTCAGCCCCGTCTCGTATTTTTATAGTTCACCGCGAAACGATGCACATTAAGTTTGGAAGGATGAGAAAGAATAGAACGAAGTTTGGCTTTTTCTCAAATCTTTACTAGTAAATAGCGCCAGAAACATTACTATATAAATCAACGATCTCGGTAAATATTCGTACTGCGTGTTTAGGCTGTTTTGTTTCCGTAATAATAATGTCCTCGATAATTATTATAATATGCAATTTGCGAGCGATGCGTGTACAGTTGTTGATCTGTGAATATCGACGAAAATATTCTTTTTCTGCAATTGACTCCGTTCTGCACGAATTCTCTCGTGTACAATTTTCAAATCTATATCGACGCGCAAAAAACGCGCGCCGTTTTCTCTTTTTTCTTACGATCAAGTTGATTCACAATTGAATTGATTACAAAAGTAAAAGGGAGCTGCTGCACTCGAATAACGATAGGTGTAAGTTACAAAAATATATAAATAGTATATAAACTGAGAATATAATAAACTAAAAAAAGAAGTAAGATTCGAAGGCGAATAAATTATGTATCATTCGTAACAAAGAGAAAAGTATAGAAGAACTTATTTTTCGTAATACGCTAAATGCATACGAAGAAACACACAATTTCTCATCAATTGTGAATCAGTTTTACACAATTTAATTATCCGTGCGATTATGTAACGTTATACAAAACGACGAATCGATTAAATTATTTGTACAAATTCCGAAGCCATTCGAACGCTTCTCGATTACGCCTCTAATTCTCATCGTATCATATTTCGTTAAAAAAACGAGATCGTATTTCAAAATTGCGTGTGTTAAAAATGACACGATTACTATTCTTCGTTCTAAACATATCTGTATACAGTTAAAAGTTGAAATTCTTTTTATTTCGAATTATCCGTACAAATAATCACGCGTGTATGTGTGTGTGATGGTGGTGATGATTATTAAACACTTGCTATTGCATGATTATAAATGTTCACGATACCTTTGAAAGCCCTTACAATGTGTGCACGAATGAGTAGGGTAAATGTCCCAATAATTGTCACTTTAATTCGTTTATTTAATAGTGAAGAATCGTGACGAAAAATATGTTAATACTAAGGTTGGACTTTAATTTTACATAATGACAACATGAACGTGGCATATCTTTGTTTATATTTAATATTTAAAAATAAGTATTGAGAGGTGAATGCGCCGTTTAAGCATTCAATTATAAAATAAGTAGTAAAAAAAATAATAAGTAAAAAGTTACGGAGATTTTTGTAATGCAATAAAGGCGATGATTTTACTGTTTATTCTTTCGCTGTTACACAAACTGGTTTGCTAATATGTGTAAAAATCATTTCTATTCAAGTGATACGTTTTTCATATGACAGTACCAGAAAAATTGGACTTTGTTGTATATTTTCAATTAATTAATATACAAAAGAAAATCATAAATAAAAGAGCGATTAACTAATGTTATGTTCCAAACTGGAACGATTTTTGTGTTAAACGTAACTTGTAGAATATTTCGTGATCACTTCGTAAATAAAACAGTAATTGAGACATTTACCCTAGATGAACGAATGAATGTGTGTGAATGGATGAACGCGATATTCCAAATTTCTATCTACGATCCCTATATCTATGATGATGATCACGCGACGATCGGTGATCGCTGTGCCGACTGTGTCGACTCGCCGTTCTCCATAAAAATTCGTCTACGCTCCTCTCGTAGCTACGTTTCTCTAGTGCGGAAGCGGCCGCGCTGTAATCAGGTGGTAATGGTAAACCATCGTAATACCTGGGCGGCGGCGGTGGCGGGGGTAAAGAGTCATAGGGATGGGGTGCAGCGTAAGGAGGTAAAGGAGGTAATTGATGTTGCATTGTACGCATGTAATCCGCGACATACGCTTCCGCTGCCGCAGCTACGCCCAATCCTGGACTACCGTATCCTCTATGGGATTTATAATCATTAAAAATCGTTTTAGTATATTAGCATTTAGTATGGCGACGTACAGGATTGTGCAAAAAGATCTTAGACCACGATTGTCTTATTTTATAAATGAATTTAAGCATACCGATCGATTCCAAAGTGGCCGATGTAAGTTTAAAAAGACTAACAATGAGTTAAGAATGTCGCGTTACAAATAATCTTGTAACAGTGTTAGTTATAATGCGCGCATTATATATTTGTCATTAGAGATTTTTGCACAGCGCCGTGTTACTCGAAACGTGTACGTACTTAGAGTAAGGAGAATCGCTTCGATTGAACCAGGTAGCGTACCGATGATGATGATGATGATGATGATGATCTCTCGATCCTCTATGTTCGTTACCAGCTAAATGAGATCCTCTGGCTAAGGAAGCTAAACGAGATCGGGAAGTTAAGAAAAGTCTACGTCCTCTGCCGCCCCTCGAACGTAAAAATCTGGGGCTGCTATTAACAGGCCGATTATCACGATACGAACGCGATTTCATAATATGCTTAGCCGCCTCTTTAGATTTCCGCAAAATCGGAGTCATTTCGATTCCTGGAAATGTTCATCGTACCGTATAGGAAATGTATTTCTCTTCAGATATAGTCGTCGTAGAATTAGTGCGAAAAGACCTCGAAGAAAAAAAATTCAATGTCGTACGGCGTTAAAAGGGAACAGATAACATTGCAGTTTATATATAAAAAGTTCTTACAACGCGTACAATGGCAACCAACATATTGTAAAATGTTCAATTTGTATTTAAGTTATATGAACATGTTTTTAATGTTTAAGCGGTTGACAAAGTCCCAAAGTTCGTAATATCTCTTTTTAAAATTTGAAATTTATCGAAATAGCTATCCGCTCTGTTATAGAAACGAATATCGTGCGCTAATGCTGCGACGACTATACCAAAAATTGTGTATTTCGATGTACCTTCGTCTTCCGGAAATAATCTACATAACTCTTCCGCGACCCTCGGCTCGATTTCCTGTCCGTCGCGACCGATTTTCACTTGCTTACCGTCGTTCCATGGATTGTACAAATGTAACGTAGCTGTAAACGGTAATTCTTTCCTACATATCCAGTCGACTTTAAATACGCCGCCCAAAGCTTTCGCGGATAATCCAGGCGGTAGCACCTAAAATTTGTAAGCAGTTTCTTTTTTTAATTACCGCGAAGGCTGGCTTAATAGGAACATTCGATTTTGTTATATATTTTCAATGAATTAGTAATCATTACATCGTATTGAACATAAAAAATATCATCGTAAATAAGAGAGATGTTAACTAATGTTGTGCTCCAAACCGGAACGATTATTAAGTTAAATAATTTCTAAAATAATGAAATGAAATTGCTTAAAGCAATAAGCTTAAAGTGGCCGTACTTGGGGCATCGACCCTACGCGTCGATCTATGAGAGCCTGTAAGCCGCCCAAACATCGCGGCAATGACCTCATGTTTATATACGCGATCTCCCGAACATTTCGGTCATTGTACCTTCGGCGTTCGACGGCAACAGTTGCTGCAGCGAAGACGAGTTTGCGCGCATACAGTGGCTACAGAAAAGTATTTATACATACGTACATTTTTCAGTTAGGTGCTCTGCGTTTTCATTTTCATGCAATAATTTTTTATAGTCTCATAAGGCTACCGTTAAATGATAACAAATTTAATCCAGCTGGACTTAATTAATTAGTATCTGAATGGCAAAATAAATGCAGTGGTGTACGAATACTTTTTATATAATAGAGATATAATAATAATAATAACGACAACGAATACTTTCACTTCAATTCATCGCATTGTAATTGTATCAAAACATATTAATCGTTATTATTACATAAAATAAATATAATTCGTTTTATTAGCGTTTCAAATATTGTCTATCAATTATATTTATGTAGCCAGTGTATGCGAGAGACGAGTTCGAGAAAATTGAAATTCGTTTCTTCGTAGACAGATTGTATATGCAAATATGGAATCATCGCCGCGATATTGAGAAGACACTGCTGTCTTCAAGTTCGCCGGTGAAAGAATTACCCCGTGATCCTTGCACGGCGCATAAACGCGGAAGGTGATGGATCGTTTTGACGCGACGTTAAAATTTCGATACATTCCGAAAAGAATCTTTCGTACTAAATGAAAAGAGGGAAGAATGGTGTAATTTGTAAGTGTTTGATTGGGAATACAAACCCAAGAAATTGGTGCTCCGTCTCTTCTGGACTCTGTGCTCAGCCTTGCAAAGCCGGCAAACTTTCCCGATTCTTTTACGGAAAAAACAAGCAAAACGTTTCTCGATTCCCTGTAGGCTTGATTTAAATTTGCTTCGTTTTGGGGTAACGTACTCCATACTCCTTTAGCCTTCGATAACGTCACGTTTTCGGCATTGTTCGATTTGATGATGAAAAATCTGATAAAAAAAACTTTAAGACATGTTCTTGGCATTTATATCATTATGCTTATCTAAACGTTTATGAATAGATCGCGGATCTTTATGCGAATCCATATTTTCATTAACGAAATTAGAGGAATAAGATTAAAACGGAGAATTATTTCGCCCTAGGAAAACATATTTCGAGATCATCGAAATCGGTAAGATGCCTCCTTTTATGCATAAGTAATATCTAATCATTCTTACTTTACTTTGAATATTGTGCATCGTTTTGCATATTAAATGCATTCCGCGTCTTTTTGCATATGCAAATTGCTCATAAAAGCATAAAAATCCGCAATCTATCCGCAATTTCCTGGAATGCTAGTTCGCGATCGTAATTCGTGTTATGTAAAAAAAGTACACGCGTAAAAAAGTATTGAGTTGCAACATATGTTTATTCATCCCGTTTTTCTATTACTTTTAACTCTTCTTCGGGCTTCTAAACTATGTTCACAGTTAACTTGATATCACCGTATCGATAAGTGCAAACTAAACGCGTAGCAGTGTTAAAAATTAGGTAAAACATTACCGAATTAAATTAATGTTTAAATAACTATATTAACACCAATCGAAATGTGACGAATTCGAATTTGAGCGAAAAATGAATTCATGAATTCGGAATTAAAATTGATCCTTTTCGATCTTCTTCGATCTTTTTGAGCCCATAATTCGAAGAAGAGTTAAAATCATCTATTTGTAAATTCGCAAATAAATTCGAACTATTATCCGCGCATTATTTCGATCTCCGATCTTTCTCGATGTTTTCCCTGTAAATAAAGTTGATAGTTTTCGCGTTTAATATTCGAGATTCGAAGCGCGGCGCGAGAAAATCGTACGAATATACGTTCGAACTCAATATATGCGTATATCTCGGTGTTTGAAAAAATAGCCAACCTTGCGTCTCGGAACAAGTAATTTAATTTGGTGGCATAATCGTAGCTTTTAGCGATTCCCTTGCTCTCTTTGGATCTCGCTCGTTTTGTCTCGGGGCTGGATGATTTCGACTCTCTGGACCTAGCGCGTTTCCCCCGATTTTTCCGATTACGCTTGTTATCTCCGCGCGACGATTTCGTCGAGACGGAGCTTATGCTCGGTTGACTAGAATCAGAATTCGAACTGCTGGAGGAAACTTCACTACGTGTGTCGTACGTCTCATCTGCGGCGATTTTTAACTCGTCCACTATATCGTTCTCCCCGCAGCTCAGATTTAAGTTGTCCGCGTCCGTATTATTGTCCATACTTTCACTATTTTTTTTGTCGCTTTTTTTATATATATATATATATGCGTATATAAATATATATACGATCACTTTCACCACTTATGCTGAAAAGTATTGCGTTGTCACTTGTCCCGTCATCCAGGCTTTGTATCCCTGGATTTTTCGGGCTTTCTTGCGCGAACCCGATGCAGTTCTGGTGCCTTTAAACCTTTTCTGAAACGCAAATATAAAAAAAGGCTTACTAGATGGATATCCGGTACGCGGCGATACTCGTCCAAGAACAATATATTTGAATGGATATCGCATGTTTTACGACAATTACGCGGTAGGAAATAGCTGTACAGTAACATGTTTTTTGGCATACGAGAAGAAAAGTTCAGAGGATCGCACATCGAAATTTTTTTATAGTCACTGTGGTAAAAGATTAAAAAGTCCGTGTCTTTTTTTCTTTGCCCAAAAACTTTAACCGTGTAAAATTGTCCTTATTCCCTTAACATAGCTTTTTTCTTTAATCCGACCATTTAGAATCTACCATTTAACTGCAAGACTTTCAATTAAACGTCTTGCTTATATCCGTTAAATTATATACCTAAGGGTGCTAAAATTTCTTGTTGTTCGTTTCGCTAGAAACAACGTTTAGCAAAGGGAAAGTTCTTTTTTTTTTTGTTATTTATCATTTGACGATTCACGAGCCATCGTATGTCCATCGTTTTCTGTGTAGTGTAAGTTAAAACTAAATACTGTGGCGATTTTGCGTTTTATTCAATTTAACAGGGATGTTATTAACACAATTTGCTGCCGCTCTATACCAAACACAAGTATATTCTCTCGTTTCGAACTCGAAAAGTTTATGTATTTAGAAGTAGGTAACGTAGACGATAAAGCGCGTTCTTTTTTTTCATTTCTCTTTCTCTTTAAAGCCTAGTTTTAACGTGGGAAGCCGGAGAAGTCTTCGAAGTTTCGTTTTATTCTCGGATATTAAAACACATCGCGCTCGGTCTTTTTTTCTTTTTTTTTTTGACGTCTCTATATTATGCAGTCTTTTGAATACGCGACGGCTACGATGCCTAGCAAAAGTTCGTTGCGAATATTATCTCTCTCTTTCTCTCTTTCTTTCTTTCTTTCTCTCTCTCTCTCTCTCTCGCTTTCTCTGTTTCAATCGGGAACGTCGGCACCACAAAACATACTCAAAACCGTCATTCTCGTGACCGTATCGGATTAAGAAAGTTCATTATCTCTTTTGCAAATGTAAGTCCTCGATGTTATAAACCTTCTTTTAGCCAGCTCTCGTACACACTTACGTGCACTACTCGTTTCCTTCACTTAACTTCACTTTCGCACCTCACGCAAAAATGCTCCTATGCGTTCGAACAATTATTATTCCTATTTCTTTTCCGTCTACACAAGATACACATGAATGTTGCACAGGGAATCGTGCTCTTTATTTTCGATACGAAACACAAATGTAAACGATTATCTCTCCTCACGGATGCGTAAACCGTGTGGCGTCCATTATGTGACGTGTTCTTTACGATCGATACATAGTAGAATTGTAATTGAAAAACCCTAACACACGCGATCAATTCCAATTGATTCAATTCGCCTTGGTACGCTTTAATTTCGTTACGTTTCCTATTTTTATGTTACGATATTTTGTATTACGTTTTCCTATGTATTTAAATATAGAGAAATTAAATATAATAGTCGCCCGGTGCAGTAATTATTATATACTTATATATACAGTATTCTAGATCGCGTTGGATCTTGATCTCGTGGAATGTATTTAAATTCGTGAATTTGGAGTTATTTCGTTGCGTAGAATTATTGTAATTCGATTGATTGGTATAATTGTTGTAATATAGAAATAATAGGGATAAAAGGATTTATTTCTTTTTCTTCTATACAGTAGCGTGCAAAAGTAACTGGCCACAGTACAGTCAGTCACAAAAGTCTATGTACATTTCCAAATTTCAAATATTGTTAGTAAAAAAAGTGCAGGAGTTTCGAGTAGAAATCTTACGGATAATAATTTATTCGCTAATTAAAGTTACATAGATTGTTATTACAAAGGTACCGATGTTTCTTTCATTTGTTTACAAGAAATATAAGTAAACTAAAAACGTACGATTGCAATACAAAATCTGATTGTACTTTTTTTATATCAAACACGTTTTGATTAATATTTACGTATTTTAGGTTTGAATACTTTGCTACTTTAATATTATACTTATCAGAAATTTGTTCTTATTATTATAAAGCTATGCTTTAACATTCTAAGTGTTTAATACGTGTTTAGTTCGTACGTCGGACGGGTTAAAAAAAGAGTAAGAAATGAATTAGAAATCCGGAAAAAACATATTTTCGTGTTATTTGCGATAATTTGAAACGATTTCCTTCGTATAAATAGGCGTTTTGTACCATCTTTTTCATAATTTGAATAAGCACGTCGATGGTTCATATCAATTATGCTTCTCGAATTATACAACTTGTTAAATAATTTAATAAAATAGATAAGTTTGAAATAAATATTTGCGAATAATAAGAGGAGTGTAGCGGAATATATTTCTGCACGCCAGCGGGATGAAAGTCCCTAGATCATTCACGGCCGCCATCTTTAAAATGGTCGGACGACCATCTTGGATCTTGGATCATTTTTCACGGGTTGTTGACACGGGTAGATCACAGCCGGTTGTGAAAGTGCTTCGCGATGTAAAATTAATCACCAATTAATTTGCCGGAAATAAGTAGCGGCTATTTAGAAAATCGCAACTTGAAAGTGACGTAACACCGGTTCACAAAAAAATTCACTCGTCTCTTGTACAATCATTATTATAAACGAAAAAAGTGTGCAAAAGATTTTCGTGCAAATAAGCGTCTGTCACGAATTACAAGCAATCTTTGACAGAGCCCGACGGTTAAGCCTTATCGTTATTCTTCTCTATAGCCAAGCAATTTTCACGGTTGTGCGTGTTTTACTCATGTGAGACCGAAACCCGTGGCCGTCGGAAAGCGAGAGGATAGGAAACTTTGAAAAAACACACACGCACACACATCGTATAAAGGGAAAATGGTTTCGTGCACATGGTGACACCTCTGGTTAGTTCACGCTTTCTATAAACAATTTGTCATTACTTTATTTAACGATAATACGCCGCGTTGGATGGCGTTAATCGTGCCGACGATTGAACGTCAATCGAAAAGTTGTTCGTTAAATCGGTGGAATTGTCGATTCGCGAGTTTTTTTTTTTAGAGGGCTGAAATCCGCTGGTCTCTCTTATGTGGTGGCTTATAATGGCGAGAATACAACCGTACGTTTGTACTTGAATTCTTGTAAACATTACGGATTACTCATTGCGAGTCATTTACCTTCGATAACATCATAGGATAGTAGCTCGATTTTTTTCACGTACACGGCAATTTTTATCTGCTATTTGAACGTAAATTTCCTCCTTTTTTTTTTACATAACGCACGGAGTTAAGTTTATCTACTAACGGGTAGTGTGTTTATATTTAAGCGTTGAGATAATCGCGTTGCGGTTTTAATGAGTGGTGTCGAAAAATTCGAAGCATTGCCTCTTTTTGGTTTCGATGTTTGGTAATTGAAAAAAGGCAGTCGCTGAAAGAGGAAACGAAATTAAATTCAAATTCAGGCGAATTTCCATTTTAATTTGTTTTAATTGAATCTACGGTAGTTTAATTAGTAGTGTCGAAAAATTTGAAGCATTGCTTTTTTTGGTTTCGATGTATGAAGATTGAAAAAATGCGATCGGGGAAATAGAAAAAAAATTAAATTTAAGTTCAGGTGAATTTCCATTTTAACTTGTTTTAATTGAATCTATAAATATTTCTCTATTAAAACGTACTTACGTAATAAATATATCGTTGAAATTTAAGGTAAATTACTATTATTATTATTATTATTATTATTTGGTTT
This sequence comes from Eucera pruinosa, assembly GCA_028830335.1. Taxonomy (NCBI): domain Eukaryota; kingdom Metazoa; phylum Arthropoda; class Insecta; order Hymenoptera; family Apidae; genus Eucera; species Eucera pruinosa. The sequence continues at coordinate 14,140,902 of JAMYCR010000015.1, forward strand.
TTAATATTTAGATCTATTAATATTAATTGATCGAGAGTATTATTATAATTAATATTATATCGCGTTAACATTATAAATTAACACAAGTAGCTAGCAAAGTAGATACTTTGCTTTTATTTTTATCGAGTTTTTTTTAACTAATAATAGATGACACGCTCGAAGATAATTAGCTTATTTTTTTCATCGAATTAATTAATAATAATAAAGAATTAAAATGAAATATTAATACAATACGATTAAAAAGCAATTTTTAAAAATTTTTTATGCATTTAGAGTACTGTAAAAAGATTGTTTAAACGAGAGACAGTTAACTATAGATTAGCTTTATTGTATATTTTAGGTTGCATTTAATAATAATAAAACAAGTAAAATAGAATATTAATACGAAATAATTGCAATGCAATTTTTTTATTTTTTGTTTCACTTGGAGTACTGTAAAAAGATTGTTTATATAATAGGAAGTTAGCTATAGATTAGCCTTACCTATTATCTATTTTTAGCCACATTTAATGATAATAGAATAGAATGTTAATACGAAACAATTGAAAAGCAATTTTTCCACTGCTGTAAATTGAGTATTGTAAAAATAGGATAATACTAGCAATAGATTATAGCCATATTATTTATTTTAAGCTACAATTAATGATAATAAAAGGAAATAAAATAGAATATTAATATAAATGAATTGAAAAAAAAAAACATTTTTCAATGCTGCATATGGGGTGTTGTATAAATGGGAGAAAAACAGCTATAGATTGTAGCCTTATTATTTATTGCAAGCTACATATAAGTGACCATAAAATATAATATTAATACAAAACAATTGAAAAGCAATTTTTTCACTTGTAAATGAAGATACTGTATAAATGGGAGAAAGTTAGCTGTAGTAGAGCCTTATTATTTATTTTAAGCTACATTTAACTTGAACCAATTATAACAAAGGTGTGCACATTATATGCCACGGTATATAATATAAGAATATATATTATAACACATGCATGCTTCCACTTTTCATACTTCAACTACAGAGAAAGGATTCAAGTATTGATTGCAGGAGCATGGTGTGCTATGGCAATAGGAGGAGGGTTGAAGCCCAGACAAGACCCCACCTCTTTATACTCTATGCCTCCCATTTAACTCTAACTTAAATCATTTCAGACAATCGTACTGAATGTAACCAATATGCAGCATAATAAAATACTCCACTAATCTTATCAGATGCTGTGTGCTCTGCAATTCAAACACTATACATATACATATATACACACACATTTATATATATATATATATATATATATATATATATATATATTTATAGAGTTGGCAAACTAATGACCTATATAATGTTCAACAGCTATAAACATTAGAATTCATTATGTGCAATGACAATGTGGCTTGATGTGTAAATATAGTTGCAGCACAGGTCAGATACAAGAGTAGACAAATCATCTTTATTATTACTATTATTAATGTTATTATTATTATTTGTTTATTCAATGGGTTGACGTCCTTTAGTATAATAATATAAAGGAATATTTCCATGCTGCACTTACAGCATTCAACAAGAAGTATATAAACAAAAACAAAGTGTAGAAGCATAAAGACATAAGAATAATGGGGAAGTATATATATATATAAGTTGAAATTGGGGTAGGGATCTTATGGGGTTTGTTGCATGACCTGAAACACATAACAATAAACAAAATCAGAAATTACCTGAAAGGGAATTTAAATGCTTCTTGAATATGTAACTATGCAAAATGTAATAGTCATTTTTAGAAATTCAGGCCACGGATATATTGGGTTCGAAAGGAAGTTTGTGGTGTTTTTCAAATAAAGTTTAATGATAAAATTTATGTACAATAGATTATATATACATAATGTTATTCTGCTACTTTGTTGCACTACTTTTTAACATCTATTTGGGATCTTAATCGATTGTTAGATCAATGGGAACTTAAAGATTTCATCCTCCAGAAATTTGCATCTATTTAAGAGATGGACTTTCTTTCAAATTCAATCCATTGCATGATTGGTCTACTCTTGTACCAAGTCTGTGACTGTAGCAGTGGGGTAACTGAGCATATAATTAATTGCATTCGCATGATGCTAATTGCTGTAATGTTTCTTTTGCCAGATCATTAAAAACATGACGAATATAAAAAATACATGAATGACAATGGGCTGAAATATATTATCAGACTCTATTAGAAACTCTCGTCATTTTTATACAAGGGAGGCGCAGGTAACGGCTTTGATTTTCATGAACATCGGTTTCCGTAAGTTTCCAACAATTTTCGATCGTTTATTATGTAAAGGGAAATAAGTCATGGCAACGGTGGAGGAAAAGAAACGAGTCGGTGGCTCAAAGGTCTCAGCCATTGCAAATATCTTCCAATCGAAACCGCAATTGGATAATTTAAGCCATAGAACCAATAATATTCTGTCGGATGGTTTCAAGGAACCAGCTGTGCCTTTGAAAGAGTCCCCTACGCAAGTTACTGTCGTGAGGACAGAGAGTCATGTGGCCCGTTTTAATAACGCGCGCGCGCTTTTCGAGAAACTCGGGGAAGAGAACAAGCCAAATAAGCCGTAAGTCCACGGAAAAAGGAAATATATATATTTACGCTAAAATAAAGAATAGACTATCCATTCTCATATAGAATTAAAATGGGGCTACATGGACCCCTTATCATTTTCGTTGCACAATGCAACATTACTGGATCAAACTAGAATACGATGATAGCGCATTTAAAGTAATAGAAATTGTAACTAAATATTGCGATTATCAATTAATCAAATACACCACTGCATCTTTGCATTTAAATCCCTCTTCAGTGCTTTAATACAGTATCCATTGAGATTCTATTATTTAATCCTCTATAAGCCGAATTTAATTTACCTTTACGACGAAAGAAATTGCAATTATTATATTATTACATTAAGAATTATTAGATGTACCGATAAGTAATCCACTATTTTTAAATTACCAAGAACATAAGCTTCCATTCGAATCGGAATTTGTAGCTTGATCGAAAAATGTAGCAAATAACAGCGATTATTAATTAGTAAAATCATCACTCTAAATCGTATGGACTGTAAAAAAGCGTCTTCTTTTTTTGCACGGCAAATATTTTAATTCGAAATGAATTAAATGAGTAGTCTATCCTATGCTTAATTAATGCCTATACTAACTCGCCCAATGATACTTGCTGCACAGGGTGGACAGAATCACGAAGCCGAGTAACTTGCACGGATTACGATCGCGTTCGAGCTCCGCGAATTCCGGATCTGGTTGCACCTCTCCCGCTAGATCCCCGCGTCCTAGATCACCGTCACCTCCTGGAACCAGAGATCATTTGAGCAATTGGAGCGCCAGCGTGCCGGCCTTAAACGCCGAGCGACACTTCGAAAATGGTCACAACCACGGTTTGGATAACATGCCGGATAAACATAAATCGCGCGCAGGATTCGGGAAATTCGACAAAAATTACGGGAAAGAGAATCGTTTGGACGATCGGCCGGAGAAGCCGGAAAAACCGGAAAGGCGATTGAACTCGAAGGAATTGATCGAGAAGCAAAAGAATTGGACTAGTCATTTCTCGAAAACAAGACCGAGCAGATACAATTCGGATCCGAACAGATCACTGGTTCAAAGTTCATTGAATCAGAGCGCGAATAAATTGGACGCTTCCGTGGGCCATTTGCAAAATGCTGGAAGCACCGATAACGATGGGAAAAGACCCACGGATATTTCTGCGAATCCAGCAACAAGATCCGCTAGCTTTTGCTCGGTTAGATCATCGGCCATATCTCCGCCACCGCCGTTGCCACCGACGAGGAATTCTTCCGCCTCGAACGCGAAGAAAGAGAGACCAGCCAGCATCGCGGCCGTCTCGCCGCCCGATATCCCTAGCAGCCCGGAATACGCCACTATTAACAAATATTTCGATACCTCGCCGACCATACCCGAGTACGCGGTTGTACAAAAGAACACGAACGTACAAAACAAGCATTTTCAAAGAAACGTGACCACTACTCCTACGCCGCAGGAGGAGAGGACGCAGGACGCGTTTATACCGGAATACGCGGTGGTGCAGAAGAACACCGCGGCGAAGGCGCATCCGCGGAACGCGGACGCGTCGAAGAACTCGAAAACTGTGAACAATTCGGAAATGGGTGGTTTGCCACCGAAAAATACTCTGGCTAGTTCGAGTATCGACATTTATTCGCAAACAAAATCACACGTATCTTCCTACGAGAGAAATTCCGATATGTCTAGTCCAACGCGGAGTATGTCGACAGAGAATATTACTAGCATGGCGATGGAGAGTAAAACGAAGAAGGATGGCGATTTGCTGGACGCCCCGGAGTATTTGAATTATCCGTCGAACGTTCTACGATCGCCACCGAAAACTTCTGAGTGGAGGAACGAGTGGTTGGCGAAGAACGATGAGATTTTGAAGAAAGCAGCGGACTTGAAGTGTTCCAGGGAAGATTTGGAGGGGAAAAATGAAATTATAAGACCCGATTCGAGACCAGACTGGGCGAGGCCTTGCGTAAATACCGTGAGGAAGAAAGATAGTTCGACGGAAGAGAGGAAATCTCCGGATCCGGAATTAAGACCACCGTCTGGAGGTACGGATAGTGCATCTTCTAGTATGAGCTCCCCTAGCTCCCCTTCCAAGGATAGCAAAGAAGAGAAGGCAGATAAGGAAATGTCAGAAAAATTTCAAGCCGGTATAGTATACGTGAAAATAATTCTCAGTAACATGATATTCACATCTATACAGACATTTCTAACAGCAGGTACATTTTTATGCGTATCTAGAGTCGGTCACGTACGGTCTACGTGCGCGTTATAAATTTTGAATACTTACACACGTGTTTTGGGACAGATTTTGGAATGGAAGAAATTGGGTGAAAATTCGTAAACTAGAAAGATTCTTGAAAGAATCTATAAAGGGATTATTATTGATTATATGGATAAAATTGTTGTTAAAAGCATACGATTTTTAATTATAAAACGTCATAGATGCATTGGAAGGAATAATAAACTATAGATGTAGTTGCAATAATCAGTTCTTCTGTGTATTTTAATACGCGAGCATAATTCTTTTGTGACGTCGGGTTTTCGATTTATAATATATCTAACTATAATTAGTAACTAAATTAAAGTGCCTGAAATGATCGACACTCTTGTATTTTTTTCAATAGTTGAAATTTGCACCTCTGAATATATATAATACAATTTGTACTAGGTTGGTAGTCTTCAATCGTATGAATTAACATTAAAGTTTATTAAAATATACAGGGTATTTTTGTAGTAACTAGAACATAATTTATACCACGAGTGTAACTCAATATTATAAGGCAATGGATTAAATCTCAGCGCTTTTATTTCGTTTATAAAAAATACGTATCTGCATAGGAATTTGTTTTAGGAATTTTTCCTGCTTGTGATTTTATGTTTTAGGAATTTTCGCCGCACTTTTATTATTCCAAAAGTGTGTCCTAAAAATGTCTATAAATATTTGAAATTGAAAATGCGTATGTAGACTTTCGTGGTTGACTGTATATACATACGAGAAACACGAATTCAACAAATTCTTTTAATTGTTTCACAATATAGTAAATTTTGCAATTTTACCGTGGCTATGTGCCAAAATACTAAAAAGTCAGAATATAGGAGGAAGCTGTCCTCCTTTCCCCTTTCCTCCTCTTCTTCGTCTTAGTTCCTCCTACCGGTTCAACAGTATTATTTATAGAAATCTGTGTATTCTGTTCTGCTTCTGTCTGCTTCTACTTCACACCATTTACTTCACAAAACTATTTTACAAATTTTAATCGTTCCACTGCCAGTGCCCTTAAAAGAATATTTATCGAAACTTAATGCTATTTCGGGAATACTTTCTTTGTAATCTAAGAAGTGGATTTAAAAACGTTTGATGTGTGATCTGAGTTCTTCCATAAAGCGTGTTTTCAAAAAGATCTTTGAAATAATTCATTAAATCTCTTAAATAAAATGTGTATAAATTTATCAATTATATTTACCGTATTTCTACCAAGAATTATGTATTTTAAACTGTACAGACGTGTAGTTTTATTGTAAGGGGAAAAAGTTTCAATTGTTCGATTGCTAGTGCCTTGAAAAAATACTTATCCAAAATTAATACTATTTCTGATGAAATATTTCGTTCGCGAGAAGTAGATTTAAAAACGCCTCTATGCATAAATTAATTTGCAAAGTTCAAATCTTCCGTGAAGCGTGTTTTTGAAAGGATCTTTAAAATTACTGCCTTCAAATAATTGATTAAATGTCTTAAATAAAATGTGTATAATTTTATACATTAAATTTTGTTATACTTACTTCAATGGTAATAATTTATGGAGTTAGATGATTTTATTTTAAATAATTTATCAAATCTCTTAACTAAAATGTGTATAATTTCATCGCGTATTATATTCACCGCATTTCTAACAAAAATTAAGTATTTTAAACCATACAAAATCTTATTTGCTTTATTCTAAAGAAATCAAATTTAATCAAGCAAGTTTAGTGTGAGTGTGTGTGTATGTGTGTATACATATATATATTCGTAATAATTTATATATTAATAATAATTAAAGAAATTATTTATTATTCCACCAAATACAATTACAATGTGTCTCAGACTACTCTGCATTGATTGCCGAGGTATTTTACCAATCTCTATCTCTCTCTCTCAACCTAATTTACCTACACTTCAAGCGCGTATTGTATTTTACTACCACGTAGCATCGATTAACGATTGGATATATTAATATTTTAAGGCCGCAACAGTTATGACTTGCAACCAGAGGAACAAGAGAAGCCGGCCGCGTACACGGAGTCCATCGTCGAGAAGGATAACCTGGAGAAGAGTGGTTCGAAATTCAATGAACCGGACACCACCACGGTTATTCGTCGATCTCACGTGCGCGTTGATCTCCAAGCCGCCGGTTTGGGCCAACGTCCGCCGTCGGTTGTTAGTTCCGACCAAGAGTACCCACCTTTAGAGCATAAGGAAATACCGATACCCTCGCCATACGCCAAGAAACTCCAACAGAATCAAGAAGTCTCCTCACCCAGCAATGAAACGAAGCCCCAGGTGAAAACCGTAAACGCGGAGGAGAACGCTTCAACGAAGAACGATCCAACGAAGAGTTGCCATAACAAGATATCTCAAGATAGTAATCAGGATCACGCGCGAATGAATTCGACTGTGATTACAAGCGAGGTAAATCAAAACGTAGTCTTAGATAGTAAGTCGAAATCAAATATCGCGAACGAGAGGCACAACGCGTTTTCTCCCGAGACCGTGTGTCAGAAGACGGTGTCCAATGCCAAAAATGATCAAATCAAGATCTCCGTGCGGGAGAAGCTAGCGAAGAATAAGGAAGAGGTGTCCGGGAAACGTTCGAGTTTCGCCGAGGTGGACAACAAAGTGGATCAAACCGAAAAGGCCATTTTGAACGCGAATCAGAGCTCCATTGTTTCCAGCGTCGTTCACAGTACAGAAATCTTGTCGGCGAAGTCAATTAACAAAGAGGCGGAATTAGAAGACGGCGCGCAATTGGAGATTACAGGAAAATTCGCGTCGAAAGCGAGTAACAAGAAGGAGTACGTAACTTTGGCGGGAGATACGGTGCCGCCGCCCAAATCCAGCCCGCAAACGATTAGCAATATTTCGAATAGAAGCGTAGAAGAGTCGGATCAACCGCAGACAACGTGGGAACAGGAGAAACAAAAAGCAGAATTGGCGAAAATGAGATTGCAGGAGAATAGCTGCGCGAATTCGGTGCCACAAATGAACATATCTCAAAATGTAGCGAGTACTATTGCAACGCAGCAGCAACAAGTTGAAAAGAAGCAGCAGAACGAGCAGCACGCCGCGTCCGAGAGTAGCGTCCACGATGACAGCGATTCCAGCGATACGAAAACTATCACGAATTTGGAGCACGCGCCGGCGATGGATGTGAAAAAGATCGTGGAGCAGAACGATGCTAAAATAGCGACGCAGGAAAGTGTTTCGAAAGCTGTAGTGAATCAAGCGATTCCCATAACGCCGGACACTATGACGGCCGACGAGGCGGAAAACCTGTTGAGTTCGCGGTAAGTTGATTATGCTAATTACGTACGTTCGTACGTAATAGTTTGTATATACTTCTACTCGTTACTTTTTACAAATAGCGAGAAAGTTTCATGGTTTGATAATTATGAATGAATATTTAACGTTAGAGGCGTTAAAATTGATGTAGATTTTTTTCAAACGCGTAATTATGGTAATTATATTTACTGTGGCTCTATGTACAGTTAGTCACAGAAGTCTATGTAGATACTATTTGGAACTGATCGAAATTCTTGCATTTCTTGAAACATACGCACATTTGAAATCTATAGCCGCGCGTAGACTTTCGTGACCGATTGTAAATAGCGAATCGTTTCACGGCAATATGCAAAACAGCTTGATAACTTTTATTTCCTTACTTTTTACATTCTAATATGGTTTCTTCTATTCGTGCTTTTTTGAATGTGACTTCGAACAAAATTGTAACGAACGGGGACGAAAACACAGCATCCTAGAGAAAAAGATAAGGTGAGTGAAAAATTGTTACGGTTCTCTGGTTGAAAATTAATCGTGAAATTAAGTTATCCAAAGAGGATGATCTCGTGCGTGATGAATGATGTGTAAAAATGATCGATTAGACAAGGATCAGCTTTATTGTCGGACGAAGAAGCGCAAGAGATCGCAAGATTATTATCACCAACTGCGCAACACGGCGAAGTTGTGAACGAAGAGAATTCTATCGATAAGAATAGAGAACAGGACAAAGAGAAGGAAAGGGATGATCAAGATAACACACCGGATTGGCTTTCCGATGTCTTGTCCGCGCCTGATACCAGTCTTATTAATAGCACCACTAATGATTATAGGTGAATCAGTTTCGTCTTTTATGTTCCTTACGTTTTATCCAAATATTTTGCAGCTCATTGCTACGCATTCCTTTTCGATTACTTTATATTCATTGCAACAAGTGTCATATGATTTAGCACAAAGTAGTATCAACGATTCTTCGCGAGATTAATACTAAATATATTTGTGATGTTTTTAGTTTGTCCCATAGATCACGTAGCGATTTAACGATAGACTCGTTGACGGAGAGTCAAGTGGGTTCTGTAACCGGTAGCGAAAGCGGTATACTTGGATCTGTTAATAGCTTGAACGATACTTACGAAATTAACGATGATACCGAAACGGAACATCAAGACGAGTACATTCCACCAACCCCAGGCAAAGTTGTAAGATCATAGATTGCGATAATACTTCTGTTGCGTTTACTTTTCAACCTTTTCACTGCGAGACACTCTAAGTTTAAGGCTCGTTGCAGATAGAATACAATACGTTTATTATTATTATTTACTATTAACTAATTTTTAAATTTACTAACTTACTATTATTTACAATACATTGAAATACGATTAATTCTTAGATTGCGGATTTTTATACCGTTCTGCGAAGTTTAAGTACCGTTATATGTTAAAAAATATAGAAAGCAATATAGCTTGCAAAAATATACAAAATATTAACAGTAAAGTATATGATACGTGCTCAATCAATGTTTTTCTTGGGCCACATACATATTTTGTTTGCAATATTACGCGGGCTACAACATTGTACCCTTGAATGTTCCCCCAGATACTCGTGGAGAACGGTGTGCATTATTTCGAAGATGGTCATTTCTGGATGGAAGTCGCAGGAATACCTGAATCGGACGACGAGAAGGAGGAATATCCGACAAATATACCTGTTAAGAAGATGACCAAAGTTTCATTCGACACGAGGCCGATGAGAGTTTATTCAACGCATTCGGTGAACGAATACGATCGACGAAACGAGGATGTGGATCCCGTTGCCGCCAGCGCGGAATACGAACTCGAGAAGCGAGTTGAAAAGATGGAGGTGGTTATATAAAGTTGATACGTGTAACGATCGATAATTTAGTTCAGTTTATTTCATTCACGGGATATGACTATTAGAATACACGTTCGCTTCACTTGAGGTCAGAGGTTTCTTTTGGTTCCATTTAACAAATAGTAATACAAGATAATAAAGAATCGATTGAGCTGATCGAAACGCTAATTTGCTTTTCTGTTCGATATTCTCAAAGTATGAACTTTCGCAATTTATTTGCAAACGTTCCGCAGGTATTTCCGGTGGAACTTATGAAAGGACCGGAAGGTCTCGGTTTAAGTATCATCGGAATGGGCGTCGGAGCGGACGCAGGGCTAGAGAAATTAGGCATCTTCGTGAAAACGATCACGGAAAAAGGCGCAGCCGCGCGAGAAGGCAGAATACAAGTAAACGATCAGATCGTGGAAGTCGATGGAAAATCTCTAGTTGGCGTCACGCAAGCGTATGCAGCTAGCGTCCTCCGCAATACTTCCGGTCTCGTGCGCTTTGTAATTGGAAGAGAACGCGATCCAAATTCGGAAGTAGCTATGCTAATACGACAAAGTCTTCAAGCGGATAAGGAGAGAGAACAGCAAGCGAACTCTGCTAGGTACGAATCTATCGACTTAAAGCGATTAGACTTTTGTACCGCTTAAATATAATTTCCCAGTGATGGTTTATCCTTGCTCGCTAATGTCTATGACGACAATTTATGGCCACTCCAATGACGGCGCGTTGCCTCTTGGAGCGCTGAGGGAAATCTGGGTTCAACCCTTTGACGCCGGGCTTATCGTTAGTATCTCATACTGATCACAGATTTAAGCACAATAGCTATTACTACTACTTATTAAGCCAAAATCGGGATACTAAAAAGTTTTCGGAGATTATTTTATTTGCGCTATCACAGAAACAGCTTTTCATTTTTGTAAAAACCCTTTCGCTACGGAACCTTAAAATTTACAGACGTTTCGAATACACAAATTAGGATAGCTTTTATTAATTTCGAAACAGTATGTGTGCAAATACGTAGATATTTGAGATTGTCAATTGAAGTTTGTTATATACCAATAATAATAGAAATACTGTTATAATTAAAACAAAAGTTATTGACGTATTTTAACAAAAGATTGTTAACGATTTCACGACGTATGTATACGTCCTTCGTAGCGAAAGGATTGATCGTAGAATAATTGGTATTAAATTTAACCCTTTCATTGTTGATCAGAATCGGCGACGCGTTGCACGTTTAAACAGCTCTAAATTGCGCAAAATTTAGGAAAGGGATTTATTGTAATAGAAATACATTAGGAGTAACGGAAACCCGCCTCTTGAAATCTAAACAAGTTTCGCTGGTTTAACAACTTATATTTAATACGTAGTTATTTAACAGTGAAAGGGTTAATTGTATATGTAGCTTTCGTTTCTCGATGCCTGGCGTCAATTGGTTAAAGAACCGCGCAACATTACTAACACCACTCGAGAGATTTTAAACCAATGATATCTCTACAGAAAACTTAATTTTTCGGATGCATCGCCCGACAGTCAACGAGGTGGCGAAGATATTTGTGTTGGAGGCATGGGAGGAATACCAGGTTCTCCAGCTATGTCGTCGTGCTCGGAAGGAGAACCTCCGCACAGTCCCATAGAGAATTACTTGTCTTCTTCCGGGCGGAGTAGATCTCCCATTATCAGCTCATCGATGCTGCCGCACGTGTCTGCTACAACCGAAAGCGACGTCGACAGTTTAAGACTGCTTTTACAAGAGGTACCGTGTTTCTCGTCGATAAGACAAATCAAAACGCATATGTAATTTACAGAGTTTCTTGTATGCACACAATAATTTTAGTAGAGAAGTTCGTTCTTTTTATTTGGCGTAGTTAATGAGAAACAGATATAGATATGGTCTCATTATTAAATTAGAAAATGCCGAAGTGTATTTTTTATATTATTTTATTGGCGCACAAAATATTTAGTATCATTGCTCGTTTCTATTAGTTGTTACGTAGATAGACGACCGCATAAGAGGCGAGATACAGGGTGTCCCAGACATTTGAGAAAAGTTGTCACTTAAATCGGAATGATCCTTACGTATATTAGCACGTCAGTAGTCGCGGTTTTTTTTATGCTCAAACGACACAATTTACCTCCTAATATTTATTTTATAACGTCCATAAAAATGAAGCCCAAATTTAGTATTGAAATCTTTTTAGTCTCGATTCTTCGTACACTCGTTCGCAATTAAATAAACGCATTAAAGTGACAATTATAGGGGCACTGACGGTACGTGGGACATCTACCCAATATTTGTTTCTTATTTAAACCCAAAGAATAAGATCTGGGCCACTCTATATTATAAATTCGTATGAAAATATGCATAATGTATTGTACATATATGTGTATATACATATATATATATATATATAGATATAATTTACTCGTTTGTATTAGTCTTTCATACATACCCGGACATCCACACACATCCTCGTAAATTTATAAGTGTACATTTTTGGTTTTGCTTATGCACCGTGTTCGTTGTTCACTGCTTGCAGAGTCAGTATAAACTAGCATTAGCAGATGGAGAGATGGAAAAGCTCAAAGCTAAGGTAATCACATAATATAAGCAATTCTTATATCATTCCTCTCGTACGTTGCTGAAATTCGCTTGTATCGTATATACATCACACACGCTTCTAACTTATCGTAATATCTGTGTGCAGCTTAGTTGTGCCTTCTCACACGAGTCACTTTTCGTGTTCTATCGTTTTAACTCTTTGCACTCGAGAATTTTCCAAATAAACGATTCAGTCGATTGCAACGGGTTAATATGGTTTTCCATTCGCTATCACGAGTCACGCAAAGGAATCTAAACTGTGGTTTGCTGAACAGAGAGAGAGAGAAAAAAAAGTATTAACTCTTGTGCATGCTCTTGTTTTGCGCGTGAAATGGATTGGAAACTTTTTGTTCGCAGCTGTTAGAGTTGGAGAACAACGGGGCTGGTAGCGTGGAGTACGCGGCGAAATTACGCGAGTCCGGTTTACGTCTTCACGAATCGGAAAGAGCTTTGGCAGCGACCAGACAAGATTTAGCGACCGCAAGAGAAATGCTTACACAAGCGACCGCGCAAAACGCCGCTTTGCAACAAAAATATGCCAGAGCTAGGAGGGCAGCTCGCGAATTGCGCACGGATATTGCCGCCAGAGACGAATTCTATTCGCAATTGTTGCAGGAGAAAGACACCGAGTACAACGCGCTTGTTAAAAGTTTAAAAGATAGGGTGTGTTGCCTGTGATTTTTAAAAACGAGTATTGGGTTGTCACATACACGTGTTTGTTCCGTTTTATTACTATTAGGTCGTTTTATATGAAATGGTCGATTATTCTCTACTTATAAACCAAGTTCAATTGATTATGCATGCGTTTAACATTTCGACCGATTTCCTTCCTTTATTTTTCCGCCTCGTCCAAACAATTTCTAGAACTGTTGAAAACGCTTCAAAGTTTATGTCGCAACCCAATAATCCTTGCGCGATCAACCGAAATAGTTCAATAGTTGAAGCTTCGATGCTGAAACATGTTTTGATAAATATTTATTCGGAAAATTATAGAAATGGGCACTCAAATATCCGGTTGCTCGCACAAAGGATAATAGACGGGGAAATTAATTGCCACTAATTGTAGGTAATCACGTTGGAGGTAGAATTAACAGAGACGCAAAGGAGGTTCGGATTGCCAGTAAGATTACCTTACGATGGAACTACAGCTAGAATCGTTACGCCGCAATTATCGCGTCGACAATTACCTCCGCCGCCCTCGTCAACTAGCTGTCAACTTTCAGACACAGAAACGTCAGATCTTAGTAGCCCCGACGATGGTGACAAAACGGCCACGGTCGAAAGGAAATTGCCGCTTCCGTTGCCGGTTAAAGAGGAATTGGATCGAGCGGTTCCTGCTCATCGGCTTCTTGACAATTCCGCTGGGAAAAGTAAAGCGGAACTTGCCAGCAGAGGAGGACTCGCGAATCGACAACTTCCTAAACGATCCGGTGGCCTTAGCAATAGCAGCTCTGTACGTATATCGTTGCTATCGCAACTAAATCACCCTTGTATTATCATCGACGAAGTATAGGACGGACTGTCTATTCTTATGCGAAATCATCCGAAGTCATCAACCATTTTAGTATCGCAATGTGACATTATTAGTTTAGACTAGAACAAGACAGTAGCAAATTTAAAATGTAAAAATATACGTACAAATATTTGGATATTCTACGTAACTACGTGTACCATAATATTGGCGTACGAATAATTTAACACATTATATTACGTTGTAGAAAAAATATACGTATACCTTTAACAAATGCCAAGCCAGTTCTTGTAGACGTATTATATATACGTGCGTAGTAGCGAAAGGGTTAAATATAATTCTTAAAATAGTCACTCGAAAACGTAAGGGTCTATCCCGTACTTAGTCAATGGTATTATAATACCGCCACGTGTATCACTTAATCGTGTAAATTATTTACTATAGGTATTAATTAATCGGTATATCGTAGGACTACGGTTTGGACGAATCTGGTGACAATACCGACGAGGATTCATCTTCCAAGTTACTTTCCCAAGACACGAGCAGCAGATCGCCAAACGATTTAACATCGAAACAAACAAACTTGAGTTCCTATTCCAGTAGTTCTTCCATTAGTTCCCTGAAAAGTAAACACATGGAACCGACGCATCCGACAGCGATTAGACAGCACAGTACTATTAGTTCGCAAGTTAGAGCTATGACGGAACAGAGTTGGCCGCAATCCCAGAAAAGTACTTCCTCTTTTGATCCTTGCATTCAACTTATACGAAAAACTCGAAACTTAAAATGTGAAATTGTCGTCGTTTCCTTTTCTAGATTTAACCGGACCTCCGGCATCGTTCGCGGAACAGTTAAAGCAGGTTTTGGCAGAAAGAGAGAGAAGACTTGGCGGGAACGACATGTCATCGTCGAGGGAGAGTTCCGGGGACTTTAGCGATTTAAATAATCCACATTCGAGCGATCCAACTTTAGTTACCCATCATTTAGTAGAAGAAATACGCCAAGCTGTGAACGAGGCCAATCAAAAAGGTAACGTATCTTGGAGCCTCTTCGCATTATCCGGTTTTCGTTCAAAATAAATGACACGTTGTATACTTTCTTTCGTTGTTTTTAACTTTTTTTTAGAAGAACAACGGTCGCAATTTATGATCAGGTTTATTAAAATAAACTGAACATATTTTTAATTTTAAGAGAAGCGCCATCGCGCTGCTTGGCATTTTTCCGACAAAATTTTGTCAGTGACCCATGGGATCCAAATGGTGAATTGTGAATTTATTTGTTTACAGTGAAGAAAGCTACTATTCCTTCGTCGAATTTAATTGGCAGCAGTTCCACGCCTTGGCATCATCCAGGTAGTTCACCATCTAGTCTGTCTTCTGGTGGATCAGTGAGCCCACCTGCTGTTGATCCTAGTCCGTCTAAAACAGGTATTTGAGTGTTCGGGAAGCATGTTTCGCAAGCAGCGAATGATTTTTCCTCCCTTTTATCTTTCTTTCTTTTTTAGTTTTATGTCTATTATAATTTTACCTCTCCCGTGTGTAAATCGTGTTATGAATCTAGATACGAGTGAAGTTTGGTTGCCCCCTCACCCAAGCGACTTTGGTTTAGGTGACAAGAAGTCTCACTTTTGGCAGAATGCGCCAGTTACCGATTGGTCCAAAGAACAAGTAAGTATACGTTTATTTAACCCTTTAAAGATCGAATTGTTTCCTCTTTCATTTATATACTCTCTGGAGAATGCCAGAGATTTGCGCGTTCCTAAAAAAAAAAAATGTTTATATTTGTTTACTAATTTTACTTTATATTTTCCGCGTAGAGTCCACAATTCTATCGCACAAATTTCTTAAACTAGTTTAACCCCTTGGCCTACAATAGCGAGTTACACTCGTTCCACGATTTATAGTGCGGATTCAACAAAAACGATTATTATTGAGAGTAAATGTTAATTTCAATTTTAATCTTAGCTTTGTCATACGAGATTTAGCACTGTAAAATAAAAATTGCCTACAGTATTCGTATGATTTACTCTATAAGGTGAATATTGTAATTTCATTTTCAAGATAGATTCGAAATGTTATTCGAATAATGCCCAACACTGATTTGCATTTACTTATCTTCCCGAAAGCGATTTCCACGCCCTGGTCTTCCCCGTATAAGTCCCATAAGATAGCCCCATACGTTAAAAAAACCACTTCCTTTTTATGGATTCATGAAATACACTGTGACTTGAAAAAAAATGGCATCAGGTATGCCAGTGGTTGTCAGGAATCGGTTTGGAACGTTACGCGGCGCGTTTTCTGGAGACGGGAATCAACGGTGGGAATCTTTTGCGTCTGGAGTCCCGTGACCTGAAAGCTATCGGAATCTGCGGCGAGGAGAAGTCCCATTTGAAACGGAAGTTGAAGGAACTTAGGGCACAAGCGGACCGGGAACGAAAGGAACGGAAAGAAATCGAACGGATGCGACGGAAAGCGGAAAAGGCTGCACGGAAGAAATAGTTTGTGCGTACATTAATGTACTTACGTCCTTTATAAAAAAATTCGCAATAAGGAGGTTGTTGCACAAAATGAAAAGAAAAAAGGTCGCGAACATATTGGAAATTTTGTGTACGATATTCCAGTGATATTCGTAATGTATTTTTCACTTCTTCCGTCTTGTATTTAATTCTCTAGTACGTATAACCAACCAACCAAGTCACAGTTTTACTCGATGTTCTGAAACAGTTCGGATTCTTTTCTTATCCGAGACACACTTAACAGAAAAAGAAAATTTCATTATTTATACTCGATTACATAAAAGAAACCCCCCCTTTTTTTTTTTTTTAATCTTCAGATTTTTGCATTTATTTATATATAATATATCTTTGTATTCATGTTGCTTCACCGTTCTTTGTAGTATTTGTATTAATTATTATTTATAAAGTAACGATGAATACAATTTGGTTAGGAGAGGAGAATTTCGCGTGAATGATGAATTATTAATGCCAGACGAGTATGCATGTGATATGTATGTATAAAAAATTATCCAAGCCATTTTAGATAAATTGTAATAAAACCTTTGATTATCTAGAATCATTTCTTTCTACGATTGTAAGTATAATATAATTTTGTAGAGGCATAAACTTTCTCATGTTACACTAGGATGTACCGTTTCTTGTATTTATTTTTACTATCGATTTAATTGTGTAACAATTTTTCATAAACGAATAATAATATAAACGCTAGTAAGAAGAATAGAGTCCTAGAATTGTAACTATTTGCCGAGAAAAAGTGACTGTCCTTTGCTATGTAAATCATGAGATATCAACGAATTTGTAATTGTCAATAACAGTATGTGTTACAAATTCCATTGTAGATTGATCGGATTACTATTATTATTATTATTATTATTAATATTATTAATATTATTAATATTATTATTAATATTATTATTATTATTATTATTGTTCATCTGTATTTATTCCATCTAAATTTTTGCTCAGTCTCTACGTATTTCGCGTGATTTAGCGGAGTTTATCACTTTTTTCGATTCAAACAAATCAAATAAAGTATTAATGAATTTTTATCACGCTACCGTCTTCGTACTTGTATTTCAAACTTTTCTTCCTCTTTTTATAATCGTAATCGACTTACACGTTTGTATTATTGTAACATGTATTTAAGTAATAGAATTTTCGCACAACGTCCATTTTATTGCGACGAGAGAACGTTTTTAAATTATGTGATCGATTTCTTTAATGTATTTTATACATATACATATATATATATATATATAAATATATAAAAATTTTATATATTTACAATACCGGTTAAAAGTTTGGAATCGCTACGCATTTTAGGAGACCGTAAAAATGAAAAAAAATAGATGCGTAACTCTTTGACTGCGAAAAGTCGAGTAGTTTTTGTATAATATAGCGAACATTATCATTAGAATTGCTGGTGATTAACACTAGATTTACGAAATCTGTCAATTCGAGGGATTTCAAATCTTATACCGAAAGTTGCACGCGAATCGCAAATATTATTTTTTAACAATTTATGCTAATCCCTTGATCTACGAATTTTTTAAAGATCATACTTCGTAGCGTTAGCTATTTATTATTCTGGTATTCTATTGCATGCAAAACATTGAACTGTTTTACGTAAGTTACACTCGGTAATCATTAATATTTATGAACTAAAATTATTGTTGCAGTTGCAGTTAAAGTTGAATAAAACCGCAGTCGAAGAGCGAACCTATAAAACGCGTCGACTAAAAATTTACGCGGAATAAAGTAACGAAAATTGCTACCGATATCCGGAATATTAACCCTTTCGCTAAGAACGACGTATACAAAAATTGTACGATCATTTGTTAAAATCATACGTGCTTTTCTCTATAGTACAGTACTATTTCTTTGACAATTCACGCAACGATACTACGCTATATCTAATCAGTATACAACTTTCAAACATTTCTATTTTTACTATTCTCCTGTTAATAAAAGCGATCCTTATTTATGCTTCGAGTTCTCAGTTTTAACATACCGTAGCGAAAGGATTAATTCCTAATCGATAAGAAAACTGTAGTTAAAATTCAAAACGGATGAAATCCGAAAAAGCGATCGCAAACTTTTCACCCCGTAGTGTATATATACTTTAAAACATTCCATGCGAAACTTTATAATTTTATCTTTATTAAAGAAGAATTACTACGAGAGCTGTTATGCTTTGTGCCGGAGTCCCTGTGTATGCATGATCACGGATACATTACGCGTCGCGTAATGTATGTTAATATTAAACTTGATATCCTATAACAAACGTTCATTCTATATGTTGATACGAACGATTACGGGACTCGCTTTCGGTACAACATAGACGAACGCGTACTTTCGTCGTACGTACGATTATTTATAATAACCAGACTGCGGATCTTTATGCAAATTTATAGTTTTATCGTCGAAATCAACAATGGGCGGAACAAATGAATTATTTTAAAATGTTGCCAATTACTTTCGGTAATTAAAAACTCTATTGTAATAGACGTCTTGAAACACTAAAAGCTCTGTGCTATCCGAAGTATAAAAAAGTATTCGAAGAAGAATATCAATTTAACGCAACGCAGTTCGGTATTTCGATGACTTCTGCGCATTCTTTAATTGAGAATTGTGTTCCACATTTAAAATACAGCCAGTCATAGAAGACTGCGTACGTATTTTACATTTTTAACATTAATATATTTTAAGACACAGTTTAAAATAATCAGAAGCTTGAAAGAGTTAATGGGGTTCGTCATTGAAGTAAATGATTTTGACACGCGAAAAGGTAAAATATGATCTGCAAAAGAGTGAATGTGGATAATTCTATGCACTCTTCGATGTCTCATAAACGCATAAATATCCGCAGCCTACTAAACAGCGTTCAAAGTTTTGTACAATGTTAAGTACTTTGTTCCTCCTTTATATATCACTCTTAATGTACAACGTTTTTCTATCGAAGAAGAAGAACAATTTCTTTCGCGCGATTGCGTAGAGCAATTAAACAAAGTATTTAGCATTGATACACCATAAATATATACAAATGTCCACACACACACACGCGCGCGCATACACGCACACATCCTTTCACACGATATTTTACACGCACACATTTACACGGACACAAACACACAAGCATTGTACATATTATATAATGAACTAATATTATTGTAATCTAAAAAAAAGGAGAAACGATTATGATGTAAGGCGTGTAAGAGGCATAACTGTAGTGTCATAATATCTTTATAGAGACTAGTTTTTAATATCCTAATTTAAGCGTTTATTAAAGGTCACGATATCATCACAGGGTCATCACGATTAGCAAAGCAGTTAATTATTGTTATTTTTTCTTGTTATGTACAACGAAATGTGGGAACTGATCAAAAGAGAAAAAAAAGGAGAAACGAACAAAAAAAAACATACATACATACAAAAAGAAGAAGAAAAAAAATATAACATTCTTGCGTCTCAGGGTTTTATCGTCGAATATGTTTTTTTTTTACGATACACATGTTGTGCGTTTGGTGAATGGGGAAAAAAGAAAAAAAGATTTTTCGCGCATTGGAATGAAAAAAAGTGTCCTGCAATTCGTTTCTAAATATATAATGTATTGTGATTTCGTAGGAACAGACGTTTGATAAAAACCGACTGATTTACAATAAGTTTTTGTAGTTGATTTTCGAATGATATAAAAGTGAAACGGGATCGAGACGAAAGTGAAACGAAACGAAACGAAACGAAATGCCATTTGTCCAAGGGAGTAAAAAGAGAGAAAAAAAGAATAGAAAGATAAAAAAAGTAATCGTAGAACCAAAAACTCTTGTACACCTCTGTGGAGCTGCATATAATATACTAAATGTTTTCGTACATCTTTAATGATTTTAAAAAGTATTGCTCAGACGGGAAAGATAGAGAGAGAGAGAGAGAGAGAGAGAGGAGAATTATGGTTCCGCGTTATAATGGGTAAAGACACAGGATGTCAGTTGCGCAAACGGCAGCTTTTTAATGATGTCTAATGGAATAAAAAACAAACAAACAAACAAAGTATTGTCAACAAAAATACTCTTTAAACGTTTTAATTAAAAATAATTCATACGACACACATCGGTAGTTTGTTCTTTTTACCTGGTAAACGAGGATTCAAAGGAATATTCGATATTTGTATTATACGTATACATATTATACATGTATTTAGAATGGACATTTTTTATGTACGCAAACAGATCATACAAATATAATAATAGAAATCTACCTACCCGCTGTTCGATTTCTTTATTCATTGGCGAAACAGGATGGACTACCCATTTATAGGAAAAATATATATATACATTATTATAGATTTGTATTTTAGAGTTCACGTGTATGTGGAAAAAAATTACGTATTACAATATTTAGTTAAGATATTTAGTTGTTGTCTTCATCTACTCTAAATTATTATAGCAATGTCGCGTGTAACACTAAAATGCTAATCTTATGCTTTACTTTTAACCGCGCAAAATTCGAATTCAAATTCAAACCAATCGATATATATCGAAAGCGATGTTTGATCGATATCCGCCATTGCACTCCGAGATAAAATTATGGCGGAAATTACGCGTACGTGAAAAGTGTGTGATAAGGGATAAAATGCCGATTATAATTATACGTGATTATTCGTGGCGTCAGACTTCGAATTTTGTTATAATAAACGTTCCTTTGAGAGGCCATCCGAAAAAGGTTGACTTCTTCGTGATCGACGACTATTTAAAGGTAGGAATCTCAATTATTTCTTACGGTAGTGAATCCTAGTAGAACTGCAAGATTTACCCTTGCATTCCGTTTCCGCGGTTTCTCGATTATTTTTCCTCAAATACTAAGATGATTTGTTTAAAAGCAAATTTAAAGAATAAGATAGCCTTTATTGCTTTGACAACGCTCGATGATTGAATTTAATCGTCAAAACATAAGATAAATGCGTGATTTATTGGCTATATCTGACTATAATAGTACAGTGGTTCTCAAAATGGCGGGTCGTGAGATGATTTTAGGTGGATTCGCGACAAATATTAACTCTTTAGAGACGAGGAATAACAATACTTAAAGCAGTATTTTGCTTTCGAATTTTAAGACTTCCAATTCGAATCTATCCAATTTGTAAGGCTTTGATGTTGTCATTAACGATATTAGGTGTAAAAAGCAAATTAGTTTTCCACAATTTGGGGGGGAGGGGGATGACTTTGATACTTCAATTAATATTTATGAGGGGGGGAGGGGTTACTTTCATTAACATGGGGGGAGGAATAGGGTTTACTTGGCATTTGTTGTTTGAAACAATTAAGTTTAAAAAGCATTGAACAACGTGCAGCGTTCGATTTAACGATAGGTGAGTTTGCCGCCGTTCATCTTGGAATTATTTCTATCGTCGAACGTCGTCGAAGAGGAAAGCAAGTGTATCGTAAAGGACGACGAAGCGATACTTACTTTGCTGAAAAGGAACACCAATGTAGAATGGCCTACTCTGGAGGTGCAAGAGATTGGCAAAGATTTGAAACGAGAATGGCGAAACCGAGCTTTCGATCGTGCTCAGAAGCTCGCCGAGGAGAGAACGAAATTGAAGAACGGTACGTACATACATACGCGGGTGCGATTACATCTCTGTGCATCGGTAAATTTGCCAACGATTCGTAATCTGCAGAGAGGCGGCAACAAGTGCAAAAGGAAGCTGTGAAAGAGCAGATAAAGATTAACACGGCTATGCTGAATGAAATAGATGCAACGCGAGACGCGCATCGGAAAGAAGCGATGCAAGAATTCGAAGATTGGAGATCGAAAGCCGAACTGCCGTTTCTTCCTAACGCTGCGGGAGCAGTGCAAGAGAATAGAAAAGCTTACAAGTACCGGAATTATAATAAATATAATATATTACGTTGTAGACTGCCGATTTTTATGTAACTTCATTGTTGTACAAATACCATTTTAACCCTTTCGATACCTCTCGTTGGAAGTAAAGGCTAATAAATATATAAGTATAAATATTTAGATAACGTGCATAGAGTTAATTGTACTGTAATACTGTAAATTTTCATATTCTTCGAACAAATGTTTGTCCAATGTTTGGGGACGTATATATTCGTCTTTGGTAGGGAAAGGGTTAAACAAATGGGAACTCAATAGAGGCTTGTTTCACCGTTTAAGTGTTACGATGCATCTTTTATTTTGCATGCTTTGTGTATTATTATCCGTTTTCTTCGCACTTATCGAGTCATACGCTTCTCCTTTATTAGCTATTTCAAATTTCTCTTCAAACTTGAAGGCTCCAACTATGGAGCCATTATTGTTTAAACGCGAAAGATTTTCAGTTATAACATAATGATAAGTATAAATTTTAATAAGTTAGAGCTTATTATAAACGTAGCTTCATCATTTTAACCCTCTGTATTCAAGAGTCTTAATCGCGAAAATGAGCCACTATTGAGAACTTTCGAGCGCAGCGGTTTAAACTCAAATAAATAATCTTCTTTTGTATCCCTTGAAAAAAAGAGTACCATTAAAGTGGTTCAAAGACGACGACGATACTTTGAAATCTCGCTCGGTGACCGACGAAGAGATATTTAACGACAGTATTTCGACGAAAGAAATCGAGCGGAAAGTAGACGATAAGAAGAAGTTCGTAGAGGAGCAACCGGAGAGCGAAGATAATGAATGCGATTGTAGAACGGAGACACCGAGGAAGAAAAATGATTCCTTCACCGACTCGGACACCAGCTGCTCCGAAGATTCCGAGTCGGATTACGAAATTCAATCGTGCAGTTTAGAGACGATGAGACAAATGAGGACAGAATCGAAAGCTGCGACAGAAGGGAGCGTCTCGAAGGGAAATAATATATTCGAACAACCTTCGAAGACGTCGGTGCCGTTGCCTAGAAAAATGGGTACAATTAACGTTACATTTTCGCAGCGAAAGTTTCCTACACCCGCTAGAGAAAGCTCCCACGTCGAGGAACAAGAAGTATACATATCATCTTTCGCGCTTTTCTCGCCATCGAGGCTTTCACAGATCGACGCGAAACGTTTGCAGCGGCAGCGAATTTTTCCTCGTACCATCTTCGCAATATTAACCCTTAACTTTTTAACTATTGTACGTCACTGTAGTGGCTTTCCGCTAGTTCATCATTTGCTCTTGAATTATCGCTGTTGTAGGCGGCTTTACACTGTCGAGTCTATTTTTGTTACAAAAGATCACGAAGGAAGATTTAAATATGCATGCTTAGACCGCAATATCCCCTTAATAAACGATGAAAGGATTAACGCCTTCGCATATTAGCGTCGCATCGGAAGAACGAACAATTTTCGCTTACTACGGATGACGCGATTTTGCGACAAATTGAAAAGTTTCGTCTACTACGGGTGGCGAAATTTTCGCGTCAAATTGGAAACCGCTGTTTCTTTACGCTAAGAAAATAAGGAAGGATACCGTTCATACGTGTACGTGTCGTAACGTGCCGCTGCATAGAAATTGCTTTCATGCTTATCATACCAAAGAAATTTCGTAGTTTTTTCTTTATAATATCAATACGTTTTCTCGTAACACAGTGTATGTATTCTCCGTTTCGAAACATACGTGTACGTAAAATCACATTACGCGTAAATTGTATCTTGTATTTTATTTTTCAATGCCTTCCACCGTAATAGTCAGTCGGCTACGTTTTCAGCATAGCGATCCGAATGCGAATATGTTAATATCGATCAATGAACGTTATATCGTAATCCCTCGCAATTCGCCGCGAATTCGCGTTGCCGCTGCAAATGTTTCGCGTTGATCTGTGACAGGCTTTAAATCATTTCAATACATTGTATTAACAAAAGAATAACTTCCGATCGCAGTGGTTGCAGAAGCAGGTGGAAGCGAGACGCAAAATTGGTTTCGATTCGGAAGACCTGCGACCGGAAGAACGAGATCCGCAATGGTTACAAGATAAGGGAGAGTAAGTTGAACCCATCGGTGAACAGGTTAAATCGATAAATTAACGTTGTTCGTTCTTTAGCGATTTCTATAAAGTTGGAAACTATTTGGGGGCTATAAGCGCCTACAGTTACGGGATCAAAATTAGCGATAAAATGGCGTCCCTTTATGAGAATAGATCGGCGGCGCATTACGCATTGGAGAATTACCAAAGATGCGTAGAAGATTGTTCTAAGGTAATCTATATCAATTAATTCAATCGTATCGCTTTCGGGAATATTTTTCACTTTATCAATTCGATCTATGATACTTGGCGCGAATTCTGTTGATCTGTTTTGTGGATTTCGTATTATTCTTATTTTTCTTACAAATATCGAATCGAATAAAAGATTGGCGTCGTTGCCACGAACCACTTGGAATAATTTTCCCAAAAAATAGGGAATATCTTCGTAAATAAAATCACATCTATATTAATCCGTTCGCTGCGGAGGACGAATATCGTACGCCTTAAAAATATGGGCTATCGTTTGCTAAAAATATATGTAATCGTTCTCCGTAGCGCAATATTACTTCTATCATAATTTATACTTGATCTACTACAATTAATTATACGAAGTTGTAATAATATAAACAATCTCCATGTGTGCATTGGATACTTTATTAATTTCAGAGTGTCGTGGCGAAAGGGTTAAGAAAATCGTCTTCTAATTCGATGAAAAAGCGGCGCAAATTTTTCTTTCAAACTCAATAATAGGTTTCAATAGAAAACAGATTTGTTAGTCGATAGAAAGCGGCGTTTCTCCCTCGATAGAGAGAATTGTAATTTCTTTCCAATTCGAGTGAATAAGTTTTTACGTTCGATTGTGGGTTCGCAGGCGATAGAATTAATGGAACCGAGATGCGAAGGTAATCGAGAAGCAAGGTCCAGGTGTTACGCTCGACGAGGCGCAGCGCTCTGTAAATTGTCCGCGCCTCAGCACGGTATTCCCGAGCTAGAAGCTGCCCTGGAATTAACACCGGACAATGAAAGTATAAAACGTGACTTGCTGGCCGCGAAACAATACTTCGACATAAAGGACTAACGGGTAAGTAGGTAAACCAGATACTACGACTGATCGAACATGCCGACGAAACGCTCTTTAGATGTTTCTTCGTTAAACCATCGACTATCGAAGAATAGACTATCTTTGAACGCTGCTTAAAGATACACGTAAAACGAGAAACGTCTGCTTTTTTACGCACGCCGAATTTCACTATAAAATTTATCACGTTTCCTATAAATGGAATCCTGGTTCATCCTGTACTTTGTCAGTGGTTGAACGAAGCGTAGAACGAAACATCGCAGAGAAACACGTGTGTCGTTCGAAATCGTTTATTAAAGAACGTGCAGCGCTTTATTATACATATTTTTATAAAAATATCACAGTCACAAGTCCTGAATAGCGATTACAATTGAGGAACTTCTTCCTAAGCTACCGCTAACTACGTTACCGTTACTCAATCTTTATAATTTTTATAAAGCGATCGTAAACAATATTTTGGTATACTTTAACACGATATACTACAGTCGATCCTCCTGTAACACGTTTAATTCGTTACGTGTTCTCGTAAATTCGTACGCTCGAGAACTCCAACGACTGTCGGGTATTTATTAAATTAGGCAACGAATGAATTATGAATGTATATTTGAAATATTCCTGCCGTACGAGGGTCGCGAAAGTTTCTAAACTCGTTTCTTACATGGGAACCGTTTTACAATACCGTCGCGTTAAAAAGTTGACTGTCGCAATTCGTGCAACGCGTTACGTCGAAACCGTGTTATAAGAGGGTTCACTGTACTTACAATATTTCCGTAACGACGCGTAAAGAATTCGCTAAAAATTTGATCGTTGCTGGGAACAGAAATTGCACGCGGGAAATTTTCAGTCAAATTTGATCATCTTTTTGTCGACACATCCGCATTTCGTGTGCTCCAAAGCGTGTATCACTTCGTGATGCCTGTCACGTTGCCGATCGATCGTGTGCTTCACCGTGAACACAAGGCTGACGTTTCTGGTTTCGATAGGCGCGCAAATATGCTTAGGGTCCGGGCAACAGCCAGCTCCGTCGCATCGCGTTAAAACGGTAGACGCGGGGTAAAAGACTTCGTCGGGGCTTGGGCCAACTGTTAGAAGCTCTGCCACCGGCACGGCTCTCGGTTGTGGCATGGAGCAACGAAATTCGTGCACCATTTGAACGTGATTCAAAAAGGCACTGTCTCTGCAAACCCAATCGATTATTGCACCGCATCTGTCAAAGCCACGTGATACCGATGTACACATCTGATTTATACGTATGATAGAATTGTTTTTGGTGATTATGAAAGTGGCGCAAGTCGTGAATTTAAAGTGCGGTAGATTTCCGATTACTTTAACACCCGCCGGGAGCAGACCTCGGCTAAATAATTTCGGATAATTAATATTAAATATACTTGTAATGTTTATTATCTAAAATAGAATCACACTATCCGAACATAATATAATGCTACAGAATATGTATGTAATATTTATCGGTACGACTTTCTGCAGAAAAAAGTCGGTGATCCTTTTTCGTTTCTTTTTACTTCATTTCGGTCGTTAATTAATGGACAATTAAGATGCACTTATTTGTACCATCGAAATTAATCGACAAAAAAGAAAAACGATAAAAGCTTGAAGCAATCGAAGAAAGAAATTAAGAATGAATCATTTCGACCACTTTGTTAATCCTAGTGTTAAAGTCTACTCTTTCGGTTTTTACTTAGAAAGGTCTGAATTTGTATAAACATTCGCAATCTAGTCATACCTCCATATACATTCCTCCAATACGCGTATCGATATTTTTAGCAGCGGATTACGTGCCACCGAAATATCTCGATCAAACTCTTATTAGACAGGCTCTGCACTTTACTTGTAACTTGCTTTACAAAATTACGGAAGCTTCATCTTCCCTTACTGTTCAGACTTACATCACTTTCATAATCACCGGCACAATTAAAATACCTAAGGTGTCTGCCAGTCGCAGCGCAGGCAAGATGAACGGAAAGCAACAGCAAAATAACGTTTCTCATTTTAACGATAATCCGCTTACGGTCGCGCGAGATTTACTTGAGAATGCTGCTTGAAAATCTGCACCGCACCCGATAGATCTCCGCCGAGCTGAGAATCCCGACTAACTCTCTTCTGGCGATCTGAATTCTTTCTCCCTCTATATATATGTAACTTTCATCCCGGGCCTGATGCCCTCTGCCCCCCCTCTATTCTACCGATTTCTCATCGTCCTTCTTCGTCGATCTTCTCCTCGCCGTATGCTTTCGTCCCGTTCTACGGCGATTCGCACCGTCTCCCTCTTGTTTCTCGGTAAACTCGAGGAGGACTCGAGGCAAAGCGTTCCGAGAACATCGCGAAAATAACTATAATTACAACTAGTGGGTCTTGCCTCCCGTTCGAACTGGGACCATGTTACGTCGCGTGACTAACCATCTTTTCCTCGATGATCGCCCTCTTTTTCCTTCGCCATCTCCGTTCGGAGCATCTCACCGTCCTCTTCGCGCTTTCGATCCGCCGAAATTCCACCGGTCGTCATCTCAAATTATCATCCGCATCTCGATTTTCTCTTTCGTGCACTGGTTGCATCCCAAACACTGTTCCCTCTGTGCGCTCTCGTTTGCCTCGTACTTCCTCGCTTCTGAATAATCCTCACTCGAGCTCACTTTCTTCGGCAACTCGAGGCACTTTGTTTTACGTTTTATGGAGCAGTAAAACCACTCATAGATCCTTCGATAGTTCGATCTCGGTAATTATTGTAATTAGACTGATGACGTTTGTGCAAATTTATAGTTTTATTAACGGAACTGAATGAATGGCGCCTCGATGAGGGATTCATTCAATAATTTGCACGTTGAAATTTTCCCATTGGCATGATAATCCACAGTCTAATCAGAATTAATAAGTTCGCTTGTAAGGGTTTTTGTTGGGTAGGATAATTTAATTTTTCTACTAGTGAAAAGAACGTTAATCCTTTCGCTACAAAGAACGCTAACCACGAATAGATAAATAATTAGTGAGACGCTAAATAGTAATAGGTAATAAGTAGATTGCGAATGTTTATGCAAAGTCTTATCTTCGCAAACAGATTTAAGGAAATGGTATGGAAACCTTTTGCAAATTTGTATTTCCCATAATTCCAAAATATTTTCATAGTCTGATCCTATCGTCGATTTCAACGCACGTTCGCGTAACTTTACTGCGGTAAGGGGTGCATTTGTTTCAAATTTCGTTTGTTTCGAAAGGAATGCAAATTAAACTGGTGAAAATGAATGCGAAACTTTCGAGGGAATTAACATTTGAACCGTTATTTTTGAAAGTGGTATAAGAAGAGTGGTGGAAAAAAAATGAGTTAATGGTAATTTTAGTAAGATATAGATATCCTCTTTTTATTCCCTTAAATATCTCGATGTATGAAAAAATGGACTTATATCGCTTCAAAAAATAACGGCTTATTTGTTGTTACAGCAGAGCCAACGGAGTACAAAGAGCTTAATAAAGATCCCTACCGTCTATGCATCGAGAATGCTTGTAATTTTCAAGCGCCGCAGCGAAAGGATTAACAGCTTGTAATAATTGCAAAGGAGGAGCTGCTCCTCTGTAACAGGGTGACATAAAACGCGCGCTCTCCCCTATTTGCAATACTATACGATGCAACAGGTTGCAGTGAGTCACGAGGACCGTCTGTGACGTGTCTGATTACAACGATCGTTTGTAACTTGTATACATCCACTTCTTACGGATATCTACATTCTTTTTCGCGCGTCATAGTAAGGATTGTCAAACGATCGTCACGTCCGTTCGCAAAGAATGTCTTATTTAAAAGGTGAAAGTCAGAGGCATCGGTTGCCTAAATCGAAACTCATATGACACGAATGTCCGTTATAGAAGTGACTCACGGATCCGCCGGCGGAATGGTATGCGGAGATTCCGAATTAATGAATGAAGGAACCGGAAAAGGATTATCGCGAGGAGGTGTATTACATATGCGGATACATAGTAACCTTGCACGTTTCGAAACGTCATCGTTATCGGTCAGAGGGAAACGATTTTTATGACGTGTAATCATACTTTCGGGCTTCAGCCTGTGGCCAATTAAGGATAAAGTTCAGTAACTCTAGTGCTAATCGTGCGTTGCTCTGCGCGATAACCTTAACGAATAACAAAAATTTTCATTAGAGCTTATTAAGTATCGTGTCATTCATGCTGTTAAGCAAATTTAGATAACCCTTCGCATTCCTGTGTCTAATTGATTTTTGTTTCGCATTTTTAAGCATCAAATTGGGTATGTCGTACATTTTTCAGAAGGCAAAAAACTCGTTTAGCGATACATATTAATTACGAAATACAGTAGAAATTCGACTTACGACCATTTCGACTTACGTCTGAAGTTGCGGAACCGAACCCCGTCGTAAGTCGAGAAGTGACTGTATAGAATAAAGTAAACTGGACACAAATATGACTTTACGTATACTTCTGTATCTCATATAGTTGGAAAAGGAAAATGTACATTTTTGTACGCTCTATGTAAGACAAACCATTTCCAGAATGTGCGTACAAAATTCCAAATTCAAAAGAAACTAAACCATTTCTTTTACTTTTTACACTTTCTTTTTCTAAATATACGAGATACAGAAATATACAAAATGTCTTATACTTTTGTCCAGTAGTGTATAACCGCATGGACAAAGTTGGGCAAAAGTATCGCACCCAACTCTCTGGTATTGAAATCACCGTTCCGTTATCAATGATGGCCCACATGCGAGTTTATTAATAATTGGAAGATCAATGTACTGTTGCCCGCGTGTGCAAGTGCAATAGCTGGAATTAGCGATGGGAAAAACTCAGACACATACTTACGAATATCAACACGAATACATGCGATGCTATTACGATGATATGATCGCATGGTGTGACATTAAAATGGTAAGAGGGCTAAGGCCCCTAATCATTCTACGTAATATTGAATAATCTATCCCATGCTTCGTCGATAATACTACTCGCGACAAATCTTTGTTGCGTCATGAACAAGATAGATTAGCGAAACGTATTGATACGCTTACGCGTATCGGTAAAAGTTCGAAGTTCACGTAGAATCATTTCCCTCCTCTTTAATTCTCATATACTCTCAGTCGATCGCGCTGACGGAACATGTCGAGAAACGCAACGGATTACAAACGTCTACTGCGCGAATTTCATCCCCTATCGAAGAACATTTATAAACCGGTTTTAATTTATTCGTCGCATCTTCGATTATACCGGTTGGCGTTCGAAACTTTTGACAATGAACACTTCCTTCGATAAAGTAGAAATGTGAGTCAGTGAATGTTTTGACTAGTTAAAAGTGGTGGGTGAATGGATTACCGCAAAACCACGATCGCAAAATCATAAATTTCGTGTTTGTACCGTGCGCGCAGGAAGTGCGAGGTAGCTCATTCTTCTATAAATTCGCTTCGGCCACCAGGCAACTTCCATTGCCGTGCTTCTTTTTACCGCTTACGCGTCGATGATTAGAGAAATCATTCGCAAAACCATCGCGCAACATTTGAATTTGTGAACACCGACGAACGCACACTCTTAACATCTCAAGATAAAACGCTGTGCGTGCGCGAGGATCGATCTTCTTTCTTGCCGCGGCGCAAACACCGTTCGATCGTCGAAGTTGAACTCCTCGAGTTGGAATACGGATAACAGTTAAGGAGACATGAATACGTTGAAATTTGCCTTGCTATCGTTAATGATGGTCACCCAGCTGACGTCGAACGTGGTCACATCAGCGCCGATGCGCAACCAAAGGAATGAGAAAAGGATCAACTTGATCGCCGCGGTGAACAAGTACTCGAAATTCACTTGCAACAAACCGCAACCGCGGTCTTATCATCTGGAAGACCTGATCCCGTTCAATAACACGGTAAAAATCAGTAAGCCTGTCTACATTGTGGTAACGCGATGCGACACGCATTCCGGCTGCTGCAATAATCGCCTTCTCAGCTGTTTGCCTGACAATGAGTCGGTCTATTACCAGGAAATCGAGATCGAGATCAGGAACGACGTGAAGAACTTTGAAACCAAGAAGTGGATCAGTGTGGAGCAGCACGCTAATTGCAGGTGCAATGAGACCAGCCAGGAATATCGGAATAAAACGGTCACAACGCCACCCTATGTCACTTTCATTGATTAAACTGACTCTGGATCAATTCGAGTCCCTTCGCCACTATCATCGATGTATGCTTATCTTTCCTGGTTTCAATGCGACGTTGCTTTAGTTCCAAAACGTTCAGTGTAACGTGAAAAGTCACCGATACGCGCGAAGAGAATTACCGATAAGCTCAACAGCGAGACGCCGACTATCTTCTCAACATCCGATCGTCGAGGAATGGAACACACCTGTTTAATTACTAACTACTATAGTGTACGTCTATTTTTAAAACATATATCGCATTATATTATAATTAAGAGGATATATACTCAGTGGCCACGAAAAGTATTCCAAAGTAATATATTGTATGTACATACGCTACTCGCCAAAAGTTTAGAATCACTTTCTGGTTCATATCTGTACGCAATCTTCTAATAACTTTCTTCTCGAGTCGAAATTAGTATTTTAGAGTTCGTAGATTTTTCGCCGTAACCAAATGGTTAAACCTTTGAGCGCTATGAACGCATATACATACATATATATGCGTTTCGCGAATCATTTTACACTTCAGTTTATACTCACGAGAAAAGTAACAGTTGTGAGTGCTTGAGATGCACGTATAGAGTAGATGTACCTGTACTGTCAGTGTCCCTATAATTGTCGCTTTAATTCGTTTATTTTAATAGCGAACGAATGTACGAAGAGTCGGTACTAACAAAATTTCGATACTAAATTTGGACTTGATTTTTGTGTAACAACACAGATTGACATCGCACATATATGTTTATATTTGATATTTAAAAATTAATATTAGGTGAACGTATCGTTTGAGCACAGAAACGCGATTAAAATGTACTGCGAGTGAAAAGTATGGAAATTTTCATGATCCAGTAAAAGCGATGCGTTTACGATTTTATCTTCTTTCCATCTGTCATACGAGCTGACGTGATAAAACATGTTTCGCAACATTTCCAAGTGACAACTTTTCAACGATAACCGTAATAGTTGCAGTACATGTTACATCTACCCTATTCGTAATATAATTCGTAAGTGAAGCAATGGATCTCGTAACTATAATGTTGTTAATGTTAACAAGGGTTGTTTTTGTTATAAACCCTTATAAACCCATCAATTGGTATCGTTTAAGACTTGGCGATTTTGTAGGGGGAAAAAAAGAATAGGATTACAATTAATTCGCGAACTATTAAGGTTGTATACATTATCATTTAATTATGTTTGATAACGTCGATCAACGTAATGAGAGCCAACGCGTATTATTATTTTAATTTATTATTATCTGAATATCGTTTTATTTATACATATTTATACATATATATTCGTGGATAATTCAAATCCATTTCTAGTGAGATAAATGTATCGAGCCGCTTAGAAATTCAACTGCTTAACTACCAAAAATGAATCGAAATATCTTTAATTATGTATCTTCGATTACCAATAATTGTAGCCGAAACTTCGCAAACTCGTAAAGTTAATCGGTTTGAACTCTGAGGGGCTTCTTTTTAAGTAATATAAGTTATTTAACACGCTCGAGACGGAGCCAAATTTGATATGCTTCCCGTTCATCCGGCGAACTATGGGGCAAACTTAATTCCGTCACTTAGAGTTTAATTGAAAAATACTATGCGTCCAAAAAACGCACGGGATAATATTCCCAGAACAGAGTGGTGAATTGGATCTTTGAATTGTGGATCATTTCAAATTTGGGACATCCTATTCCAACGTCCCGTTAATTTGCCCATGGTGCAAGCTAAATAGAGGGTAGCTTTGTCCTCCAAGTATTAAAATATCTTCCCTAATTCGATTCTTTCATATATTATTATACACATATATCGTATATTTTTCTACCTATTTAATTTCCCCAAAAAGACAAAGTCCGTCGTCCAGTTATTTTTACCAAATATCATTTATTTAATCTCAATCAAATATCATTTATTTAGTTGCTATAGTTTTCGATAACCCATGGAAATCGTAGAATAATATAAATATATTACTGAATAGCATAGAAAGGACTTATTTCTCTCGAAAAGCACACGATTAAGTTTTTACACAAATACTGAAAAAAAAATAGATCTAAACATCTGCACGCGTCTAATATATTCTGCAAACCTTGCGAACCCCTAAAGCCTATGTATTTATATCTGTTTTGTAAATGGTATTAGTAAATAATAAGTAAATAAGAATTTATTAATAAAATAGTGCCACTTCGAAACATTGCTAAACCTAGAGAAGAGACTGATGTATAAACATATACATATACTTACGTTGTATTTTTACGCATCCTTTGCTCACGTATGTAAGTGATAGGCATGCAAATTATATTTAAATAGATATAGAATAAAACTTAAGTATTTATTTTATTATACTATTTATTTGTAATGGAAAGTTGGAACACGCGCGCGTTCCAAATGTATACTTATACAACTGTGAAAAAGAGATAGTAGAGCAAATATACTTAAATCTGTGAAAATATAAAAGAAGCATCGCAAATTATGTCGAATAAAATACTTTTACGCTTTTGTCAAACACCTTCGATAAAACTTCCACGCTAACGATAAAATGAACACTGCTGCTGTCCCCCGGTCCTTATTTTAATCCATACGTGTTCCTTTTCCTTTAAAACGTTTCTTAGTTTTAAGGGAAATATGAAAAAATCTGTTATTAATCCCTTGCCTTAGAATGACGAGTGTAACTCGTGATAAAGATTATGATTAGATACGAGAAACATTTGTAATAAATCGTAATTTTGTCTTCAATTGTATTATCGAACTGTAAGATTGATGACTATTACGTAACAATTAGGTAAAATACTTGAATATTTTTATGAACTTTTATAACGTAGAAAGTAGCGAACGTCCCAATAAATGGTCTGAGAAATTTCTACGGCAAGGGGTTAATCAACAAACGACGATTAATTCATTTAATCATTTTCGCCAATCATTTAATCGAATTAAAAACTGTAGTCGATCGATACCCAACCCTGTGTC
Source organism: Eucera pruinosa (assembly GCA_028830335.1). NCBI lineage: Eukaryota > Metazoa > Arthropoda > Insecta > Hymenoptera > Apidae > Eucera > Eucera pruinosa. The sequence continues at coordinate 14,175,623 of JAMYCR010000015.1, forward strand.
AAACATCGATCATTTTCATTTGTGTCGCGTTTGCAAAATAGAAACATACGCTAACGAGTATATATACGTCCATGGTACTGAAAGGGTTAATTTTCCTAATTTTAGGTAATCTCTACGTCGAAGATGCTTCTTCCCAGAACTATAAAGGTTTCCTAATGCGGAAAAGGAATGCGATCGCAATTGAAATGGAATCTTAAAGACCGCAGCAGGGTTGAGGAAACTCGATCTCGCAACCAGTGAAACTAAATTGTAAAACATCGGAACTTGGAACAAATTAATGAAGTAGAAGTTACATTTAAAAAAAAAAAAAAAAACAGGTATATAAATAAATCAATTTAGATTCCACACGTAGAATCGAAGTTTATTCCCTGACTCCGAGACGGATTCTCGACGAGAGAGGAATGTCAATTTTTTTATTCTACAGATATTATAAAAAAACAACCGACTTGCATGTTTCATTTCATATAGTTTCCATTTGAAAAGAAGGATGGTGTATACAGTGTACCATTATAAGAGTTACATCATAGGTTGTTTGTTTAACCATCGACTAATTACAGGATAGGCTAGCCATTTATAGGAAACATCACGCGAACAGACTAGGATCAAATTTATAGAAAAAAAACGTGTACATAAGTTTACCGAATCCAATGCGTGAAGTAGTATAAAATAAACGGGAGTTTACTCATTATTAACGGATTCGGGAAAAAATGAAACCTACTTTCCGATTAGTTGTATATATTTTTTTAATTACCAAGCAAATTTTCGTTCAGGCGAAATTATATTCGTTTCATTTCACGTGAATATTTGTTCAATTTACGAAGGTATTATTGGTTAACAATAAATGATTTTATTTCACATGTGACGCTCTTTAATATAACTGTAAAATTAGGCCCTGATTCCGAACATGTTCGAGGTGTCTTAGAATTTTGTCCACAAGTATATACCTATATACATTATTATAAATTTGAATTTTAGAAATCACGTTCTTTAGAAAACGACTGCGTCGTACGAATTCCGTTGTTGTTGTCTTCATCTACTCTAAAATTATTACATGTAATGTCTCACAGTCCCCTAATGATTCTATATAATAATGGACAGTCTATCCTGTGCTTGGTCAATGGTTTAACTTTAGGTATATTAACACGTGTCGCATCGACAAATGTATCTGTACAACAAAATCGTCGCTCAACGCTAACTAAAAATATTCTCCTTTTGAAATGTTCATACATACACATATACATACATGTACGCTTATATATGTATATATACATGTATATTAACGGTCAACGTTCCGTCATTTGCGCGCAAAACTGCTCGTGTACAAAAACATCAACGTGCAGTTCTCAGAATTTTTCACCACGCATTCTCGTATACAAAACAATGTCGCTTCTTTTTTTTAGAATCGCGTGTACGAAAATTTCGAACGCATTCGTCGTCTTGATCCACGCCCCCTTCCGGTTTCGCTATTCGCTCCTCTTGCCGCGTGTCCTCCGCGTATTATACCTTGTCCTTTAAGCACAATAACATCCAAGATTAAGTAATTAGTAGACAGCGAAGAAAAACGCGGAATACATATCGCATCATTTCTGTTTTATCAACTTTTCTATTCGTTCTATTTACATTATAAAAATAGAGTTCATTCCAAAAACACGAACACGTAAGCTTCCATTTTTGGGAAATGGAAGATTTACATATATATTAGGATAAAATTTCGAACGACTAAAAAGCTTCGAGCTACGTAAAATCGGTCATTTCATATGGAACAACCTAATAGAATTGGAATTTGCATAAAAATACGCAGCCCTATGATTACGAATAGACTTACCTCTACCGCCAGGTTGACTTTCCCATACGATAGGCGTAGGTCTTGAACCGCGCGAATTCCTAAACGGCGATCTCGCGGATCGCCTTGCCGTCGCACCTCTGTTACCGCCGCTTGCCGCAGCTGCAGCATTAGCCGCCGCCGCCATAGCTCTTTGACGAGTGTTGCTAGACGGAGATGCCTCCGCTTCGCGACTTTCTTCTACTTCGTCTTCCACTATGTCGCTTCCCGGTTCTTCGGCTCCTTCGCCGGTATCTACCGCGTCGTCGTCCCCAGATATTACAGGTGCCGCTTCCTCTGTACGCTTTTCAACTTCCGAACTCATACCTGCGTGCAATCACATTCCGCTACCATTAATCGTAACACGCCGCATTTCTAACATTTATTTCTAACAATTAATTCCTATCAATCCCTACTATTCCTAACAATTCATTTCTATTTATTTCCAATAATTAATCTCTATTATTTCTAATAGTTAATTTGAAGTATTCCCAATAATTGATCACCATTATTCTTAATAATTAATTCCCCCGATTCCTCGTAATTAAAGTGCTGGTTTTTTATGCAAATGCAATTAAGAAAGCTAAGCCCGTTAAGAATCGTAGCGCCTACTTTACTTTCCATACTTTACATATTTCTTTTGTGCATACTACGAGTATTCCGCATATTTCTGCACAATGCAAATCGCTTTAATTTATGATAACTACCTTCCGTAGGTGTGGTGCTGATAGATTCGGTAATAATTTCAGTTTGATTGTGCTGTTGATCGTCGACACCGAGCACGCGAATACTGGGTATCGCAGGTTCTTCACTGGTATCGCTGACAGTGGTACCCGACACAGATACCGAAACCGGTGTTACCGAAACTGGTGTCTCCTGTTCTTCGGATGGTCCACTGCTCGTCTATCAAAGTAAATCGTTTAATTTACACGATTGCTTGCCACGTGCCACTACCATAGAGAACAAACGAGAATCTTCGCACGTCGAAACATACCGCAGATTTTCATGTAAAATTAAAAGCCAATCAACGTAAATAGAAATTAGTTTCGCGATGCGGGCGACGCTGAATTCTAACTGGAAATCGGTGCGTCGCGCATATGATAATTCAACATTTTAACCCTTTCGTTACGAGGTTTGTTAAAACGCGATCATACTTTGATTTACATCGCAGTAATATTTAAATTGTTATTCGTATTATTTTACAATCCAATCGATAATACCAAGTATCGAAATATTTACCCTTATACTATTCCTAAATTAATATAAATTATCCTCGTCTATGCATTAGGAACAATTTTGAATTCTAAGCTGCCATAGTAAAAGGGTTAAAAGAAATACTTTATTACGTTAAACAACGAATCACGTAAAACGGAAAACATAAAACTAATCTACTTAAAGAAAATCGGCGTGTAAAAAAAATAAATAAAGAAGGAGGAGAATCTTCCTGGAAACAATCACGTTGCAAATGAGAACAATTATACGTTTACATTGCTAGCCAAAAGGAGCAGTTTAACTTTTAATGTATCATCAATACGTTATCAGCGGGAATTAACTAATCTGACTTCGACGTACCGGTACGTCATCGGAGGAAATGTGGACCAGTACCAATTTGACGTACCAATACGTCATCGGTTGCGAACGGATTAACAAAACAATTTATTATTTGAACGCGTCTATACCGAAGGTGGCAAATCGGCCGCCGGTGAAACTTGCAAAGGCGTAGTAGGAACGCTACGGCCAGTACCACCGTCTTCTAATTGAGCAAGATCCATACGCGTGTCGTCCATGCTTTCTTGAACTACTTGCGCTACACCGGAACTGGACGATCCAAATATCGTTCGAGCCGCAGATCCGGAAGGAGTCGATAACGAGGGAGTGGAGGATGCCGTGGTCGGCGCGGACGAATCTCCAAAAGTGAAGCGGCCTTGAGGAACTTGGGGCGAACTTACAGCTTCTCCGAATCCGTCTCCTCGACGCGGTACGAATAAAGTTGGTGTACTCGGTACTATGCTATCGTCGCCTCCATCTTCGTATCCCTGCTGCGGCTAAAATTCATTTCATTCGAAAACCATTTCTTCATTCTTTCATTCGCAACGGGTTAATTTGCGTATACAATAAAACCTCGATTAACCGAGACAACCTCGGATAATTGAAAACTAGGATAATATATAATCAATTTTTTTTTTGGTGACTCTTTTATTTGTTAACTTAGGTAATTTTTATAGGTGACGACTTCTATACGTTGTACGTATAACCATTTCCTCATATGGCAGCCAATGGATTATTATTTAAAACAGGGAGAATTATGCATTTGAATGCAACGAAACAGACTTTGATAATGCCATCGACGATTCTGCTAACAGTATTTATCAACACAAATAATCCAGTTTCTATTTTTTATAAAAACTGCGCAACTTCACTGTTCCGTTCTTTTGAAGGCTTTCAGTAATTATCTGCAACCGATGCGAAGAAAGATTTACTTTCCTTAAGTTACGTATTTTTGCAAACATTTATCTTCTTCGTTACTTTGGTAGAAATAAACGCGCCTCAATTTCCGCTACTTCTAGTCTGTTAAGAAAAATACGAATTTGCTGAGAGACCCGTAGTCTACTAATTAATGAGAACGCGCATACCAGAAGAAGATGTTGCTGTTGCTGTTGTCTAGGCATCGGCGCGATTCCTCGCGACGATCTAGTCGCGAACGACGTAGGCTCTCCGGTTGGTCCAGCGCTGCTAATCGCTTCCGATTGCTGTTGCTGCTGATTCGTAGGTACGGTTGCTTGCGCTTGTCTGCGAACTTCCACGCTCGTAGAATCTTCACCCATTATGATCTCCACTTCGTTGTTATCCCTTTCGGCTTCCACTTCCACTTCGTAAGGCATCTCTTCTTCTTCCTCCATCTCTTCGTACGGGTCGTTGTCGAATTCCTCCTCTTCCTGCGTTTGATGAGTACCGCCTCCTTCGCCCTCGTCGCAATCTACCACGACTACGCATCCTTCTTCTACCTCCTCGTCTTGATCACGTTGGCTCGATGTTGGTACCTGGCAATTAAGTACATGCATCGTATTTTAACCCTTTCACCACCGAATACTTTAAACCGAAAATTACACCCATAAACGAGGAATACCCTTTATTCGTAACGAGAATAGGATAAATATAAATGTTTAGATGCTTTGGATTACCAATCATGGTTTAATGTTATTGTACGAGTGAAAACAAAAATTACATCGCGGAGAAACGATACGTATATTTTTAATAATAACGGGTTCTATGAAAATGAGGTACATTTTATATAAATACTCGAAATTATATAGTCGGAGAAGGGGCGGAATAAATCGTGATTCGTATTGGTATCGTTATTAGTTAACAGACTAATAAATCAATAGATAAATAAATAACTATACAGGAATAAACGTAACATTTAAAGTAAAATATAAATCATCGTATTCTGCGAATGCAACAATTCCCTATCTACTTAAATCCCATTTCTTTTGTTTCATTCGTCGCAGTATGAAGTTCGCAAAAAAACCCCGCGATCTAATAGTAACCATTTAATCTACTTTGTACATGAATGACTTCAATTCACCTGGTACTCGACCTCTGAGGCGCTTGCGCTAGCGCTGGACGACAATTCCTGTCTGACTCGTTTAGTTTTAGGGCTAAGCACTTGTTCCTGCCTGCTGTGATCCACGCCTTCCACTATCCCCGATCCCGATGCCGTGGAATCTAAACCTCTAGGACGTTTGTGCCCCGTGGAAGCTTGCGACGTGCTCACAGATTGCGTGGAACTGCTAGCAACCGTCTGCTGTTGATCGCTAACCGTAGCTTGTTGTTGCTGTTGCTGCTGTTGTTCCACTCTAGGGCTAACCAGCGCCACGGTCTGCTGCTGTTGTTGCTGTTGCTGCTGCTGACATTGTTGCTGTTGTACACTAAGCGTCTCCGCGCTTTCCGCGTCTTCTCTTTGCGTCGACTCCGCCGATTCGCTTAACTGCGGTTGCACCACCAGTTGCCGTAATGTGCTGGGCGCCGTTTGCGACGAACTGCTGCTAGTGCTGGCTGGCTGGAAATCTGGAAGACTGCTAGTAGGGGAACTGGTTTCAGTCGTGTGCACCACTTGCTGCTGTGGCTGTTGTTGCTGGTGAGGCGCGACCATAACCGGCGCGCTAGCAGTCGTTGGCAAAACGGCAGCTGTTCTAGATTGAACTACGCTCATGGGACGAATGCTGGCTAAGGGAGTTTCCGCGCGGGCCGACATTGGTTTGATATTAGCCGTGGGAGGTTCCGTGGTCGCGCTAACCCCGCTAACACCGGCTAATTGACGCTGCAGTTGAGTAACTCGCTGCACAAGCGTCTCCTTCTCTGCCTGAATCTCTGACTTTTCGTGCTCCAGGCGAGAGATTCTGCCTTCCATTTGAGATTTAATCGCCAGTAGTCTGGCGTCGTGCTCCGCGGTGTCCGATTCCGTGGCACCGGATTCCAGTTTCGCTTTCAAGTCGAGCAATTCCTTCTCGCAGATCTTCTTCGATTCCGTTAGCTGCATGATCTTGGTTCTGGCTCCTTTTAACACCTGTTTCGCGCGTTCCTCTTTCTCCACGCTCGTCTTGTTCATCGTGTCGATCTCTTTCTTCAACGTTTCCGCCTCGCTTTGCACCACCATCATTTGACGGGACAAATCGTCCAACTTCGACGTTAGTTCCACGTTCGCCTGACGTAACTCCTGCCGACCCTCTTCGCGCAATTGATCCTCGCGTTCTTGCGACACTTGAACGATGTCTTCGTTTCCAGAGACGCCAGCCGACATTCGAGATTCTTCGGATCTCGTCTTCTCCTCTTCCACAGTCTTCGCAAGCTCCTCGAATTGAGTTTTGTATTTCTTCGCTATCTTCCTTATCTGGATCTCCTTGTTCTTGATGTCGTTCAGAACGGCTTCCTTATCGCTGAGCTCTTTCCTCAACGTCGCCAAATCTTTAGCCTTGGAGGAAGAATCGGCGAGCGCGTCGTTCAAGTCTTGACCCAATTTGCGCGCCTCCTCCGACACTTTCTGAACCTCCTCGCCTTGTACTTGCACCTGCTTTTGAAGCTGCGATAGTTGCTCCTCCAACCTAGCCTTGTCCGCTTTCAATTGACTCAATTCCTCCGCGCGTTTCGCGTGCGTCTCACGTTCGGACGTGAGAAGCTTGCTGAGATTCTCCCGTTCGGTTTGCAATCTACGCCAATCTTCCGGACTCGCCTTGTTCGCCCTTTCCACCAACGCGTTCGCTCTCTGCCTCCATCTCGTTGCCTCTCCCTTCAGGCTCGAGTTCTCCTGCAACAGGGCCTCCGTTTTCGCTTGCAAATCGCGGGACGTGTCTCGAAGCGGCACCACTTCCTCCGAAAGAGCAACCACTTTCGCGGTGAGCTCCGTAACTTTGATGCTCAAACTGTCGCGCTCCTCTCGCAGTATTCTATTGGAATCCGTGATCGCGTTCAAGGTCTCCACTTTTCTTAGAAGCTCCGCGTGCTTGGATGTGGTCACCACGTCGATCTCTGACTTCTCGCGCTCGGAATTCAGGGCTGCTTCCGTTTCCTTCAACCTCTTCTCTATCACCTAAATTCAACGAAAGAATAGCAACAAACGTGTAGTAGAGTGCCCCTGTAATTGTGGTACAGCTGAAAAGGATATAAAGTAAGAGGAAAACATATAATAACATTTTGTCGTAAGAAGCTTGGTTCTCGAGGAAATTGAATTTAAAGATGTACGGAGTATGCGTGCACTTAACTATTCCAAAGCTTGATGTTTGCACTAGTAATGGATGATAATGTCCCGATAAACGCTAATGCTACGTTTACCAATGCTATTCGAAGCACGAAGACACGCTAGTGTCTATTTATGAATTCCTGATTCACGCAGCAACGATTTTCATACGCTAAGAATGTTGTAACTCACGACAATTATTAAATCACCTTAATGTAAGTTATCCCTAGGGATTAGTATTGATACTTCTTAGTTTAAAAGCGCGGAGAACATTAAAAATTAATCTTCTCGAAAACGAAGCCTCGTATGAAAAAAGTTTATTGTATATTTTCGATTCATTTTTTCATGTGGAATCATCCACTTGACCATTATTATTGGGACACCGTGTATAACTAAACAACGATGGGAAATTTTCTCAAATCAAATGATAATTGCGCAATTGAACACGAACCTCTACTTGCGATTTCAGTCTAAGGTTCTCCGCTCTCAGAACGTCGAACTTCGCCACGGCTAAATCTTTCTCGCGTCTCAGATACTTCATTACTCTCAGCAATTGCTCGGCGGACTTGGAATCGTCTTCCAATCCACTGAAGCTACGATTCATCGCTTCCAAACTGGTATCAGGACTTTCCTGCTCGTTGATTCTCGAGTGTTGGCTATACATGATCGCAGTCTTGTCGCTCAGCTCCTGAATTTGATTGTGCAAAATGGAATTTTGCGTGTCCAAATCCGATATCCGTTGCTGCATCTCCCGGATTTCATCCTGCAGCTTCTTCTCTCTTTCTTGGCAAGCCACTCTGTCCAGATCTAAAGCTTCTACGGCTGCGTTTCTCTCTTGCTTTAGATTCGCTATCTTCTGTTCCACTACTTGCGAATCTTCTTTTAATTTCGCTAGCACCTGCGTCGAACAATGCAACGATCGTTCGTTGTTTATACAGAGTCGTTCAAAAAAGTCGATAATAAAGACCGTTCATTATTATTATTATTTATGGGAGTAAAAAATCCTTTGGTTATTATAAGAAAAAATCCACGGAGTTGCAGATATTATTCGCTATCGTTGTAATATGGTTTATAGAATTATGTTAAACGTATAAAAAATATTAAACATATCTTAGTTCTATCACTAGAAGTCATTGTACTTACCTGGAGATCCGCGGAATGCAGCACCATTTCTCTAGCGTACTTCTCTTCGGCTTCCTTGGCTGTTATCGAAGCACTCTGCAAATCGCTTTTCACGATCTCTAATTCTCCTTTAACTTCATCCAACTCTTCGAGCTTCCTCTCCGCGTCGGCTAACTTTTCCCTTAACTCCGAATCGGTCTCTTGCCGGCCATTGGAAACTCTCGCTAGTTCTTCTACTAATTCCTGAACTTTCTTCTGAAGCGCTATAATTTCTACGCGCGCCTCTTTCAGCGCGGTTTCTAACTCATCCTTAGATTTAGTATGCTGCGCTGTTATCTCCCTTAATTGAGCTTCCGCGCCCTCCGCGATATCGCAATATTGTTGACTTTGCTGCCGCGATGCTTTCAATTGTTCCGACAATGATTTCGCTTCCGCTTGCGTGTTCGCGACTTGCATCTCGAGATCTTTTAAACTCTTCACGAGATGTTCGTCACCTGCAAGTTCAAATAGGCACAGCATTTTATTTAGATGGGCCAAAAAAGTTTTGTCGTTTTCTTGCAACGTGGCATCAGTATTACGATACGCAAGTTAATACGCCAATAACTTCGCAAACGCAATTCAAATTTGAATGTATCGTTTGAAAAATGAGTTGTGAAGACCGATGGCATTTATCGTATTTAACATCAGCTTCGAAAGTATCGCAATTCCTTTGCCGCAGTTGTTTTGTTTAATTACAGGATTGCAGTTTGTATTAAAAAATTCAATTATTAAAATACGACAGAACTTTTTGGCCAACCTAATATTTATAAGCAATTGCTAGACAGCGAATCTTTATACAAATTCTTTGTCTTATAGATTCAAATAAAGAAGTAGAACTTAAATATAAATATGATATAAATATTACGAATTAATCTTCGGAAGTATTTTCCCTTATTTCGTATCGCTTTACTTTGCATACGCCTAATACAAAACAGTTTCATCCTCTAAATATTATAAAGTGCACTTTACTTTTGCTTTTGCAAATTTTATGCAATCGGTATCTTTTTGCACCTCTAAGTTTTTTTTTTTTATAAACGCAGTCTAGCGATTACCTATACGAGAATCTAACTGGGTATATAACACGTACCGGTAAACGGCTTCGAAATCGAATGCGTAACAGCTTGTCTCAGTTTAGCGTTAAGCTCTTCTATGCGCTGCGAGTTTTGAGAATCCGATTGCCTGGCTTGCTCCAATTCCGCGCGGATTTGTTCCGTTACATTGCGCTCCTCCGCTAATCGTCCTTGAGCCGTGTTAAGCTGTCTCTCTAGATGCACCGATAATTCTCTAAATCGATCTTGCTCCTCTTGCAATCGCCGCCTCAAAGCGGCGCATTCTCTCGTGGCATCGTCCAAACGTTGCTCGGCGCGCAACTGACCTTCGGCTTGCACACGCTCCAAACTCGCCTTGATGGACTCCACGTCGGCTCGCAGCAAAGCCTGCGTTTGACGTTCTCGCTGATACACTTCGCGCTCCTTTAAAAGACGCCCCTCGGATTCGCATAGAAGTTGTCTTTCTTGGCGTAGATTTTCCAGCTGCACCTCGGCGCGAGATAATCGCGTTTGAGCCGACAAAGCTTCGTCTTTCAAGATCATCAAACTCTGCTCGTGTTTGCCGATTGTTACGTTATAATTCGAGCATTTCTCTTCCAGGACTTTGATCTGGGATTTGTACGAAGTAACGTTCGACTGTAGGAGATTGAATCTATCGTTGGCCGAATCTAATTGAGCTTTCAATCTACAGCACCGAGCCGAATTGGCTTCCGCTTCCTTCCTAAGCCTCTCCACTTCCTCTCCTAACATTCGTTCGTGCGCTGCTTTCTCCTTTCGGTACGTATCGTATTCGTCGGTGACTTGCTTCAATTTCGCTTCGCATTCCGTTAGCTTCTTCTGAAGTTCCTTCTCTTTGTTAACGTCCTCCTTGGCGGCTGCAGACGCTTCATCCGTGACTGCTTTCCCTCCGTCCGCCTTCTTTGCTTCGTCCTCTTGAGCAACGCCGAGTTCCTTCTTTTCCGATCCGCCTGTTTGCTTCAAGCATTGCTGATACATGTTCTTGTACATGTCTCGTTGACGCATTAGACCATCTATCATCTTTGCCTGCCTCTCCTGGGCAGCTTCCATGTCTTCCAATTGCTGTAAATACCTTTCCAATTTCTCTTTCATCTCGCCGGAGTTTATTTTATCGGCTGCTCTTTCCATGTCTTCGTGTCTGGAAGACAACGTGCGAACTATGGATAGCAATTTCTGATTGTTCTCCTGCAACTCTTCGATATCTTTAAAGGTGACGAGCTTTTTGCTAATGATCTCGGATGACGTGAGATGATCGATGTCCATGGAATTCGAGAAATCGCCCGGGTGAACAGCGGTACCGCTTCTACTCTCCTGAACTTCCTTCAAAAGGAAGCACACCTGCGAATAATAGTTATACATAGTACACATACGATCGTACAATTCTAATCATTTGCGCTCCAAATTTTCATAGCATGATCTAGCGGCAATTCTAACACATATTTATGGCTCTTGTAAGAATTCGAAGTATTGTATTTAGAATTCGAAGTATGTACATTTCGGAAAGGTGAAAAAAGTTGTCTTCTATTTGGTGTGTTTTCAAAGAAATGAGGAATAAAAATCAAAATAGAGGACTAAACTAGGGCGGAAAAAACTTAAATCCGCTGCTATATACAAAATACAACAATCTATGCACTCTGCATGCGTCGGTATCCGTGGAGTACATTGAAGAAGAGCGTAGCGTAATGTTTTATCGATTTAGCTGTCAGGTAAATGTTACTTTTCGTACAAATACAGTAAGTATGATTTTACAGTAATAGTTTTAATGTTGAAGCGTGTATAGGTTTCTATAAGTGCGTGTAGGTGGAAATTTTCTACCTGTCGAGCTAAATCGGACAATTCCGTTTTTAGTCTTTTATTCTCTTCGGTATGATGTTTGGCGATACGATTCGCTTCGTCCGCCGTCTCTTGCAGCCGATGATTCTCCGCCAGAAGTTCGTCCAATCTCGACGTTAGCGTGGCGATATTAGTCATCGCGTTCTCGTAATCTTCGCGTTGCTGCTGCAGAATCGGAGCTTTCTCTTCCAGCTCGCGTAAAATTACATCCATCTGCGACTTCAACCGTTCGTTCTCCTCTCGCTCCGAAGTTAACTCGTTCGTTACTTCGACTAATTGCGAGTAAATCTGAGTGAGACTCAAGCCTTTCCTAAGCACGCGACTAGCTATCGCTGCTGTGGGAGCCAGTTGTTCGACAGCTTGATCTAATCTTTCTGCAATCGCATCGTATAATTATTGGTTAAATAAAATTCTACCGTAATGATAGCGACGAAATACTGGGTTGTCACGTATATTCTTTTAAAATCATTTGCTTGTAAATCCAGAAGGAAGATTAATTAAGTTGCGATAGATTGCATTTATTGAAATATAACGAAAATTATAGAACGCGCGCAATATGCAAGACTAGTTCTAGGGTTAATCAATTAGGCTTGCGTTTGCCATAAATTTCTTATTCTATTTGTCTAGTAGCTCGTCTTGTGAAGAATTTCGAAAACATAAAAAATGACACGAGTTTACGTTGCAACGCGATGCAGACTTCCCACGATAAATGCGCATATGTACGGGGCTGAACGTGTGCATTTATAAGTCTGTATAATGCCAAAAAATTACCCTGTCTAATATTTTTCAATAATTCGTTCGCGTGATTCAGTTCCTTCGTCAGCTCGTCCATCTTCTGCTCCTTTTCCTTCATCTCCTCCTTATGTTGCAATTGAAGTTGATTATGCGTGGTTTCCAGTGTCCCGTATTGTTCGGTAGCGTGCTCCAATAATTCCTGAAGTTCTTTCACCGCGCCGCTGAATTCTTCCGCTTTCGCGTTAGCTTCATCGGACATTCCCTTATAAAGATCGGCGAGTCTGGTCTGCGCGCTGATTTCTTCTCTATAAGAGGCGTGCATGGAAATTTCGTGGGTGCGTTGTTCTTCTAGTTTCTGCGAAAGCTCGTCGCAGCGTCGTTGAAGCGACGCGTACGATTCTCGCAGCTGTGCGGTTGCTTCGTTAGCGATACGCAACTCTTCGTCGCGTTGCGCCAAACGAGTGTCCGTTAACAGAGCACGCGCGGAAGCTTCTGCTCTCGTCGACTGCAGTTCCGACATCCTCTTTGCTAATTCTTCCTCGAGTCCCGCTATTTGTTGCGAAATCAGAGTCCTTTCTTGTTCCAGTCGTTTCTCCCTACAACATCCCAAAGTCCACATTCCAATTCGAAAATCGCGTCAACCGTGATTTCCAACGGCAACGAAAGAATTTATCACGGACTTTGGATTACGCTACGAATTATCGGATGTATGCAAAAGTTTCAGCCTTTGTCCTCGATTTTTGTTTACATTCGCATTTACATTGACCAGGCAATGTAATCATTTATAACAAGCTACATCAAAATTTATTGTACCGACCAATTTCGTTTGTCACTATTCATAGTGCTTAGTCCATAACATATGTGAGTATTAAAAATTAATCGCAATACTTTGCTAAAAAATAGTTGCATACATGCACTATAGCATGGTACCTTCTTTTATTTTCGTCATATATTTCGTTACTCGCGAAAGTATTTGACTACTCAGTACATATGAATATTTTCATCCGTTTGCTATTCATTTATTTAGTTATGCGCGTTTAAAAATAATATTTCGTAGCCTTATTGAAGCAGCTACTTCAACGATCTTCAAAATGAATTTCGAGTTACTCGTTTCGTTAACGATATGTAATCATACATATAAGTATACTAAATACCTAAAAGCAGGCAAATATTTTTGCGACTAGCTGTGTATATTGTACTTCAATTAATTATACAGAGCATTTAAATATTCGTGCTCACGCCGATTCTATTTTAATAAAAATGGCGCTCGTTTGAGCAGAGAGAATTAGAAAATGCTTTCAGTTTTAAAGTACCATAGTAAAAGTTTTTCCTATGTTTTTGCTATCCTAACAAATTTCAGACTCCATCGCGAAAGAATGAAATTAATTTGGGGCCTTAATTGGAACCTTTGCATACACCTAATATAAAGATTTATTACGGACTTGAATTCTAGAGTCATTTCGCGACTTCGGATTTCTTCCGCCTCGGCCAAAGCCTGACATTTTGCGGCGACAGCGTTCTGCAACTGAGTGCCCAAAGAGGACATCTCAGTGTGCATTCTTTCGAGTTCCGTATCCCGTCTTTCCACCTGCAATTGCAGGGCATCTCTTTCGTCCACAACTATGTCTCTGTGCCTACGTAAATCGGCATTTTCTTTTTCCAATCTGCAATACAAAATGTTCGATTCGTCGCTAGAATTGTTACTTATAATCAGGAAGGCTGGGCATATGGTCGGGAATTTTTCGAATTATTCCGATAATGCGGATACTCGAAATAACGATAGGTGATAGTAATAAAATAAAGTGATAATAGTAAATAGATAATAATATAAATTTATAAATATATAATAATAATTCGGATGAATTACAACTGTAGTTTAAATCTACTGGGATATTACGATTCTTAAAATAATAGAATCATAAAAGGAATTATGTTTTATTACGTTTGTTATTAATAGATTGCGGATTTTTATGCAACTTCATATTCTCTTATAAATAGAACTAAAAAAGTGAGATTTAAACAGTGGGTTGTTTCACCTTCCAAATATTATAATTTGTATTCTACTTTTACATACTGTTTGCATTTAAATTTCCCACAAATGCATAAAAATCTGCAGACTAGCTATTATGTTGAAATAATTAAAATAAATACTTCTATTAAAAAAGATCTAGAGATCTATTAAATATTTCTATTAAAAAAGATCTAGAGATCTATTAAATATTTCTATTAAAAAAGATCTAGAGATCTATTAAATATTTCTATTAAAAAAGATCTAGAGATCTATTAAATATTTCTATTAAAAAAGATCTAGATATCTATTAAATATTTCTATTAAAAAAGATCTAGAGATCTATTAAATATCTCTATTAAAATTAGAAGTAGATCATAAGTTTGCTTCTGATTGTAATTCAAAATAAGTGGAACCATGCAATTTACATTATTGAATAAAATTAACAAAGATATGATTACATAAATCCAACTATATCAGAGGAGAGGAAAAGTTTCTTATAATTCATTATCTTCAGAGTAAAAATAATGTAGATGTAATTTAAGTGTATAATAAGCAACATAAGTGCAATTGAGTAGTGTAATTGGAAGCCATCCTAAGCCACAAGACAAAGGATTATAATAAATCCAACTGATCTTCAGATATCTGATATTTGTTGCTCTGATTTAATTAATTATAAGCTGCTTTTATTCCTCTCATCAGTTTATTATTATTTTATTCATTAATGGAAAACTCTTTCAATATCAGCATTGGAGCTTAATATTAGATTTTAATATTGATGCAAATAAAGAATTCACAACTTTCAATGGGTAATGGGAATTACAGCAAAAATGAAAAATTGATACAGGAGACAAGAGGATGTAAAAGATTAGCAAGAAATATGTTATTTTCCAGAAAAAAAAAACAGGAAAATTGGTCAGCCCAGATACAGGTACAGATATAAATGTTCGAAGGATACCTTTTCACGGTCTCCTGTAATTTATGTATCTCACTTTTTGCCTGATCTAAGTTAGATTGCAAATCGTTGGTATATTTCTCAGCCAAATCGAGTTTCCCCTTGCATTCTTCGAAATTTGATCTCTCCCCTGTTAACTCCTTTTGCAATTTATCTAATGATTGATCTGGACAAAAAGAATCGTAACGCGCATATAATTATTGGGTAAAATTGGGCGTAGAAAATTTCTATGTTAAAACACCGTTCATACGCGGGTTAACAGAAATTTCAATGAATGCGGCGTATTTCTACGGAAAAGGTTAACTCCTGTATGTAAATAAACCGGGAGTTCGTTAGTGCGGCAAAAAAAGAAACGTGCGTTTCGATTCGAACGTACCGAAATTTTTTTTATTAGTTTCGAAAACCGCCTTCGCGGTGATGTATTGCTCGAATTTCTCGTTGAAATGAGCGTTTAACTTTTTTGCAAGCCCGTCGGGGATTTGCGTCAATTCTTCATCACTTAAAACGTCTCGCAACACATTGTGCTCGCTCTCCTCCGTATTTTCCATTTTCCAACCCTTGATCTCGCCTCGGGATCAAGCAAATCTACCTTCGTTATTAAGTTCGTACTCGCTGAACAATTGGGCTTGATCGAAGGCACATTTGATCAAACATTCAACGTATATCGCCTCCTTCTTGGAAATCTCTATGGCCTTTTATCAAACTGACGCAGATCACTACTAACGCTACCCGTTGCGATCGCCCGTACTTAGCGCTAGTGTTCCATTTTGCAATTACGTGCTACACCATAGACTAAATGCGAGAGTAGATCCATCACTCTATGCATCTTTTTTTATCGGGCTGCTGAAAGCACAGACGACTGCAAAATTGTTAACATTATTGTTATTTATTACTATCAAAGCGTACGAAGCATTTGACCGATTCGTGTATTTCAATAAATACCGGATAATGAGCTTCCGAAATAAAAAAGTTATGGAAATGCACGTGACCGATGGAAAAGTAGAGAAAAAGACGACAATTAAGAGATTACATCGAAGATTACGTTAACATCGGATATAGAGTTTGTGTATTTCTTATTGCATTATTAACAGTTGAAAAAATGAGAGTAAAAGAACTACTAAAAGTAGAGAGCTGTTGGAAAGATCTAAATTGTAACAGGAACGAATCAAGAAATAAGTTGTAAACGGTTGAAACTATTCTAACGATTGTATAGGACTTTATTTTAATGATTATACGATTATAAGATATAGAAGATCTCTAGGCTTGTTAATTATGCTTACCGTGTACAATTTTGGCAGGAATAATGGCTAATAATTGTTAATTAGACTTGAATTAATCGGAGCAAAATTCGGAACAATGCACCCACTTCTAACTACGCAATAAACTAAGGAATTGGCGGGAATTTCAGGTTGCGTGCACATTTAGCTGCGTGCGCAACCTAAAATTGGCGCCAATTCCTCAGCGCAGCATCAGTCTATTACGTGATTAGGAGTGGGGTGCGTCGCTCGAAATTTTGCTGCACCTAATTCAGGTATAATTAACGATTATTAACCACTATACTTGTTAAAAGTATACAGAAAGTGTAACTAATAACCTTAGGTAGACTTCTATGTAACAATATGACATAGATAAACGTTTTTTGTAATAAAAATCTATTCTCAAAGTCTCGCGCCGGTAGATTGACATCCGTGAATTTTACGTTCAACTAACTTCGTTCTATTTCCATTTCATTTTTCTTTCAATACCGAAAACTTGTCAAAATTCATTAGCTACAATCGATCAATCATAGAATTACGTTAAATTTGAGTCTAAAAAAGTTCTTTTTGAGTAACAAATTTCCTGCAAGGAGTAACCGTTTATCGTAGCCATATTGAACAATCGAAATGGCGTTCGAACTCGTACTTGTAGCCCGCGTTTCTTTTAACACGTAATATTATTTCATATAATTGTAACAACGCGATTTATTCTACTTTTTAGATTTCTCGATAGCGTTTAATTCGGAGTACATCGCGACGAAGACGAAAGCAGGATGATCATACGATAGACCACGTTTAGTCGACAAAACGTTCGTCGCTTAGGTATGTCCACGTATTTTATACCTAGACAAAGTAACTTATAATTCTAGTAGCTTCGCCTTCAAGAAATATTCTCAGGGAATTATTCGTTACTTTAGTTTTCCGCCTCGAATATTCCTTTAATTGTACGAAAGTAAGGAATTTAATCGAAATGTTCGGTGAATTGCGAGGCACGCGTTGCGCAGAAGCAAGGAGTCTCCCCACTCTTGGAACTTGGCGAGCGTGGTGGTGGCATCAGTTCCATTATGGCCGCCGTACGGGAAGGACGTACTTGTGTACGGTGCGTATCTCCCCACTCTTCGCCTATTATTTCCACCACGATTCGAGTAGTGTTTATTAATTAACCCTTTACACTTGGGAGATTTCAAAGCCGATTCGTATTGGCTATTGAGAATCTCCTCTCGAGTATAAAGGGTTAATACTTTTGGATACTTTATTAATATATTACTCGGTATCACGATTAGATTAAATTAACATTTTTGAAGATTTTGTTTTTCGTATTTTATTTCTGGTTAGCTTCCTACATTTTCTTGGTTTTATACTAATAAATGTGTTTTAAATATGGATTTTTCTTTTGTTACAGATATCCAATTTGGAGATTATACATAAAGGCCATGGAACTCAAAGTATAGATTGCAATCACACCTGAGATGGATGGTAATATTCAACTAGTAAAAACAATTGATAACATGCACTCACACACGCATACATACATACATACATACATATTCGTTAACTTTTCGGTTGCTCTTAAATTTCATTACTTCGCTTGGGTTCAATTTCGTAACCAAAATTAAATAAGGAAAGGGTAGAATTGTTCGCATCTTTCAACTCATTTTGATCGCGGAATTGTTAAAGTATTACGAATGATAATAGAGTAACGCAGATAGAGTCATATTTTCTTGTATTTCGGTCGCGAGTAGTGCATAGAGTCGCCAAATGTTTTTAAAACGTATTTGCTTTTCCGCGAAACCCCTCAAGTTGTAAACACCAAAAAACTGGCGCCGGAAACGCGCGTGGCCTTGCTCGCTCCGCGTGAGTTTGTTGTCATTTCGAACTTTCATTTTCGCACGCGGTCTTGAGAATGTTATGGGTGGGGGGACGCTGTTTACGTTTCGGTCGTCCGGGCCAACAACCTTCCCAATTCCAATCGCGATCGTTCATAGCACGCTTATTACACAGGAATACTAGTTTAAAATTCTATTTCATATTGAGACACTAGTATCGGTTAACTAATTGAGACATTAACATCGTTTGAGAAATTAAGATATTGACATTGTTTATCTATTTGGAAACAACAGTATTCTAAACAGACGCTCGATAGGAATAACAGAATCAATATAATAAAATGTGTGTTTGATTTCTTTCTTACCCTACCCCCTCCTGCTAATCTTTTCTTTCAGAGAATTTGTGGCCGCGCGCAATGCGGCTGTAGAGTCAGTGCTTGCATCGAAAATATCTTTGATTTTTTTAAGAGCACAGCTGCTCTAATTAAATTTAACTGTAACAATTAATCGCGGAATTAGAGTCAGTGTTTGTTCGCCGAATATAATTACGACGGTTGCTTAGTCTTTTATTTTTTCTATTTTTTTTTTAATATTCATATCCGGTATTAGAGTCACTCTTCGGCTGTTGGCAGACGATCTCGCTGGGCTTCTGAAGTTCACCCTGTAAGTATCTTTGCATCTCACTTTAATTTTCAATAATTAATAAATGTAGAAGTTATTAACATTTTTTAAAGTTCCATTTCACTGTTCCCTTTGTCGAAATAAAATGTAGAGTCGTTTAAAGATTTAGAATTTGCTAAGCTTTCAATTTTCTTAATATCAAACTTGACAAATAATTAATAAGTAACAACTTTAAGAGTAAATTATAATCTTTTGCCTTTCTTTTCTCTGTTACAGGTCTTCCACAGATCTTCTTGTCCTCGGACATGGCATCGCAGCTTCACGGCTTCACGACATCACTTTTCATGGCGTTGACTTCAAGGCTTCACGACTCCACGACTTCACGGCTTCGCTAGATGACGATGACAGCAGGTTGTCATCCGCCTGGCTGCAGCAGATGACAGCGTAGTCGTCTACTGGTGAGTGGCATGCATTTTGAATCCCTCCGGTCACTCAATCATGCCGAGGACGAAAGGTCCGAATCGGCACGAGTGACTGGTTGTATACGTAGATTTTGCCAAAAAACGAACACAGTGACCGCGGGTATACATTATACCCGTGATCATTTCATATGTATGTGTATTTTGTGTATTAGATGAGGCTAGGTCTTCTTGCGCTCGCGATTTTAAATGTTGCGATATATTAATAATTAACTTGAGTCGATAGTAGAGTTGATTGACATAAATATTGTTTTAAATATTTGTGCAACTAAAAGTAGAGTCAGTGGAAGTTCCACACGAATATTAGAGTCGAATGTCTGTAAGAACAAATGCATGATATAATTTTACAAAATAATTGCACTTGAGTTGCTTGGCATGTATAGTTTGCATTGATGAAGTCGGATACCATCCGACTTCGTTCCTTTCTTTGATAATTATATTTGTTGCACAATCGCAATGAGAATTTTATTTAATTTTTATCCATATATGTATAAATACTTATATAAACGTACGATTTATATTTTATTACAATTCATTGCTCGAATAACGCGTATCGAAAGTATGAAATAATACGATCTTTCAATTTTTATAGTAGCTTATAATTAGATGCACGTAAAAATACGTAAATAGTAAATTTCCCTTTTCTCGTATAAAACGAATGTTAAATAAAATGCGCAAGAAGACAATTCGCGATGGGTAGATTTCTAAATCAAAGTAGAAAACTTTAACGCAATGTCAATGTTAAAGTTAGTACGCTTTGACAGTGGAGTCGCCCAAGGTATTGCAACTAGAAATTCAATTTAGAGTCACTTGCTATATTTTACTATTCTTAACTTCAATTTTGAATCGCTTTCTATACTTTATTGATCTCAATTTCATGTTAGAGTCATTCGTTTCACTTTATTACAAAGTTTCAATTTAGAGTCACGTGTTTTATTTTACTGGTCTTACGCGTAGTCTGAATTTAAATTCAATTTTCACTGTTTGATAAATGGACTAGCTTTTCTCAGTTAAATTATTAGAGTCCGTTTGCTTTAGAGTCAAATAAAAAGTAGAGTCACAGCCCGTTAGTCGATCAAATGTGCCAGGTAGCTTTTTTAGATAGGATTTTCAGCGTCTCTTCGTGCCGTTTTGCCAGGATCTCGCTCACGTGCTCAGGTGCTACTTGAGCGGGTGAGAGGCACGTGGCACGTTGCATATTGTTCATATTTTGATATTTGATATTTGATATATGATATATTTGTGTGGCGGCTGCGTTTGGGTAGCGTATCGTGCGCGACGTATTTTCCACATGTGTGTGTGTATGTGTTAGGCTGTGGAATTGCGTCGTTTTATTTTCTAACTTTAATTAATTCTCACGCTATTCATTCTCTATCGCGATGGTACCAAAATTTCGTATCAATCGTAAACGAAATAGTACCAAATATATTGTCACGAGCACGTTGCACGAATGGTATTAATCCATTCATTGTAAGTGCAATTTACGCGTTTGCTATTAGATTTCATATTTGATAAATGCCAGGAGCTATTGCTCCTGAATTGCATACTTAATAAGTACTTGAAATATGTTTTGCACGTTTGCTATTGAATTGTTTAATAAATACGCGAAGTATATTCAAATATATCGAGTCAGATGCGCTTTAAATCGCACACGCCGCAATGGTCGCTACCCATATCAGACGATTTCAGGTTTTTTTTTACTTTAGAGTGTGTATAAGATGTTTGTTGAACTCGGGTGTCGGAGGCGTCCCGGGACGTTACTCCCTAGTATAGGCTTTTGCACCCGGGTGGTATGTGTGTGATCCGCTGGGTGGGGGGTGGGGTGTATGCCTGTGTTTGTGTGCCTGTTTGCCATTTTTTAAATATAGGAGGGTTAGGTAGGTAGGTAGCATACTTTCTGGAATGTGTGTAATTATAAGTAGGTAGGGCCGGGCAGGTTGACATATGGTCTCGGGTCGCGAGTTTCATATTTCAGGGGGGGTGCGCGTGTCAACCTGTTTCAGGAAATCTGATTTGAACATCGACGGTGAGCTGATCTGACCTGGAGAATGCAGGTCATTTCCGGTCTTTGCCAATGTCGATCTTTCGAATCCGGCGATCTTGAATCGTCACGCGGACGCGGTCGCGATCTGCACGAAACGAACGTATACCCAGCTCGAGGTTCGGCACGTTTGCACGAACAAGGATGCTCAGAATTTTGAGATTAGTTTCTTAGAATTCTTAGAATCGTTGGTCGTCTGCGTGTTACTTAACTTCCTCGATATGCATTTTTATTCCATTTTTGAGAGTCTCTTTCTGGGTTGCAATTAGAGAACCTCGAGCTTAAATCCATGTTCCTGCGGGCATGGCGCCCGAAGAAAAGAAGAGGCCCGACAAATTGTCACGAAGAGGGCAGCAACAAATGGCTATTCATTTTTTCTTTACTTAAGAAAGAATGGACGGTCATTCCTACTGTTCTTGCTATATTGTCACTGTGTTCGTTGTTAGTCTTGCATGCGTAGAAATTTCACGTCTTCGTTGGGCACCTCGCGGTTTTTCATTTAGCGTTGCGAGAAATTACGAGCGGGTTGACGTAGCATTGCGGGAAAGAAAAGCGCGAGCTTGACTTTAGAGTTGCGAACGAATTTCACGGTTTCTGTAGTGTTGCGAAGAAATGGTTGTCGCGTTTGATTTAGCGTTGCGAGTTACAAAATATCGCGATTGATTAACCCTATAGTTTATGAGAAATATTATAGGATATTTGCTTCAAGCGTGTTTTCTCTGTTTAGAATATTTTACTCAATAGTAGATATATTAATTTCTAGTCAGCTTTGTAGCGTTGCGTTTGCCAAGTATTGCGCGGCTTTAAAGTAGCTTCACTTGTGTAAAAGTAGTAGCTTCATTTAACGTAGATAACAAAGTTAGCGTTGCGACAGCCCCCATCGCGATTCTTTAGCTTCCCCCTTAGCGTTGCGCCAATAGATCGCGTTTTTCAAGTAGCGTTGCGCATATAATAAAAAGCCCAATGATGATCCACTGAGACAGTGGAAGCCAGCTGCTGTGTTCCTGAGTTCCTGATTCGTCGACAGCAGCTATGAGTAGCTGCACTTTTGTAATTAGTGTTGCGTATTGAACAATAATTGGTGCATTGATTAGTATTTGCTAGCGTTGCGTTAAAGAATAAGTGTCCCAATGTGGGCGCTCTCGGGAGTTTGCCATTTCCTTTTTACTTATATTAGAGTTAAAGTAAATAATTCAGTACATATAGTATAATGAAGCACCTTTCGCGATTGATTTGCAGAATTTTCTCGTTGATAAATAAATAGAGTAACGTAGCGTTGCGAAAGAGAAGCAATGTTCCACTCACGGGTTGATTAGGCTTACAAAGAGTGGACGATTATTAATAATATTGTTGGGTGGCCCTTCTGGCCATCCTTTTCATTTCCTTTCAACGCCCTTTCGTGGCAATTGCATTTTTGTATTTCGTTTAGCGCCCTTTTGTGGCTGCTCCATTTTTATGTGATACGAATATATATTATATATCTTTTATATATATATATTATATATATCTTTTATTATTGTGTCGTATGTTATACGAATATATATATTATATATATTTCATATATATATTATATATATCTTTTATTATTGTGTTGTATGTTATACGAATATATATATTATATATATTTTATATATATATTATATATATCTTTTATTATTGTGTTGTATGTTATACGAATATATATATTATATATATTTCATATATATATTATATATATCTTTTATTATCGTGTTTATCGAGCGTCTGTTGCTAGAAATACTGTTGCAAATTTATCCATTTTCCCTTTGCTCTCATCCTATTCAAAGTAGTCCACATTTTTTAATACAAAGTTCATTCTAAACTTGGGCAATGATTTGTAGAGAAAAATTGTAGCTAAACAGTTGAGTAATTCGGCGTACAGGTAAAAATTGAGACATACGAAGTAGTAAAAGCTGAGTAGATAGTTAGTTTCATTGAGATACCAAATAAAAATTCAATAGACCGTTTTGGAGTCCATAGCTATGACCGTTCGCTATTGAAATTATTTTGCTTTACCATCGCGATCGTATTTTTCTTTGTTTCATAGTAGAATTAATCTCATAAAATTCTCGAGTTTGCTTTGCGAAAATGAAAGTTCATTCGTGATTGCCGTTCAGTTTACGTATAGGACAGATTTTGCGTTTACAATTAGGGGCGCGTCGCGTGAATAGCAAAAGATTTGCCTTTGCTTTTCGCGTACTCGTTTATTATTTATAAAAATAAAGTAGAGCAAATTGCAATAAGATAGGACTCTATCTATTTCGAATTTTTGGGGAAGACCTCACATATTTTGGATACGCGATTGTTTAACATTCATCAACGTGATTCTATCTATCTTTTTTCATTTCATTTTGGTATCGAAACAAAATTTCCACTTTTCATTTACTCCAATTGGTCAGTTTAATTGCTATTAGAGTCACTTTTCTTTTGATAGAGTGTTTAGGATGATCTATGTAAACTCAACAAGCTTCCCTTTCAGCTGCTAATCCGACGAACGAGTTTGTTACAGATTTGTCCATTCGTAGAATATATTCGATCATTGGAATAATTAGATGAACAAACATGCTCGAAAGTGGTATAATACACTCGAGAAACGGAGAATATTGAAATGCATACTGCTAAATGACAATCGAGTCCCATTAATTAACCCATCTAGACTTGAAATTATTTTAGTCAGAACTTCGTTGCATTTTAGAGAGATATTCGTATATTTCCAAGTAAAAAGATACCTATAATATTATTGCAATCATTGGTAATAATAGACTGAAACAGTAACTAGAATTTTCATTTACGAGTTTATTCTA
Organism: Eucera pruinosa; assembly: GCA_028830335.1. Lineage (NCBI taxonomy): Eukaryota > Metazoa > Arthropoda > Insecta > Hymenoptera > Apidae > Eucera > Eucera pruinosa. The sequence continues at coordinate 14,199,983 of JAMYCR010000015.1, forward strand.
AGATAAAATGAAATCGTAATAGAAATAAAACATTTTTGTCGATAAACGTACTGTGCGACATGTAAAAAAAAGTAAGTCTAAATGGGTTAAGTGTTTAAGAGGAGTCAGCAAGATGGAATTGATGGGAAAAGGTATAAATGGTATGATATTTAATATATACTTGATAGAATATTTCTAGATTAAGTTAAGCCCAATATTTTTAAGCTATATAGTTAAAGATCTTTAATTATATTATTAACTATACTCCGTTCATCGAGTCGAGTCACTTAGACATAAACAAATTCACGTGGCGATGTTCTGACAGATTTTTGTTTTAATAATAATCGTACCAAAAATTTTATTCTACTTCTATATATTTACTACTGTGACATAGAATTATACTTTTCAATTATAAGTTTGAATAACAACGATAAAAAAAATTAGTAGAAAAATGGACATTGGATTGGAACAACGCGTGTACGTTTTCTTTTTTTTTTTTATTTACTTCAATTGACTATCGAGCGTTTATTTTATTTAACCGATAGAACATGGCAATTATCTTTCCCAAGTACTATTAACATACTCGTGCGTATTTTGTTTACATCTGGGTACTCGATTTGATGAACGGACTATAGTTCAACTTGAACCCCCCAAGTCGGGGTTCAAGTTTCGTTTTACTTGTAACTTCAAGTGTTTCGCGATTTTCCAAGATTTCCTTTTGCCATTCGCCTCGCGTAACGTTCAATTGGCGAACGTTTCGTGAAGTTTCGCCAAAAGGATAATAATGAGATTGTTAAAGATTTGTTTAAAAGGAGGGCGGATGGGATCGTGGCTAGGGTGGGTCCTTATTTCGCAGCAACCTCCACGATCGGTGGGACCCGGGCAATCGTTATTCCTTAGCGTATAATTGCTAATCATATCGCGTAGCAACGCAATATAATTATTAATTATATTGCTAAGAATAGCGAGCGAATGGCTGCGAACAGAGGCATATTTCCTTTTAAAGCAACAGTTTAGTAGCTTAGACGATTCTAAAGTATGGGTGATAGATAGTGTATTGCAAAGTATTTTGATTTTTGTTATACTCTATATTAACTTCGAAATACGGATGAAATGTAGGAGTAGTTAGTAGTAGGATTAATTGTAGGATAAGTTGTAGAATAAATTACTTCTCTGTTAAGTATGGGTGAAAGTGCATTGCAAAGTATTTTGATTTTTATTATCTTCGGTACTAATTACGAAATACGGATAAAGTATAGGAGTAGTTAGTAGTAGGATTAATTGTAGGATAAGTCGTACAATAAATTACTTCTCTGTTACGTATGGGTGATAGAGAGTGCATTGAAAAGTATTTTAATTTTTGTTATTCTCGATATTAACTTTGAAATACGGATGAAATATAGGAGAAGTTAGTAGTAGGATTAGTTGTAGAATAAATCGCAGAGTAAATTAATTCTTCGTTAAGTATGGGTGATAGATAGTGTATTGCAAACTATTTTGATTTTTGTTATCTTCGATATTAATTACAAAATACGGATGAAATATAGGCGAAGTTAGTAGTAGGATTAGTTGTAGAATAAATCGCAGTGTAAATTAATTCTTCGTTAAGTATGGGTGATAGATAGTGTATTGCAAACTATTTTGATTTTTGTTATCTTCGGTACTAATTACGAAATACGGATGAAATATAGGCGAAGTTTGTAATAGGATTAGTTGTAGAATAAATCGCAGTGTAAATTAATTCTTCGTTAAGTATGGGTGATAGATAGTGTATTGCAAACTATTTTGATTTTTGTTATCTTCGGTACTAATTACGAAATACGGATGAAATATAGGAGAAGTTAGTAGTAGGATTAGTTGTAGAATAAATCGCAGAGAAAATTAATTCTTCGTTAAGTATGGGTGATAGATAGTGTATTGCAAACTATTTTGATTTTTGTTATCTTCGGTACTAATTACGAAATACGGATGAAATATAGGCGAAGTTTGTAATAGGATTAGTTGTAGAATAAATCGCAGTGTAAATTAATTCTTCGTTAAGTATGGGTGATAGATAGTGTATTGCAAACTATTTTGATTTTTGTTATCTTCGGTACTAATTACGAAATACGGATGAAATATAGGCGAAGTTAGTAATAGGATTAATTGTAGGATAAATCTGTAATAAGATGGCAAAGTGTGATACGTGTAGAGTACAATAATTTTGACAATGTTTTTACGAGTAAGATGTTTTTGTTAGTAGTTATAAATAGCGATTGTTAAGTGGAGTTTAATTAACTTGAATAAGTGTACGTGTCTCAATTTTAAGATTTTATAACGAAAATCAAACGTGTCGCATTTTGTCATCTGACCGCAAAAATCGTAGGATAAAGTGCCCCTCCGTTAACAAATTTATTGAAATAAAATTGATTAAAATAATTCTTAAAGTTTACGATGTTATTTAAAACCTTGTCTGTCGTCCGTGAATTATAAATCGCAAGTTTTCGCGCGATCGATATTTGAATTGGCAAAGTGGTTGGAAAGATATAGTAACCGCATCGCGTGCGCCGTCTGTAATTGACGTTGCACTCGAATAATATCCGTAGAGGCATCAAAACAACAGAGAATATATTCTACCTTCTTTCAAAGATCATCCGATAAAGTGCAAAATTTGGCAAATTGAATCAATATTTATAGTCGCTTGCGGTGTTATTTAAATCTGCAATCGAGCAGTCATGAAAGAAGGCCACAATGTATCTAACGTAACGAACGATGATTTTATTCACGGAAATGGAGAGGTAATTTTTTAATTACATATTTCAAGCAACTATCTTTCGGAATAATTGTTACTCAAAATTCGTTTCAATTTCGTTAAAATAAAAAGAAGAAAATACGTTTCGTCGAAGAGGTTAGGTTGTCGTTAACTAGAAAGGCATTTATCCTCCTAATCGTGTCAATATTTTATTGCTTCGTGATATTTTTGAAATTGCATTGTTTAGCTTTGAGTTCTAACATTTTTCAATTGTAGCTTTAAGTTCTATTTTACGCGTAATACGAGAAAATAATTTAGCGTCGCGATTAAGAGGTTAATACGCACAAGGTATCAACAATAAACAAAGATAAGTTTCGTGAAAATTTTCTAATTTCCCAACAAAATTGGCATAGAAATTAATACGCGTTGCATGTAAAATTTTTACTTAATTATTTCGTGACAATTCCGCACGTTTCCGAAAATTGGCATAAAAATTAATACGCGTTTCATTAATAATTTTTACTTCATCATTTCGTGACGATTCCCAAAGATTCGCGAAGAAATTAATATGTACCGTATTTATATTTTTCCATAATTGTTTTGTAAAAATTCCATACGGTTTCAACAAATTCGCGTAGAAATTAAATACGTATTACATTTATAGTATTTCCTTAATTATTTCGTACAAATTCCATACGTTTCCGGAAAGATTCGCATAAAAATGGATACGCGTTACATTTATAATTTTTACTTAATCATTTTGTGAAAATTCCGTACGTTCCCGGAAAAATTCGCGTAAATAATTAACACGCGTTGCATTTATAATTTCTGCTCAATTATTTCGCGAAAATTCCGTACGTTTCCGAAAGATACGCTTTGAATTTAATACGCGTCGCCTAAGTACTTTTACTTAATTGTAGCGGGTTGTACACGGCGATTCAAACTAGCTTAAATTTATTTGTGCAATTGTAATAGGCTGTTAATACAGAGGATTCTCCAGTAAAACAAAAATTGCGTGGATGGTTGAATCGAAACTTGAGAATAAAAATGTCGGACGGCCGTATTTTGATCGGCGCATTCTTATGCACCGACCGCGATGCCAATGTGATTTTAGGATCATGTTCAGAGTTCTTATCAGAGGACCACACGGAAGCGAGAACTCTCGGTTTGGTAATGATACCCGGTAGACATATCGTAACCATACATCTCGATGCTTGAGTATGTACCCTACTCTTTTCTTCTTTTTTTTTCTTCTAAATTACCTACAATGAAATTTCATTGTCCTGCATTCTCCCGAATTGCGTACAGTCGCTCGGTTATCTCTCTCTGTATCTTTTTCAAGTTCAATCAACGATACAAGTTAAATTATTCAATGGAGAAGTAACATATATAAATTATTTATTTCTAACACGTTTCTATGTATTATACAAAAATTTAAACATAAGTTTTAACTCTTTGCAGAGGCAATACTTTTGGCACAGGTTCGAAAGAATCGATCGAAATTGTGAACGAATTAATTCTATTTACGGGCGTTCTCGTAAAACGCGGCAGGAACGGTAACAATTAGATTGCGGATCTTTATGCAAATTCAACTTGTTGTAAGCGAAAATAAAGAAATGGAATTCAAGTATAGTTTGCTTTCATTGCTTAAATATTTTTGCGTATCGCCCGCCGTTCTCTAGCTATTCGCGCAATTTAAATTTTCCACAAATGCATCAAGATATGCGTATTGAAACGCTTTGCCGCGAATATTCCGAATTTCGACTGCAAAGAGTTAAGTGACGAAGAAACGGTATTGTTTATAACTGTACTAAACAGAGTCGCTTGTTTCTGTTTCGCCCGCAAGCTCGTTGTTTGTTTTACTCGCTGAAAAATGCAATAAAACGATTAAGAACGGACGCATTCACTGGTGTATACCTTTAATTCCATCGCGATACTTACAATTCTCAATACACTCCTTTTGCACGTCGCAGTATTCTTGTTCAAGTGCCGCGATGCGTTTAACTTCTTCCCGGATATTTCGCAACGCGTCGTCTATTCTTTGGGTCAGGGTGAAAGACAAATTGTCCAAGCCCGACAAGTAACTTATTTCCGAAGCGGCCACCGCCATTTTGTGCACGTACTCAATGTACCCTGTTAACTTCTGCGAAAGGTAGACGGAAAACATTTTCAATAGGTATAACATGCCGATGGAAATTTATCCTTATTTGCTCTTACAGTTAACATTTCTTTTTTACTTTGTACTTGTGACCTCAGTTCGACTATCATGTCCCAATGACTATCGCTGACTTTAAATTCCAAAGTTTCCTTCGAGAGAGATATCAATTCATTCAGCAGAGTCCTGAAAAGAGCGTTGTGATTTTTTTTCCGCGCAATTTCGCCGCGTATTTATCGGCCGGTTTCGATTTCGAAATCGGATCGTTCGAAAACGCCTAATAAACGGAAATAACTTACTTGTATTCGTTACTTATTTTCATTATCGCCGTGTACGTAACTGTTAGCGATTGAGTCGCGCTATTAACGGCGTCTATTGTCGATTGCTGTATCATGTATTCTGGTGTCAATTTTTTAACGTCTACAGGCTCGAATTGCAGTTTATCGTCCGCGGTGGGCTTCTTAGGTTCCGGTTGGGTCACAAACGTTAGATTTGCGGTAAACTGGAATTTGGAAATTGGTACGAATTAATTCCAGCGTACCGTATCATTCGATTTTCAGTAGCAACTTCTCTGCATCATGGACTAAATTTTAATTACCAGATTAGAGGTTTTCGTGCATTTATAAGATTGCAGCAAATTGCAAAATGCACAGAGTATTGAAAAATAAAATGTGCAAAGGAAACCGCGCATTGTTGTTCTTAAAAATACGAACTTGCATAACAATATTTACAGACCAGCTGCTATATAAGATTTGAAGTTGTTAAACAAATGTTGACCGAAATATTAAAATATCCGCGCATCGGGCGATATAAAATCAACGATCGGTTAATGCGCAGATAATAAAATAATCGTGCAAGGTGACCATTGAGTCTGATTTTTTTTTATAAACAATTCGGAACAATAGAAGTTCCGATTTGCCCGGAATTATAATAAAATATCGTCGCATACAAACATTCTTAGACGAACGAGAGTACAACAAGTGGATGTTATAGTTTTATAAGGTATCGATCAACGAATTAGAGACCAAATGCGTTGCGTGTATCGGTTATCATCAAAATGATATATCGATTGAAAGAAATTCAATTACGGAGGGCGAATTTCGTGCAGAGAAATAATATGGTCAGTTTACGATCGTAGGACAAAGGGTTAACGAAAATAAATAGGGTAAACCAGCCAGGGAATGATCGAATTGTTGAATTTATGCATGTTTTAGGTTAATATTTGAGTAAAGTTATTTATAACGATAAAACAACTGTCGAAATTGATTTTTTTTTTTATATAATCGTGAAACGTTATTTACTCTTTCTTTCTATATTATTTTTTGATTAACTGTAATGCGGAATACGCGTAAAAATGTAGCAAATGGCTGCATGCAATCATAATTCAAGGTTTGGCCAAGATTCGGTCTTCGTTTTCAAATGCATTTTTATTTCATTGAAAATGCGAACAAAATTTATTTAAAAGCATGCAATGATCTTTAACCTCGTAATTTACATTTCTTTTTTGCTCAATGGTCATTCACTGTGCGGTTTACCCTGCAAGAGAATTTCTGTTCTGGATGGAAGGAAATTTTAGACTTTACCATGACAGGAGCAACCCTTTTCAACAATGCTCGGTAAAGTTGACGCAAAGACATGATCTTTAATTAACGAACGTCACTAAAAAAGTCAACCGCGTGTGTCGACTAGAAGTCCGAATTGTTTAGCTTTTTTAATGACATTGCAGCGATCTTGGTTAGACGCATGTTCCCGTAAGCAATTGTTAAGAGTTTCGCGAAACGGGTAACGAGCAAAACTAAACGCCTCGATTCGCGTACTTAAAACCGTAGCATTCGGTACTTTATCTTCATACAGAAAAAATTGATTAAACGGTGGCGAAATTGCCGTGCAGAATAGCTGCTTGCTTTTATTTACGAGCGATGGAGAACATTTTCTTGCGATCGTAGAACGATCTGGCGGTGCAATGCCAAATCAACTGCAATCAAATTTAAATTTTTAAAAGTACCACTTTTTCTCGGGCAATTAACACACAAATGACCGAATTGTTGAATCTATATACGCGTTTTGGATTAAGATTCGAATAGAGTTATTCGCAACGATAAAAGAGCTATTGAAATTCAACTTGGAATTAACTATTCGTTAGCAACGCGTGCAACTATGATTCTTCGGCCTTTAAACAATTGTTTTCAAAAGCAATCCTGTTTTCTCGCAAATGCAAATAAAATTTATCTACAAATATTTAATCGCGTCTAAATCGGTTTACACGTTCGGAAAGATCCGCCGCGACGTCTGTAAATAATACGTACGCGTGAAATGTTTCGTAGCTTCTTTATTACATGGTAAATATTAAACGATCTTGTTACATTTTACGTATACGATATACAACAATGACAGTTGATATAGAACAGCAGTAGAGAAAACACGTGAACGGAAAAGAAGAAAGTGTACCAAAAATCTCCGATATGATGCGTCGAGAAATAAATATGCGATTATAAATTAATTTACTTTATTTGTGTGACCGTTGCATTTGATTGCGGGAAGACTTTTATATGTCCGTTCTCTTATATAATTATTATTAAATCTGACGCGCAAAACGTGTGCCAACTGAAAGTAACGTTAATTGCGTGCCTCCTGTTTTAATATCTTACACACTTGCTTTATTCACCCAACACTATAAATAACACAATTCAATGATTTACAGTTACAATATTCGTTTGGAATGATTTCGCGCGCAAATTGCAACCCCGTTTTTCTCTCTCTCTCTCTCTCTCTCTCTCTCTCTCAAGCGAGCAACGTGTTGTCAGAGATAGATTCCCTTCGCTTAACATAATTACATACATATGTCGTAACAAACCGCACGCGCGTTCAATTCAAAATTAAACTAACAAAATTAACACTAGAACTACCAAGCTGATCACATGACTCGCCTGCAATTTTTTTATAAAAATTATATTAACTTACACGAGTGCATGTTTTGATGATTTTCGGAGTTTTTCTATAGATAGCGTAAACGAAGATTTGTCTTCCTTGTATTACGTATTTTTGCAAACATTCTGTCGTTCTAATTACCTCGATGCGAATCGGTATATTTTAATTGGCGGTAGTTCTAGCGTTAAATGTGCAATTTAGGACGCTTCTTTTCGGTAAATCGTCTTGAACGGATTGCCATATGCGTCTAAAAATATTCCCCTAAAATTGAAACATAACGTTTCAACAATTAAGGTAAATGCAGAGCTTTACTCTTTACTCGTATACGTTCGACCTCCGCTGCGGTATTTTGACTTATGGGTCTTTTTTTTTTTTAGAAACGTCCTCAATTGCCGTATCGTCGGGCGACGGAAAAAGTTCATGCGAATTTATACGAATAAAATAGTAAACATGCTAGTCGTGTAATTTGAGTGGACTAAAATTCCTTCGAATGTAATTTTATTTAACGCTACAAAAGAAGTACAGAATTTTATTATGGCATCACCGGTGTATCATAGTAGCTGTGTAAAATTTTAGAAAAATTCGATTCGAGTAGCGCACAACTTTTTCCGCGACCTAACGTAAAAAGAATTATATTGTCAATACAGTAGGGCACGTCTATAGGATGCAGTGATGTTAGGCGTTTTGTAGCGAGGTTTTAATTATATTAAATTAGGAATGTAAAAAAAGAAAAAAAGAAAAAAAAGATGATTGAAGCATTATTAAATTGTTGGCAGGAAATATGTTGTCCCGTACGTACGTATGTGTAATTATAATGCTCGATGTTGTAGACGTTTGTAGAAAATCAGTTTTAAGCTATAGCATAGAGTATATCTAAGAATACAGTATCAAGAAGTATCACAATTAAATATTATATTCACAGTAGACGAAATTCGACCAAGAAAAACGTTTCATCGTTACTTGCGAACGACGATTTCACGCTGTTAAATTTATTCCGTTTTGGTGCTGGTGTGGCTTTGACAATCGTACAATTGCTCAGAATTATTCTCAGAATTGTTTTGCTACTTGGCACTGAAAAAACAGAAATCTTTCTTCTTTACACGGTGGTCTGTTTTCCCTTTCCTTTTTCTTCTTTTTTTTTATTCTTTCGTATGCAAAACGCCGTGTTGCCATTACTTTTTTTCTCGTACGAAAAATGAATCGTGGTACATACGTATGTAGATTTGTTATTAATCTATAAATAGAGTAACACCGAATAATCACATCCGCGAAACAATTCATCCAGCCACAATTACACGTGATTCCACGAATTTAATTTAGGTTTTATAATTTAATTTTTAAATGCATCGATAAACCTGTCCTATAGTATAATGAATTGTCTAACTTAATGACCGAGGCTCAATCGGTTAATTAAAAAAAAAAAGTCACGCACTTTTAAATAAATTTTTTTCTTAAAGTTCTTGGTGTACCCCTTCTTCTCGAGTACTATCCTGAACGGTCTCGGAATTTGTATCCTTGGACGATTCCGCCGATTCTGCCGATCCTTGCGCGTCTAATGATTCCTCGTTTTGTACTTCTGCCTTATCAGACGTGTTTTCGCTCTGAAGATTTTCCGCCTGAGAATCGGTGCTCGGGTTGGGAACAGATTCGGATTCCGCTCCTCCCGTCGCGCTCGTCGAATTCTCGCTTGTGCTTTTCGTTTGATTCGCCGCAGGCTCCTGTTTCGGTCTCCATATTTTCGCTTTGTTTATCAGATACTTCACTTCCCTGTCGAGCAACGCGATTTTACTCGCGATATCGTGGACCTTGTATTTAACCGGCTCCTGCAAAATTGTCTTGGCGAACAATTCAGTGATCGTGTCGTAGTATTTCTGTAATATGACGATTATTAAACGTTAGACGATTAATCGTTTAGCATTAAATTATATACTAAAACGAAGAACACGCTTTGTTTAACAGATCTCCATCATTCGATAATGCTTGTAAAGATATAAATTTGCATAAAAATCTAGGTAACAGAGTATCTATAATATTTAGAAGATGGATCAAGTTGCATTTACAAGAATATGAATTCGTATAAAAATAGGCAACTAAATTCGCCAATAATTTTACAAAGCTCACCTGAGTTTCGTTGATTAATTTCTCCAAAGTTTCTATCTCGACTTGGGTGAAGATTTCGCTGGACAAGCTCAAGTTGCGCATGTTGGTCAAAAACGTGGTGCTCGCGTTTAGCAGAGAAACCATGTCCTTTAATACTTCTGGTCGCTCTTTGTGCTCGTAGACGCGTTCGTACACACCGTGAGTAAGTTTCTGAAGTTCGGCCAATTTCTCTTTGTACACATCAGCCGTCGCGGTGAATCCATCCTCGTATAGCCATTCAGAAATTTCGGAACACGCTTTCAGTATACTTTCCGCTTCCGATGGGGTAGCAGCGTTAGCGTATTCCTCCGATTCTAATTTTTGCTGAACATCGATTATAAACGTCTCCAAATTGTTCAACGCTGTTTCACGATTGTTCTTCTCGAAGTCTTGCACGTCCAAACGATGCAACCTAGAATTATCGTGTACTTTACTATGCGGTTATCTTTATGGTTACGAAGAGAGACCGCGACCTTTTCTGCATTTATGGGAATTTTAAATGTAGGTGGAGTCTCTCTATTATACGATCCCCGGAAAAAATCAAAATTTGTACCCACTTCTCTCGCGAATCGACGAGCTTCTCTCCGGAAAGGATCTGCGAGCCTAACTTGAGTTCGTCGGCTTTGATAGGTTCCTTAATCGTCACGATCGTAGCTTTCTTCTCCTTCTCTTTCTCCACTTTTTCGGTTTTATTCGCGGCTTTATCCTCGGTAACCGTGCTCTCATTCTTCTTCTTCGTTTTATCTTCCGGCTCCTTTTGAAGTTCGGGATACTCCGGCTCTTCGTGAACCGGTTTTATATCTTCCTTCAACGCTTCCTCCGTTTTTCCTTCCTTCTCTTTGTCCTCCGAGCCTAAATATTTTTTAATCGTGTCTCGATTAGAATTATTCGCTAAACCGTTCAGACGAACGTTACAACAAACTTAATTCGTGCAGTCGTGCAAAAAAAGAAAAAAAAAAGAAAAAAAAAAGAAAAAATACAGAAAAAAGAGGAAAAAGTATAAATGATTCGCCAATGTACACCGCGAGATGTAATTTAATTTCCTTTCCTCGGCGTTTAGAACTTTACAAATGCTTGCAAAAAAAGACTCTATTTCGGAGAGAGATAAGGAGAAATAAAAAAACGAAATACAATAGTCCCTCGAAAAGAAATCCCTCGATTATTCGCCCTTATCGAACCAGGTAATCGAAGAATTCTTGTACTTCTAACAGCTCGTGCACACGATACGGTTTTCCGAAGATTTGATAAAATGAACGAATCGGTAGATAGATCGAAAAAAACGTATCACGCGAACCAGCTGCAAAGGATTCATATAACATCGTGTCCACTAAATTTGCAAATTACCAAGAGAAACGATACTGTAAAAAATTAAAAGTAATAGCAGTAGTCTTTTTTGCAATGCATTCAGCACAAACCTGCGAAAAGTTTACCAATAGTTGAACCAAATATTGAGAAAGTACCCTCTTCTTCGTCAGAAGTGGAACTCGACTTTTCTGATACTAATTCTACGTTCACCAGATTAAGTATGCCGCTCTCGTCCATGGCAAAATGCGCCTTGATCCCTTTACTCTCGGCTCCTTCCTTAATGTGCTTGTCCAGAGCCTCGGCTACCCCGGATAAAGTTATCGTCGACAAATTGAAATTGCCAATGGCGCTGAAGTAGTAAAGTAACGCGTATAATAGTAGAATCAAAATTTTACCGTGAATCAAAATTATTCAAAGTACTTACGCTACTTCGTTAGCTGGCAAATAATCCAATTCTGCGTAATTAATGTGGAATTGGAAATTCTCCGCATACTTATTAAACGTGATAATTTTCTTTTGCGGATAAGGATTCATTTTACTAAATAATGATTTCTTTATCTAAAAGAAAACATACCACGTATATTTTCAAGCAACGCGTGCCTGCTATTATCGGGTCTAGCAACAATTATCGTTTTCGCATTATACGTTTGTGTAGTTAAAAAACGACGGGAATTATTGCTAGAATTGATAATAGAAACCGAGTTGTTCGGAATGTTTGTAGCGTTTTTGATCGTTCGTAGGATCGGATTATACTCAACTTGAGATGCTGAATAGTGGGGGAATGGTTCATTTGAATTTAAACGAGCAAAACTCTATTCAACTCAAATATCGGTACAAACTTTCCAAACGACTCGATGCGAAATGCTTACTTGTTTCGCTTTGTTATCGACCGTTCTATCAAAGACTATGTGTATGGGGAAGAGAACGGCGTCTTTGGCAACAAATTTCTTTACTTTGAAGCCTTTGCTAAGATCCGCGGCTTTGTACACCGCCCCCAATGCAGCCGCCTCGTCGGTGTTAATATTTTTCGACAACTCGACCGTTAAATACTGGCTCAACTGCTCCTGAATCTTTGGCATTCTGGTGCCAGCACCTACTAATACAACTTGAGATATAACATCCATGGTTAAACCGGATGTCTTGAGTGCGGTCTTAACGGGATTCGCCACTCTCTCGAACAAATCGGAGCAAAGTTCTTCCAATTTCTCCCTGGTAACTTGCGACCTGAAGTCATGCTCGTCTATCAATCCTTCGATCTGTGCGAAGTGATCCGTGTTGGCGCTCAACACGTTCTTAACCCGGCCAGCTTCTTTGAAAAGCTTCGCCATCGCTCTCGGATTACCGAACACGGAGTTGCTCGTTTTGTTCAACGCGTCGAATTCTTTCGCTAAATGACGCTGCAATCTAAGTTGCGCTTCCAGTCCTCCCAAAGTCCGGTCGTAGCCCACTCCCAAAACCGTAACGTGAGGATTCGTCTCCACGAATCCTTTCTCCTTCGTTTTCACGTTCTGATAGCTGACAACGGTCGCGGTCGTGCTGCTGGCTCCCATATCGTAAAACATTACGTAGTGCGCGGTATCGTTTATCTCCTTGCTGCGAAATATTCCGTAATTCAACGCGACCGCGGTATAATCGTTGATGAGCTGCAAAACTTTGATTCCGGCAAGATCGGCCGCTTGTACCAAAGCTCTTCTCTCGATCTGATTGAAAAATCCCGGGACTGTTATCACCGCTTCGCTGATTATCTGACCGGCAGAATTTTCCGCGAATTCTTTCCCTTTGTGTAGAATTTGCGCCAGCAACTCTTCTGGGCTGTACGTGGTGTTTTCGTCCACCTTGAACGCGATAGTCTTGCGCTCCTCGTCGGAAACGATATCGTAATACGGAAATCTTTTCTTGTGAAGCTGCACCATAGGATTATTTATAGATTTCCCTAGAAGATCTAACACGTACGAAAAACTGTTTTGGGGAGATCGGATTCCTACTACTTGAGCGTCTTCCCCGAAACTTCTTTCCCCGTTCCTGAACGCGATCGTAACCGGCGTTTTCCTCTTCGACTCTTTGTTAAGAGCTATTTCCATGGGGACACCGGGCTGCATCAAAGATGGATTATTATTATTATTAGAGGAACTGGAGATAAACGATTTTTCATACACAGTGGCTGCCACAAGCTTACAGTCAGACCATCATTCTGTTTCAATTGAAAGTACACGTTAACAAAATTCTTTCCACAAACAATAATGATAAAACAATGTGTTTGCATACTAAATGTTTATTATCAGGTCCTCTTCATTTTATCAATGTAGCAAAGTCATACCTTAGGCAGAAGCTGTTGTCAGCCACTGTATATTAGCAAAATTATATTACTTATAATTAAAGAAACTTAGAGGTAAGTAATTTTTGAATATTATTTGCACATACCCACTATTTTCAATGCAGAGTTTTTTAAATAGGTTCAATATTTTTATAGGTGCACAAGAGTCCTATTGCATGATAGGATACTTAATACACTTAGGTTTAATTAAGTAGCACTTAGATGTTAAAATAAATGCAGCGATGTGCAGATATTATTTGTAGCCATTGTATATTAATGGAACCATATTTATTGTAATTGGCAACACTTACAGATAAATAATTTTTAATATATATTATACTTACTTATAGTTTGTATGTATTATACATATAGTAGTTATATGTATTGGTATATTAGCTGTTTAAAATCAGTGAAACTTAAGGATAAGTAACTTTCAATATACAGTGGTGAAACAATATTGTTTGTAATCAGTGAATCTTGGAAGTAAATCATTTTTAATGCACAGTAGTGGGACTTATGCTGTTTAAAATTAATGGAACTCAGAGATAAATAATTTGTAATATATATTAGTAAAACAATATTGTTTCTAATCAGTGAATCTTGGAAGTAACACACTTTCAATGTATAGTAAGTAAGTGGAGCTGTGCTGTTTAAAATGAAGGAAGTTTAGAGGTAGAAAAAACAAAGGATGAAAAGTACTTACAGAAACAATTGCCACTTTCATAGATTCGCTACCCAAATCGATGCTCATAACAGCAACCCCATTGCTGTGGCCAATAAAAGTTGCAACAGTGATCAATAGTAACCAAATAACGGACATGTTTAATTGGTTTAGTTTCATCTGCAATTTAAAATCAACAAAAATAGATGTATAAAATTCTGCAACATTGACATAACAAAATTCACGATTCCCGATGCACGTTTCTTTTGAATTATTAATAAACTAGTGCACAATATTTGTACGTTTCAAATGATCAGATGCTGTTAGTTGTTTGTTTAGACGAAACAATGTTGCACGAATATTTGCCCATAATCGGTTACCTTCTATTCTTCCGAGTAGAAAAATACGGCGAGCCGGTGTTTATCGTACCTGTCGCAGTTCACACGAGAATACAAATTTCCGTTCGAAAAAGGAATATCGTAACGTTCGACGCTACACAGAGGGATTTGAAAGGAGTATTTTGAATTAGATGCCGCAGCGATACGCAAGATTACACTATGGATTTTGCGGGTGGAAGCAAACGTGCACAAAACGAAACGAAACGCAACGAATTGATCTAGAAAATCATATTCATTCGGCGGAAAACACTCTTGCAGGACGCACGAATAATAATCTTTGGACGCCACGAGAATTTGCAACAAAAACGTTTGAAAACTTGGTTATGATAGCCGGACAATCGAGACCAAGTCCCGAGTAACTTTACTCACGGTTTCGTTTTATTCGAAATTAATTAGTCGGACGAGAAAGGAACGTATGCCACTGAAGCATCAGGCATAAGTCCGCGTATGTTTTCCTTCGTTTGAAGTAAGAAAAACCTCTTGCCACTTCGTCAAACTGAATAAGAACCATGCGTTTGTGTGGCACAACGGGATTGGTAAAATAAGATGGTAGAAAACGTTCATATTGGTCCGCGTTGGCAAATCGAAACCAATAATCCGTTATTCCGCCCCCACTGTACATCCAAGCTTCGTACCGCGTTACAACAATTTCTTAATGCCTACTTTCAACGCACTAGCGTTTCTTCGATATTTTTCTACTCGTTTCTTTTCCAATTTTACTTGCGACAAAAAAAATAAATAACAGGAGATGGGAGGGGGCGAATAAATAAGAAACGAGGGTGGGTAAACACAACCGTGATTTATTTAAAAAATTGGTGTACAACGTTGCGTTTTCAGTCGGTCGATTATTATGGCGATAAATGCAAAATTTGTTACAAATGGTATTACTATTAGAAAGCAATGTTTAATGGAAATAAAGGTCGTATGAGATTTTTTGTAGTAGAGTTATGCTCTGCACAAACCAGGCACAGAATAGGCTTATCGTTTTATGGGATTTACTTTTTGTTAGCCAAAACGGAATATTAACCCCTTGCCTTACGAATTTTTCGAAGCCTATTTATATTATTTTACCCTGATTAAATTCAAAACACTGAAATATTATAAAGAATATGTATTCGGAAATCCTGAATCTTGCAAACTGAATTCAAATTAAAATTCACTAATATATGTGCAGGATATTTTGTTGTAATTGAACGAGTGTAACTCGTAATAAGGCAAGGGGTTTTAACACTTGTAAAGTATTTTAATACCGGTATTATGCCAGCAAAATTATACCGACAGCGATGTAATATCGAAATCGATTACGTATTATCGAAATCGTGATATCGTTACGATACCGAAAATCCAAATAAACATCGGTATTATTCCGGTATTCTGGTCGTGAAAATGAACCCCTTGACCTATGAATTTTCCAGTAGTTGCACATAGCAGCACAAGCTATTACTACTCCTCAACCCTGTACCAGATACAAAATATTACAATATCGTACGGTATTTGTATTTGCTATAGTAGTTATACAAAATTCTAGTAGAAATCAAAGACGGTATATTAATTTTTGTTACAAATATCGCTCGTATTTGGTCTATTTCGTCTTGTTTATGGCAAAGGGTTAATCCGACGGAAGGGTAAAAATGCGAAACCGTAAAACAGAAAAATATATCGGACGATAAGTCTATTCGGTAACTCGTCTGTGCGTACCGTATTTTACGTTAAAAAGAGCTATCATAAAAGGACGCGTGTTACGTTGCGAAGCGAGCTAATTCTATGGGGGACTATACGCAATACTTAGATTATGCACGGCAATTATTTGAATTCAAAACAATTCAGTACGAACGAATAACGTAAACGGGTAAACGTGTTTAAATAACTACCTATTAGTTAAGAGCAACCGGAATTGCTACGTTTTACAACAAAGTATAACATAATCCATTCGTAATACGACGCGTGTATAAATTATTTTGTTTCTCGATATAAAGTAGTGTGTTTTCCACATAGAAATTCAACGGAACCGTGTACACGGTTCTACGCAACAACATAGAAAAGTTTGTAATGTACAATTCGGAATAATCTCACGGAACGTCCTCCGCCCGTCCGAATTTATAAGTTAGGGATCCCAAAAATATAAATACGTTCTGGAGAAACAGACTCACGCCGGGCCAATGGTGTTGAGCTCCTGAAACGTCGAATTAATAAAGTTTAGGCGCTTAATCGAGTCTCGAGCACCGATATAATTATCTCCACGCAAATTCATATTTCTAATAAAATAGTACATAGAAGCATAAAGCTCAAAAGGATTCCTCCCCTCCCAAACAAAAAGTTGCTCCATGTCCAGTCCATTATGTTCTGCAGGCACACGGATTTTTATTAAAATCAGGACTTTTATATCCGGTGAATTTCATTGCAAGTAGTGTGCCAATATTAATTTGAGCTACTGTACTTTGCACAATTGGTCTATTCTTTTATACCTAGCCTGTGCTCATATTAGCAGCTTGCATGCGAATGCTATACAAACCTGCAGCCACAAAATTCGCGAATAAGATCCAACAGGCCGCGATAATCGCGGCGAATCCCATTACAAATCCAATGAACAGCCAACCTCTTGCACCTCTCACACCCAAGTATCCCCCATCGTACGAATCTCCTCTTATTTGCGCGTTCGTTACAGAATTCACCCTGAAACAATTTTCGACCATTGATCGGCGGAAAAGAAGGAGAGCGCAAATATTGGCTTACATAAATAGCGATATGGTTCCGAATACTCCGCACACGTGATAAGCGTTTAACATTTCGCTCGGATACTTAGCGTGGGCGTCTATAATGAACCACCATCCTACGAAAAACTGAAATTGCCAAATACGTCAAAATAGTATAGTACAACAGTATATGTTAATCGTGTTTATTTTGAAGGATGTACGAGATTCCGATCGGGATGGGAATTTTTTTCGGGATCGAGACGGGATCCCGAATGTTACGGGATTTCCGAAAATATCCACGATTTCAAACATTTTCCGGATTCTCAATGCTTCCGAGAATTTCGGTATTCGTTTTGTTAAATATTTTCATGATTTTTGGAGCGACGGGAAAATCTAAAAATATACAATCTGCAAGGTATGATCATTTTTTTCCCCAACCCCCAATCACGAATATTCTCGGGAATACTGAATCTTCCCGGGATTTCCGTATATTTTTGGGAATCCCGAACATTTTTCGGGATCCCCCGTACCCCTATTTATCAGGCGTACAAATTGAAATTCTATACTTTGATTTTATTCGAGCTAATTAGACTCTGCCTACGATTAAGTAAATTATTCTCAGTAAAATAATGCAATCATATTTTTTTTTGTCAAACTCATCGAAATTGTTGCGCACACCCAATACTTCCGAGTACCAAAATTGTCTTTGGTTTTCCATACATAAATGCGCAACGAATTTCGTGTAAAGGAATCGAATGAATTTGTACGCCTGATATTTTCACGGAAAAGTGCAAGAGCTTAGCGGAGATTAGCAGAAACGATACAGTGTTAGGTAAATAAAAAAGCTGTTAAATAAAAAATATATTGCCGCGTACTGTCAGTGTCGTTCGAGATAATATCGAGTACAGTGTTTACCAAGGTTCCGGCGAACATAGACACCAATACGTTTCGTTTGTAGCCTATTTCGAACCACACGCATGACAAGGATCGAAGATGTTCCAAAAGAGACGTCATTTCTCGATGTTCGCAACAAAGTGGCTCGGAAATCGGAGATTACGATCAAACGTCTAACCTAAATAACATAGCAATCGCTACTATCATTGCAGTTGCAGAACTGTACCAGAGTACCAGCATGGAAAAACTATGGTCCATGAGAATTATTCTTCGGATTGCCAACTACCTTTATGCCTAAAACAATTTCCCGTTACATTCCACGCGCATTAATGGAAACGCTAAGTATTTTATCTCGGCAAACATTTCTCCCCTCGTTTCGCTGTAAAATTAACGCGCTAAAGACTGACGAAAAATTCGGAAAAAGCATCTGCATCGCCCATCGTATAGCCTTACGATTCTAGTAATATTTCATCGAATTGTTGTCGAAACGAATGCGAAACGCGAATCACGATACAATTACTAAACGATAGCATTGCCTAAGTACAGAATAAGACCGCGCATTCGTAAGAAAAGAATCGAAAAGGTATCAAGAAAATCGTGCAAAAGTTTAGCAAATCGAATGCGTGAAGTAATACAAAATAAAAGGAGGGTTATGCCCTGTTGCATTGTTAAATGTTATGCATTGCGCTACTGGACCGAAAATTATTAAGATTTTTTTTACATAATCTGGTAGAGTTTGACGCGTAGATTCTATAAATTATAATTTTGATGTTATAATCGCATGGGATCAAAAGTTATGCGTGTTTAAATATACGTTATTTTACGGCTATAATGACTGCTATGGCTGTCATTACTCGTCCAATGAAAGAAACTCTGTGTCTTTCGTAGCGACGTCACACGCATATATTGTTGCTATTACGATGCATTTGTTTAATTTGAGGAGCGTTCGAGAATCACTCCTATTTTATATCACACCATATAACAAAGTAACAACGATACATATTTACAAATAAATAGAACGGTACAAAAATATGAACATATGTTTGACCAATATCGGTAACATTGGTACCTACAAACCGATACTTGCAATTTAACCCTTTTTCGAATTATGGGGGCTGCAGAGGCCGCGCACAAATTCAAATTCAGCGTGCTTTAATGGGTGTTTATATAATCATTTGAAAGTTTACTTAATTTTCTATCGTCCCGTCACATTTTGAATACCAAAAAGGTATGGGTTTGCATAACGATCCGCAGTCTAGCACTGAGCACGTGGTCAGCGCAAACTTATGATCCCGTATTCGAATAACAGTCATCCGATTAATTTTGTGCCTCGGATCTCGGATGTAACGTAATTTGAGATTCGAAAAAGAATCGTGTTCGAGGAAATGACGGTAGATTTGGGCTTCGTAAAGAGATGCGAGCCTTGGCTGTTGGAAAGTAGATTTTTTCCTAGCAAAGTCGGCGGCAAACCGGCGTGGCTAGATTTCAAAGATATCCCCGGCGAAAAAGACGTGGAATGCGAATATTGCAAGGAACCTTGCACCTTTCTATGCCAAATTTACGCACCGTACGAAGATCGCGATGACGCTTTTCATCGAACGATATTCGTGTTCGTGTGCAAGAAATCGGAGTGCTGTAAATTGAACAAGAACGGAAACTTGAAAGTGTTCCGTTCGCAGTTGCCGAAAGTGAACGACTTTTTCCCGTCGGAACCGCCTGTTGAACAGAGCGACTGGAGGACCGATATCGGTACGTATCTATCCCGAAGAATATTATTAACAATTTATATTTTTATTGTACGCGTTTGTTGTAGAGAAATCGGAGAACACTTATGTATAAAACATACACAGGTAGACTGCAGATTTTTATGCATGTATTGGAAACTTGAACATACAAAAAGGCACAGAATGCACATACTATCAGAAACAATACAAAATAGTTAAAGTGGAGCACAAGTTATTGTACTTCAAGGGTAAAGCAACAAGCTTCCATTTAGGGTGCATTTCTTTAACTTTGTTGATAAAGCTGTGCACTTGTTTGAAACTTAAATGTGCAAAAAGGCACAGAGTGCACTTGGTATGCAAAGCCATGTAAACTACTTAAAGTGGTGCACAAGTTATTGCATTTTAAGGATAAGGTAACAACCTTCCATTAAGTTTTGTTAACAAACCTATGCATTTATTGGAAACTAAAATATGCAAAAAGACACAAAGTGCACTCGGTATCCAAAACCATATAAAATATTTAAAGTGGAGCAGAATTATTGTACTTCAAGGATAAAACAACAACCTTTCATTTAGATTCCATTTCTTTAATTTTTATTAGTAAAAATGCAAGTTTACATAAAAATTTGCAGTCTACTGAGATTAGCAGGTACAATACATATCGATGTAACAAAATTACCTGAGTAGTTTCTCTATGCTTCCAAGCAGAAAAGATAGTAGTTTTGAACCTTTTCTTATACGATACCAAGTTTCAAGCTGTGGAGTTGACGGGGTTTTACAAAATTTGCTAACAAAAATTCGGTATTTTTAGATGTAAATCGGTGGGCGAAAACGTGCCACGTTTGCGGGATATTAGCACATAAGCATTGCTCGAAATGTAAAAACGTGAATTACTGTTGCCGTGCGCATCAAATCTACGATTGGAAACACGGACACAAAGAGAGTTGCAGCGTCGATCGGAAAGAAGCGAATGCCAATCAACTCCTGTTATCCGAATACGAAATAGTAATAGAGCGAGACGACGCGAACGATGAGAACAGCGGGAACGATTTATCGGAAGAGAAGGAGATGCAAAAGTACGAAGAAATGGTACAAAAAGGGGAAGCAGGAACCTTACAAAACGAAGACGTAGAACGCGAATTGATGAATATGGCTAATGGAGAAGAAGACGGCACGTTCTCCGAGTTTCTCTCGAATGTTCGCGAATATCCGGACCAAGTATTAAGGTTCGAATAACAGCTTTGACTCGAAATAAGCGACACGCTCCTAGACCGGATAGTTGCATACACAGGATCAAGACCGTATCTTCTTCCGCTTTTTTCTTCCGCCGTTGTCGTGGACGAAACTATCGTAAATGAATTGTTGCAGGTACGACAGAGGCGGTAGCGTTTTATACATTTCGCCGCAGAGTAAAATCGGGGAAATACCAAAATGTTCGGAATGCAACGGAGAAAGACAGTTCGAGTTTCAGGTGGAATAGAAAATATCATTTTACCGGGCGCGTCCTAAAGTTTCGACGGGTTTTACCATAAATTATTACGAACGCTTGGATATTGTTTATTTATTTATTTAATCAATGGGCTACATTTAGTTTACATTAAAATATATTATGATGCGCGGTCTTCGCAATAAATTACGAATTTCCTTTGGACATAAAAAACAATAGAAACACCGAAAATATCATTAGTGGCACAATAATCATTTGCCATGGACGTAATCCGAGATATTGGATCTGAATTGAGAAAACGAGTAGTATAATTTTTGGGAGAGTCCTTCAAGGAGTACACAAACTGGCGAATAAAAGAAAATGATCGCCTACTAAATTCGAAGAACGGAAATGAAAATACATTTAAAAGGAAAGATCCACTTTAAATACAAAAACTATTTTTCCGAGGCCTGATACCAAGATCCGAGCCGCGTAGAATCCGTCAAAACTTTTGCACACATTCAACGCGTGTTTTATCGATAGAGATTTTGCCCGTAGCTCTAACGCAAGCATCTTCGTTGCAGATCATGCCGCAATTGTTAAATTTCTTGAACTTCGAACTCAACTCGGGACTTAAATCCGTGGACTGGGGCATCTTGGCAATTTTCACTTGCAAAAGATCATGCGCGCCTAAAAACGGGTACGCTGTGGAATACGTGTGGAAACAGGATATCATAGAAGGCGATACTAACGACACGTAATCGTTCGTAAGATAGAAATATCCGTGCTGTAAATATTGATAATGATCGATATTGTTAGCGCTTGTGATATCTATCGGGTTGAATAGGAAGTTTGCGTGTAATCATTTTTTTTCTCTCCAGAACGATTTACTTTATCCGCTTTTTGTTTATTAGAAGAGATCATTGATTCTAAGTGGCGTAGCGATAAAAGTGCGCAAACTTTCTCGATAAGACCCAATACATAAAGTTACGCAGGAACACAAAGGAAAGAACGAATGTTTTTCAGAACAACTTTTATTATTCAAAATAAAATACAAGATTTTGTACATGATGATGGTCCTGCCTTATATCCTATATCTTACACTTGTAAAACGTAAAAAACCGTATATTTAATCGATAACGTAAAAATTAGAAATGATTTCGGATGAAAAGTATAGAAAATAAAAGTATCTTTTAAAATTCGATTAATACTTCGCATCATACTTGCCGGTATAATAGCAATATTCCTTCCTAAATGACATAAAAAAATATAACTCTCTAATACGCATTTTAAACCTGACTTCGTAACAAATAAAAAACGAAAACAAAACAAAAAAGAGGTTACAATTGACAGCAGACTGGTTGAGAGCGATTATAAAAAGATAAGTTCTCTCAAAAAGATTGTCAACAATTGGTAACACCGTATCGAAGACGGTAACTTTTCCTACTTACAGCTATTTAAAATGTACTAACTTTGATCATAGATTCAATACATAGAAAAATATATTCTATAGTAACAAATGGACTGCGGATTCTGATGCAGTTATAGGCAATTGTAACGTGCAAAAAGGCACAAAATGCGCGTGGTGATACGCAAAAATGCGATACAGAGGACGCTTACAACAAAGTAGAAACTGCTGCATTTCGAGGGTGAACCGGATCCTCTGTGTTTAGGTTTCATTTCTTTAATTTCGTTAATAAAAAGTATGAGCTTGCATGGGAAAATCCGCAGTCCGGTAATAAAATAAATCTTTTCTGGCCACGTTTGACTTAGCGCGTTACTCCGTCCGACTTTCCCTATAATTCGTTAATTAGAAATAGCTCGCCAACTATTTCAGTCACAGAATTATAGTAGGTACACGATACGACGATATATACATATATGCTAAAATTAATTATCTGTTAGGAGAAACTAATAGAGACGCGCTATCCCGGCAATATCGCCTGAAGCACCTTAAGGTAATACTTGTCACAGCCTTCGTTAGATTATGCGACAGATCGAACGGATCTTGCACGCATAACGGAGAGTCGATGCGGAAATATTCTACATCTTTGGAAGCTTTCAAATGATTAACGTACGGTTTCATGTCGAGAGGTAGGATTAACTCCGCGAAAGCTCGTTTAGGTATAGGTTTGCCCATAAGTGGACAAACAACGTGATATCGATAGTTAAAATTCGCATAGAACTTGAAGAAGCCCGTCAACAATGTAGAAACGGATTGCGCCGATTTATTGTTATCTTTTGGTTTCGCCACGCCAGTTTCCCATCCTGAAACACAAACACCTCGAATCAATAATATTCCGAATCGGGAGGAAAAACGGGACTCGTTTCGCCGGTAAATTTCTAGATTACCGCATATAAGTCTCGATCGATTTTCTTGCTTTATCAATACAGCGACGCTTGGCAAGTATGATTCGGATTGCAGGTAGAATATAACAAGCCAAGCGAGAGCATAGTTGGTTAAACCGTGCCTCTCGGGTAGATCGAATTGGGAGAACCATTTTTTGATAAATAATATCAGCTTTCTGCAGGGCAGATACGTGTCATTGAAGGACCTGAAAATGACGATAAAAGTACAGGTGAAAAGTTAGTCCAATTATCGGATATAAAATTTGTAACTTTTCGGACAAGCTCTAGTTATAATATTACCTTATCAGTTTAGAGTTCTCAACGGAGAGTCCATTCACAGTAGAAATATCACAGTGTATACCTGTTCGTTTGTATATTAATTTTATTATGGGAGTTCTCGTTTCCTCCAATACTGCCTTCACTTCCCATTTATCTTTATGCTTACATAGAACTTCTTTAATCTCCCTCAGACGGTCCTTTTTCACATTTTCGATGTTGCTTTGATTGAACGTGTTATCTGTTAAAACGTAACGAGACGATCGGCGTTATTTAAACGTTTGCAAATCTACGTAATATCGCTTTTAAAATGCGATATAATCACGATATAATGAGTAGCGTTAAAGTTTTACAAATTCACGTAATACAGACTTTCCACGATGAATGCACACGAGAGGCACACGATAAATGCACAAATTACCATGGGGAACCCCCATGGAACGAGTGGAACGATTAATGCGGCGTACGTCGTGTAACGCCATAAATCTTTTATCTTTGATTCTTTTTTGTTTTTTATGCAAACTTGTTTAACGTATTCGCGAGAGTTTTCTGATCGAGACAAGACGAAACGCGGGGTACGTCGTCCACTATTCGATTGGGGCCAACGAAGATAAACGCCGACAGAAACTGTGACGGTGAAACGAGAATTTTACGATTTGTAAATCAGAATTTACATCGTAAGTTTGAATGAATTATTGATTCCTCGTCGAACGTGCGTTATCCACTATTTGTTAGTTACGACTCGCTAATAGATCGCGAATCTTGGTGCAACTTTTTGTATTTTTGTCGCCAAAGTTAAAGAAGCGCGTCTGAACTCGCAGAAAACCGAATTAGTGGGCGTAGAAAGAACGTAAAACTACCGCGATAAATGCACGCGTTCGGTCCCCGTGATATGCACGATATTTCACATTTTACAAATCCACGTAACATGGCTTTTGAAGTATTAACATACATACTACTTACCGCAATCAAGATAGATATCGATGTCGCTGTTCGCAAAACCAAGCCCGGTAATTCTTGAGCCGAATACAAACGCTTTCACGTGCGGGAAATTTGGTTTCAAGATCGTCTCCAAAGATCGCGTCACTTCCTGTTGTATATTGTCATTTAATAAAACTTGGGTCTGTCGATATAAAAGATCGGAAATCTCATCAGCTTGCGTTAAAATCGTTTTCATACTGTCAGGAAAATCCTCGACCATGAAATCTCGATTCTTAATCAAATATCTGTGCGTTACGTCTTTGCAGTGTTGCGTGTAAGAGTTCAACGTCTCGTCGTCCAGCCACAGTGTGGTACACGGGATGCAAAAATCGAACGAATTCACCGAAGATTGAGCGTGTTTGTCCATGATATGTTCCACGAACTCCATTTTATACTTAAAATTCGATTGACACGGGACACAGCAATATCTTTGAATACTGTACCACAAATTATCGCTGAGCTCTTGCGATATTGGATGAAACAATTTGTTCATGGTTTTCAATGATTTTGCAATGTTCATTTTGTGCGTAGCATTAGTAATATGCTTATCAGTTTCTTGATTGGATTTCATTGTTTTTTGACAAGGAAAACACTTTGTCGTGTTATTTGGCCCTTCCCTCATGTACTCGATCAACAATTTGTTAGACTTCGAGTTTTTTCTAATTATCTCAATTTGCATCTTATGCGATTCACGGCACACATGTTCGTACAGCAAATGTAAGTCTCGCGAAACATTTTCGTGACAAGCAAAACAATAACAGTCCTTCGCCATTCGTATGATCGATTTGAAATTTTGTTTAATACTGATCAGCTTCTTTTCAACGGCGTACATTTCCGCTTCGATATCTAAGCACCGCCTATCGTATTTTTTGTTCAAACGATCCGCTAAACGTTTCTCCTTCGGTTTGTCATATTTTGCCGGCCTATTTGGTTTGTGTAACGATTTACTCAGATACTTCGTGATATCCGCATCGATACCGTGCGTTATAATGGAGTCATCGTCAAATGTACTCGGAACATTCCGATTCTGATCGTAAATAGACAAACTGTCCAACTGTTCCGTTAAAGTAACAACTCCGTCGCCTTCCGGCTTACGTTTCTTCATAAATAGTTGCTTTATTTTCCAACAATGCATCCTTCCTTGGCAGTGCGACAGCAAATTCTGATCTGAATCTAACACTAGCCTACAACGCAAACAATAATAATAAATATTACGTTTCGCCCCATCGATAACAGATTTGATAGACGAAACATCGAAAGATACGATCGGCTCTTCGTCGAAACGCGTACCACGCGCGTTTTCTACTTTCGGAAGGAGAACCTCGCAAAGCGGTAAACAGTTCTTTCGAATACTGTTAAATGCGCGAGTAAACGTTGCGATGCTGTTCGGTTCGAGGCACTTAAAATAGTTAATTAAATTACTCAAATGAGATGAGGAACACAGATGACCGACGAACGATACGTTTCCCTGCATAATCGATTTACAGCAAAAACATTTGTACAAAATTATATCGTCTCCCATACTCGTGAAACGTATGTTACACTTATGGCTCGAGCTATCCAAGTGATCGAATAAATGATCTATATCTATTTGCACGTTGCACAGCGTGCAACAATGCCACTTATCCGACCCTGATATTCCTTTACTTTCATCCTCCGTAGGATCATCTAGTATAAATACTACGTCATCTTCACTATCTACAGACGCGCTTGTACTTGTAAAGGTGTTACTGCTTAAGCTACACGTTTCCTTTACGTCCTCTAAACTATTGGAGAGATCGATAATTGGCGTCGGATTTACGTCTGCATTCCATTCGGAGACGCTCGAATTCGAATTGTGACTTTCCAACTTGTATTTGTGAGATTTTCCTCCGACGTGCGATTGAATATCGTGCAAGCTTAACATTCTTCGATCGCATATCGTACACGAAAATTTGTTGGGCCCGTGTATGGTAACTTCATTGTTTAATAATTTCTCGCGTATCGCTTTATCAATGCCCTCTTCGGAGCCCGAAACTGAAGGAGTACTTGTTGTACTTAGATTCGTAGTCGCGCATGAAGGCACCAAAGGTTTACTGCTTAAGCTACATTTATCCATTGCGACCTCTAAACTATTAGTAAGATCGACAATTGGTATCCGATTTACGTCTGTATCATTTTTAGCAATGCTCGAACTCGAATTGTGACTTTTCAAGTTCTCTTTGTGATCCCACCCTTTGATGTGCCATTGAATATTGTGCAAAGTATCAATTTTTCGATTGCATATCGTACACGAAAATTTGGCGGGTCCGTGTATAGTAACTCCGTTGTTTAATAATTGTTCGCGTACCGTTTTATCAATGCTCCCTGCATAGTCCGAAATTGTAGAAATACTTGTTGTACTTAGATTCGTAGTCGCGCATGAAGGCACCAGAGGTTTACTGCTTAAGCTACATTTATCTTTTGCGACCTCTAAACTATCAGTAAGATCGATAATTGGCATCCGATTTACGTCTGTAACATTTTTAGCAATGCTCGAACTCGAATTGTGACTTTTCAAGTTCTCTTTGTGATCCCACCCTTTGATGTGCCATTGAATATTGTGCAAAGTATCAATTTTTCGATTGCATATCGTACACGAAAATTTGGCGGGTCCGTGTATAGTAACTCCGTTGTTTAATAATTGTTCGCGTACCGTTTTATCAATGCTGCCTGCATAGTCCGAAATTGTAGAAATACTTGTTGTACTTAGATTCGTAGTCGCGCATGAAGGCACCAGAGGTTTACTGCTTAAGCTACATTTATCTTTTGCGACCTCTAAAATATTAGTCAGATCGACAATTGGCATCTGACTTACATCTGTATCATTTTTAGCAACGATCGAACTCGAATTGTGACTTTTCAAATTCTCTTTGTGATCCCACCCTTTGATGTGCCATTGAATATTGTGCAAAGTATCAATTTTTCGATCGCATATCGTACACGAAAATTTAGCGGGTCCGTGTATAGTAACTCCATTGTTTAATAATTGTTTGCGTACCGTTTTGTCAATGCTGCCTGCAGAGTCCGAAATTGTAGAAATACTTGTTGTACTTAGATTCGTAGTCGCGCATGAAGGCACCAGAGGTTTACTGCTTAAGCTACATTTATCTTTTGCGACCTCTAAAGTATTAGTCAGATCGACAATTGGCATCTGACTTACATCTGTATCATTTTTAGCAACGATCGAACTCGAATTGTGACTTTTCAAATTCTCTTTGTGATCCCACCCTTTGATGTGCCATTGAATATTGTGCAAAGTATCAATTTTTCGATCGCATATCGTACACGAAAATTTGGCGGGTCCGTGTATAGTAACTCCGTTGTTTAATAATTGTTTGCGTACCGTTTTGTCAATGCTGCCTGCAGAGTCCGAAATTGTAGAAATACTTGTTGTACTTAGATTCGTAGTCGCGCATGAAGGCACCAGAGGTTTACTGCTTAAGCTACATTTATCTTTTGCGACCTCTAAAGTATTAGTCAGATCGACAATTGGTATCTGACTTACACCTGTATCATTTTTAGCAACGATCGAACTCGAATTGTGACTTTTCAAATTCTCTTTGTGATCCCACCCTTTGATGTGCCATTGAATATTGTGCAAAGTATCAATTTTTCGATCGCATATCGTACACGAAAATTTGGCGGGTCCGTGTATAGTAACTCCATTGTTTAATAATTGTTTGCGTACCGTTTTGTCAATGCTGCCTGCAGAGTCCGAAATTGTAGAAATACTTGTTGTACTTAGATTCGTAGTCGCGCATGAAGGCACCAGAGGTTTACTGCTTAAGCTACATTTATCTTTTGCGACCTCTAAAGTATTAGTCAGATCGACAATTGGCATCTGACTTACATCTGTATCATTTTTAGCAACGATCGAACTCGAATTGTGACTTTTCAAATTCTCTTTGTGATCCCACCCTTTGATGTGCCATTGAATATTGTGCAAAGTATCAATTTTTCGATCGCATATCGTACACGAAAATTTGGCGGGTCCGTGTATAGTAACTCCGTTGTTTAATAATTGTTTGCGTACCGTTTTGTCAATGCTGCCTGCAGAGTCCGAAATTGTAGAAATACTTGTTGTACTTAGATTCGTAGTCGCGCATGAAGGCACCAGAGGTTTACTGCTTAAGCTACATTTATCTTTTGCGACCTCTAAAGTATTAGTCAGATCGACAATTGGTATCTGACTTACACCTGTATCATTTTTAGCAACGATCGAACTCGAATTGTGACTTTTCAAATTCTCTTTGTGATCCCACCCTTTGATGTGCCATTGAATATTGTGCAAAGTATCAATTTTTCGATCGCATATCGTACACGAAAATTTGGCGGGTCCGTGTATAGTAACTCCGTTGTTTAATAATTGTTCGCGTACCGTTTTATCAATGCTGCCTGTGGAGTCCGAAATTGTAGAAATACTTGTTGTACTTAGGTTCGTAGTCGCGCATGAAGGCACCAGAGGTTTACTGCTTAAGCTACATTTATCTTTTGCGACCTCTAAACTATTAGTGAGATCGACAATTGGCATCCGATTTACGTCTGTATTATTTTTGGTCAAATTCGAATTGTAACTTTTCAAGTTATCTTGGTGAGTCCACCCTTTCATATGCAACTCAATATTGTGCAAAGTATCAATTGTTCGATTGCATATCGTACACGAAAATTTGGCGGGTCCGTGTATAGTAACTCCGTTTTTTAATAATTTATCGCGTACCGTTTTCTTAATACCAACATTAGAATCTGAAATTACATTTGCAGTTTTCATTTGCTCCTTCTGATCAATGATCTTGGCATTTAAGTTAGACAGTATATTTTCATTGCTATCCTTTCCTGCAATCAATCTTTCCAACATTTTATTATGCCGTTGTCCTTTTATGTGCTGCACTTTGTGATATTTAGAGGGCAGCTTACAGTTGCAAAGTTCACACCTTAGTTGAGAAGTTTGCTCTTTCTCTTCATCATCATCATCTTCATCATCATCATCATCAGCATCATCATCATCATCGTCGTCGTCATCATCATCATCATCTTCATATTCATCTTCAGATGTATCTTCATATTCAGATATATCTTCACATTCACCTTCATCTTCCAATTCCTCTTCATATTCATCTTCATCTTCCAATTCCTCTTCATATTTACCTAGTTTACCTAGTATTTCATATCCATATTCATCTTCATCCTCCTCTTCATCTTCTTCTTCATTTTCATCTTCATCTTCTTCTTCATTTTCATCTTCATCTTCTTCTTCATTTTCATCTTCATCTTCATCTTCAGCTTCATATTCATCATCTTCATCTTCATCTTCATCTTCAGCTTCATATTCATCTTCTTCTCCTTCATATTTCAGTTCAAAAATATTATGATCTTTTGCATTCATGTGCTGCTGAATATCATATGGCTCTCTAAAGGTTCTACCACAAATATCGCATATCAGTTGACAGTATTCATATATAATCACTCTATTGCAGACAAGAGTTTCACAATTGTTACTTGAAAATTCGTGCTTTTTTTCGTAAGCTTCAAGCAGCTTGCTGCAGGAGTCCCTCCTCCAAGAATACAGATCTTTGTACAATGAGTCCAGGTCATAAAAGATCCCTTGTGTATTACCATCTGTCACATCTTCCATTGCACTGTTGATCTCATCGCAGGTTATATACGTGTCGCGTAATCGTTTACCGTGCTTAGCGGATCGAATATGCTGCAACATATCCTCCAAAGCGGCAACGACCTTTTTGCAAGGTATGCATACAAAGGCAAACCTTATGCATATCGATGTATTGTCACTTGACAGCACTTTTTCCGTCTCTGCAACATAATCTTTTATGCTGAATGTCGCGGATTTTAACTCTAAATGATCCTTCTTGCTTATGTGATACGAAACATCTTTCAGACCCGGCATTTCGCACATGCACAGGGAACAAAAGAATCGTCCGTTGAAATCGATTATCTTATGCTGTGTTAATTTTTGGAACATTTTCGATTATCCTCCAATTGTCGTACGCGATTGCTAATTTACCATTTCGAATTACGCCCGAAGTTTTTCTATACACGGTTCAGCGATACGATCGGGATACCAATTCTCGGTGTTCGTTAGTCATGGTTAGTCATCGGAATTTTTCATCCTACGAAATTATCCTTCCGAACGATTCGCAGAATTGCCAACTGTGCGCAGTGACGTAATTTGAACTGCGTAGTTTGCATATGGTATCCGCGCTACTACAATAAAGTCTACCACCGCATCTTTGAATTTTATGATTTACAACAATTGCGCTCGCGTTTATCGCCTTTGCGCGACTTAAAAGAGGAATTAAAATTGGAAAACAATGTAGATTTGTATCGCGTTGCAAAAATACAGGTACAATTGACAAGCACATGATTTAATTAACGGCAACTAGATTCAACCTGTCACGATATGGTATAATTGTTCGATATAATAAAATGTAAAAACTCACTTGACACTTACTCGTCGAGTAGCCGCAAGTTTTTCAACTGTGCGGATGAGCTATGATTAATCACTTCTTATATCGTAATCTACGAACTATATAGTACCAACACCAGCAACCGAGGAATTCCCCTAATTTACGAACGCGATTTATAGTACTTTGCAGTACCAACTTGATCTTTTTTAATTATTATCCTTACGCAACTATTTTGCGATAAGATTTTCACTTAACTAGGGGAACAATAGCATAGATCTATACTTTATCTCGATGTTATCACACCATACAATATAGTATAGATAACCACGGCGTAATCGTGCGAACATTTTTTTTAATTACACAAATTAGTCATTCCTAACGCAGATTAGATATTAAATATGCTTTTCGCGTGACGCTTTTGAAGGGAGAACTTTTTTGCGCGCAGATTTTGCCGTTTCAAATACTTTCGATGCAAATCGGTTCGATTTGATCTCTTCGCCAATCGTATCCATGATTCCTCTAGCGCTAATTTGTAACTCGTCGAAATTTGCCACATTATAAAGCTCAACGAAATAACAACGGTGCAATCAAGATAGATTATTTTAAATAGATACTATTCTGTACGCATTTTGCGGTATAAAATACTTTCAATGGAAGTGGTTTCGGTTCGATCTATCTTCCAATCGCTGCGACGATTCTCTTAGCGCAAGGTTGTAACTCGTCGAAATTTGCCACATTTTGAAGCTTCCCGAATGTACATATTAACGAAGGAATAATTACAAAAGCAAAGTAGGCGAAAGGAAATAGGTGTTTGCGAAAGGTGACAGGCGAAAAGAAGCGGGTGAAGTTGAGCAGCGAGAAAAGTAGAGTTCGAATCGAGTGCACTGATTAACGTAGTGGAATTGAGTACCTCTACACGGAAGTGACAGGAATTGCGTTTGGTAGGGTAGCGTTATTTTGTTACGTGTCATGTACGGAAATCTGCTTTTCTCGCTAGCTTGAGAATTAACGAAACAGCCTCCTGAACGAGGGACGTTCTTTGCCACGCCACTATTTTAATTAATAAGGTAGGACGTATTCCGCTTCCATTTGGTCGCCGCAAAAATGTGCAAGCTTGTTATTTTCGTTGATTAGAAAGCGCGTGTGTACGTTAGTGTGGTATTTAAAACCTGTCATAAACATATGCAATGTAACGGCGTTCGATGCACCCGATTATATCGGATGCTTCGAGTGGTGAAGTTGAAAGTACGGTTGACGCGTAACGTGCACGCGATATCAAATAATCGCCTGTTGTTCTATAACATCGAGCACGAATTAATTCCGAACGGGGTGCATCTATTTCTTTTTTTTTTTTTTTTTCTCCTTTCTCTCTAAGTCCTCTCGGAGTTACGCGAAATATTTTTGCACATTTTTGTACGTCGATTCGTTTCGACGTAAAAATTACCCGGCTAATTGGTTACCTATATTTTTTCAGGAAAAAAATGCGTCAATTGAAGGGGAAGACAAAAGAAACGAACAAACAGAAGAAAGAGAGGAAAAAGGAGTTTCTTGAGAACAAACAGCGGGTGTTCACAGTTGTATTGCCAACGATCGCCGCGATATTCGTCGTAATAGCGGCGTACGTTTATGTTAAAACCCGTCCGAAGGTTGTAGAGTATTAATCGGAGTGTGTTCATCACGGATCATTACAAAAAAAGAAAAGAAAAGAGAAAGAAACAAGAAACAACACGACGCATAATGTATTTCAAGAATGTTTGGACAGTTCCTTGATACTACATTTGTACAATTAAATAAGAATTATTTAAATAAGAAGGCAGATTTCGAATGCCTGCTCACATGGCACTTCATTCCTATCATTCTGTAATCAAATATAGACGGCGCTCGTTACGCGTACCACTTTTACAAAATATTTTTCATGCTAAATGTTATATAACATTGGAATATATAGGTGTACGTACCGTGTAAGGGATAAGACGTTTTTATTACATAAAAGAGGGAAAGGGATACTTCAGCTATCATTGGAAGATTCGTCTATATCGAAGTAGCTAGTTTTTAAATTTATATATATATATATTATATATTATTATATATATATATATATATGCATTAAATTAGTTCGCTGCGTTTCTCGAAATGCAAATTTTATAAAACCGCGACTATGCGTGTTCTCGTTAGAGAATCATTCCAAAACGAGCGAGCGACGATCGCAAGTATGTTGTTGCATTTTTTAGCGTGACACTACATGCTTTTTCCATATGAATTATTCTATATAGTTCTATGAAATATCTAGTGATTTTACTATCCTTTAAAATACAAATAGAAGATATTGTTTTATAAAATATTTACATAATAAATATGGATACAAATTAAGTTTGATAAACGGTCATTTGTGCGACCATCTTCGCGTCTGTATTTCACCGTTTCCTTTTCGACGGAAATTGTAACTTTCGCCAAGATAAATCGAAGCGCAGAGCGGGAATAAACGCAAACGTTTCCTTTCGCTACGAATTAGTCGGAAACCAGAGACATAGCAGCTTCAAAATTACGCGGAGAATATTCCCGAGATCCTAAACTTCGTTTTAAATTCGGAAAGATAGAGAAAAGACGCGTGGAAGTTAGAAATTTTCTCAAGCATTTTCCTTCGACCCGATAATCGCCACGTGGTATCGCTGCGTTTCACCATTACTTAATAGCGAGAAAACGGTGTGCCGGTTTATTAAAAAAATTCCCTCCTACTCGTTACAGTACGCGTTGGTTTTGCTTTGCATGTATTCAACGACATCTCAAGTCCGTGCAACGTGTTGCGTTTGGTACGATGTAGTAAAATAAAAGGTCGGCGATGCGTGTTACGTAAAATTAAAAATATAGTAGGTTTGCCGGAATCGAAAAGTTCGCAGCGGTACTTGAAGAATATTCAAAAGTAACACGTATACGTATATTACAGTTATAATTTTATCGAGGAGCGAATGTAGCATTAGTTTCGGTTACTCTTAGCAATCATGTGTTCAGGAGCTTCACAATTTTCTTTCCAACAAATTTTTATCAATGTTTCAAATGCATCTACAAAATCGCTGGTGTATTCTAATTCTGGCTATCGCTAAAGTTGCGTGAAAGCTACAGGAAACGATAATAAAACGGTTTAGCATAATAACGATTGAACGATTTAAATTTCTTCGCAAGTAACGAAGTTGCTAAACACGATTTACATGAGATCTATGAGTCGTTTTCCGGCAAAGCTTCACGATTCTTTGCCACGCTCGCTCGGCTCTTCTCACATTGAAACTCGGTTGCATCGAATTTGTAGAGTGCACCACTGGAGTGGCATACGCCGCCAACATGGCTGAAAATCATTTAGAGGTCGTTTCTCCTGGCGTGTATCGGTGCAAGTCGTCGCTAATATTCGCCGCCGTTGTTCACTTGCACGGTAGAAGCCGAGCGATTCGTCCAACAGAAGTGAGCTGCTTTTCGGCGTGCACCCATACAACGTAAATGCGCCGATGCATTTCGTAGCGCTGTGACGAAGTTTGGACATAAGGGGGGACAGCCAATGGAAAGAGGCTGCATTTGATCACGTGGCCCGCGTCGCAGTGTAGTAACACCACGAGCGGGATGAAGCTACCGTCAACAGAGACGAATGAAACGCCGAGAGAGGGTGAAGTTTGTTCCTCGCCGCCGTGTCCGAAAGAGTAAGAAAGAACACGTTTGAATAAAGAAGGACAGCTAGCCGCTTACGCACACCGGTGTAAGGAAAAGAGATGAAACAGCAGCAGCGAGAACGATAGAAAGAAAAACGGGGCCCTCGAGAAAAAGAGGCACGCAAGATACGGAGCAACGAAAGGGAAAGAGAAGGACGAGAAGAGGAAAAGAGAAAGAAAGAGAGAAAGAGAGAGAGAGCGCGCGAGGAAAGAAAGAAAAAGATAAAAGAAGGGTGAGAATTGTGACGAGGAAAAGGAGGGGCGAAGTGCGGAGAGGAGAGAAGAGAAGAATCGGAGACAGGCTGTGTGGCAGACGGACCTGTCCGACTCGCGATCTCGTGGTTGCGTTCGAGCTGTTGTTCCGTGCTGTTCTGTCCACCAGGCACATTCGAGCACCAGAGGCGCGCTACGTAGCAGTAGATTCGAGTTCGGTGTAGAGAAAAAGAGACGGAAAACGAGTCGTACTTATATACAAAGATTGTATATATATATATACACGTACATATATATATGTACTAATCATACACGCGCACGTATCATATGTATATATACATACATACGCAGAAACATATATATGTATATATATATATAGGAAGAGGGAAAGAGAGGTAGAAAGAAAAGAAAGAGAAAGAGATCGAAAGAGAGTAAGAGCGAAGCGGGCGCCGTTACGATAAAAGAAGTTTTTCGGAGCGCGTATTCGGGAGCGTTGAATGGTCGAAGCAGCTATGCGCCACGCCGTCGTAGGGCTGTTAGCTAGCTAGTTCTGACTACGGGAGGTCTCGGGCCGCAGTTACGACCTCGAGAACGAGCGGGTTCGTCTCGCGAAGATGACCATAATAGTCTTTTTGATCGACACGTCGGCCTCCATGAATCAGAGGGCATATTTGGGCGGGCGACCCACGCTTTTGGATGTAGCCAAGAGCGCCGTGGAGACTTTCGTGAAGGTACGCTAGTTACACAGCTTTCCCGGCCGGGAGATTCGATTGTCGCCGTGTGTGTGCTTTTACTGGCGAGACTCGTCGTCGTTCGTTGTCGTCGTCGTCGCCTGTCTCGTCGCTCGTATCATCGTCGAAACGAGCAACCGCGTTATAGAACTCGGAGAGAGAGCCTCTTTTGCTTTTGCTTCTACCCGTCGGTGGTTCCCAATCGAGGCCTCGATCTCTTTAATCGTTCCGGTGATTTTTCTTTTAGGTAAGGCAAAGATCGCCAGAGAGTCGTGGGGATCGTTACATGCTCTTGACCTTCGAAGATCCGCCCCAGAATATCAAGGTACGTGTGTTTTTCTTCGTATTTCCACTTGCTTCTTCTATATACTCCATTCGGATGTTTCTCGCACTTCTCTGTGTCTTTCTCCTTTTCCATCGTCTCTTCGGGATTTCGGTGTCTCTGTTGCACGCGCGCACGTACCCATCTCCCTACACACTGTACATAGCTAGCTAAAGCTGCCATGTACAATGTCTCATACACATACATAAGTTTCTTTTCTACGCGCCGATATTCTTTAGCAAGTTTTCCCTTGCTAACACATTCATCGTGCATCGAGGCGGGCGGTCGATGTATCGGTGTGGAATCGCCGTGTGTTATTTGTCCCCTTCGATTGCTGAATAATTGATATTCAGCAAGAAGGCAGCAGCAAAGTGCAGCAGCGTGCACTTGCCGTATCTTCCGTCCTCTGTTACGGAAGAGCAGCATTGTGGGTAGCGACACGCGGGTCGCGGGTGGGGGCACAACCCACGAGGAGGCTCTCTTTTCTCTGTGTGCGTACGCGCGCGCCAAATTTACGAAATTAACGAGAGACTTGCGGGCATCGATACAGATGAATACCTCGGTAATTCGAATCTCAAGGGATAGGGAAAAATCTTTGAATTGTAGAGATTTCCTCTTACTTTTCTGCTAATAAAATTTGAAATCCGATATCATCGATGGGACGAAACTTTCCTGCATTTGCTTATCAATTTTTCTTCCCGCACTCTCGTCTCTCGTAATTCCTTGCCAAAAATAAAAACATCTGTAATTAAGCTTTAACGTCGATAGCGTAATAATTGAGTAAAACTAAAAGACAGCAAAACTATTTGTTTTGCATATTAGTTGCAATCCATTTTCTTCTATACATATGCAACTAAACGTTATTATTTATTGCAGGCTGGATGGAAAGAAAATTTAGCAACTTTTATGAATGAGCTTAAAAATTTACAATGTGTCGGACTGACAACATTAGGTGCTGCTTTGAAGCATGCTTTGGATGTTCTAAATATAAATCGTATGCAGACAGGCATAGACACTTATGGACAGGGAAGGTGTCCCTTTTACCTGGAACCATCTGTGATAGTTGTGATCACGGATGGAGGGAAATATACCACTAATAGTGGGGTTAATCAAGATGTAAGCATAGTAAAGATTACTGGACTACGGATTTTTACATATACTCATATTTTTAAAGTTAATGAACGAAAAAAGGGGACGCGAATAAAGTTTCGTTTCATCCTCTAAGCATCGCAACTTCATTTATATATTTCGAATATTTCGTATAGCTTTGCATACTTTGTGTATTTTATACTTTTTTGCGTATTTAAATTTCCCATAAATATATAAAAATCCGCAGTCTCTGGAAACTATGAAAAATAGAGGTACAGTGAGTGATCGAATTATTACGAACATTTCGAAATTATCGCTTCTTTGAAGTTCGAATAGCTGTGCTTGAAACGAAGCACGCTTTTGTTGCACAAGGTATTCCGATGTTTTTAGTAACGTGTGGCAAGAATTTCATAACTTCTATAAATCGTTTTAAATGCTTAGAAGTATACTCGATAACGAAATTAAAGGATCATCAAATTTTCGCCGAATTCGTGCTGATATTTCAGCTGTCGCAACTTCGCGAAGAAGAAAATGTTTGGTATGTTTAATATCTGTATTTAGGAACGAGTGTTGACCTGTTCGAAGGTCAGCAATATTTCGGCAAACCCCTAACGTTGCCGTCGAATTTTTATCACGTCGTAATAGTTTTCGTATTAAACGAGATTTCATTCCCATTCTCCTTGATAAAAAACTTAATAAGCGACAACGATGAAGCCGTTCATAATAATTTGATCGATCCGCTGTGATTCCGAATGATCGAAGATAACGTAAAATATTTTATCGTAGTTCACGTTGCCAATGCATTCTCCTATTCCCGGATCCGAGCTAACGAAAGAGCCGTTTAGATGGGACCAAAGATTATTCTCTTTGGTGCTCCGATTATCCGGAACTCCGGCTGTCGAGAGGGACACAGGTTTAGTGGCAAGCGATTCGTCTCCCATAGACGCGATGTGCGAAGTTACCGGAGGTACGCGTAAAACTAATTCTTCATACACGACCATTATCCATGATTGTAGTGATCGAATAGCACTGCATTTTGTTTGCAACTTATTTTCTAATTAAATCAGTTATCCCCTAGTTCGCATATTTCGTGACTTAGACCGCGATCGACTTTTGTCCTATCGTAATTGGTGAACATAATACTGGCACAAAAAGCTACAATATATTATCGATCGTAGGCCGTTCGTACTGCATAACGTCGTTCAGAATGATGATGCAGTGCATAGACTCGTTGGTGCAAAAGGTGCAGTCCGGGGTGGTGATCAATTTCGAGAAAATTGGCCCGGATCCTCCGCCGCTGAATAACGAGGCGCAGCACGCGGACGACGACGAGAACGAGGACGAGAATAATACAACGAACGGGACGCGAACGTATCCTGCTAATCCGACTGTACCGGGCAACACAGCGTGGCATTCTTGCAGAAGACTCATCTACGTTCCGCGATCCGCTCAGAAAGGTTTCGCGGTCGGATTCTGGCCGATCCCCGAAAGTTTCTGGCCCGATTTGAGCGCCAGCTCACTGCCGCCAAGATCGGCTCATCCGAACGTGAAATTCACTTGCACCAGTCAAGAGCCCATGGTGATCGAAAATCTGCCGTTCGACAAGTACGAATTGGAGCCGAGTCCGTTGACCCAGTACATATTGGCCAGGAAACAGCCGACAATCTGTTGGCAAGTTTTCGTGGCTAATTCGTACAAATCCAGTGACGTGGGCCATCCGTTCGGATATCTGAAAGCGAGCACCAATTTAACGTGCGTGAATCTCTTCGTTATGCCGTACAATTATCCGGTACTGTTGCCGTTGCTGGAGGAACTGTTCAAAGTGCACAGATTGAAACCGACGAACGAATGGCGAACGCAGTTCCAAAATTACATGAGAACGATGCCCACTTATTACGCAGCGGTAAGCGTTTCCAATTCGATCGCAGAAATATCTCTCGCGACGCGTCGATTATAAATGGGATTATTTATACGCGGTAATGTACATTCTCGGATTATTGCAGTCGCTGAGGAGAGCTTTAACTAGGATGGGTGCACCCGCGCCGTTAGCGCAAACGTTAATACCCGACAACATGGACAATTCGTTGTCGTACAGTGTCTTAAATTACTTGAAACGGCTAAAGAATCAAGCGAAAATCGAATTCGACAGACTTTGTAACGAGGTCCTTTCCAAGCAACTCGCTACTGCCAATCTGACGAAAAATTTGGTAAACGGTAATTCGACTACGGTAACGGAAGGAGTCAGAGTTATTCCTAGAACTCCTCTAAAGAAAGACTTGGTAAATAGTTTCTCTTTTTTTTTTATTACCCATCGAATTATGACTATCGTTATCGATAAAATTGATTCGACGCTTTTACGTTCGAAGTCTTAAACATTTCATTCGCTTGCAATCGCCATCTTTTTTTATTAAAAATGGAATCTGTCGATCGAGTACGATATGGAAATTATTTCGAGTTTGAAGTAAGCTTCGTAAATGTACTCCTAGTTTTGTGAAAAGGCCCAGAATTCATTTTTTTAATAACAATGATAGTAATAACGTGCATTGAATTTTGCGAAAGGGGTCAGAATTAATTTGTACGGTCAATACATTATTGCGCAATTAATTTGAACATCTGTGTACCGTATGTTGCTGTAAATTATTTATCCGTAATAAATAAACGGATTAAGGGAGTCCTTTATAATGCATTGAGATGGCTAGAAAACGACAGGACTAATAAATTGTTACTAAATCGTAACAATAATCTTTCCGATTTGAATAGGTGTCGCATCCACTGTTGCAAGATAAGTTCACTGGATTGAGGGATCAATTAAACGAATTCGGTGGCTTTGTAGTGGGATTAGTTAGGAACCAGCAACGCGGCGCGCACAGCTACAGGAATGCGTTCGACGTTCCTCGAAAATCTCTTTTGGATCAAGTCGTTCGAATGCGTGCCAACTTTTTGCAACCGGGACTCTTGCACACGAAATTACTCGACGACGATTACGTCCATTCGATGCCCCTAGCACAAATGGGAAATTATCAGGAATACTTGAAACGTATGACGCCGCCGTTGAGAGAAATCGAAAGCGCACCAGTTAGGCAACACATGTTCGGTAATTATTTTTTTACGCGTCACACGCTGTTTCACATATCTTGGATCACTCGCAACTTTTCGCTTAACGCTTCACCTACCGGAAATTGATTCGTAAGCTTTTCGATGCCAATGCTCATCGATCGGAACCCTGTTAACCCTTTCGCTACCGTGGACGTATATATGCGTCTTCAAAAATTGGACTGGCATTTGTTTAAAGCCGACATATACTTTTTCTATAAAGCGATATAATTTCTGGAATCATTCGTACGTTAATATTACGGTACACGTAGTTACGCAGAGTATCCAAAACTATTTCTACCTGTATCATTTTTATATTAACCCTTTCACTACGGCGAAATTAGCTATCGGTGTGCTAGCGCGCTGTACAGGACAATTTGGCCGCGAGTTTACAGTGTAACATCTATCAATTAATATTCAACGAATACAACGAAAATCATAGAGCTTTAGAAGTAAGCGATAGCGAAAACTAAACGAGTGGTCTATCCTGTAACTCAGTCAACGTCAAGAGTATGTAAAATCTGTGGCGATCGAATTGCAGGCAATCCATTCAAAATAGATAAAAGAATGATGGTGGACGAAGCGGATATCGACATGGTGGGCGCGACGTCTTCGACTTCGAAAGGAGGTCTGAAACGTAGCCTGCCCGCGTCGGATGGCGGAGGGTCTCTAGCTTCGAAACCGCCGCCGAACAAACGGAAACCGGGTCCAATTCCTAAGGATGTGGTGGTACGGCGACCGTCGTACACGCCCACGAACACTCCGCCTAGTTCGCCGGTACCGTGGGTCGATGACACGAAAAATCAAGTGACTCCAGCTGCCGCCGATTGCAATCAAGTCGCGTCGAACGCGATCAACAACTCGGCTGCGCCTAGTGTATCGAACGCGTCGCCGCCGTGTGTGAACTCGCCGGAGAAGTTGGTTAACGGAGTCGCTGAGATGCCAGTGATGCCGGTGTTCGAACCGATCCCGGTCGAGCACACCAACAATCATCTGGACGTTCCGGCAACTTTAACGCCGCCGCTAGTTAACAACAACGTGGACACGGTTAAAAGCGAGACGAAAACGGAGAAAACGGAAAAGACGGAGAATGTTAAGAATGAGTGTAACAAACTACCTCCTAACGAATGTGTGGAAAATAGTATGAAAGTTGAGAATTCGGTGGACGAACGGTTGTCGAATCACGTGGAGGAGAAACGCGAGCCCAAAGTAGAGAAAGACAAAGTCTTGACGAAGAAAGAGTTGGAAGACATTAGAAGACATAATTTATCGGTGCGGGAGCTTGTATATAAAGAAGTACGAAGAAGAGGTACAAGTAAGTTGAAAATGGATTTTTCTCCTTGTTACTCTGTTTGTTTGTTTTTTTTTCTCTCTCTCTCTCTCCCCTTCCCCCCACCCGGCCAGACTATAGAAACGTGTAAATCTTGTTTCAGATTATGCAACATTATTTTCACATTTACACCAAATTCAAGGGACTTTAGATATACGACTTGCATTTTTGCGAGATATTGTCAAAGAATCGTTGCGATTTAAAAGGCGTAATTTGGCATCGTTGCTAGAGGAATATTTGAAAACTGTACAAGAGGATAACTGGACTGTAAATCACAAGGTGAATCATAACGGTGCCACAAAAATAAGTTAAGAATCGATTGCATAATCAGGGCATTATTATTCGAGTATAAAAGTATAGAAACGAAAGAGATAAGAGAGAGAGTAACGATGCAAACGAACGATGTGCGGGAAGCACACACGAAACTGGGATACAAGATATATCCCAATAAAAGCAAGTCGTACATCTTGTAAAACGATAAGCGTGTTAGCGTTTAAGGGTGTATGTTGCCAAGGCGCGTGAAGTGATAATAATTGTTAAATCTAATGAAACGCAAAATAGCATTGTGTACTACGTCAACCAACAAATGAGGCACGGTTTTCATGCTCCAATATTTTTCTTCTTCTTTTCGTTTCGTTACGCTGGACAGTTGGTAGAAATACGCAAGGGTGTCGTGTAACATCTGGTGGTACAATCGACATGAAAATAATCGCACGAGAAAAATCAAACGTGTATCTGTTTAAGAACAAGTATCACGGTTTGAAGGTCGTCGATTTTTCTTCGATTTAGCTGTCGAATTTTGATTACATATTATTGAAAACGTAGCAATATTTTCTTAATTAACCACTTGCGCTGGAACAACGTGCTATACACGTTCATCAGATCTGCTAAAAACTATGCAATTTTGGGAGCTGAAAAGTATGCGGAATTAAGAAGAATCGTCACGAGTACGTTTTATGCATTGACCGTAAAAATCGGCCGGAAAATTGTGTAGAAATTGAATCGCTGCAAATTGCTACGGATGAGTTTATCACAGGTACTCGCTAAATAATTGCTAGCGTAAGTGGTTAAAGGAGATTACATTTTAAGCGTACTTTCATCTCCATTCTTTTTCGAACGCAGCAACCGATAATGTTGAAGCGTTCGTAATAATTGAATTATCCACTATAAAGTCGGAAATTTTACGCGCGCCTCTGAAAATTACCAAATTGCCGGCTGTACTACTAATTACGCGAAAGTAACGACACCTTATACATTTCATTCGTTTTACATTTCGTTCGTTCTTTTCGCGAGGCATCGGCAAATGTGTGCTTTTGACAATAAAGTATTCTCAACATTAATTGAGTAATCTTACGAACGTATTCATTTTTTTTTTTTGCGCTGCAGAGAAACTTCTTGGAATTGTATATGTGAATTTTTGTTCACCGCGTAGAGCCATGTTTCACGACACGTTTCGCGCAAACTTGTTGCGAAATTATTGTATCAGGTTGGTGCATAGGAAACGTCGTTCTTTTTTTCCAATGTAAGATTAACGGATGGATACAAATGCAACGAGTGGAAAATCGTGTAAAATCATTAATCGTAATAAACCATACGAAAGAAGAAGAAGAACGTAGCTGTAACATAGATACGCGTGTATCGTAATAAAATTGTGAAAACTTCTCTGTTTCGCATTACAAGTTATTTTAGCTAAATACGTGGGTGTAGCAGCGTTTCGAAGAATTTACCTATGTTCGATATTTTTGCTTCGAGAAAAAAAAAAAGGAAAGCTATATATTTCACGCGCACCAACCTAATACTTGCATTTAATATCGATAGAAACGAAAGAGCGTGGCATTTTTACCTTCCCTCTTGCAAAGATGAACTCGTATAAATTTGAAAGCTCGAATGCAGGCATTC
The DNA here is from genome assembly GCA_028830335.1 of Eucera pruinosa. Classification (NCBI taxonomy): domain Eukaryota; kingdom Metazoa; phylum Arthropoda; class Insecta; order Hymenoptera; family Apidae; genus Eucera; species Eucera pruinosa. The sequence continues at coordinate 14,243,754 of JAMYCR010000015.1, forward strand.
GCGAAACAACGGAGCGCAACTTTGTCGAAATTCTCCTACTTGTTTCGGTAAATCGATGTGTATTGTAAATAATAATAGCGTCCTGAGAAAGTACAATTTATCGAAAGTTAATCGAGTGGCCGAATTCTACCAGCTGCACAGTTAACATGCTATTTTTCTTAAACTATCGATATATATAACGTCACACGGACCCTGTTAAGAAAGCCTGATCTAAGGAATACGCGAACGCGTGAATGCATTAACGATAAATTAATATACTATACGCTGTGTACGTTTTTGTTGCGCATATCGGTTAATTACAATTATAAATATTAAATTCGTGTCTGACTTCTGTAAGAGATAGTGGAGAGACGCTAAAACTAAAACGCGTGGATTTAGAAATCGAATACACATATCTTCTGTTTAGAAAGAGAGAGAGAGGGAGAGATTGTTGTAGAGATTTAGACATTGACCAAATACAGGATAGACTATCCATTTATAAGAAACATCGTAAATTTCAAAATGAAATTCGGATCGCGTAAAAAAAAAAAAGAAAAAGAAAGCGGAGGTTTATTTACGCCCCTTGCGATTTATTTTAAGAACTCAATCCGACCGTCAAAGTTGCAAAAGTTAACCCTTTATCCATGTATTAAATATAATTATACGTTTGTTCATATAGATAGAAGTAAATGAAATTCGGGTTACGGAAGATTAAATGATGGAAGTCCGATATATACTTATATACACGTTAGTATAAATCTAGCTATTATAGATCGATTATGTCGGAAACAATTAATTCGCGCAAATATTTATTTGCAATTCCCATCGTTTTACGAAACGTTATTGTTTTATTTTAGTAAGGGGCTTTGATGATTTCGTATAAGAATAAATATATATATATATATAGTCTATCCTATGTTTCGTCAATCGTTTAGATTTTGTAAATAGAGGAAGCACCACTATATTTGATCATGTAATTCGCTGAAATGCAAATACCTTTCGAAATAGAACTCCATTAATCATGACGAATTTTCTATCTATTTTTTGCTTTTTTTTTTCTCTTTGTTCTTTCGTTTGCTTCAAATTAAGCGCACACCGTGTATTACTTCTTTTGTTTCTTGGTTCGTCTCTTTTTAAACTTCAATATGAAAACTGTCGTAGAGGATTTATCGCGAAGGGTTGACAGTGCCTAATGCTATTCGGAGTTGGCGTAAATGAAGAAAGATTGTATTTATTTTCAACCCACTTGCACGATTTTTATTCGACCGCGCGACTTTTAACCCGAGAGAACAAATGAAATCTTGCCACGGAAATGAAACTTGCTGTCTGCGGAGTAGAAGCGAAATTAAGATTTATATACGCCGCGGGTATAAATTTGAGGGAAGAGTTGTTATTTCGTACCGTGTAAAAGTGGGTTGAAAACGCATACGGTAAACTCCCGTGTAACGCGATGAACGAGTTGCGCTTACGTAAAATCACGTTACGAATTTAGCCGAAAAAGGGAACAATCGAACCATACGTCGGAACACTGTGGCGTCAATTTACGGTCGCACAGTGCGTCGTATATTGTATATTGGGCGTCTGGGAGAAATTCATAACTTGCGAGCTACTCGATTTTCGGCGACGTGACATCCGTAATATTTTCTTAACTCTTTACGGCGGTAATACTTTTGCCGCGAGTTTCACGTTCATTAAAAATTACCGTTCGCTTTAGAGATCTCTATTTCACGTGTACACACGTGGCAATTTTAACTCTTTCACCGCGGCAGCTTAAAATTCGAAAGCGTTTCTATAGTGCACAGGCGAGGAAAACTTGTATTAGTCTAGGAACAGTGTATGGCTAAATATTCAGATACTTGGTATCACTTGATCGAATCGTAAAATAATACGAATAACAATTTAAATATTATTGCGATGTAAAACATACAGTATAGTGTGTCGTGTTTTAACGAACGACGGTCCAGCCTCTGAGTACGTATATATACGTTCTTCGTAGCGAAAGGGTTAATATACACGTGCCTGGCATCGTGTAACTTTTAATATACATTTACACGCGATTCATTTTCTATCGAATAAAACGTTGAAATGTTGTGGCAAGCGAGCTGTACAGCGCTGTGTTTTTTCACCGTTGAAGGCTACTTTATGTTTCCTTCAAGGGCTCTTATGCAAATAAAGACTTTCAATTGCACAGGCTTCTGTTACGCGTCACGTAGCGAACGAAACGTTGACCTTTAGATTTTGTTCCATTTAACGGCACGCATTGTGTCCGACGTGTTACGATTCGCGGGACAAAGATTTTCTCACGTCAAGAAGTCAATTGAATTTGAAATCATTCGGTGGATTCTCGCGAATGAAAAATTAATAAAACGGTTAGTGGACCTATTAATAGTTTTTACCATTAAAATCATGCAAATCGATGCAAGCGCGCGAAGCCCGCAAAAAGTTGAGTTCACGCGTACTCGGAGAATATTCGAAGCGAATTTTCTCGAAGGCAAAATAAATTATCATGCGAAAAAGATTTTTTATATTATATTGTACAGTCAGCCACGAAAGTCTACGTGTACGTTTGAAATTTGAAATATTTGCGTACCTCGGGGCACACTTTTTTGAAAGAAAAAAAAATGACGACGCGCAAATGTATAAAATTCCCAACATCAATTTGTAAGCGCGTTCTTTAATTAATTGGTAACTAAAACATTTTAAGCTATACTCAATCGGATGTTTCATATGCAACAACCTAATATAAAATGTCTCGAAAAATGTTAACAAGTTTTACGTTGCAGTGAATCAGTTACGTTTCTTTTAAAAAACAAATATATTCCATGAATTTAACGAATCGAAAAATTGCCAAGAATAATATTTCATCGGTTTCGTACAACTTTTGCGTTTCACCTAATAAATTAATATTCCCGAAATAATCAGAGCTTAAATCAAATTTCTAATTTGATCGTTGATCGAAAGTAATCGATTGTTGATAGTTGATACAAATCAAGTATCAAATTTAGATATCACATTGTACGTAGACTTTTGTGACTTACGTGCCGGTAGTTATAAGTTTTGTCGTTTTTCTTTTTTTTTTTGTCTTTTCTTATCGCGTTACACGGGAGTTCGCTGTACAGTAATAGCAATGATTTATATAAATAAAATTGCTAACGTCTAAATCACTTGTCGCTATCTATAAGGGGCGACAGTGATTTGGCCGAATATTAAGTAGATTGTCCTAGATTAAACGACCAGGAAGATTATCTTACCTATCGATCGATTAAAATATGAATCATGTATTCCTCGTTCGGTTCGGCGATTATTTACATAAAGATAGAGTAAACACGTGAGATTTGCTACGATAAATTGCAACATATCATCCGTACGGTAAAACTATGACTTACTAATGGCATTTAAGTATGAAAGGGCTCGTCGTTTGATTTCTTTTTAGAGGTGCGCAAGAACCCGAAAATTTCGTTGCTCGTTGGATCGGAATCCGAAAATATATATCCGAACTTCAGAAATTTTATCTTATTTTATTTTATTTTATTTTATTCATTTATTGACAAAGCCAATAAGTGAACACTTGTCGAGAATTGGCGACATTTTTCGACGTATCCCGGGAATCTCGAATTACAGAATGCTTTGGAGAAAAGCCGATTTGGTTTCGATGTAAATTTAATATATTCCGTATATAATAATAATAATAATAATAAATTCTGTATCCGACTTGATTGAGTATTTTCGGGTTCTCGTGCGTCTCTAACTTTCACCGAGATGCATTTTTATATAATCATGTTGGCCCTTTTATATTTAAACGACCGCCACTCGCAAAAAGTAAGATAATCGGCCTGAACCATTTTACAGGGACACTAATTATCTATATTCTGCTCTTTGTAAATCAAGTAGTAGTGAAATTGTATATTAAATAGTATTTATTAATTGAAACCGTTAAACGTTTAATAAATTATTTTATATTAAACGGAGCTTAGCTGAGTCTCGAGGACGATGATGCTAGACGCTTATTGGCTCCAAAGAGAAAAAAAAAAAATTACTAAGAAAGTTAAATGAAATATAACACAAAGTGCGATTCTATAATGAATTAATAGGCGATAAGAGAAACTATGATGAAATGATGGACCGCGGATTTTTCATGCAATTCCACGGAAATTTAAACACGCGAAAAGAACGAAAGAGGAGTGCAAAAAATAAGCGAGGAATATGCAAAATATCCAATGTAAAATACAGTGGAATTCGTTTATAGCGATCGCTTCGAGATTCGAAATTTTCGACAACGATAACCGGCTAATAATATTACACGTAGGATAACAAACTTTCATTATTCAACTCGGTTTATGTGGAAATAATTATTATGACATTTGTATATAGTTTAATGGGTGTGGTGTTTCTGTTACTCAGATTTTTCGGCTACTTAATTCGAGTCGTGAAAGATAAACGAATCGTTTCAGGGCAAAATCTATATTTTCTAATTATTTAAACAGTCGGAAAGTTCTTGTTTTCTTCGTAACTTTAACACGAATTCATTTAGTAAGAATTTCCATAAGAATTTCCGATCATTTTTCCTCGAGTATTAATCGATTAACTAATTTTGTACAGAGTGTTTTGGGACCGACTCCGATTATGCTAATATTATCCGTGATTATAGTAGCATCCGAATTCCACTGTACGTACTATTTTATTTTAGAGGGTGAAACAATCCTCCGTTTAGATTACGTTTCTCTAATTCCGTTAATAAAAGTAAAAGGGATATTCGCATAAAAATCCGCAGTCTAACGATGAAATATAATTATGTATTGTAATTGCGATTACGAAATCTTTTTTGTTATCGGAAATTGTAATTTTTTAACGGATCGGTGTGCGTGTCTATTCGAGCGGCGTAATCGAAGATAGTTATTACGATAAAACGGAAAATAATTACTGTGTACTATTAGGTACCGGAAAAAGTTCGCACGATGTTTTCTATCGTAAAAGTATTCGAATCGAATTTTATAAAACTGAGAACAGTTCACATTCGTTCATTTAAAAGTACGCAATCATTGTTTGAACAATTTTTCCCCAAGTCGAATCATTCTCGAAATGTCAAGAAAAATGTGTTTCTCTTCCGCTATATTTGAGGGCTGATTTTACCCCCTATGCATCGTAGCAGATAAATAAAAGATATAATATTTTTCTAACAACTAGATTACACGTAAATTCCATTGAAATCGCCGATTTATACTTGAGTGATGTCCCTTGTTAAGTATGATAATCGCTTAGCTTTCAAATTCCATGGAAAAGAATGTCTTCGAATGTTTTCTTTTTTTACCATTTATCTAATAATGCAATAACGCTGATGATTAATCATCTCAGTCGCTAATAATCAAGGCGATTGATGCGACGTTAACATATATATAAAAAAGAAAAATGTTTTCGATAAAAATCAGAAATCGAGAATCCGCGCACGAACTATTTCCGCTATCTAATAATTTCATTACGATAACGCGTCTCCGTACCACTTTTATAAAGGACCGTGCTTGTTTATCATTTCTTTTCATAAAAGTGGATGATTTTCCAATGGGAATACGTAAGATGAACGATTCAAGAGAAACGAAGCTATATACATACGATACATTTAATACTTTTGCACGCGGAAAAGAAGAAACAAGGAAATTGCCTAAAATTACCAGATACACTTCGAGGTGAAAGACTATAGAGAAAAGAAAATAATGGTCCATAATTTTTCTATCCCCTCTGTGTATATGTAGAAGTCCATGAAATTCAAATCGTCGTCGTCGTCTCCCCCTTTTTTGTTTATTTTTTTTTTTTCATAACGACTATCATCGATTTATACTTGTAAGTTCGAATTATAATTTATTCCTATTGTATCCATGTTGCGTATGTTTTAACTATGTGTTGTTAAAAAGAACAAAAAGAAAAAAAAAAGAAAAGAAGGAAGAAATACATTCGGTTGAACATTCTTTCGCTGTACCTAATAGTACTATGTACGTTATTGTACATATACCATTGTAAATAAGCATATATTGATGGTTATTATTAACAAAACTCATATTTGAAACGATTGTTCCATTTTTACGTTTATATTTTAAAGACAAAAATATAGCGATTAAGCTTTACAAAAAAAAAAAAAAAAAAAAAAAAAAATAAAATAAAATAAAAGAAAGAGAGAAAAGGAGAAAGAAGAAATAAAATCGAAAGATACTTGAAACATTCTGCGGTTGTACAGTTATTTCCATCCAATTCGAGGGAACTTGCCGCCAAATTCATCCGATTATTTTCCAAGTATTCGAAATTATTGATTAGAAAGGATATCGATGGTCGAAATTAACGCGGCAAAAAAAAAGAAAACATGCTGTCGCTGGTAAATTGCTAATTCAAAGCGCACTTAAATGGAGAAAATGATGGTTAATAACCGTGGTGGTGTTTGAAGAAACGAGAAGTATCGATAGTTGCAATCGATAGCGTGGTACAGCGTTTCTCAACTTGTGGTTCGCGTGCAATTTTTCGTAGCCCGCGAAACGGGATATGTTTCAGTTTGAAATTCATCATGTCTCCTATAAAACGGATGGTCTATCCTTTACTTATTATATATTACTACTTATTATATTATAGTTAGTCAGTGGTTTTATACAAAATTGTTTGATCCTACACGTTACGATGTTTCCTATAAATAAGCGGTTTATCCAGAGCCGAATTAAGCCCTGGATAAAATGTACATTGGGCCTCGCGTATACTATTATTGTGGCAACAATCGAGAATTACAATATTTCGTTCACTAGCATATTAAGGATTATAAATACTGTCATTTATTTAAACTTATTAACTATTTCAACATATATATATATACAGGTAGTTGAACATTTGAACCACGTTTAATAATTGTAAGCTTAATTAAAGGGGAGAAATATGATGCAAAATAAATTCACAAGCGCGGGGTTCGATTGAATTCGGTGCCTTAGACGTTTGTCTTGCTTGTCTATTGGTTAATTCGGCCGCTGGGTCTATCTTGTAGTTAGTAACCGGTTCAAATATGAGATCTGCAAAACCAGTGTTAAAAGAACGTGTTGGCTTTATGCAAGAAAGAGGTTGAGAAACGCTGGCGTAGAGTTTGAAAAAAATTGGCAAGTAGGATGTCCTTTGGAAGGGATGAGAGACGGTGGCCGAGAGGCTCACATCAAAATGGCCGCATTTTAGTCTACAGACGATTTTTCTTTACTGTTTGCCAATAGCCGCATAAAGGGCCTGGCAGTGTTCCCTAAAGTGGTAGATCTGTTTCGCCGGAAATTTCGCTGTTGAATTCGCTGAAAATTTTCGTGAAATAGAACAAACTTCGGTAAGAAAATTCAACCGCATAGTTGCGCTGCCAAATAGCCGGGCCAAGCCCATTGTCTATTGACTAGTTCCTTTGCCGAGACGACAGTCCATTTCTCCTCATTAGCATTGCCACGCATTCCGATTGCGAATCGAAATCTTACGAATCACTCGCATCCCACCGATAACGTAATTTACATTTCCCAGTACTGTCAAATGCCTATCTAGCTTCTGGTTATTGTTTTTCAAACCCGCGAAGTCACTTTTCCTCGACGCGTTCCCTCGAATTTGTTTTGCCAATATACTTTGCTTCGAATTAATTTCCTTTCCAATTATTGTTCGCAGCGATGAATTAACCCTTCGCCTATTGCAACCTGCTTTTTCGCTACGCTTATGTTCGGCTTCTATTTTCTCGTAGCTTTGGACGTTCGAAAAATTTGTGAAAATTCTAAGGCACTTTTCGAAGCCCCTAATTTAACGCTCAAACGATAGTTACGCGAAACGTTTAGACCTTTTCGCTAGAAAATACCCCGCGCAAGCTTCGCCGTTTCATATAAATTTCACCGCGATATCTCCCGACTAATATTTTTATTCTTTTTTGATTTTGCATAGTTTTTTTACAAGATGTTACGTCACCAACATCACACGATACAAAACCAACTTAGAGATCACAATAGGTTTGTAAGATGGTACTTGGCGGTATTGCAAAAATATCTTGCTTCGGCTGTTGAAATTTTCATATAAATTTTCTATTCGATGGTTTGGTAGAATGGGTGGTCCGATGCGTCCCATGCAGCAGGCAAATATGGCCCCTTTACATCAGCCTCAGCATCCGTTACCGCATCGGAATCCACATCAGCAAATACTGTCCATGCCCCCCCATCAACAACACATTCATCACATGCAACACCCTGGACCACCGCATGGAAATCCAAGGCAACCAATGTTGATGGGCATGAATGCACACAATACAAACGGTAGCATTAAATGCATCAAATAAATTTCAATCTTGGTCTTTTGCATTCAATTGAAATCTTTAAATTCAAATCTTAGCTGTTGGAAAATATTTGGGCAGATTTGATATAGAAACTTCGAATTCCGATTGCAATGGGAATTGTCCGAAAATATCCGCAATTCTTAACGTTTTCAGGAGTCTCGATACTTGCGAGAATTTCGTGTAATTTCGGGGGAAGGTCAGACAGATTTCAATGATTTTTTAATATGTTATAGAAATCAACATTTCGAACATCTTTTTCTTATACGTATAATCGCCGCTCGGCCTTAGTTTCTGAGATTTTTTCGAAAAACTCTGACTACTATTAGAGTAGATACATCAATGAATGAACACTTACGGGAATCGTTAATTCTTTAAATGGAATTTCAGGGTGTAATACTATAAACAATAGTATATTACAGGGTGTAATACGATTTTTTTAAGTCTCTACTAGTAACTAATTTAATTGATTACGTTCGAGTTAAGTTCGGGCCGGTATTCTTATTCTAGCCACATACATACTTTACATCTAGCTTCGCGCATTTTACATATTAATCGTCCGTGGCCACTATACTATTGTTTATAGAAACAATAGATAAGGGACGATTCAGGGCTAATGCACGCGGAGCTATAGACGCGTACGCGTAGAGAGAATTGAATGTAATAGTACTGATCTTATTTAGGCTTTAGTTACAGTGGGTGCGTTTTCGTGCGCATTGCGTTTCGACGAACAGGTCCACGCTTATCGCTCTTGTTTAATAAAACAAATGAAACAGATTCGTGAGAGCCATAGCTCGTACGAACGCGCATTCATTAAGACCGTAGCCTCGGAAAAGATCGCGGCAGTAAGGCCGAGCGGCGATTATATATATATCGGAATAAGTTGTTCAAAGTGCCGATTTCTACGTACTAAAAAAATTATCGAAATCGGTGATTCCCATGTTTCTCTAAATAATTATCGAATTTCGAGATTCCAAAGACCGTTTCGGTATTCGTTTCGTCAAACACAGTTGAACTTCGATAACTCGAACCTCTTTAATTCGAAGAGCTCCATGAATCGAAATAGAATTCACGCTTTAACTCGAATTATCTACCACGCATTTAGATGTACGTTTTACCTCGTAACTTGAATTTAGAATGATCATATCTTTGCAAATCGAAGCTTGCTTCTATAAGTGAATCTTTTAACGAATGTCGGAAGACATAAAACGATGCTTGCCGCGATTTTAGCTCTCGTAATTCGATATACGTAATAACCTCGTTGCTCGAAAACTTCGATAAGTAAAAACCTCTGTAACTCGAACATTTGAACTATTCTCTTGAGATTCGAGTTACCATCGAGGTTCAACTGTATTATCTTGATTTTCGGAGACGAGGGAGAATCCGAAAATATAAAATTGAATCGAGGCGAGAATTTTATAGTGAAATACCTTCAAGTGTGTTTCAATTGTTACAACAGTTAGGTGTTTGTAAGTATTTGAATTAGCATAAACATCTACGATCTATAAAAATTGTGATACACGTTGCGTCGAATATTTCCTATACCTTCGTATAGTCTGTACATCTTTGCACGCTTAAATTTTTTATAATGGCGATTCGCGGTTCACGTATCATTGTTCGACGAGAATCGCCGTTTAAATTCTTTCATAAGCGCTAATATATTGTCCGTATTCAGGGTTGAACTGAACAGAAAATTAGGCTCGGGAAAAACTGAATATAGACCCTGGAGAAAGCCTAATTTCCCGGTGGGCCAGCCCAACTCTGTATTGATCTTACGTGAATCGCAATTCGCGGCTCGTCATACGAAAGAGGTGAAAGAGTTAAAAATTGTAAAGCTAATAGAGGGGATTTCTTTTTAGGCACCATGGTTAGCGTCAGTCTAAAAGATCAAGCGAATACTGTCTCTGTGACTCTACAAAATCCGAACATACAAGCAGCTCAGTACCAGCAGCAACAAACTAATCAACAAAATCCGCCGCCTCAGCAGCAACATATTCAGCAACCGCAAAGCATAGATTCGAGCAAGTCGGCTGCAAGCGAGACGAATAACGGAGAGTCCAGAGACCAGAGTCCGCCTACCCAAAATCACGTTAACGTAACTGATTCAGCTTTGGCAAACATGAAAGAAAAAACAGCGATGTGCTTATTGAATGAGTTAGCACGTTTTAATAAGATTCAGCATCAATATAGGTTGACTAATGAACAAGGACCAGCGCACAAGAAACGGTTCACGGTAACGCTGATGCTTGGGGATGAAGAGTACGTTGCTGAGGGCCCTAGCATTAAGAAAGCTCAGCACAGTGCCGCGACCGAAGCATTGACCAAAACTTGGTATCAACGGCCTCCGCCGAAACCCACAAAGGCGATGAGAGTTGGACATCCTGGGAAATGTTTCAGTGGTCCTGGTACGCGCCTTTTACATATATGTATATATATATATATATGTATATATGTATGTATATATATGGTTATTCGTTGCAGGAAATCTGCCGCCAACTGTCGAACTAAATGCTTTAGCCATGAAAAGAGGCGAAGCCACCGTTTATACGTTCCGACAAGCTCCGCCGGCAGGATTACAGCAATACGTTACGAACAGTTTAGGACACTTCCCTCGAATATTTAATCCTCGTTTTCCTACTTACAACCGTGGTTTCCATGGGGAGCCTCAACTGTATCTCGTTTCTTTGAAGGTAGGGGAACGCGAATTTATCGGGAGAGGCCTGACAGGTCAGGCAGCGCGACATGACGCAGCGAGCAAAGCTTTAGACCAATTGCGCCAATTACCATTGCCGGAAGAAGTAGCAAATACTTGTAACACCGGTGAAAATGGAACATTGGGCGAAGCCAAGGATCCGATCGCGGAATTAAAGAGCCCCGTATCATTGGTACACGAGGAAGCATTGAAACGCGGCTTACCGGTTAGCTTCGAGGTGGTCTCGGAAATTGGCAAGCCTCACATTCGAGCGTTTAGAACGAAATGCACCGTCGGTGATAAAGTTACGTTTGGAGAGGGTCCCTCGAAGAGAGTATCGAAAAAGCACGCGGCGGAATTCATGCTTGAAGAGTTGAATCGTTTGCCCCCATTGCCGGAAACAATTCGGAATCGTTTGGTGCGAGTGAAACGCAAACCGCCCGCAACGAAGAAGAAATCGCGGAACCTGATCAAAGTGTATCAAGAGCCGCGGTCCGAGTCGGACGCCGCGGAGGAAGTTAATCCGGTTTCGCGATTGGTTCAGATACAGCAAGCCAAACGAGAAAGGGAGCCAGTTTATAATTTGATCGAAGAGAAGGGTGCGCCTAGACGAAGAGAATTCGTGATGGAGGTGACTATGGGGCAGCATTCTGCTCAAGGGATGGGCCCCAATAAGAAGTTGGCTAAAAGAGCCGCGGCGGAGGCTCTTTTAACGCAGCTGGGTTACAGCAAGCCTCAGCCGCAACCCACCAAACCATCGATCAAAACAGGAGACAGCGAAAATACCGAGCAGAAGCCTAGAAAAGTCACGTTCTTGGAAGATGAGCAGATCAATGAAACTCAATCTCATCCACCAGTTGGAGGTACGATGAAGCATCGGTACGCGTAATAAGTTCGTTCGCGTTTCATCATACGTGGCACATTTGCATCGGGAAGCGGAATAATCCGCGCGTCACAATATTCGTTTATTGTTAAATGTAAAATAATTCGAAAGCGTCTTGTGAACAGTAAGTAAAAAAAACTCGCGAGTTTTTAGTGCAATACCAGCAAGTTTTGCCTCTTTAATCATTATTCTGCGGTGGTCAACGATAGATCGATATTTCATTCTCGTAAGTTCAATTTAAACGTGGAAGTAAAATATTTATTGATACGTAACGATATAGCCCAAATGGGACAATAATACTTCTCATTGCTTAATCGTAATATTGGTGAGAAAGTAGCATTATCGCGGGGCGAACGAACTTAATCGCGGTATCTAATAAATGAATAAGATGTTTTACTTTTGTTGTACATTTCAATTAGGAACTATCGGACGTCAATTAGTACCTGGACTTTTATTAGTGGACGGAGGTCAGGAATCTAAATTAGGTAGCGGACCTAGCGTACAAATTGTTGCTGAAGAGCTACGGGGACAACAGCAACAAAACCCAGCCACTGTTGCTCCCAAAGATCAATTGAGATATCTCGCTCAGTTGTTTAATTTCAGCGTGCAATTCAGTGATTTTCCCAAGGTAGATAAATAGCAGCCTGTTCAAATTTCCTCTCTATTATCTCGAATTTCCAACACATTAGAATTCTGAGCATTCAAATTTCCAAGCTTTTGAATTCCGAAGCGTTCGAATTTCCAAGCTTTTTCTATTTCGAAGCGTTTGAATTTCCAAGCTTTCACATTTCGAGGTATTTAAATTCCCAAGCGTTCGAATATTCAGACTTTCCAATTCCAAGTTTTTGCGTACGAACGGAAGTGTCCATTAACTTTTCAAATCGTTCGAATAATTAATACTGCAAGCGTCCGAGTTTTATTTCGAGTCGCCGTGTGTGCGGTTCTACTTTTATCTTCGAAATCCGGACAACGTGAACAACAGACGAATAACGACTGATTTCAGGGAACGGTAAATAAGGAGTATCTATCGCTCGTAACGTTAACTACCGATCCACCGCAAGTATGTCACGGCAATGGGCCGACGAGAACCGCGAGCCGTAATCAAGCAGCATTGAAAGCTCTATGTACTTTAAGTAAGCTGGGTCTCGATAATGCATCCAACTCTCAAACGAAAAAAGATAAAGGTGCGTCTTGAGATGGGATACACATTAGCATTCAAGTTAAAAACAATATAATGGATGGAGCTATCGATAAGTAATTACAATAGTATTTAAGATCTTAACTGCGTAAGTCTAGTTTACATTGCCCTTTTAAGGCATTGCAAAGGAAAAGAATTAACTTAAGGGACATTTCATAAAGTCATTGATGAGAACAAGATATGTTTGAAAGCAATTCTTACTCTCTCTCTTTGAAGAAGTAGAAAAAGAAGAAGAAGAAGCAACCCAAAAAAAAACGAATTAGATTGTAGGTTTAGTATTAAAAGTGGATATTAATATTAAACCTTAATACGTGAAACATTTTTAAGATCAACGATTACGTCGAATTCTTTTTAATTTATTCAATCCAGACGCGCAAACGTCAGCGTCGTTCCCTTCCACATTATTATGCGTTTATTAATTTTTCGTTTTCTTCCCTTTCGTACCCCTTCTCTCTTCTTCTTTTTCCGTATCTGTTATCCACGAAGATTACAAGTTTTTATTTTTTATTAGTGTATTATATATCACGTTGCTTTTTACGTATTCCCTTTAAATTATCTTTTACGTAGTATTATAATCATGCGTTCTACTTTTTATTAACGTATTTACCATATATAATTACAGTTGTTGAACGAAACTAAAACGGAGGGGGGAAAAAAAAAAATGACTCTTCTCGATCTATCTCTCTGGGCCTTATTACGCACGGTAAACTTCAAACATTCGATCACCGATGACTCTCGATCTTCATACATTACGCCATTGCTTGATTAACTTAACGGATCGCGGATTTTTGAAGATCAATAGCTTTTTATGAAGGATCAATCTTTTGCAGTGCCTTAATCGCATGAAGAGGTTGCTCAAGCACCAATAAATGATAAAACTAACGATCGACCTACGGAAAGACACATACGGATAAACACGCGTCTTTTAATTTACGATCGTTCGATAGATCCAGGGTCGGGATTAACCAATAGACGAGTAAGACAATTGTCTAGGGCCCCACGCTTGTGAAACTTTATATTATATTTATTATCAAAATACGAAAATGATTTCGTCTCGCTAGTTTCGAAATTCACGCGCGATATCATAGAGTAGAATTTAGAATTGTCAAAATAATACGTGGGAACATAATGAATCTGTGAATAATCTCGATAAAGGAACAAAAATTTTGATAAAAACTGTCGGAAAACTGGTAAATTATAAAATGTTTCGAGGTATCCTATAAGAAAAAATGTACGAGTAAATGATGGTAGAGTTGCACGTGTGAAATTGATTACGAACGTTACAAAGTGAGTTTTATTAATTTAGTTGAGGGGAGAAACAAATTGTATAAATGGGGTTCGATTTATATTTTGTTTAGGGGCGGGCTGGGGGCTTAACCGACCCTGGATAGATTTTTTTTGGCGAGCACACGTACATACGATAGAGTGCGTAGAATTTGCGTACCACGTGATCCCGTAATTAATAATTGAATGTGTATCATTTGAAATCGTGTTTTCTACGCTTAAGAAAGATGAAGAAAAAAAAAAGAAGTCGTAGTAGAAGAGGTATTATTGGTGCTTGATCAAGATTGTGATCCTAGCAGTGGCCATCGATTCTATTATATTTATTATAAACAATTTCATTGATAGGACCACAATCGGTAAACGTAAATTGTTTAGATCATCGTGAACAAAAATGGTCATTTTCCAGAGAGTCATGGTTCATGATCATGAAGAAGAAGATAACAAACGAACAAAAAAAAAAAAGTAATGAAAAAGGAAACATTGTAGTAGAAACGTTAAGCGAACAAAATATTGAAATCTGAGATGAAATGCGGCCATCTCTTAATTTCTCTATTTAATCCTTGGCTTTCTTATTCTCGCGAATGAAAAGAATGTCTATTATGTCTTATTACCTAAACACAAGCGCGAAAAAAAGAACGAATCAGTGAAATAATTTCCGCGTTGCGAATCGTTTGATTTGCGATTTGCTTAGATTTAAAAAGAAAAGAAAAGAAAAGAAGAAACGTGACTTTTCGAACAGAGTCGTCTCTTACTTCGTATTAAAAATCTCGAACCGTTTTGTTGAGCAAAGCGGGGATCCTTCTTTAAATGAAACGATTAAGTCTAAAAGCTGTACATATATGTGTAACGATCGATACGAAACAAGCGCTCATTTCTTCGAAGAAGAAAAAAAAAAGGAAAAAAAAACTGGGATTCGACTAGAAATTTTCGAACGAGTCGCGTATTTCGAGTGTCTCCAATCGATCGATCAATTTCTTTATCGTTAACTCTTTCGCTGTTAAATTAAAATAGCGACACGCTCCGATTGCAGACGGCTCTAAGCTTAGAAACAAAAGTTCAGAGATTCTATGCGCTCTATGCAAATGCGGATTTAGGTATAGGCTAATTAAGCTATAGTTTAGGATGGCGATTTTTCGGGAAAACTTTATCCTACACTATTCTATAGTATCCTGTACCGTACTATAGTATTCTGTAGCATTTTATAGTATTTTATAGCATTCTGCAGCTTTCTATAGTATTATATAATTTGCTATAGTATTCTGTAGCTTCTATAGCATTCTATATCATTCTGAGGTATTCTATAGCATTCTAAAGTATTCTATAGTAAGCTGTAGCATTCTAAGTATTCTACAGCATTCTATAGCGTTCTATAGTATTCTATAGCATTCTGTAGTATTCTATAGTATACATAGCATTCTGTAGCATACTTCTATAGTATTAACAGTGCTCGAAGATTAATTTTAACAGCAAGGAAACATTTTATTATTATTCACATTTAGGCTAATTTGTTTATAAATATCTATTAGATGTACCAATAAGTAATCTACTATTTTTAAATGGCTCGATAAATTTAGTTTATACATGCGGTTTATGCTTTGCCCGAAAATTGTGGCAAATAACAGCAAATAAAAGCAGCATATTAAACAATCAAGGAAGTATCCTAATTCTGTTAAGGATATTAGTATTGGTATACCTAATATTTCGCACGCGTAAACTATACGATTATCGCGACGCAGTTAAAGGGTTAAACGCCAATTACTAAGAAAAGAAGTGATAAAGGTTTGAGAATTGGTTGGAGACTCTTTTAAACGTGATCCGTTAATTCCACGAGTTTCGAAGTTTCTAAAAAAAGAAAAAAACAAAAAAGAATTGAAGAAAGGTAATGTGATATATTCATATTATTGCCCCAATTTGCTTTTCTATGGGGCCTAGAAGCACTCTGGGGTTATATATTCGTGTTTTACAAGGAAATCGAGAAATGAAGGCAATTTTCGTACATCCCGTCGTTATCCGCCGCTAAGACGAAAGATGATCGCGGATGTACCGGAAATTCTGTTAGTTAAGATACCTACGGTAATAATTCAAAATTTGTCTCCTCGTTGCGCCGTGATTTATTATTACCAATCGGACTGCGGATCTTTATGCAATTATGGCAGAATTGAGATTCGCAAATGATCCGTATAACGATATACATATGAAAATATGAAAAGGAGGGAGGTGTATTTCAGGTGAAATACAGATTTAGAAACGTTTAGAAGCACAAACCTATCGCGCTGTTTAACCACTTTCGCGAGGTAATAAAGTGGCGAATAACATAGGGGTTAATAATTACAGTGAGTCACGAATTTGCATAAACACCCGCAGTCTAAATCGTCGCTATTAATTAAGGGGAAGCGTCATTTCGATTTGATCGTAACGAAGTATACCAACTCGACGGGGCAACGCGCGTACAGGACAACGTCACCGAATTTTGTGTTATTGCCAAAAATTTGTAACAATGATGATGATGATGATGATGATGATGATGATGATGACTATGACGAAGCAAAAAAAGAAAAAAAACGAGTAGCTAATAATGAATGAAGATAACGTCGAGAAAATAGACTTCGTTCTATCCGTATAAGAACAAAGAAGAATATAATGGCACGTTTCTCGCGTAAAGACTTATCTTATATTCATTATTCTCACGGATTTCTCGTACCGGATGAGAGAGAAAGAAAAAGATATGCGAGCGATCGCGCGCGTTAACCCTTTGCACTACTCTAAAGCATTTTTTCATAGTACGATTATAGCAGAGCATTTTTCACTTCTTCGAGAACTTGACGAATTTCGAATACTATCGTGAAAGTTGCACACAAATCGAAAGTATTGTTTTCTCGCGCGCTATGTTGGCTTTTCATTGATGCACCGATATATGAACACATGAACCGTTTGTATTGAAAGTGGCGTGAGTCCATTTATGGCCACCAGAAACGTGTTACATTTTACATAATGATAATTAATAAATAAGGTAATTAGATCAGTTAATCTCACACTTTTAGAAATACAAAAATATCGTGGCAATTTGTTTGTTATCGCTGATAGCTTATCAGTTATCAATATTGTTAAATTAATTCAGACTCGAGCCCTTGAATAAACCAATTTATAAGTAAACGGATTTAAGCCACTTTCGAAGTAAACGGCTCGCATACGGAAATTCATTCCGCCCCGCGTATTTATGTATAATACACTTATATTTTAGTGTTAATGTATGTAAAACCCTTTTCCTACGAAGGACGTATATATACGTCGCGAAATCATTCAACAATCATTTGTTAAAATATACCAATACTTTCTTTTGTAATCGCAACGGTATTTCTATTATTATTAGTATAGAATAAGCTTCGGTTAAAAATATCAAATTTGCACACATACTGTTTCTAAATGCATAAAAGCTACTCTAATTTTTTGCGTATCCGAAACGTCTCGAGATTTTAATGTGCGATAGCGAAAGGGTTAATAATGTGTGTCACGATACTTGGAGAATGAGAAATTTGCCCTCACTTTCGGAGGAAACGAAAATTCAATCGACGAAACGTAAACTATAACGTTCGATGAAATGTTAACGACGGAGGCAACGAAGTGCAAAGGGTTTAAATTTCGATGTAACGCGCGACTCGTACTCGAAAGTGATCGACTAGTTTTTCCACGCGATACGTATGTAATGCGGAGGAAGAGGAGATAGGAGGAAAGAAGAATTGCTTGTATCATTTACAATACTTTTTTCTTTCAGATAACTTTTAGTAAATGCGATACCTTCCGAATAATTTATAGGTCACTCGAGAACGAGTTAATGAATGTTCCTTTCTCTGAGATATCGCTTCATAGGTGGGCCTTCCTTCTTCACGTGGGATTCACTGTTCCAAAAAAAAAAAAAAAAAAAAAAAACAATGAAAAAGACTAGTGAACACAACCTCTTTCGCATAGTTTTTTTCAATAAAAAAAAAAGGGAGAGAAAGACAGAGAAAGAGAGAAAGAGAGAGAGAGAGAGAGAGAGAGAGAGAAAGAGAGCGAGCGAGAAACATGAATCCTACGAAAAAGCGTACCCCTGTTGCAGGACCTATTTTATCCGCGTAAAACTGTAATACAATAGTTAGTCGTAACAATAAGTGAATAAAGTATTAATTACTAAGATGATGTATGAAGTGGAAAGTATCTCAACGGAATGCAAAAGATAAAATGTGATTCCGTGGGATAACGCGGATGCATTAGAATAAAAGGTCACATTCTAAACACTTATTTTACAAATAATGCTTTTCTTTTAAAGTCTGTTTTTACTATCGGCTGTAGCGAAGCACGCGCGTACAAGGGTCGTCGTTCGCTTAACCAGCACGACGCGTGAACATCATCGAACCACATCATTGACAAATTCGCAAAACCAGTCTGAATCTAATCGAGTTCTTTTTTAAAACGAGTGTAAAAGTCTAAACGTAAATTCGATTGCGTTGCTAGTCGTGACCGTGGTAGTAGCGAAACAATTAAAAGTGAAATTTTACGCTACTTCAAATATTAAAGTATAATTAGCGTATCGACGACTTTACGTAACGCGTGAAAGTGAACTCGCGCAGTTTTCGAATTCGCTTCAATTTCAATTTCAGTTTATTGGCATTCAAACGATTTCATTGGAAACGTTTAGTTGGCATCTCGAATCGTGCGCCGATAGTTTAAAGAAACGATTTCGAAGACGAACGCAGATAGAATCACACGGATAAATCATCCAAAACGTTTCTCTGCTGAGAGAAATAAACTCAAAGTTAATTTAATTGTGTTGAAACGTTCTATTTTTTTTCTGTTCTCTCTTCTTTTCTTTTTGTATAGGTAACGGTAGAAGGAAAAGTTGTTTTTAACGTTACGCTTAAGACGATAAGTTAGTCACTTTTGTGTTTCTCTTGTTCATTCCTTAAGAGAGTAGCGTTGAATGATGTGATTTTTCATTGTTGATATCGATCAGTAAAAGATACGGTACACGGTGAGATCGCATGGTGAAAAATTACGAAGTAGATTATGGCAGGAAAGATTTTACACTGATAAAGTTTTTTATGCCGAACAAAATCGTTAACTCCGTTTTAAAGAAAAAGAATGATTGTTTAATACGTAGATATCTACCGCTTATTTAAACTTTATCGGTTTGTATTTGACATGAATAAACGATTGTAAAAACGTTGACGCTGCGCCTTCCTGCTTTCCGTTTCCGCTTCGATATAAAGGATTTTTCTGTAGAACTTGAAAAGCTGTAAAGGGTATAAAGGGAACAATTTTTTACAAAAGAAGGTTCTTCCACTATTCTAAATAACCGAGACTTTGCCGCGTAAAGTGGAACTTATATTATCCGAGATAATGTGGGCCGAGAAAACCTTGGATCACTGAAAACTCGGATAATACGGAAGGACCGATGGGTAGTACATAAATCGTGAACAAAAGTCATGAATAATAATAAGTCATAAATGCCGAGTTGTTCATGTGATAACCAAACGGCCTATTTCCTCCTTCTTTACTTTGCCATTTCATATTTCTGTAAAACTCGCGCGGCATCTTTAAAACCAAAGAACGTGGCTTGATGTTCCTCGAAGTCAAAGCAACCGCGAAATGACGCGTGAACGTCACGGTATCGCGATCGGTTGTCCCGAGTATAAATTGTAGATACGTAATTTGATTCGCATCTCGGATAATACAGAATTCCCATTTAAATAACTGAGATTTTGTCGCATATTTCGAAGTACCTCTGATAATACAGAGCATTGATTAAACGGAGTTGGGATAATAATTGGAGTTACAATTGGATTGCCGCGATCGATAGAATCGAGAAACGATTGCGCGATCGATCGATTGTTCAATGCCGCCGTAAATCCATCGGCAACATTGATCAAACGCCGAAATGTCGCAGAGGTTATGGTGATCGACAATAGTTACTTGGCAAATCAAATTTCCTACCCGAAACACGCGGCCGCGATCTAGAGAACTGAAAATGTTTTTGTTCGCCGAACGATGTTGAGTGTTTTGTGGAGTTTATCGTTCTCTAAAATAGATCATCACTCCGAAACATGTAACTTGTTACGCCAATCTCTCACTCTCGCGTTAGAATGAAAAGGTTAACCCGCTGAATAGGATCAAAACGAAAGTAGTATACAAAATTTGTCGAATTCTCCAGGGCGTATGTTTTCCCCGTAACAAATAGTCGAAGTAAAAGTCTTTCCCTCAAAAATTCACCGAGCGGACGAAAAAACGAAAGGAAACACATAAACGAGCGAACAATGTTTAAGAACACTTTTCAAAGTGGATTTTTATCGATCTTGTATAGCATCGGTAGCAAACCCTTACAAATTTGGGATAAAAAAGTGAGGAACGGGCATATCAAACGAATTACCGATAACGATATACAAAGTTTGGTATTGGAAATACTGGGCAGCAATGTCAGCACCACGTACATCACTTGTCCGGCAGACCCGCGAAAAACTTTAGGCATAAAGCTGCCCTTCCTAGTCATGATAATCAAGAATCTGAAGAAGTATTTTACGTTCGAAGTTCAGGTGAGCGAATGCTTGCCTAATCACCAAACTGCAATAGAAAATACGCTAGATAATGCACACGAAATATACGCGCATCTCAAGGGCAAAGTTGTTAAGTATACGAAGGATGTTTGTGCAATTACGAGGAATTTAAATTTGCGAAAAATTACGCATCTCGTGTAATATATAAAATGACAGTAAATATTATTTAAAATAAGGTGCAAAATATAGGATTTGTATTTAGGTTCCATTCTCTGTTCGTAAAGATATGATTTCGCGTAAACGTCCGCGATCTAGTCGTATATTTCGTGTATATTATTGGACAGCCAATTATCAAGAACAATTGACTTCAGGTAATCGATGACAAGAATGTACGGCGTAGATTTCGTGCTAGCAATTACCAATCGACTACTAGGGTAAAGCCGTTTATTTGTACGATGCCAATGAGACTGGACGACGGATGGAATCAGATACAATTTAATTTAGCAGACTTTACTAGACGCGCGTATGGGACGAATTACGTGGAAACTTTGAGAGTTCAAATTCATGCTAACTGTAGAATACGTAGGGTATACTTTTCAGACAGACTGTACTCGGAGGATGAGTTGCCAGCAGAATTCAAATTATTCTTACCTATTCAGAATAAAGCAAAATGTTAAGTTAGGGCTAACCGGTGAATACCTCACGACAAACAATGTTTAATAAAAGAGAAGAATAAAAGCACAGATATTTATAAATCCATCAATTTTGTGACTTTCATTTAAAATTGATTTTATTATTTAACGAACGCATATTTTTGGCAATTCAAACAAATTATGCGACACTTGCGAGGGCGATATATTTAATAAAATATATTCCCGTTAAAACGTTTACCTCGAAACACACGATTTTATCGAACAAAAAATTGCGATCGAATATGTACAGAAAATAGTTCCGTTTACGTTTGTACAAACTTTATATATTTAGTTAATTAATTCGAATGTATTTTTTATTGAATAAAACCGTATGAGTTAAGCGATTGGATGCTCGTATTTTTTAAATTCGTAATACATATTTTTTCATCCACTATATCGCCATTAAATTCGTTAATTAACCCCATCACGCGCAAATGCAATTTTCTCAAACTCGTATAAAGCAGTTCGAATATTATCACGTCAATTAAGTCTAATCTATCCGATAATAATAATGAATAATATAAAAAAAGATGTTATCACATTTCTCGTATACGCGTATTTGATAATTCGATTGAAAGGTCAATGAAAATTAGATACGTATTAATGACGCACGGAAAATTGAATATAAAATAGCAGGAAACGCATATACGTACATTAAAAAGCGTGGAAGACAAGATAGCAGTGGTATATAGTTGGCAAGTGTATTAATTGCTAATTATTAAGTATTGATTTTTTTAAATGGGGACGTAGCATATCCAAGGGGGAGGCTGTTCGTTCGCAAGTACCTGGAACTATTTTCCGTAACGACAAAAACGTCTACACATTCATCCCTTCCTCCGGCGGCGTAGTAATACAAGATCAGGAAAAATGGCGGGAAAGTTCGGAAAAAGGATGACGAAAATTGATCGGTGGCAGGGAACTGGCAGCAAATGTATCGATCGCGATCCATTCCTCGCTAGATAAACTAGCGATCGTGCGAACGCGTAAGCCAGAAAACAAGCGGGAGAACCGGTTAACGATGAAACGGAAAAAATACAGACGAACGGGTGAAAGAAAATGGCGGACCAATTAAGAGTACCGCGCTGATACATTTTATTCTTTATTTCTAGGAAAGGGTAGTATTTTAGAAATATGAATCCGGGGATTCCGCGTGGAACGCTTAATTTTCGTATAAACGGCGAACGAATTTGATAAAAGAGCCTGTATCGTAATCAGCCGATAGTAATATCGTTTAATACCGACCGGAATCCATAAATAAAACAATTGGTTATATACATATGTTTTTCAAATCGACGAATGCTATTATATATTTTGTATTGAGCACTCGTTTCGGGAGAGACGCCGACGCCCGGCGCCGACGTCGTTTTTAAAGCGTCAACGTTGTGCCGGAGTAATCTTACCCAATCCGGGAGACTCATAAGTAAAAAAAAATCGTTAGAATAATCAACCCTCTCAGACACGCTGGCACGTCGTAAAGATGCATTGCTGAAAGTTTTATATATCGGACGGTTTGCCGACGTTTTTCATCGCGGTGCCGCGGGATAACGGCCAGAAAGGGAGGGAAAAGGCACCACCAAAACTAAGCAATGAATTTAATATTGTGAAACCCGGGGCCGCGTGAAAAATCCTATTTAACATTAATACGATATACATGTACCTCCTATACAACAACGTAAATTCATTTTTTTAAAACCGTTTCCCCCGTGCTTCTCGTACGCGTATTATAATTAGTGCTGGCAGAGAGAAAGGGGAAGAAAGCTCTTCCCTTGGCGTGCTCTCCCTGGATACTCGGCAACATTTTTTTTCTTTCTTTTTGAAATGGGTACGGCGGGTCGCGATTTTGAGCGCGATCGGGAGGACGAGCTCCACTGCCGAATTTGTGCTAGTGACATACCAAGAAACCAAGGGGTCCACATTTTCGCCGAGGATGGTAGACGGCACTACCTGCAAACCAAAATACGAAAATATCTGTACATCTTGGTAAGTCTAGCTGCCGCTCCGTGTGAATTACCGCGATCGCCGTTCCTCTATGCGCGTCTAAGTGTGTGCGTGTGCGTGTGTGTGTATACACGATTCGCCTTTGCGTGTTGCGTGTGCTTTCGCGTGTGTTTCTGGGTGGGTGAATATTTTTTCGAAAACACCACTCTGGTGCCCCGTGCTTGGTGTTTTCGCGCCTAACTTCTTCCCCCTTCCGTGTTGCCCCCTTCTTACACGCTGCCTTCTTCAAACGAATACACGCGTGTGTGCGTGTGTGTCTAATAATGCTAGAAAATTATTATGTCGCCTCCGCGGAAGGAATTTTTGAAATCTCGTTAAACGCCGTGCGTATCCGATGGAGTTGGAAATATGGGAGATAAAAGGGGAATGTATTTTTAATAGCGATCAACGCGAGCACGCGGAGATTCGTTCACAGTTTGCAGCCAAATTATACATGGATTTGTTAGGTATCTAATTTCGGACGCAATTAAGATAATTAGTGATTTTTAATGGGATTTTTTTGACTGCTCGGCATATCTGCATATCGCGTGAGAATCATTTCTCGAGGCTCAGAGGTGGATCGCATTTGCGCGAAAAATAAATTACATCGTATTATGTATATTAATGTGGAAATTAACGTAATTAGTTATTGTTACAAATGTATATTTTATTGGGAATAATTGAGAGATTCGGGAATAGTGGGATGGAAGAATCCATTTTGATGGGAATACAGAAGTGTTAAAAATTAGCATTTTATTGATTACAATAAGTATACTATATGCGCTATATAACTGGCGCATCTATAAATATAATTCGATGTACATGTTAATTCATAAATAATGCGCAACGTTTCCTTTTTTTTTTTTCAAAAAAAAGTAAAAGAAAAGAAAGAAAAGGAGAATTTATGTAAAATATTTGAAATAATTTAACGATACGAATATTCAGTAACATTATTTACGATTCGGATGAACGAGATTAATTATTAATACAAAATTAGCACAGCTTCTCTTATTCGATCAAAATTTTATTTTTCAATTGCACGAAAAAAAGTAAATTAAATATCTCGCGTTTATAAATTGTTCGTATTTAATATTTTGTACGCTTTTCGGTAAAATAATTTGTCTTACATTTTTAATGCTCCTGTACATAAACGGTTAGAAATAATTATTATTCCCGATAATTATAAATACAGAGAAGGATTAGAAATTAAATATCTCATTGGCTTCAAACTATTCCCATTAATTTTCCCTTATTCATTTTTAATTACTATATTATCTTCCGTACCAAATTTTATTTATACCCAAAATCGATTACACCCAGTGAATTTTCACAAGCTCTAACTTAAGTATTATATCACAGGTGCTGTCAGAGGATAAATTATCAAAAATGGTATGCGCCACTTGCATCAAAAGATTGGAAAGCATTCATCGCTTTGCTATGATGGCGTACAGGACACAGGAGAAACTGAAATCACAATTATACAATAATACCGACGACTCAAGCACCCAGGATATTGAAGTGGAAAGTGTGAAAGATTTGCAAGACCCTACAAGGAGGATAGAGGATCGAGGATTGCTGCATACGATACTAACAAAAGTAAATCAATCATCATACGCATGGAGTTACCTTGCTCGCAAATAGACACGTATCTAATATACGTTATTTTGAAGGGGGCAATAGAAATTTTGGCCGAGGGCGAACCACTGGGACCATCAGAATTAATATCGCAAGAAGATAAATGTCACACTCCAAGTATGGAGGAGATGGAAGTGAAGGTAGATCCGATGTTATTTTTACAATACGGTATGGAGCATTCGGCGTCGGAAAATTCGGACGTATCCGACACGGAAGAGAAGATAACGAGAATAGACTCTCCAGAACCATTGCCACTGACAAATAAGTAAATACATTTATGTACACCCCGATGATTAAAACTTTGCAACTACTTCACTTCAGTTGCTTACATATCAACGAATTAATTCAATTTATTGCTAGACTTCGGATGTTTATGCAAAGGTATACTTTTATCGGCAAGTTTAAGGAAATGGGAAACAGTTATACAAATTTTTTATAAATGCATAAAAACCGCAGTCTAATTAGCGTTGCATATCAGCATATTTTTCGTGTATATTTGCATATTTGCCGTGCATAAAATATCCGGGGTCTGAGTAAATTATTATTTACGCATAAATGACGTACAAATTATTCGTTACAGGACGGATGAAATAAAGAAGGAGAAGAAGGAAGAGATGGACGATAGATCGCAAGAAGATACCGAGGAAGCTATTTCTAACGTAACGAAACCTCACGAATGCACGATATGCGCCCGATCCTTTATATCCCAAATCGGCCTGCAAAATCATTTGTGGTCTCATTTGCCTAAAGATAAACGACTGGACGGGAAGCCTATTTTAAGATCCCAGCAAGTTTACTCCACCAACGGTGTGCTCCATATGAATACCGACAACAATTCGTCTGGCAATTTTATCTGTCCGATTTGTAGTAAAAAGATCTCCACTAAGGGCAACTTAAAAGTACATTTGGAAACTCATCGGCCTAAAGGAAAATACGCTTGCGACATATGCGGTAGAATGTACGTATATCGCTGCACTATTCCCTTGCAACTATACTTAAATCACGAAACTCTACATACCCGTATTCAATTTCAAATATTAGGCGTACAAGGTAATTCTCAGCCTACGAGATTTATTCGCGAAAGATCGGATACTGTCGGCATTTTTACATTTATCGAGTAAACTCGCTTCGAATCGAACTGATAAAAATATCAATTGGCGAATTAATGCTTACGCTGTAAACAGGGGTGAGATCAACCCCATCTTTTCAGTTTTTAATCCGAAAACATACGCTTGATTTTTCACTCCGTGATATACTTAAATAAACCGTTCCTCGATCTTTCCTTTTATCCCGTGTTTGTTTTTCATCGTGCTGATCGACATTATGTCGCTGCGCGACATTAATCTGGACGTGGCCTAACAGAACGATTAATTTGTCTGTTATAGCTTTAAGACGCAATCGAATTTATTCCGACACAAAGAATACCACGGCGGAATCCAATTCCCGTGCAACGTGTGCGGAAGGGTGTATCCGACCAATTCCACATTAAGGGCTCACAGTATAACGCACTCGGATTTGAGGCCGCACGCGTGTCCACTTTGTGATAAAACGTTTAAGAGGAATCAGGATTTAAAGTTTCATATAAACCAGCATACAGGTGCAAGGCCTTATCAATGCCCGTACTGTCCAAAGGCGTTCGCGAGTTCCGGGAATTGTTTCTCGCATCGCAAAAGGATGCATCCCCGGGAAGTGCATCGAGACAGGCAAAGAGCGGCCGATTTAATGAGATGAACCATGGGTAGCCAATACGAGGAATGGTTTTAGAAGAGAACAAAAAAAAAAAAAAAGAAAAGAGAGAATTGTATGAATAATTTACGAGATGGTCGTATCGATGCGCGTTAGACATGATAACGAAGAGAAAACAAAAAAAAACGAGCTTTAGTTTCGAATATTAATGGTGCTAAGGTAAGAAGCAACGGAACTTTTGTAATACTTTAATTGACTTGTTTAAACTTAGCGTTAGATACGTTATTGTTATCGACAAGCACTTAGTTGTTTGCTCTTACGGCGTAACTAGGTCTTCTTTAAGTGTACGCTGACTTGCGAAATCGATCGAACGGGAACCGCGATCGCTGTAACATTATTTCACGAATAGTTTTTCTTAGCGCGATTAATAGGCTGTGGATTCGTGTTTTTTTTTAAAAAAACCGATTGGAAGTTTCGAACGTAATTAGTCCACCATCCAATTATGGTATTAGGTTGACCAAAAGGTCTTAGCGTTCTTCTACATCGCGTAGAATAATGTTTCAAACGCAAATAAGACTTGGTAGTAGACGCTTCTATCATTCGGACAAAACTCATCGGGATTGACTATATATTTATCGCGTTTAACGTAGCCTTGAAACAGAATTTTGTTATAAATTAGGGTATATTCGTTAATATTATTTAGAGAAGTTAAAAGTTTTTATTGGGTGGCAAACGAAGCAGTATTTTGAATTAGAAATATTTTTATATTAATTTTTAGTCCGTCGTGCTGTTCTAAGAGGTGTTCAAATTATAAATACACGTTTCTTGGTTCGCCTAAATTGAACTTTAAGCAGCGAAGGCAAATATTATGCTCGATTTCGTGAATCAGTGTACGAGAAACAGACAAATATATATATATTTTTCTTAATTTTTTATCTTCGCGATGTTATCGAACTCGATATATACTTCCATTGTTGTTGACGAAGTTTAGTGATTATTATTTATTGACTCGTATATAGTACAAGTGATAATAACGATAGGTTTTAAACGCTCTAGTTAAAAATATAAGAAATTTGTATTTTTTACTCGTTTATCTATATTTAACTTGGAATACATTTTCGTCTTCATCTATTAAAGGTAGAAGTTACATTTAGGTCGCCCTTGATACCATCTCTTACGATTAGAAACAGTTTTACAACAATTGGGACGATAATTTATCATTTCACTTACATATATATATACGCGACCACTGATGGTTATTAACGATATAATATCGATAAACGCTGTTCAATCGAGACGCAGTATTATTCGGGATAATTTTTCGATTCGGTGGAAAGTTTTGGCCCATCGGTGACGAATGCGAATAAAGTTTGTGTAAGCTTTAAAATTAGGATTAAATCGTGCGCCCCTCGTAACTTTCGCGGGAAACATAAAAATTGGGTAACAATATAATATGATAATAAAAAAATAAAAAAAAGGATTATAGTAAATATAAGGCAACTGTGATTTTTTGTAATCGGCGGTATATTAGACAATTCATTCGCATCCGATGGGTTAAGTACTTACTTATACTTATCGAGTAATCGTAGATACAAGTGAAAAAGAGAAAAGTATAAGGATAGTATTAGGTTGCTGTGTATGAAATGTCGTTTTTCCAAAGTTTAATATTACGGGATGAATACAATTCTGTTTATTTTTTAAAATTAAGTTAGTTACAATAAATCATGTTAAAGAAGAAGAAGAAATTTGTTGTAATGTATAGACACGCGTGTGCTATATTAAAGTTATAAACGCATCGCGAATAATTGGAATATTTCTGCGATTCTTTATGAAAGTATAAATTTGGCAAATACTTCGTAAAGCTATTGAAACTAGGATTTGGAGATGATTATTTAAATCGTAGAATAATTCAACGTTAATCTGCAAAATTTAAAACCTATCATTTTTCACTGCATGGTAAATTCGTAAGGTCGATCAGAGAATCCTAGAATTGAGGATTTTTATAATTATATAATGATAATAATAATGGAGGTAATTTGGAAAGAAGCGTATATAAAATTACGTAAAAATGATCTTAATCAACTATGGATGTGCAATATTTTCAAGAATCTACTTACGCTTAACGTTGCTACTTCGAAAAACGACATTTCCTATGCACCAACCCGATAATGCAGCAGCTATACTTATTTGCGTGCGCTCAAAATTTCGTATCCGTCGAGGTATCACGGTTTCGTTCTCCTTTTCGTTCCGTTATTAACGTTTAAATACGAATAAGGAATTTCTAATATTTTTTGAAGCCTTAAACGGGTACTCTGTATATTGTATGTGATATTTTTAAGCAGCGTATACTTAGTATTTTTTCAGCAGGAAGAAAAAAAAGAATGGAAAGGTACAAAGGGTTGAAGCGTTAAAATTGTTTAACATTCGTTTCACGATTGTCGCGTCACCGGGGAGAGCGATTTTATTTCACTAATCGGGCAGAACCTTAAATGGATTTTATCGAATGGTGACGAAGGGTTCTAAAAAAAAAAAAAAAGAAAAACACAAAAATAGAGAAAGAGAGAGAGAGAGAGAGAAACAAAAAAGAGAGAGAGAGAGAGAGAGAAAGAAGAAAGATCGCGTTATTTTGTCCGTAATAGAAAAGAGCTGTGTGACAGCGAATATTTGATAAAATACTTATATTTACGACAACAAAAAAAAGAAAAGATAAAAAAGAGTTAAAAAAATGACCAAAGAGGGAAAACAGAAACATTCTTCGGGTGGAAAGAGGATGAAAAAAATGTTGTAGTTCGAGGCATATTTTTAGCACAATATACGAACATCATCATTAAGTAACATTTAAGACTGTATGCGAACATTCTGTGTCAAATTAGAGTAACGCGTAAACGTTAAGGGGTTTTAGTATACGATATCGATGGCTGTATGTTACGGAGGACGAGTCTAGTTTATCCAGGATGCAGTATTAAGTATAACGAATCCAGTGATTCCCAAACTTTTTCGGCTCGCGATCAAATTTGTCCGTTATTCGCGCAAACGAGCCTGAAAGAGTTGCATAGTCGTACACAGAATAGGTAACTAATAGCAGAGTATTTCCCATCGTAACGCACGGAAGATTGATTGCGTTTATCCGGTCTACGTATGTACATATATATATATAGTTACATGTTTTTTTATGATCCGGTATCAAACAATTCCATGTGGTGTGAGCGTTAGTAGTGTATAGCAAAAAAAAATGATCGCTTACTTATTTTTAAATTTGCCAATTCCATCGCAACGATGACCCCTCGCTTGGATCATTTGTCACCGATGTACAGTTTCGTTTGTTATTTCACGAAGTTCCTTACGATGAGTTTTCGGTAACCGGGTTTTCAATGTTTTATACTATACGTACAAATCGAGTAACAAAGCGTTTATATTCGCGAACTTTGTATAACATTTTCTTTTTTTTTTTTTCTTCTTCCTCGTTTCATCAAATCACCTCCCCCCTCGTTTTGTTCGACTCTCCCCGTGATTTTAAAGTGCGATACGCAAAACTGTCGCAGCGAACGCGTTAATTGCTCCCGTGCTTCAATGTTCGACGCAACCCGACCTGAAATCATCTCTGGACTGCGGAAGTTTATGCAAATTCGTATTCTTGTAAATAAACGGTGACTCAAATCGGGTCTCTTGAATGCTTCGAAGTTTCAAAGCGTCGAATTGCCAATCCATTGAAATTTTAAAGCTTCCAATTTTCGGCGCTTTGAATGGCCAAAGCTTACGATTACCAACGCTTCTAAATTTCCAATACTTCGAATTATTATCATTACCATTAACCAGTCCGCGCCCCTATGTTCTCATTCCGTATCTAGTTACACGTTTAACCCTTTGACTGCGAAATGCGTGTCCTATTCGTCGAGTTACTTTCGTATAATACATAACAATATTATTAATTTCCTAATTTATCATTCTATAAGAAAACATTCGCAGGTTTATTTTAACAACGGTGCAAGATTTTATTATTCTACTCGTCGGATCAATTTATTCGCGAATAACTATTTTGCAGATGTGACCTACGCATGTATATGTCCGCAATCTTTTATTATACTAAAAGGAACAACGATTATACGAATATCGCCGGGGCAGTGAAAGGGTTAAATTTATCTGCATGAAAAGTGCAGAAAGATCCGCAGTCCGATGATCTCGCGACCCAATATACATACATACATACATACATGCGTACATAGCTTGGGAATCATTGGGTATAAACGAATAACGTAGGGACTTGTAGCTGACGTTACAAACGATCACAATGTTATTCTTTTAAGCAGGATGTACCTATTATTAAAGAAAAAAGTAAATGTTAACTAAAGTCTGAGTAGCTATTAGGGGATTTTTAGATAAGAATCTTTTAGAGAGGAGGAGCAATTTAAAAAGAAAAAAAAAAAAACGTAGAAGAGCATTAGCCCTGTGCTTCCGTATGTATCGTATATACATATTCGCACACGTGCTAGATAGTCCACGAAACAGGAGAGAGAGAGGATGTTCGATAATGGAACAACCGCAGAAAAATGAAATGTGTCGACGGCCGTTGCGTTGCGTTGCGTTGCGTTGCGTAATTAACAAGTATAGTAATTACGGGCAAAAAGAACCGTGTGTAACCGCGTTGCAGTATTAGAGCGTAGTAGGGTGGCCAAGCTTTCGCCTCGATGCAAAGCGAAACCGACCAAAAAGAATAATAAAATTAGGATTACATTATAAGCAGACTGTGGATTTTCACACGAATTCCGCAAGTATATCGGTTTGTCCGGAAAGTTCCGTGCCGCATTGTACATTTGTTTCTCTATTTCACAATGGTTTCTTTTGAAATATCCAACGCGTAGATTCGAATGTACGTACATATGTATGTACCTTATTGTTAGTTTAGCTATCCGAGTTCGGTTTATGAGAAAGATTTCTGGGGTAACGAAATGCTTCTATTGTAACTATAAAAATATAAACACGGTCACGTAAAAACTTCCTTATACAATTGGTCTATGTTTAAGTTGAAGTAAAAGTAAAAGTGATTTTGATAACGCGAGAGAAAGAGAGAGAGCATTGATGCAGCCACCCTAGCTTTACGTAGGGATACAATCGTATATTTTGCAATTCAAGTTTTTGCGGACGCTTGCCAGTTACATAGTTAAGTAGACGAAGACTATTGAACAATTGTGTAACCATGAAAAATAATCAATTTTTGATAGAAGAGAAGAAAAACTGAAAGAGACGAAGCGGGGACCGTTCGCAATCTCGCTCTCACGGCTCAATTTTTACACCTAGTTCGTGAAGCAGGGATGAGCAAATTTTCTCCTTCCTTCCGTTTTTCTTTTTTTTTTTTTTTTTTCGTTCTAGTCCCAAGACTGCCAAAATATATTGCTTCCAAATGATATTCATATAGCGGAGTGATAAGGCGCTAAAAGCTGAACATTCTTTGTAGGATAATTTTTGCTTTTGCTCGTACCATTGCGAAGTTAGGGTAAACCAACCGATGGCCGAATCGTTGAATTTATGCACGCTTTAGGTTGAAAATAATACTCGATTAATCGCTGTAGAAATTGAACTTAGAATGAATTCTATTTTTTATATAAAACTATCGTTACTTTTTCCTGTACTATATCGCTTTCAAATTAATTATAAAGCGCAACACGCGTGAGAACCTAGTAAGTAACTACATATGCAACGATGGTTCAAGATTCGGCCTTCGTTTTCAAAAACGATTGGTACTTTATCGAAAATATCGATAAAATTGATTTATAAAGGTTTAATCATTTTTACGCTTGTAAAGAAAATGATAGTCGCCGCAAACTCTCTAATCGTATGAGATCAATTAAAATCAGCCTTTGCAATGCGATTTTTTTTTAGTTTTTCAAGTACCTACGACTTCGCAACGGTGCGAAACGAAATAAAAATTTTCGTACAAAAACTGTTCAGCTTTTATCACTCTATCATTTTGTTGGGAAAAAAGTGGCAGGGAAAATTGCACGAAATAAATAGAGAAATAAATTTTCGGCGGACAAAAAAAATTGCTTCGAACTATATGCGCAAAAGAACTTTGATTAAAATCAGGCTTACAGATTAGGAGAATTTTTTTTATAAGAGAGCACTCGAATACTTTTCGTTTGCCATTGTATATATGTATTTGAATTAACGACGAGGCAATTTCGAACAGATTTGCTCAGCTCTTGCCGTAGGAAGTCAAAAATTGAGTATTTTTGTAAAGTTCATTGTAACGTAACACAGAGGCGACTAGCGTTTAAAATTAGCGATTAAAATAATATCTCAGAAGTGCCAGTAACGCAGTAAACTAAACGTAGTGTATTCCGGCAGACAAATACTGGATAATTACATGTAGAAACGAGGTATGAATTATCGATAATATCAATTGTGACACTTAATAAAATGATTGTATAAAAACTAGGCTTTGCACATTGATTCGACGATTTTATTCATCATTCTCGTTTCACGATTCGTTCGCTCGTCGCGCTTTTCGCTCTCGCGCGTCGCGTAAAAGTAAAAACTCGAGCAGGAATGATGGAAGAGACAGAAAAGGAAAATACCACGCGCGACTTTAATGCGGATTCATTATATATCTTCGGGCGAGAGCTCGAAGGCCGCGAATAAAAATTCGGCATGGCTTCGATTACGATGGCCGACAAATTTTCAATAATTCTCAATTTGTATCCTTTATACGTAATTAGACGTCGATTCGTTGCGTGCAGCGTTGGGCAACATCCATTCCGAGTAACGAATAATCTTCGGGTCCGTTTATAATTCGTGAGTAATGAACAACTTATTTCGTCTTATCAACAGAATGGCGACTTATAAAAGTCAAACTTATTCGACCCGTTTCTTTTCTCTTCCTTATTTAGAATGAAAGTTGCCCAACGCCGCCGATTAACATCGATCCTTTTTTTTTTTTTAAATAGAATCGCCTTATCTGAAAAGGGGTCTAGAAAAAGGACGACTACGATTACCGTGACGTGACGGCTTATCAAAGGCAAGTTTCTTGCGGGATCTTTGATATCGCAATAAAATATGTCACCGTTTTAGCACGTGAGTAACCAGTCACGTTTCTATCCGAAGATATCGTTTGTTTGGCAGAGGCAAACTGCGTGTCGTTGTAAAGATTCTCCGAAACGCTTTTTGTCAGCTTCCAATTAACCCTTTGACTACTATGGACGTATATATGTATATATTTGGGGATTATATCGTACGCAAAGGCGCAAATGAAAGTTAGTAGCGTTTGAGATGATCGTGAAAACTATGTCGTTTGTTAGTCTGACCCTTTCGCCTTTTATGCTGCGTATATATACATATATGCATATATATATATATATATATAAATGTAAAAACACAAAGAAGAAACGAGTCAGAGCTCGAAATAGATTGTCATGCATTGTTTTTCTCTGCCACCGATTTGGTTCTTTCCCATCGTGGAAGAATTAGAGCTTCAACGAGAACTGGTTTCGATTCGAACGCAGCATCGAAATTACGCAACGAGAAAAATTGAAACACTCGATCATTGACTATAATTACGAGGTAGACGATTATAATATTTAGTTGGAATTCCATTGACTTCATCTGTTATGAATTATTATAGCACCCTAATGATGCTATACAAGAACGAATAGTCTATCGTATGCTTCGTCGATGACTCGATCTTTGGAAGAGAATTCAGAGAATAGGAATCGTTTGGCGGATCGTCGAGTCACCGAGAGAAAATCCTCTCGTGTTTACGCAGACGTTTAACGGCAGATAAAGTAGTCGTCGGCGTCGTTGCGTGAATCAAATAACTTAAACGCCCCTCCGCGTTCGTTTTATTCTTAATTGACAATTAGCGTCGCGAGCTGTGCTATTCACAATTGCACCGAATGCTTCTCCAATGATTTACGAAATCCGCAACATCGTAGAACTTTTCCATCGAGAAAAAGTCAGAGATTTGACTCGAACCTAGGGTAGATGTCCCGATTACCGTCACTCAAAGCTTATCGCGCAGCTTCAGTTTATTATTTTAGAAGTTATTTAACATGCGAATCGTTCCGGTTTGGGGTACAATCTCTTTTATTTACGATGA
Organism: Eucera pruinosa; assembly: GCA_028830335.1. Lineage (NCBI taxonomy): Eukaryota > Metazoa > Arthropoda > Insecta > Hymenoptera > Apidae > Eucera > Eucera pruinosa. The sequence goes on from JAMYCR010000015.1 coordinate 14,278,701, forward strand.
TTTTTCCGTACGTTAAATACGCGATGTATTACGTATTAATTCGTTGAATATATAACAAAGTCCAATGCCCCTCGTACTGTCATTTGAAAAATTCTCGCTTAAAATGGAAATGATCCTTATATATTAGCACGTCAGTTTGTATGACAAATAGAAGATAAACCGTAGAATCATCGCCTTTATTGAATCATAAAAATTTCCATACTTTCTACTTACAGTACATCAGCCACTATCGAATAAAATAATACAAGTGACAATTGTTATAAGTACACGCTTACAGTACGTAGGACATCTACCCTATTCGGAATAAAATCGTTTCTTCTCAACCGATTCGAGAGCCTAAACCTCCTATATCGTAACAGTTTTCGAGGCTTGGCTTGGAAGAGAATTCAGTAACGGAGAAATCGCGGCTCCTGGCGATGTTGCGCAAGCGGCACGGTGCAAGTGAACACGTGCAATTAAATCGATGGATACGGAAGAGATCCAAGTTTGAAGTTGCATCATAACGTATAACACCGAGAGCGTATAATACGGTGCACGCGACCCCAGGCGTTTGTTTCAAAGTTACACGCTAATTTTCTATACTCGAAAAGAAGTTTTCCGCGTCGAAGGATGAACAGCTGCAATGCCGTATGATTACCGCAAGGTCGCGTTGTACGGGCATGTTGCCCCTAACGATACGTACGTGTTTAATCGAAGGATGCCCCGATCACCGCGAATCCCGTGCTATAATTGTACTTCCCGAGGCGTGACACCGTTACCCGCGATTCTATCTTTGTAACGAAAAAGAAGGAACGCGAGTCGCGACGGGGAGATCGGAAACATCGGGAAAATCGCGGGCGAATAAGAAACGCGAAACCCGTTAATACTTGCCGCCGCCGCCGCCGCCGCCGCTTTATCTTTCACGCATGAACTGCTTGTATAGTTCGTTTCGCGAACTTATCTTCTCCGATGAATAAGAATTTCATTGAGCATCCTGACTCCATTCATATCTTACGACTACTTGCTAAAAAAAACGGGAAACAGTAAGCGATAACTAACATGTGGGTTCTCATGCGAACTCTTTTAAGCGTTAAGAGAATATATTGCGATAGCATACATATATGGGACGTTCATTTCTATTTCGTTCGATCGAAGATACTTGTGAACGTTGAATTTTAGAATTACCATTCAAGTTCATTGGAATTTCATTTGTGTTTCGGCTTCGGTCGTCGAATTCATGGTAAACGGAAACGTGTAATGCATACACGTTACCGATGAAGAATTTTGACTCACTTTTTGAGTTACGTCCACTTTGAATTTCCGCCGTTTTCTCATTAATTCAGAATTAATATTCTAGAGATTAGCAGCACGTTTATTTATTCTCACAGGCTATCAACCTAGAATAATGTTATTCAAAATACGTAGCGATTCCATGCTTCTGGCCGGCAACGTCTATATATAGTAGCGCAACAAATGATCGAAGCTTTCATACGAAACGCGGTCATAATTTCGATCCTTATTTCGATTATCCGATTACTTTCCTGGCACCAATTAGTTCGGTTAATCGAGGTCTCTCTGTACTTATACATACGTAAGTACGTATGCTCGCGACTGTATCTGTTAAACATTTAAAAAGCCAGCCAATCGATATATTTCGCTTTCAATATTAATTTAGCATTAGTCTACTACACGATGACTCGTAACTGACGTGTCTTTTTCGCCGACTTTAGCAGTAGCATAGAACCATTAAATCGGAGCATGCAAATAGCAGTCAGGCGCATCCTGTACGCCTAACGTCGAACGTCCTAATTTTTAATTGCCGACGCGTGTATATTGTTTCATTCGATGAAATAAATTACGGCTAATCGCGACGGAGCGTTGAAAAATTGCAGGTCATCTTTGCAAACTTATTTCCTCGATTCCTTCGCGATAAGCATCATTTGTTCGCGACTTGCGGTTTTCGACCGAGCAAATTGATTGTAAATGCGCACGCGGTGATACGATGGTGGGGCGACAGGGGAAGAGAGGAGGGGGATGAAGGAGAAAAAGGGAAGAAGTGCGCGGATCGTGTGGCAGAGCGGAGGAGCTTAGCAAATTCATAACGCTTTGCGTGCGCGTAGACGGTGCTCCTGAGTAAAATGATAACTCGATTGCTAGTAATTTGTTAAGAGTAGCCTTTACTATTGGTGGAAACGCGCGGAATAACAGGTCGCGTTGCTCGTAACGTCCTTCAAACGTTCCTATCGATTCCGAGAGTACGCACGGAGAGACGTATAAACGAAGTTCACCGTCGAAACATGCTAGTTGGTCGGTAACGGTGCTTGACCGATTGTTGTTGGAGTGACTGGTGTTTCGGTGTCTCGGATCGTTTTGCCCGTCGGCACAGGCAAACGCGTATCGCGCGATCTTTGTTTTTTTTTTTGTTTTCCCCCTTTTCAACGTAGAGTACTCTTACTCGCATACGTACGCGTTACGCGATCCTAAATTTGTGGGACCGTTGCGCGTAGTATAAGAGGCGGAAAATGTCAGACAACGAGGGTAAATCATGGTGTCACTCGCGCCAAAATTGCGTGGTGCAACCGCTCTTAACAGGTAACCGAAGCGCGTATTTGTTTCGCGATTTTTCAACAATAGAAGAAAACTTTTTGCAAGGAAGCGAGTAACCTCGGAACACACACGGGTCCATTTTATCTTATCGCTTGCCTCGGCAGATATATCGAGGCAATGATGTAACACGTGGTGTTTCAAAATAAATTCAACGCGTTGATGATTCTCGGTGGAAAGTTTTCCAACTCGTTTTCCGTGATTCTCTACTTTCTTCGTTGAACAAAACGAATATGTTTAGAATTGTTCGCCGCATAGGCGATCGTCTTGTTAACGACGATCAAAGTTGCATTGTTTTGTTGCGCTTGTTTCGACAGACGAATGTCGTAGAGGTAGTTACGCGGTAAATTCGGAGGAGCGCGTAGACTTAAGGATGTAACTTTCGTAGCGTAGAATAATTAAAATGTCAAATTACGGCTTAAGTAACGTGTGACCATCATGTATATTAACGCTGGCTTCCTAATTTTAGATTTATACCAAATTACTATGGCATACGCTTATTGGAAGAGCGGAAAAATGAACGACCACGCTGTGTTCGATTTGTATTTTCGAAAGAATCCTTTCCAAGGCGAATTCACGATCTTCGCCGGTCTCGAAGAGTGTGTTAATTTCTTGGAAAAATTTCGTTACTCTTCTAGCGGTAGGTATCCGTTTCCGAGAACATTACGAATCCGTCGATCTTTACGATTTACGAATAAAAACTTTACGCGTACGCAGATATTAAGTACTTGAAGTCGACGATGCCGTCGTTGGTCGATCAGAGATTTTTCGAATATTTAAAAGACCTATCCCCGAAAGATGTGACCATTTATGCCATGGAAGAAGGTTCGGTTGTTTTTCCAAGGTCTGTAAAAATTGGATGAAAGTTGCAGAGAGTATTTATTCAGTTATGTTTAATCATCCTCATCCGTGTCATCATTTAGGAAACTTATTCTTGCCCTTAAGACAGCAGTTAAAGTTAATGTTCCAAATGCTTATCAACATTACATATATCGATGAAACGTGAAATGTTAGTAAGTTAAAAGCTCAATAAGAATTGATATGTTATGCAGAATACCATTACTAAGAGTAGAAGGTCCATTAATAATGGTACAACTTTTGGAAACCACTCTGTTGACGTTAGTTAACTATGCAAGTTTAATGGCAACAAATGCAGCCAGATATCGTATGGTTGCTGGGAAAAATATAACATTGCTAGAGTTTGGCCTACGAAGAGCTCAAGGTCCTGATGGTGGTTTAAGTGCATCAAAGTATAGCTATATTGGTAAATATTTCACCTTCCACTCATTCTTTTTAAACCGTATCATATACAGTGGCAGCAAGAAATATTTGAACATTTTTCAATTGGGTAGCTTCTATATTTTTTTTAGTCAAATGAGACAACAAATTCACAAATTTTCATAGTCAAATAAGACGACAAATTTCACAGTTTTTATAGTCAAATAAGACGACAAATTTCACAGTTTTTATAGTCAAATAAGACGACAAATTTACGAATTTTCCCAGTCAAGTGTGACAACAAATTTACGACTTTTTATAGCGCTTTAAAACTATCGTTAAACAATGCAAAATTTTATTTAATTGGAGCTAGTTAATTAGTATCTAAATGACGAAATAAATACAGTGGTGTACAAATACTTTTTGTAGCTACTGTATTATAATTCAATTATCTAAGAACATTTATTATATCGTTTACTATACGGGGAAAGTATCTCTTGAAAAAAACTTATGCTATTTGTTTCTTGTATCAGTTCCTTAAATCAAAATCAATAAGTGGCACTGTTCTGTAACAGTTTGTACCATCTTTTGCTGGTGACTAACAGTTCAGGACAGGTTGGATATATTTGTATTTGCGCAGCTAACGAAAAAAAAGTTATATTTAAATGCGTATTTAATATATATATATTTATTAATATTGGCCGTTCGCGGTCGGAACAAAATAATGTTTAACAAATTTTCGATCGATCGTTAACTCTTTTTGAAGACGCGGGATTTAACGAATCTTTGCCCTATCGTTAACAGAGATGTCTATTAATGATATTAATTAGAATTTCTTGCTTTCGAAATTGCCAATTTAACATTGTCCAAGAAATAAAAAAAAACTCGTGCAGCTATTTACGAGACTCGACCGCAAAGGGTTTAATGTATATTTAGGAGTATGCAAAAGTTTTAATCTCGATTTAATGACTTTACCATCCTTAAACCAATCCAATTCTTTCGCATGGTAATCCGAGACTCGGCGGTATGGTAGCAAAAAGTTAGTATAAAATGAAGGAGAATACTTCGAAAATTAATTTGCGATAAATGAAAGAGAATTGAAAAGTAGAGACTAAAACTTTCGCATACCACCTAACATTAATGATATTCAATGGAACTCGCGTTATCGATTAATCGCAATAAAGAAATACTTGACGAATGGTATTAATCCCTTTATTTATACGCGAACGATAAAATTGCGGCGATACAATTTAGTTTTAACGTTTTGAAGGTGGTTTCGATGGCACGAGCAACGTGTTGGCAGGAAAGCTTTATAATATCCCTGTAAGTGGAACTCACGCGCACGCATACATCACATCTTTTACCGGTATCGATGATTTACAAGATAAGGTGAGGTAATATCTCGACAAGGGGGATTGCAAAGTTACCGAAATGTTTGTCGTTACCGGTAATACCGAAAAAACAAATATTTGCCAGCGTTATTTATCGATAATACCGGTAGTAGTTGATAGATAGAATAAATAGTTTATTAATTTCAACCCTCAATGCCGAGTAATGAATTTCGTTAACACGTATTATTTCACGCGCCTTTTACAGATCCACAGACCTGGACTTTACAGATCAAAATTATGTCGAAGACAGTGCGTCGCGCAAAAATATTTATTTATAATTCCTGTCGTTCCGAAAACACTGTTGTCTTATTCTAGTCCGAATTCGTAATGTCGCATGGTGCGACATTAAAATAGTAACGGGGCCAGGTAGCCCCCTAATGATTCTATATAACATTGGATAGTCTTATCCTGTACCTCGCCAGTGGTATTACCGATAAATACCAGTAACGGTATCAGCGGCACTGCAATCCCCGAACTCGAGCAATTCGATCGCACGACGATATTTCGCGCTAATATTTTCCGTCCGTTTTGCAGACTTTGGCGCATAAAGAAACGGGGGAAATTTACGATGTACTGGAATTAGCTAGCAAATATCGGGACGCCATAGCAGCAGATGTAGGAACGCTAGTCTCTGAGGCTTCTAGCGGTGAATTAGCTGCTTTAATTAGTTACGCTATTGCTTTCCCGCAACGATTTATCGCTCTTGTAGACACATACGATGTGAAAAGGTATGATATCGTACCTATATTTTATTTCTACTTACCCGTTCCAATTTTCTTGTTCCCCTTCTCTATTTCTTCTTTTAAATGTGTCTTGAACTATTTTTCTTTTGCATAGTTTCTTTTTATTTCTTTCTATTTTTCTTATTTTTTTTTTTTTTTTTTTTGTATACGCGAGTAGTTATTTCTTTCGTTCGTATTTAACGTGTATATCTCCTTTTAACATTTGTACGTATCTATATATTTGACTATTTGCATGTATACATTCCGAACATTCTCGTTAATTGTATGTAGTAGCTGTAAAGTAGTATAAATTAGCTATCTCTACGAGTAATTAATATTTACTTTTATCTTCGTTTTAATATGCATGAGTGTAAAGTATCGAGAAAGATAGATGAATATAGATAGATGCCTGAAGCTGCTTAAAAAAATACATACATTCAAGATTAAATGTATAATAATTATAAATATCTGTGTTACCCGTGCCTCTATTCGACACTTTCAAGCTAATCACGAAAGCTTCGAAGTTATTTTAGAAGAATCGACTAACGATACACGCATATATATATACATATGTATATATATATATATATATATATCAACGAAAATTTTCCGCGTAAAGTGCGAAAGATGTATATACGAGAGAAATATCGCGGAGATATTCGATCAGTAACGTTCGTTACCTTTAACTTAAAATATGTTTAATTGGATTTGATATGTGCATTAGTAATTCTAATTAGAAATTCACAAAGCAGGCATGTGATGAAACATATACACACTGTAAGCCTAACAGGAGTGTGTTTATAGCATCGAAGCCTCGGCCAAGAGACAGGCATGTATAGCCAGCCTAAATGTAAAGAATAAGCGTCTAACAAATGGGTCCAATACACATGCCCAAAATGGTGTCAGAAACAATCCAATTATATCAGAATCGACTTCGCATCACAAGAATGGCTTTTTAAGACGAGGCGAATTGGGTGAGCTCTATGTGAGGTACGATTTTACCCTCTTTGTCTGCTTTGCAGGATAAATCATCATTTTTGGTCTACTTTCTTTCATTTATCAAACACGGTTCCCGATCATTCGATTATCTTCTCATCGACGAGAAACATACATTGCTAGAATTTTTGTTCAACCCTTTAACTACGGGCGCGTCGCGTTAACTATAGACGACGATGCGAAACTTTCGTAAAACGCGCGGATGCCGTCGATAAGCGATTTCAACATTTTAGTCAAGTCTATTTATATTACTATATTTCCCCCCCCCCCCCCTTTTTTTCAAATAATAAATATTTGTATTCGTATGCGAGTGCTGCGGCGCATTCGTATCCGAGAGAGTTCGTAGAAATTTGTATCTTAAATTAGATTCACGTTTTGGGGATCACGACTTCTCGAAATATACGTAATTAAAGGGTTAATATTTATTCCGTTAGATCAGCGGTTCTTAACCATTTTAAAGCTACAGAACACTTTTGATTGTAGGGAAATTTTGCGCAACAACCTCGATTACTAAGTCCGTAAATTGGGTAACAGAAATAAACGTCTACGATACAGATCGATAATTAATTATACTTATTCTCTCGCTGTGGGAATTCTTTTCTTGCGATTTTTCATAGCTTTGCCGAAGCCCGGTTAAGAACCGTTGCGTTATATGTTCGATCGTTACATCAAACTACGATATTAAGTTAATGATTCGGGATAAAAGACGAAATACATTTGGAATGAAGCATTATCTCACTTAGTTGCAATTCTGTAAAGCGGGCAAATCTGAATTTTCGTTGTTTCATTTGTTCTCGTAAGACAGTGTAATAAAAAGGATCTCGGGGGAATTGTGAGTTTACTCGGCGAAGAATTTTGTACATATTGTATTATATACGGCCTTATATAGTACCCTTCCCAATTCAGCCATGTAACAAAATAACCATTAATATGTTTGATGTCGTATTAATAATCGAGTTACGTACGCATTAGTTCTATGAACTTAAGCTGTGCTAAAAAAAAAAAAAACATCAGCCACGGCAATTAAGAAAATGTGCTGAAGGAATAACCAGAGATAAAAAGAGTTTTGTACTTATTAACACGCAAAAGATTTATTTTTCCGTTTGTACATGAAAATATTGTTGAAATTGTGATACCACCCTCTTTGCATGTAGTACAATATTAATTCATACTGGTTTAATGTAATTTACGATAGATAATTGGAATCATTAGAAACTTCATGTATTCTCATTTAATCACTGGTAGTGCATGCTTAATATATCTCTTTGTAGTGGATTTTAATGTTACTCGCGAGGAATCGTTACACCGTGTGTATATTTTTCAATACGAGACAAAGCAATTATGCAGAAACGGTACACCGCGGGCTGTAGATGTGTTACACGTAACCGTTTCAGTGGCTTCGGAAACATTTCCAAGCAACCCCTGCTCTTCTTTAATTTCGTATTAAAAAAATTCTAAGTGGCGCGATTGCACTTTTTTTTTCGCAATTTCCATATCAGTAAGTTTTAAGCGACGCACGGTGTGTGCGTGCACCTTTTCTAAATCTATATTAAATAATTCTAAGGCGGTTAAATTATACTTGTCTTATTTCCTATCATCTCGATGAATCGCGGCTTTTCCGCGAATAAGCGGGAATATATAATAATTGACGCAATCGCGAAACGTCGTTTAATAATTTCCAATTGACGCAATCGCGAAGGCGTCGTTGAACAGTTTCGAATTGACGTAATCGCCGATGTGTCCCCGCCAACTGAAACGGTTAAACCACTGTGTAGTAGATGCACGCAAAACTAATATTATGTTTTTTTTTCCGTCCTACTTTGTAATGCGCGAGCAATGCAACTGATAAGTAAATTTTGTACTCAGGAGTGGTCTCCTAAACTTCTGTGCAGTGGCACTCGCTCTAAACGACTTGGGCTACAAGGCGGTTGGTATAAGAATCGATAGCGGTGATCTAGCGTATTTAAGTAACACCGCGAGGGATATTTTCGAGAGAATCGCTGTCAAGTACAATATTCCCTGGTTCGCTAAATTAATGATCTGCGCGTCGAACGATATCAACGAGGAGACCATTCTCAGTTTAAACGAGCAGGTAAAAAAAACCATCATCGTGCGCGAAAGGATATCATTTCGCAAAACGAACTTTTGTACAGTTGGTCGCGCAAAGTCTACGTACACTTATAAATTTGAAATATTTAACAACGTACAAGAGCTCCGACTATTCCAAGAACGCTAACTTTATTTGTTAATAATTAGCTCGTTAAGAACGTTATCAAAAAGCGTCGATGTTTTCCCGAATTATTCGAAGACTCGACTTCATAAAAATTTGCGTACGCGCATCAAAGCATCCGAAGCGAATCGTTGTAATTGTATTTATACTTTCTTCGGATCCTCTGATGCATCTGCGATGCTCTATAATTTGATACAAGTGAAATTATATTTTCTATACTTTTAGATAATATATTGTGTTGTATTCGTGTAATTTTAAAGATACTCCGTTTGTTTGAAGTATCTTCTAAGTACGTTTTTCGTTTGTAATTTTTCCATTAACCCTTTTCGCTACGAAGGACGTTTTAATTAAAAATTAATATTATTTCTATTATTATCCGTGTACGTATTGTACTATAATTATCCGGAGTATTGGGATATATTTATATATATACTCGGACCGTTTCATCTACGAATCGAGAATATTTTCAATTGTTAAGTGCCGTAGCGAAATGGTTAATAAAATATTTGTAAATATTTAAAATTTAAATTCTGTGCGTAGATCTCTTTGCGGCTGACCGTATTTGTGTACTTTTTCTCACACGAAAAGGCCATTGTGTATTTATTGTTCTTATAGAATCATAAGATCGATTGCTTCGGAATCGGAACGCATTTGGTAACGTGCCAAAAACAGCCGGCGTTAGGTTGCGTTTATAAAATGGTCGAAATCAATGGCCAGCCTAGGATTAAGCTGAGCCAGGAAGTTGGTAAAGTAACGATACCGGGAAAGAAGGATGCGTTCAGATTGTACGGCGCGGATGGATACGCTTTAATCGATCTTCTGCAAAGATCCACGGAGGAGGTGCCGCAAGTGAAGCAAAAAGTTCTCTGCAGGCATCCTTTCCAAGAATCCAAAAGAGCTTACGTTATTCCATCGCGGGTGGAACCATTGCACAAGGTAAATCAGCAGCGCGCTCGTTCCCAAACTATCGATTGCGCCTCGCTAGTAGGGTAAAGTACTCTGTACTCGACACTTTCTATCATTTCAGGTACTAATAAGATAAATCATCGTTACGGTAGATACTAAACAAATATCAAAATCAGTTGTAGTTTACAAAAAAAAAGTTACAGATCACATTAATTTTAAACTAGGACCTCAATTTATCCTTTTTCTTTTTTCCACCTTTACTGTACTCGAAATATACGTACCGTGCTTCGAAACTATTGGCAAGTAGTGTACACGTATATTCTTATTTAAAACAGACACGTTCGTTGGGAAACTTTTTTGTATAACAGACTTTTTTGTATACGATTATAAATCTCTCCTCGCTACCTAGTCCGTACGATGCGACGAAAAACGATTGACAGAATGTTTGGGAACCACTGTAACACGAAGTATCGACCGGGTTTAAGAATAGAAACGAATTATACTTTTCTGTGAATAGGTGTACTGGAAAAATGGTAAATTATGCCAACCTCTACCGACGCTACAAGAAATACGGAACAGAGTTCAGGAGTCGTTAAGATCGCTTAGAAATGATCACAAAAGGAATTTAAATCCCACGCCGTATAAAGTAAGTTTCGCTATAGTAAATATATATCTGGCGATTAAATATATACGAATATTTGGAATATCTTGCATTTCATATGATCGCGAGACGTTCCCAGAAACTAATGGATAAAATTTACGGCAACTCGCTTTAGGTGGCCGTTAGCGATGATTTGTACAATTTTATACACGATCTGTGGTTACAAAACGCGCCGATCGGCGAACTGTCGTGAAGCTGTGTGATCGTGATCAAGGAATAATGAACAACAAAGAAGACTCTACAGTTGTATTTGAAGAACCGTGGCCTACCATCGTATCTCGAGTTGGAGGTTTCAAAAAAAATTTATTTTTTACACTACTTAACAAAGTCCTAATTGTACAAGCATCATCATTCAACTATAGTAGTATATTTTGATAACTTATGGAGAGGGGAAAAAGAAAAAAAAAAGAATCACAACACACTACGATACACGATGCGACGTTTATATAGTTTTGTAAGTAAAGGACGGATTACCTTCAGGAACCACTTTTAGATTGTATCGCGTGAAACGTACGATAACGTTTGTAGCAAATTAATATTAAACACGTAGAGAGAAAGAGAGAGAGAGAGTGTGGTGTGGAGGTGTCGGAAAGTTCGACAAAATCGAACTTTATTTTATTTCGATTCGAATGGCCGAACCGAATCGAGCAATCGAAAAGTCCGAACGGTTCTAAATAAATCGAACGAAACTAGTGGACATCGTTAGTTGAATAAATAATACCAGTGAATATAAATTTTTCGATATTAACTCTTTGCCATATAATGGCGAAGTATAGGATGGACTATCCATTCATATGTAGTTCTTAGTTCTTAATAGTTCTCTCTATTTTAAATAAATACCAGGAACCGTATATCGTACGGATATCGTCCCTGAAGGGTTAAATAGAACGAAGACGCGCACTGTATTTGTAATAAAGTTTAGTTTCACGTGCACTTCCCGTTTCGTTATGCAATATATAGGATTATCGAGTCTAAATTAATTCCAACACTTCAGTGTGGTCTATATTTGACACAGTATTAAAGTAATAACTAGCTAATGTTGCGAAATATAGTCACTGAAGAATTCGTAAGACCAATGAACGAACAATACGTACTTGTGCAGAGAAAACTTATTTCTTTTTCTTCTTTCGGTGTACTTACTTTGCACGTGTTTATCTGCTTAATGTTTATTCACTGTCGTGGGTTCATTTACTGGTCATTCTTATCCTGTTTGAAATGCAAAGTATGCGTGAATACGGAAATCGATTTTTTTCGAACCGTTCGGAAATCGAAGTTTTGGATCGCGGAACTGTGTTCGAATATTCGAATATTCTATTATACACGTCTAGTAGAGAGACTTGGGTTTTTTTTTTTTTTTTTCTAAACATGATACACGAGGGGTACAACTTAATTGTGTACAATTTAGAGTACTAATGATTTTACATGTAAACGAAATTGAATATGTATATCTATAGACATATATATGTATGTATGTATGTAAAATGGACCAAGTGACTAGTAGGTCATTATTTATAATTTTGGTCATTACGAGTAATGTCTAAAATGGTCAGTCGAATCTGAAAAATATTGATTAATTTAGCAAATACGTTTTCTTTGGGCAATTTCATTTCGAAGGGAAAATAGCTGATTTTTGTTCATTAATATTTGTATACTTTTATTTCGGAACGATACGTTAATAAGTTCGCCAATAATCTTTAGTGAATTTGGAAAATCCAGATTACTAATGCTAATGTTGATACAAAAAAATAGTTACTTGCATAATGTTCTTTAGATACTAATTGCTTAGTAGAACGCGCGAGACTTTGATGGCATTTAGAATTACGTAATTTCTTTTCATAACGCGACCACATAATAACAGTATTTATATCGATCAGAGCCGCCAGTGTTATAAATTGCGATAAACTACCGCATTAAATTTATTTCGCTGGTCGATTTCGTTTGTCATTAGTCATAATGGCTAGGCATTACGAATAATGCCCGTACTAATCACTTAATCCATAACATACGTATACATATATGTATGTATGTATAAAAATAAAGAAAAGTTATAAAATCGCGGTGATGTAAATTAAATGTACATAATTATCGATACGTTGGAAATTTCTTTTTATATAACTATATCGCCGTCTATCGATAATCCTTTCTGGATGATCTTCTAGCTTAAATAAGTTGTTTCTTTTCTCTTTTTTTTTTTTTTTCTAAGAAGAGTTTTTACCGAATTAGGGAGAAGTAATTTTTGTAAAATAAACGCGGTCGTGTTTAACATAGCGATTAAACGACACACGCGTGCTCACAAGCAATAAAAAGTATACAGGCGATTCTGAGTTGGAATTTTCGTTGGAAAAGAATGTACAAATTTCGAGCATAATGTAGAATCCTAAGGTGTTGTATAAATGTGTATAAAAATGTCGATGAAGAGAAATCTATTTGGTATGTGATACGTGTTTCAAAAAAAAAGAAGAAAAAAAAGAGGAAACTTTTGTTTTATATGATTAAGAAGTACGCTGTCTTTTTAAATCACCTTTAATGTATGCAAATATACCTTAATAAAAAACGATTGTTTTTATAAAATAATCGATAATCATTGATGGCGTTCCCCCGAAATGTTTATCCGACGATGTTTCTTTCACGTTTCGTCTCGTTTGTCGCGATATCGGGAATCAATTCAAAATTACCCGATAATTTAAACATTTCTATCTTATGGATTTCTCGATAATTATGCATCGAATTTCTCGAGCGTATAAGTTTGTAACCTCGCAAATCGAATCACGATTGCCGAATGCTCGTATCTTACGAATATGTACAAATAAATGAACCGAACGTTGCTGACGTCAAATATATTAAACAATAGAAATTGTTTATAAAAAAAAAAAAAGGGTTGCAATGAAGGTCAGTGAACGTAAGATAAACGTTTCCTAACCTCTAGCGGATTATCGATAGACACAAATTCGAAACTCGTTGCGTTATATATATATTTTTCGAAAAATTCGTTCTATATTTCCCGCGAGATAAAAATTAAACGTTTGTCGAATCCTGTCGTCAAAAATTTTCTTCTTTCTTAATTCGCAGCATCGATAAATATCGTCGAAGGTTATACAAATTAACCTTTTCGTTTATTATTATTATTATCAATATTATGTTACTGAAAATTGTTAATGTTCGAATAAGCATCGATTTCGTTGGCTAACATTTAAGGACCGTTCGAAGTATAAAAGCAGCGAGAATGTTTCGTAATATTTTCCATTTTGCAGGATAAATCAAAAGGATCGAAAGGGATGCAAGAAACAAGGAATTACTCTTTTATTTGTAACGAATTGAATTTTATTTAACCTCGCGTTACAACAACAAAGATACACGCATATATATATAGATTTACAAAATTATGAGAGCCTTTCCACGGATCATCGTTAAACTCTGCCCACTCGTCGCGCTCTCGTACAGCGTGATCGTTATTATTTTAACCACGTACATCAACGAAAAGGTCACCCCGATTTTCGTCTTCTTCTGCGTCCAAGTGTACTTGAATTGGTACTCGGTGTACTCGATAAGTCGCAACGCGACCACCGTGGAAGTCGAGGCGATGGGCAAGAGATTGTACGTGTACAATAACAAGATAGGGAAGCATTGCGAATACAAGTATTGGTACTGCGAGAAATGTAACAATTACACGTGCAAACCGACGCAGCATTGCGCCTTCTGCAAGAAGTGTTTCCATTTCCGCGACCACCATTGCTTCTTCTTAGGTGCTTGCATACTCAGACAGAACATAGGCAATTTTATACTATTTTGCTTCTACGCTTCGTTAACGTGCGTCTACTCGTTGTGCAGCCTCGGGCCGTACTTATACGAGAACATAAATCGCGTGATTCGAACGGACACAGATTCTTTCAACATATTCTTGAACTTCTGTTTCCCTGTCGCGCTGGTCAGATTATTCCACTCCAGAGAGAACACTTACATATTGCTGGTGACCATGTTCGACGTGTCGGTCTCTATTTTGTGCATTTGCCTGGTTTACGCGACGTGGAAATTGCACAGCTGCATGACGGGGAAACAGCGGTACGCGAACGTGTCCGGCAAGCAAAGTTTCAGAGAGATTTTCGGAAGCTACGGTCTATCGAATATCATCTTCCCGTACAATGGTTTGATTGGAACTAGAGATCTGAATGGGAAATACGAGTTGAAGCAGGTGTAGCGAATAGACGGCGAATACTTGTCCGCGTTTATACGGGTTTTTGTATCACGAGTGTAGTAGATGGTTACTAGTACGCGTGCATCGATGCAAGACGATGGGTTTATGTTAATGGCACGCAAAATACTGCAACTTCGATGTATTCTAACTGCAACGCGAGAATAAATGAATTAAATCCATCGCTTGCATCCGATACGCGTATCAATGTCCGTAGAAGATCGGTTATCAAAGGATGGAAACGCTCGCGCAATTTTGATAAGGAACACGTACACGTTTTTTTTCCGATTACTTTAAATTGTATTATATTGTAATAAATATCACATACATCGAATACATTTACACGTTTGTACACCCGCGCAAATCATACTGTGCACTCTTCATACAAAGTTTCATAAATACAATGGTATGATATAACTTTCCGAGCTCTGCTATACGTTCGTATGTATAATAAAGGTTGCAATGCGAACAATCGCAATTATCTAGGGAGGGTCGTGCGCGGGATCCCGAATATATCCGGGAAAGATAAATTTCTTCATCTCATCCGGATTTTATATCTTCGGATTCCTCCTGGTATCGAAAAATCATGAAAGCGTTTTAACCCTTTAACGACGACCTCCGTACATCGTACGGACTTTAATTTCGCGTGTAATTATTGAGAATAGAATAGCTGCTGATTTCTAATTAGAGAAACGCGACCTGAACCTTTATATATTTGAAATTACATCGTATCGAATTAAATTGTTATACCAGCGTAATATAGACCGCGGATCTTTATGCAAATTCGAATTTTACGTATCGAATTAAGAAAGCGAGATCTCTATACGGAATTGTTTCATCTTCAAGTTATCGTAATTCATGGTCTTACTTCTAATATTTTCTGTATCTTTGAGATTAGCATTTTGTACCTTTTTACATATTTAAATTTCGTATAAATGCGTGCGCGAGTCTACTATACAATCGTTGTGTAGGGTTAACGCAAAACTGGCCTCTGGAATCTCGAAATTCTCGCACGTATCGAGAATATTGACAATCGCGGATATTTTCGCGATCTCGACTAGGATACCGCGCGCACCCCTAAAATGATCGTTACGCGTTATTTGGCTCTAACTTTGATCATAAAAATAGGTAACAGCGAATTTTTTGGCTACACTTTTATTAAAGTGTTACTCTCGTGGAATTGTTCTCTTACGGATCTAGCGTATCAAATGTTAAGAAAAATCTTTCTTTATGGAAATGCGGAACAATCACATCATATACCGATCTGCAATGAAATTAAAAGATCAGAGGCGAATCGATTCGCGTATCCCTCCCTTTTCCCGGTAAAATTCTTAATTCAATTATAGTCGGTGATAATTACCGTAAAAAACATTCCGTATCTAATTAAATATTCCTTTCATAGTTCTGTGTGCGTGTGATGTTGGGCTTTAAAGTCATTGGGATGAATAAATACTCCTTCCACCGTTACCCATTGCGCGTGTGGAGAGTCTCCAGAATAATCGCCCACTACTTCGCTCTGTCCGCTAATTGGACTGCTGTAAATTCTTCCGCTTACCGTCAAATATCTGTACACGATAAACAGGCGTCAAATTAATTATTTGGCTCCATTTTAAGCTTGCATTACTGCACCGATACTTTTTTTTAACGGGGATTTAACGCTTAACGTTAATACGCTCTGCACGGTCTTGATAATTCCAGAAATATTGAACTTCGTAATAAGAGCTTTTCGAATACGCTAACTTCAATAGTTTATCGATATCAAGGTTTATATAAAGAGGAAAATCTCTTGATTCTCGTTTTACTTTGGCATACGTAGAATCGCCCTGTGTAACTTTTCCCAGGGTTCATCGAACCCCCGAAACTTTTACAACGTTACGCGTAACTCACTTGTGCGTGTCCACGTGATTCAACTTAATAGGAGTATCCCTCTTCCAGAAGTCGGTGTCGCACATCAGAAGCCAATTGTCGCCGGTGTCTCCTTCGCCCTTGCTATCCCCGTAAGCGGATATCTCTTGCTTACCGCTGAGCGGCGAATTTACGTGGTGTGAATGGAGATTCTTCTTCGTCGCTATGTGCTCCAGTCTTACGATTGTCCCGCATTCGATTGGCTCGCTGTTCAAAATATATTAGCTATCGTTAGCGGGTACGATCGGGTACGCGATATTTCTCGATATTAGAAGCGAAACAATTCGATACCCTCGCGTACACGGCGCGTTCCTCGATCCACCTTTTACGAGCCAGTAAGAGTTACCGTCTTCTTTGGCCACGGTCCCCGTGACCGATTGCTGCCCGCTACCGCTTCCGTATTTTATGTCGTGGGAATGTAATCGTACTTTGTAATCCACGTTCATTAATTTAAACACCGAACCGCACGTTACATCTTGCGTACCTTTTGCTGTACAAACGACGGAACGTTCGGTTCACAAACTTCGTTACTTACGATTCGTTTTAATACGTTTTAACCCACCATCCCACGATGAGTTATTTAGTTCTAGTTTTGTCATTTTTCAGGCATTGGAGGCTTAGAAAAAAATCTGGGAAAATTCTGAGCCACGTATCGGAGTCTCTAATTTAATATAAGAGAGTCTTTACTTAAGCGAAATTTTTAAGCCTGTTTTGGGGAGGAAAATAAAAATTCGAAAAAAAGCCCTGGGAGAAATTGAGTACTTTTTCTTAGAACTGTGAAACCCATTGTGGGAAGAATGGGTGGTAATATAATTGTCTGGAAAATTTATTTAGTTTTGCCGTGCTTGTTCAAGCTTTGAGTACTGCTACATATTTATTTTGCACCTACTAACATTACAATAAAATTAGAGAAAGTAGAGAAGGTAAATTGTGAGCTAAATTTGATATCCCAAAGGAAGGGCTAATGAAACATACGTATAAATAATACGTATAAAATAAATAGACTGCAGATGTTTGTGCATTTGTAGGAGGTTCAAGCATTCCAAAGTATTTATAATATTAGTGCAAAAAGGTTGCAATATTTACAGCACAAAACTATCTTCTATTTGAGTTGCATTTCTTTGCAGTATCTGTTCAGAAAGAGATGAATTTGCACAAAGATCCGCGATCTACTGATAAAAAGTTATCAATGTAAAGAAAGTAAAATACGTGAGACACGTGTAAATACAGTGGCTTCAAAAGCTATTTGTACGCAGTCGAATTCACTTTGACTTTCGGCTACCAATTATAATTAGACTTATGTACGTAAAGTTTCCTGTAAATTTAGCGGCACTTTTGCGCGACTACAACAATTCACTGTCGCGCAAACGAATCGTGGAACTCGATTAAGAAACGCCTACCTGAAAAATGCAAACGCGTACAAATATTATTCTCAGCCACGGTATACGATACGATAATTTTGTTAACGATAGTTGAAGCGTTGATAACATTTCAAAACATAGAATAGTAAATTTTGACACCTCGCAGGATGGTGGAAATACCTTGTACGGAGCTCGTCCAAATCGTAAATATCGCGAACGAAATCGCAAACGTGGAACAGACGAGATTTTCTTTCATTTTTCGAGCAACAACAAAACGTTGGATTCGCAGAGAAAGAGAAGCCGACGGCTATGATCCACGTGCATATATCGACGCGTGTCGGCTTTCTATTGGTTTGACGGATCTGAGGCATAGAGAACGTTCGCGGTTGAAGCGAAAAACGAAGGGGGAATCGACCGCTGAATTACTAGCAGCCGTGTTGGTAAGGCATTTTGGTAATGCCGACGGAGCATTGAGATCCAGTGCCATCTTTCGAGTGGCGGCTAAAAAACGAGACACGTAATAGGAACGTTAAATGAGCGAGGAGATGTCCGAGCTCCTGCTCTTGCTCGTGACGTCACAAACAAGGATCGCCGTAACAAGGTACGATGTACTTTTCTCTTCTAGCCATGGAAAATCAACCGATTCCACGATGTCTATCGATAATTAGCGTACTTTTGCGATTGGATCGCAAAGATAGAATTTCTAGCAGCTTTCACGTGTAGCTTTCGATACGAACTTTGTTCTGGATAATTAATAAATAAGGATTACTTAACGCGACAATCCCGCAAGCGTATCGTCGATCCTTAGAATTGCTCGTTAATTACTCGCTGCTACGAAACTTAATTAGAATGTACGTACACGCGTCGCATAAGCAACATCCTTAGATGTTTTCACGTTTAGCTTTCGTTAACGTATCGTTTCTAATTAGCGAGCTACTAAATACGGGGTAGTGGTGAGCAGTTTCGGATCCGGAACGGATTGCACACGGGGAAACGGGGAACGCAGGGATCACGGGAAGCAAGGAACACAGAGAAACGGGGGACGCGGTGAAACAAGGAATACAGGGAATAATAGAGGGAAACAGGGAACTCAGTGAAACAGGGAATACAATAAAACAAGGAACACAGAAAACGCAGGGAAACAGGAAACATAGTGAAACGCGGAAACACAGAGGGTTGTGTCATAATTAGTTACTGATATATTTTATTGTGTGTACAGGTTCCGCGGATGTTTGAGATGCACGAGGAGATGTGAACCTTTCGACTACTCCTTGGATAGCCATTCCATTTCGAAATTCGACGAGGAATTAAATGAAGGATTAATCAAGAATATTCCACGGTTCGGAATTATCGCAAGTGAGCAGTGGTGAGCAGCTGCTGATCCAGAACAGCCGAGCTAAAGGGAAAAGGAAGAACTCGAAGAAGTAGTTTAATGCGTGTTAATTTATATTATATATTACATAAGTTTTAATTGTAAGATGTATTGTAAATGGGTTTATAAGAGTTAATATATAAGAAGACTACTGTAAAACTTAGAACATTACTTTTATGAATTATATTACTTTATATTTTGTTATATATATTAGTAAATTGTAAGGTGAATAGTAATAAGCAGTAGCTATTAATTTGTAAGAATATTTAGACATTTTTGTAACCTGTACTTTGACATAAAGTTTCAATAAATACCTAATTAAAGATACTTAATTGTTTAAACAATTACTACCCTGTCCAGCGATCCTAGAATGACCAACTCCAATCCTTTAAAGAGAAGTACCGTGAAGGAACTATAATAATAAGGTTCCGAAGCGAGAAACTCTAAAAAATAGTCATCAGTCCAATTAAATTAGTTTTAAGATAAATAAGATTTCTTGAAAATGACGTCATCTTGCCATGTTCACTGGATACCTCTTCGCAACTCATATTCGCCTAATACAAAGTTGCCAAATCGGCCTAAAAATTTCAGGATTCCGATTTTCAGAGATTTAAATTTCCCGCGCTTTTTCGCTGCTCTCCGAATACCTCCTCACACATCATATTCGCCTAATACAAAGTCGCCAAATTGGTCGAAAATTTTACTGTGACTCTAAAAGTCTCGGCAATTCTTGGAAAATGACGTCACATCTCTGACGCGCTGAAATTCCTGGAAATGACGTCATCTTGATATGTCAGTAGATACCTCCTCGCATATCATATTCGCCTAATACAAAGTCGCCAAATCTACCGAAAATTTCACCGAGACACCAAAAGTGTCGGCGATTCTTGGAAATGACGTCACTTCTCGGAAGTGACGTCATTTCATGGAATACACGTAATTTCTAAGAAGTGACGTCACCTTGCCATGTTCACTGGATACCTCTTCGCAACTCATATTCGCCTAATACAAAGTCGTCAAATCGGCCGAAAATTTCACCGAGACTCCGAAATGTCTCGGCGATTCTTGGAAATGACGTCACTTCTCGGAAGTGACGTCATTTCTTCGAATATACGTAAGTTCCGAGAAGTGACGTCATTTCTTGGAATATACGTAATTTCTAAGAAGTGACGTCACCTTGCCATGTTAGCAGATACCTCCTCGCATATCATATTCGCCTAATACAAAGTCGCCAAATCGGCCGAAAATCTCACCGAGGCTCCAAAAGTGTCGGCGATTCTTGGAAATGACGTCACTTCTCGGAAGTGACGTCATTTCTTCGAATATACGTAAGTTCCGAGAAGTGACGTCATTTCATGGAATATACGTAATTTCTAAGAAGTGACGTCATCTTGCCATGTTAGCAGATACCTCCTCGCATATCATATTCGCCTAATACAAAGTCGCCAAATTGGCCGAAAATTTCACCGAGACTCCGACATGTCTCGGCAGTTCTTGGAAATGACGTCACTTCTCGGAAGTGACGTCATTTCATGGAATTTACGTAATTTCTACGAAGTGACGTCATTTCATGGAATTTACGTAATTTCTAAGAAGTGACGTCATTTCCACGAACTGTCGAGACATGTCGGAGTCTCGGTGAAATTTTCGGCCGATTTGGCGACTTTGTATTAGGCGAATATGATATGGGAGGAGGTATCTGCTAACATGACAAGGTGACGTCACTTCTTAGAAATTACGTATATTCCAAGAAATGACGTCACTTCTTGGAACTTACGTATATTCGAAGAAATGACGTCACTTCCGAGAAGTGACGTCATTTCCAAGAATCGCCGAGACATTTCGGAGTCTCGGTGAAATTTACGGCCGATTTGGCGACTTTGTATTAGGCGAATATGATATGGGAGGAGGTATCTGCTAACATGACAAGGTGACGTCACTTCTTAGAAATTACGTATATTCCATGAAATGACGTCACTTCCGAGAAGTGACGTCATTTCCAAGAATCGCCGACACTTTTGGAATCTCGGTGAAATTTTCGGCCGATTTGGCGACTTTGTATTAGGCGAATATGATATGCGAGGAGGTATCTACTAACATGGCAAGATGACGTCATTTCCAAGAATTTCGGCGCGTCAGAGATGTGACGTCATTTTCCGGGAACTGCCGTGTTTCGTGGGTTTTCCAACAAACATTCGGCCAATTTGACAACTTTGTATTAGGCGAATATGATATGCGAGGAGGTATCTGCTAACATAGCATGATGACGTCATTTCCAGGAATTTCAGCGCGTCCGAGATATGACGTCATTTTCCAAGAATTGCCGAGACTTTTGGAGTCTCAGTAGAATTTTCGACCAATTTTGCGGCTGTGTATTAGGCGAATATGATGCGTGAGGAGGTATCCGGAGTGCAGCGAAAAAAGCGCGGGAAATTTAAATCTCTGAAAATCGGAATCCTGAAATTTTTAGGCCGATTTGGCGACTTTGTATTAGGCGAATATGATATGCTAGGAGGTATCCGGAGCGCAACGAAAAAGCGCGGGAAACTTAAATTTCTGAACAATATTAATTCCTATATTTCGACCGATTTGACTACTTTATACTAGGCGAATATGATATGCGAGGAGGTATCCGGTGAACATGACACGATGACGTCATTTCCAAGAAATCTTTTCAAGCTTACAACTAAATTAATTGGACTGAGGACTATTTTTTAGAGTTTCCCGTATCGGATCTTTTTTACTAAAGTTCCTCTACGGTACTTCTCGTTAAGGGATTTGGACTGGTCATTCTAGGATCGCTGGACAGGTCAGTAATTGTTTAAACGATTAAGTATCTTTAATTATGTATTTATTCAAACATTATGCCAAAGTACAAGTTACAAAAGTGTTGAATTGTTCTTATAAACCAATATACGTTACAATTTAGCGTCAATCATATTAATTCTTAAACTAATCCACTATTGCACTGTTTCTACAAGCTAATTCTTATGAACTAGTTTACAACTCGTCTTATAATTCAATCTAACATAACTTGTAATATATGTGAATTATAATCTATTTTCTAATGTCTATTTCTCCAAGTTCTTCCTTCTTGCGTTTGTTCCTATTAGACTATTGCTCCATTTCAATACATCAGAGGTGAGGAATACTGTTCCTTATGTAGTTCATAATTTTTTAGTAGTCTGCACGAAGAGGTGTTGAACTCAGAAGGAAGAGTAGAGTGAAGTGGAGAAAAATGAGAACAGAGCGCGAAGCGTCCTCCCCCTTCGGCTGTCGGTGGACGACTGTCAAAACACGGCAACCAGCTGGTCGCGTAGGGGAGGGGGTAGCTCACGTGACGTCATCCATTGAAGCACTGTGCGACAGAGAGAGCACCACCTGTTGACAAAGACAGACATATAGACAAAGAACGCACTCTGTATAGACAAAGACAGGATTATAGGCACGATGGAGGGGGATACTGACGTGACGTCACACATTGAAGCACTGTGCGACAGAGAGAGTACTACTTATTGACAAAGACAGTGATATAAACAAAGAACGCACTCTCTATCGACAAAGACAGGATTATAGACACGAAGGAAGGGGTAGTTGGAGTGACGTCACACATTGAAGCACTGTGCGACAGAGAGAGCACTACTTGTTGACAAAGACAGCGTATAGACAAAGAACGCACTCTCTATCGACAAAGACAGGATTATAGACAAGGAACGCACTACTGCGAAACAAGGACAGACACATAGACAAGGAACGGCTACTTTTCGACAAGGAGAGAGATATAGACAAGGAACGCGCTACTTTTCGACAAGGAAATAGATACATGCTAATCATTTATTAATTGCGCTCTTCCTAGGGATAATTTCTGCACCTTTACGCACGAATCGTGTCCTAGACGGTCCAGCGAAACTTCTTCAATTAAAAACGTTCACGAATTATCTCTGTGCGCTTCGTTAAAATATTAAACGAACGTGACGCTTGTCTCTGTTAAGTGGCCCGTTCTCTCGAATAATATTTAGTAGCTCGCTAATTAGAAACGATACGTTAACGAAGGCTACACGTGAAAATAGCCGAGGAACTTGCTTTTCCGACGCGTGTATATATAGATTCTAATTAAGTTTCGTAGCAGCGAAGAATTAACGAGCAATTATAAGGATCGGCGATACGCTTACGGGATTGTCGTTGAGTAATACTTGTTTATTAATTATCCAGAACAAAGTTCGCATCGAGAGCTATGCGTGAAAGCTGCTAAAGTTTCGATCTTCGCGATCCAATCCGTAAAGTACGCTAATTATCGTTAGATACCGTGGAATCGGTTAATTTTCCATGGGTAGAAGAGGAAAGTATATCGTACCTTGTCTCCCAATACGGCGGTCCTTGTCTGTGACATCATGGGCAGGAGAAGGATCTCGGACGCCTCCTCGCACATTCTGCGTTCCCATTACGTTTCTCGCTTTTTCGTCGAAAACTTAACCCGTTCGAGAGATGTCGCTGATCTGAGATTTGTATCGGTATCCTTGTTCGTCTCGCGCGCGGCGTACGTTAAACGTCGAGGGAAAGATTTTCCTGTAACAGAACCGGAAATTTCACGGGACGAAAAAAAAAAAGTGGATCGCGTTGCATTCCCAGAATTCTTGCCTCCGATTTCAGTTGCCAAACGTCGAGGAAAATGTTCCGGGGTGGCAAGAGAATTAGCATATTCCTTTAAATAGCAACTGGCAATTAGTACGCCGGTTTCGCCGCTGGATGGCACAACGATCCAGTGTCCGCGAATTGATTTAGGTCTACGAAAATTTATTTTCCAGTTTGTAGAAAAATTCTATGGCTCGAATACTATCTCGAAATCATACTCGGCTATCGTCGATGTTCGGGTAGTCGTCCCGCAGGATTTGTACGATTTTCGAAACACCCGGCAATAATGCGACTCCGACATGTACAAGGAAAACTTATTATTGTGTTTCTATGAATATTCCTTATCTTCTCGTAGAGCGACGATAAAAAGCGCTGGCAACAGATAAGGAACAATGTTTCAACAAATACGTAGTCGTTCTCACTATTTGACGGAAGCTGGAGAATCGCGTCGCAACTACGGGCGAAAAATTTACTAGTATTTGAAATTGCGCTTCACGGCGAGATTCTATAATTTCACGTTGCGGAATACGTTACCGTTGCTCGCCGTATTATGAGTTTCGCCGAGTCGCAAGAATGCAGCGGGACACGTCGGGGCGGAGATAATGAACAATTTTCGTATCCGCATTGCGATACAAATGCAGTGATAATTTTTTTTCATATTGTAAGGAAAAAAGTATAAGCAAGTGGGGGCGGAAGTAGTTAGTCGGTAATTTGTGTATACTGCTGCTTGCTCTGTACTTTGTGACACAGTACCTGCACGAAAAGTCCGTGGAACTAGGGAAAAACTATCAAATCGAACGATATATCCCGATTGGAACGGGCATACGTTTCTGACACGCGATAACCAGAATATCGATGGACGTTCGTCTCCTCGAATTACGAATATGTGTGAAATATTACGTAGCAATTTTCTTACTCTCGCGATCTATCATCCGCTGACAAGCATAACATAAATAAACCTTACACACGGTGTAATATTTTTCAGCCGTTCTTACCAGCAACGCGTAAATCCGTTTCGAGGATTATCTTTCTGCATCGTTGCTCGATCGCCAGCTCGCACCTACGATCATCGGATCCCCGATTCTTTTTTTTTTTTTTTGTCCTTAACCAGCGAATCATGTCATCGGAATCGCATTAAAATTGTACGAGCGCATCGCGAGAACGCGACTCGGTGACATTTCCAACGAGACGGAGGTACGTTCGACTGTCTTGAATTTGTACCCAGCCAAAGCCAAAGAAATGCCAAGCGAAAGAGGGAAATATGAAAAGTATCCGGAGGATTGAGATACTCGGCGCCAAATCGTTTTACGGCTGCCAGATCTTCGGATTTCACGATTTATCGTTCGCTACATGGCAAACGCTGGCACCAACTGTCAGAAGGCAGCAACCAAGCACGGCTCTTGTGTCTGGGACTGGTAGCAAAATCTACATCGATAATTAGGGGATGCCAAGCCTACATTCGCTCGTCGTACGACGAGCTCCGCTAATGGATATGGGTACTGCAACCAGTTCAGTGACTTCTGTTAATCCCTCTAACAAAGTTGCCACCAATCAAAAGAAAGCGGACAAGTCTAACAAACTCACCGGGGTCAGATTGCCTTTGCTGCGCAAGGAAGCAAGCGTGGTAAACCTTTCTTTGACGGAGAGGACTGCTGTGGGAAAAGGAGCTGATGCTCCTTTGCTCAGACCCGAGAGCAGCGCGAGCTTGGAAGCTAGAGGCACTAGCTGGTTGAGCCTTGGTCCTGGGGTATTGAGAAAATGCGAAACCGCCGTGGGTTTGAGCACTTCAGCTTTGGAGGGTAGACCCATAAATCGCAGCAGAGTTTGCTCTCGCTGCTCCAGTTTGCTTTCGTTGGCATCTAGCTCGCGTTACAGCTTGGCCGCGGGAAATTTCGTTCCCGCGGGTTCCCAGCAGACGCTCGGACGAATCGTTTGTAAATTATGTCTAGCCGATACCTCCCTTTCCAAAACATTTAAGATAGAAGGCTGTGGTTGTTCCTATTGTAAAGATGTACGTACAATCTTCCCATGTATGCTAAGCTTTGTCGAATTGCTATGCTTTAAGAAAACTGCGGATTTTTATATAGATTCATTAATTTTTTATCAGGTATACCAATAAGTAGTCCATTATTTTTAAAGTCTATAGTTGGCCTGAAAAATTTCGCAAAGCGATCGAAAGTAGCAGCAATTGTATTTAAAATAGGGGAAATGTTAGACTTTCGTTAAAGTAGAGATCGAATTTAACAAAAAAAAAAAAATGAATTACTTATTAAAGGATGAAAACTAAAACGGGAATTCGTATCGTCATTTAAATGCTCCAATGTCGATCGTATTAAGTATATTTCGTACTTATTTGCGCGTCCCGTGCGCGCTGTGCCTTTTCGGCAATTTAAATTTCTCATAAATGCATAAAAATCCGCAGTCGAATCGTAAATAACGACGGCGAAAGTAATCCGTATATATATATATAATTGAACGTTTCAGTGTATGAAAGCGTATGTTGAATTTGAAATCGAAGAAGGAGCGTACGAAATTAGTTGTCCAGACGCGCAATGCGAGCAAGGAGCGATACTTTCCATAAAGGAGATATCGAGCCTCGTCAATCCTGAACTTTTGGATAAGCATCACAAATTCCGATTGAATAGAGGTGCGTAAGATTATTCTATTCCGTTACAGAAATCACGGTAATGAAATTAAACGTTACACGGTATATAAATGATAATTATCAATACGTATAATAATTAACTATTTTCCGCGCAACAGATGTATCGATGGACAAAGCGCGCGCTTGGTGTCCGCGCGCGGGTTGCGAAACGATATGTTCGATAAACGCTACCGGATCGAACGGGACTCCTATCGGGCCGGTTCATTGCCCTAATTGCTCTACGGATTTCTGTTCCATTTGTAGGGAGTCTTGGCACAATGGCCCTTGTTCAGATATTTCATTAGGTATACCGTTCGACGGCGATCACATCAAATGTTGTCCTATGTGTTCGGTGCCGATCGAAAAGGACGAAGGATGCGCTCAAATGATGTGTAAAAGATGTAAACATGTTTTTTGTTGGTATTGCCTAGCTTCTTTAGACGTAAGTGCTGCATCTCGGTGATCATTAGACTGCAGATTTTAACGCGTCGAATGCCGCGTGAATCATGAGATGAACCACGCGGTAAAATTTCTCTTCGAACGCTTTTACTTTTATTCCACTTCTTTTGCCTTCTTCCCAATACTAATTTTTGCATTAGTATTAATATCGCGAGCTTTATTTTTCTACATTTTATACGGTTTTTTTTGTTTCGTATGTACTTCGAATCTTTGTATCTTTCGGTCGCGCAGATAAATGTCCCATAAACGCGCAAAGATCCGCAGTTTATTAGTGCCGGTAATTTTACGGTTCCAATGATAATTGATAGTCTCAAATTCCATTCGATGATACAGGATGACTTTCTATTGCGGCATTACGACAAAGGACCATGTAAAAATAAGTTGGGTCACTCGCGTGCATCGGTTATTTGGCATAGAACGCAAGTCATCGGGATCTTCGCCGGATTTGGATTGCTGTTGCTGGTTGCCTCGCCGTTACTTCTATTGGCCGCCCCGTGTATCGTGTGCTGTAAATGTCGCGTATGCGGCTCGTCCAGACTTGAACAGGAGGAAGGTGATACCGCGACATAGAAGAAACGTTAGAAGTTGTTCCATATTCCTGTGTAACTTCTTTCCAGTATGATAAACAGCTAAATTAGGGTATTCAATTTGCGGACATCAACGGCGAGTTATATAGATATACACTGAGTTTATAACGGTATCAGAATAATTAGAGATCGGTCGGAAGCTAATCCTTAGATTTGCGAACACTCGCGTCTGAAACTTTGCGAGGCCTCGAAACCTTCGAAACTATCGCGACTCGATATTGTCGTAATCCAAAATCTTTTCTCCTTTTGTTAGGAATTAATAATCCTAACGAATCCCTTTTATTTAGAAAAAAATCAAATTATTTATTGAATCTAATTAAAGAAAAATCTGAATCTGAGTCGTTTAATCTGATCTTGAAACCAATTAAATTTAACACGTGAATGGCTACAATGAATCGGTGAAATCGTGTAGCAATTAAAATTCTAACGGTAAGAGTATAAAGTTTGAAACGCAAACTCGATCAGATCGTTATTTAAATAAGTTTCGAAATTTTCGAATTGTTAAAATAGCACGAAGTTTCGAGGCGCTTCGAGTATCTCGTCTTTAGACAACAAAAATATAACATCTGTACGCCAAACAGTTGAATTTTTCTTTTAAGTGGAAACATTGATTTTATGGATGTTACTTAACGATGAAAAGCTATTTCCATTACTTCGATATTTTGACGTATTACTTGCAAATTCTAAGCTGAAAAGGTATATCCGCGTGTTAATATATAATATACGTATACTTATACTTCGATTGTTTTTAAGTAAGAAATTTACATTTATCGAAAGCAGCTACTTAACACTTTTAACCCTTTATAGGTTCTGAAAGGTAGTAAGATGATTTCCTATCGTTATCAGCAGTGTCGAACGAAAGCTTTTTCAGACTCGGGAATACTAAACCAGCGGTGGTTCCCTTAACAGAAAATCGTAGCGTAGGATTGGGGGGGGGGGATGGAATAAGTATTAAGTCTGCCAACAAGTAATCCACCATTTTTAATCAATGAGTTTGTTTATTTTATCAAAAGAACAAACTTCTTCTTAAGTAGGGAATTCGCAGCTTTGCCTTTTGCGAAAAACTGCAGCGAACAATGAAAGTTACATTAGAGTTACGATAGTGTTGTAGGTATTTAACTTTGTTAAAAACCAATGCTAAGTTGAACGCGCGAGAAGTGGATTATTTATTGGTACACCTAATAAATTAATTGAATTACCAATAAACACGGTTCGTATCAATTTTTCGTTACCACGAGTAGTAGTTATCTAGCAATTTGGAAAATCGGAATTCTCGAATTACGAAACCCTTAGAAAAAACGAGGCCTTGGGCTATAAGCCCCCTCCCCCCAATCCATGGCTGGTTTTATCAGCTTGCAATTGATACTTTCCCCATTTTAAAATGCCTGTTGTACCAAATCATATACAAATACTCATGATTCTTGTTTACGACATTCCAGAAAATTATACAGTCACTCGCAAAAGTCTACATACAGCTTCTAATGTCAGATATTTAGAAAGATAATAAGAATCCCGACCATTTCAAGAACACCGATCTATCCGTTGATTAATCCTTTGCACACGAACCTTTTTTTTCTCTCACTTATATTGCTAGCAATTTATTTTTGCCCTTATCATTTGATAAAATAAATCCATCGAAAAGAAATAGCGGATTACTTATTGGCACGGCTAATACATATAAATCGACAACGCGATTTCTTGAAAATCTACGTGAAAAGTGTACAAAACTTATTACTATAATTCGTACATTGTTAGACTTTCTAATCTAAAAGTAACATCTTTATCATTTTAAAGACAATTCTATTCGTACGATAAATGATGCTTACCTTACGAAACCCACGTCATCGTAGGAATCTTATTCGTAATTTTATATATTACGAATTTTCGTACACCGGCTTTTAGAATTTTGAAAATCCGCCGCGAAGAAGCATATAAATATTTGAAATTTGAAATGCGTACGTAGACTATTGTAACTGAGTGTAGCTGCATTGGATCGACTGCCATATCCAAAATTGTTTTAAGTTCTCTCCTTTTATAAACTATTAGGTTGGCCAAAAAGTCTTGCCTTTTTTTTTTTCTTTTTAGAACATGGCATTAGTATATCTCAATAGATTATTATAGTTAATATGCCAGGAACTTTGCAAGCTCAAGCAAGATCTGAAAGGGTAAACGTTTCAAAGTATTAATTGAGAATGAAGCACGTAAAGATTGACCGGATTTATCGTGTTTAACGTTACTTTGAAACGGAAGAGGATAAGATGCATTTTCGATTAGCACACTGCACACGTGAAAATGCGATACAAACCAAGAGAGAATAGTGCGCATGATAGAATATATTAATGCTAACGGATCTCTATTTTTGTTTAGAAACCTAATCAAATATTATTTGTTTGCAAGGGAACCAAAAACTTTGAAAGCTCGTAGAATTTATTTGCACATGTTCTTTACTGAAAATATGAAAATATGAAAATTCATGAACGATAAAACGATGAACGTACCTAGTATAATATTTATTTTTTTTTTTAATACGGTAAAAGATCGGTGAGATATCGTTTAACGATGTATTGTTTCTACGCGTCTTTAAAATACGACGAAACTTTGTGGCCAACCTGATGCTTAATCTACGTGTACCAAATAATAGTTTATTTCATGATTCTTTGTTGTTTTTTTTTTCTTTTTTTACGTATGTGATTTGCTTCGTGTATATTTATACAGTAATATTTAGCAATACTCGATGTTCTTTTCGCGTATTTCCCATGTGATTTGTTGATATACGAAAAGAACTTGACGAATATGTGTATATCTGTATGTGTAAATTTGGATAAGCAATGTATATCTATATGTACGTCTGTTCTCTGAATTCAGCAAACCTACGACACACGTGTTTAACTATTTTATCAAACCGTTGGTTGTATACTACGATTATTATTCTTTTTTTTTTCGTTCGTTTACCAGTGCTTCTCTTGTCCAGATTGCTGAATTAATTCTATGTATAATTATATGTGTACATTATTATCAGAATACAAAAATAATGGCGAACTAAGTTCCATTGAATTCGCAAAATCTCAGATTTAGAAAAACTCGTAAGTTTCGATTGCTGATACATACTTAATATATTTACTATAATTAACGATATAACTTACGAATACGATACTTTTTAATTTCGAACGATTATACGCATTGTTCCGTGTGCGTGTCCTAAGCAATTCATCGGATCGACAATAGAGTTTAGACCAAGGGAAAAAAAAAACAAAATAGCGAAAGCACCGTGTTATAATGCGTAAACAATAAAATTAGATAACTACGAAACATGTGCTAAAGCACTTATTAATATTAGAGATGTGCAACAATTCGAAAGTATCTCGGCTTAGAAAATATCGGGATTCTCGAGCAAATTGAGATTCCCGAGATTTTCAGCCTTCTCGGCAACTATAAAATTACAAAAAATCAAATACAGAACAAAAGTAGCAGGCAATTATATCTGATAAAATTAGATTCGAATAATCTTCGAAGAGGAATTATCGATGAAATATATTTGAATCGAGAAAACAAGCAAAACTACGAAAAATGTAACAAAATTTCCTCGTCTTTGAAATGTAAATATCGTGATTTACTATTTTAAGTAGCCCTTAGAATTTTTCTTTTCTCTATTCGGAGAATTTATTCTGGTTCAAATACAGACACTTCGTTTTATTAAAAGTGTAAGGTTCCTTGAATTTTGTAGACGAATCATGATATAATAATATTTGCAAAAATCCCGAAATATTCAGGAATCGCGTGAATCTCGAATATGCGAGATATTTTCGAGTACTTGCGCATCTCTGATTAACATTATTTAATCTAATAACTGTCTAATCGTGACATTTATTTTAACCAGAAGCACATTTGTATTGTAATTGGCATTGGCAGTGATACATTTATAATGCATTCGCAAACGCAGTCGACGTGATCTAATCGCAAACTAATTTGGTTGGTCATTAATAATGAATAAAAGAATAAATTATGCAAACAGCAGACATGCAAATCTCTAATCGGACATATCTTTGCGATTTATCTTGTATTTTCGACTAGAATCGTGTACGTAAGCTGTATTTAAGCACGTAGCAACTGTGTACGTTATATGAACTGTATCGTGTAAATATACACGTGGCATATGTAAAATAATTGTATATGCTACATATTATTAAACATATATATATATATATATATATATATAGTTTAACTTATGCGACATATATATATATATAGATAGATAGATATATAAAATATGTATATATAAAAATACCTGTGTTGGTGCAATTTTGCACGGAAGTCATTTTAAATCGAATACGAATACAAAGAATATAACAAATTAACAGTTAAATAGATGATTAAGATAGCAAATCGTTTACGATTAACTAGCTGTACGTTATCATACTATAATTATAGTGCGGTATGTAAGCAATTAACATTAAGGAAGTTGGTTTATCGCTACGATCTTTCTGCGTTAGCAATTATGCCTGTAATATTTGTTCAATGTTACACATTTTCCTCCTTTTTTAAAACGTACGTACATCTCGCAAAACGTGATTGCTATACTTGAAGAGAGCAAGTATATTTATTGTACGCGTGTCTTACTTTTGTTTCGTTTTCTAAACTTCGAATGAATGTACGAGAGTATTTTATGTAATTAACGAAGTACACGTTTCGCTGTTGCGCATAAGCGTAAAATGTGGAAAAATAAAATTTATGCGAAAATGAAAGGGGGAATATTTTGTAGCGATGTTCATTTAAAAATTTCGGTTGCTCGCATAATTTTTATCGTACGCGTACTTTGTTAAATAATAATCGATCAAAAAAGCAAAAATACGGATTAACAGTTTAATCAAAATGAAGAGATATCTGCGGGTGATTTTGTAAAAATCGGTACAATAAAGTTTGAAATTTTATCGCATTCTACATTGTTAACTTGGGACTTCGTCAAATTTAACGACATATAAAATATATATGTATATATATGTATACACATTTCATTGTCACTCTTTGGCGAATGATCTTCGGACGAAATCTTGGGAAATTAAAGAAACGGGGATATAGTTTTGACGGTAATGTCAATATTTATTACATAATAACCCATTTATTATTTTCTAGTACAATATTGTTTGTAAGAAAACTTAAAACTTGATTGGGTTAGAATTGTTTGGAATGAAAAATTTGCATCGATAGGATGCGTTGAATCGCGTATAGGATTGTCAGTAGCAGCAAGTTTCCGCTCGGACGAGCTTCATAGGGCTGCTTGTACCTTACAAATTCTGCCGCTATTTAACGCATCTCGTTTGCTAATCTTTAACGGACCACAAATAAAGTTTGAAGACGGCGTGTATACATTCTATGGATGACACGATGACAGTTCTGTAGTCCTACTAAGAAGCTGTGATAGATTTTAGATTCACGTTTCGTATATGTGGCTAGTTAAAGAGAGGGAATTTAACAATCAGTAATCTAAGTGTGTGTATGTGTGTGCGCGCGCGTATATATATATATATACACGCACATATAATACGTGTGTACATGCACATGAGTATATGTATGTATATATACGTATATACACTATAATATATGATTAGTATTATTGTAAAATAGTTAGTGTCAAAAATATGATTAATAAATTTAATAAAAATGAGTATACATATCTGTAGGCTGACAGATAAAATGGATTATTTGATAAGGCCCTTAGCTCTAAATAAGTCTCTCATCAAACCCTTTAAGTACCCAATTTCTCGTTGCAAGTCTGTTACTTGATTCTTCAATTTGTCGTTATGATCTGCGAGCTCGCGTTCTTCGCCTATTATCTCTTTGATCTCTTGCTTCTTCTTTTGCCTGTACCGCGTTGCCGCATTTTTATTCTGCTCCTTTTTACGAACCTTCTTGTCTTCGACCGATGGACGGGAATACGGTTTCGCCCGTTTCGTCGAGCCGCAGCTGGACGATGAATGTTTCGCGCTCTTCTTCCCGGCTTCTAGAATCCAATCCGGGTCGTCGACGGAATCCTCCGAGGACGTGTAACTACCCCCGGAGCTGGTGCACGGGCTAGACGGTGGGATATCTTTCGCGTACAGACGTACGTATTCGTCGACCACGTCCAAATCGTGCGCAACGTCGTCGTCCGTGTTCAACGGATCCAGTGGAACGTTACTTTTTTCGTTCCACTGTACAGGTACTTCATTTATATACGATTTCTCCTCTGGAATTACCATACCATATACGGACTGCTGATTGGAATATAATGGTTGTACAGGTTGTAAAGTAACAAGTAATTGGGTATCCACGTTTAATGGTTTATGGGGAGGAGGTGATTGAGGAGGTGTAAGAGTAGAACTCGACGAAGGGACTATTTGATGACAAGCTTCCACGTCTCCCAGAACGGTTTCGAACTCTTGCAACAACGTTTGCGTATCGTCGTGCTGGTGAGATTTCGCGATATCGTTGTATATCGTTGGCTTAATTTGGCCATTTTCGGGAACCGGTAGCTCTTCGAAAATCGGTAACTCTATCTTCTCCTCCAACCAATCCGAAAAAGGCTCTGCAAAAAGCGAAATTCATTGGTTCGTTTATGTAAGATACCCTAGGCACCATGCGACGTTACAAGTAAAAGTTCTAGTACTTCTCCTTTTTTTTCTCTTTTTTCCCCTTCGGTTAATGGAAAGAAATTTTATATCGCACGGAACAACACTGATAGCGTATCAGATTTTGATAAACAACATTCGTTTTTCATGAATTTGTTGACAAATATGCGTACACACGTTTAGAAATTATTCGCTTCGTTCCGTGAACAAAAGGCAGGTTTCGTTTATGTGAATTTGTAATTTAATCGAGAGCGACAATGTAAGCGGAAAAACAATACCTTGTATAGTTTGTTAATATGGAAGTTAACAGTACTTTTACTTGTATCTTGCATGAAGAATAAGTAGGAGTGGTACATTGATGTATATATAATTTCATGGACGTTACTAGTTTAACTAGAAAAACAAGTTCTTGATTTGCAATTTCTTTGGCTACTAATACTGCAACCGACAGTAGTATAGCCTGCTATTTAGAGCACAATTTGACGTTGAAGCATAATAATGACGACCGAGTTTCCGTTCGAAACCGGCGCAAAAAGAAAAAGGTTTACCAATTATTTTTACGCGGAATCTATTAAATTTGGCCAAGAAAATTTGCGGGCGATCGATATAGATCTTCTAAAAGCGAGGCAAATTTTATTACCGCTTTACCGGATCGATTTTATCGTTCGCAATTTTTCGCGGGAAAACGTTCAACGCTCGGGGAAAATGTGAAGAAAAAAAGCAGAAAAAAGAATTCTCCGTTAAAATTTAGTATTCGGTAAATTAGCCCTAACCTATTTTCCCGGTGAAACTTTGATCAAAGTCTAACTTGAAATGTATAAGTTATCTTCATTTAAATACAGAGGGCATGGGGTTAGATAAGAATATATATTTTTTTTATTTATAATGAGCGGTTGCAGATGGTGCGATTTCGCCCCAATAACGATCAAATAAAAACTCGTAGGGTACATTAACTAACGTATTCGAAAATCATACGAACTATTAAACTCGATTTCTACTTTTTATACAGCCGCGTAAGTTATACGCGCAGCTGACCTTTAAAGCGTCAGTAAAACAGCGACGTATTTAAAAATTATCCAGCAACGTATTTTCCCGGCGTTCCCCGAGCCTTGATGTACATATAAATATTAAACGGAAGTTTGAAAAGTTTATACGTAATATCGAGGAAGCAAGTTTTCCTTCGAACGCGAAAACGTGACGAGATGTAAAAGAAAATCGGGGCACAGGTTTGCCGATTTAATCGCGGATAATTCAGTTGCACGGTGGCGTGCGCACCGGTAAAAAAAAAATGATATGTTGTAAAAGAATTTAACAATGCAACTGCATAACAACTATTTTTATAGACAATTCGATCCAATTCTGTTGTTCGATAATATGAACAATGTGGCAACAGTGCTCTGATACGCGTAATAAGGATATTTTTCCATCCAAGTGAATGCTAGAAAGAGATAGATGACCAAGTGAGGCGAAAGGAAACGTACCGCTGTAACATATAGCAGCCATTATCACGTGCGTCTGTTTTCGCGAGCAACCCTTATTTTAAAAGAAAGAAAAAAACGGGAGTACACATGTAATCCTATGTTATAATTAAATAGAGAAGGTAATCGGAAGAGAACTGTTATTAAAATATGGTACGGTGGTTATATTGCCGACGTGTAGTAGCCAAGTCCACCCACGGGGACGCGAATCGCTCCGATTCAACGTCTTTTTACAAGTTTCTGGGAATTGACAATGATTTCTCGGTTCCACGTGTAAAGATATGCGAACTGCATGCTATCATACAACATTAGCACACTCCAGCATCGAGACGCTAAGTCTTTTACTTGGTACACTTTTAAAGATGCCAGTATTATCAACTACACACGAATCCTTGTAACCGCGCTTGTTTCCGTCGCTTCTTTCAGCTTTCCGTTCCTTCTATTCCGCGCGCCTTCGATTTCAATTATACCAGCATATGAAATACTGCGCACTACACCAATCACTTTTCATCGACTGTCGATCAATTAAAGATCACCATTCACGATCCTCTATATCTCTCCCTTTATCCGTCGCCAATAGTTTGCCAATTCGATGCTCCGCGATCGAGGGAAGTTTTCGGTGCCACTTGCCCGTAGGAACGAATATCCTCGACACGTGCAACAAGCTAACGTATGTTACGGAAAAAATCACGCTCCGAATGAAAACTGTCCGCTTCTTTGCTAATCGACACCATCCATGTCAAGCTACGTATCTTATACTGGTAGAGTTATGCGCTTCACGATCCACAATTAAACATCCGAGTTTCTTCGTTGGGTTAAGATCACTGACACCAGTGGAAAACACGCGTGGCGTTAATTATTACCACGATAAACGAGAGCAATTTTACCGCCAAGCAACGCGAGACCGTTTCACTTGCATCAGATGGAACGCGACTGAACGCTGCGGGGATTTTGTAATAATAATAAAGTGCATCGGGTTCGTAGCACGATTAAGTATCAACAGAAAGTAGGCTTGTAACGAACACTAATCGACAGAATCGTACGATCAGTTTGCAGTACCGCGAGCTCGAGAGACCACTCCTGCTTATCTTTGGACTTTCCCCTCTAACGCTCCCACTCCGACCGCTTTTAAACACACGTCATTCCCCTATCGGCCTTCAACCAAAGCCGTTCGTATAGAGGTTAACCAGTTTGTCCCACTCTCCTTTCCAGAAAAAAGAAAGAAAAATGAGATACGTGGTAGAGGAAGTAAGAAGAATGAAAGCGATAGGAATTATCGAGAATGCAGTCGGATAAATCGCTGCCAGCCTTAGTTTCTCTATACTTTTAAATGCACCCACCTTTTTCCAACTAGATGACGCTAGTTATTGCGTATATTCGTATGAATTAACGCATTGTAAATATTTGCCCGCTCTTATGCTAGGTCCACACTGCTGGGGGAACACTACTGTTCGCTAGCCAGCAGTGTGGGCAGTTTTCCGAACAGCGAACACCGAACAAAGGCGGTACGCGTTTAAAAGTTCCAAGTTTCGAAATGTTTATTATCTTTAGCGCTGACGCGGTGCTGCTCCTCCTGTTCGCGCGAACAGCTCGCGAGCAACTTGTGAACATTTCGCGAGTATCTTGCGAACGTTTCGAGAATATTTCTGCTGCTCAGCGTGGATTGAGCATTACGCGCCGTTCTTGATATTCAAATCTATATATGCGTAGAGCGCTCCTTTTAGACGGCGTGTAATTTACACGATTTTACTTAATATCGAAGCAACTCAAGCGCGTCGAGATACTCGAATGCAATCGAGGGTGCACGCGTTTGTTTTCTTTAAAATTCATATACAAGCTGATATTACACATCGCACCGGCGAATCGCGAAATTAGTCGAGCCGTAATATTATTTTAAAATTATCATTCAAACGGAATTTCGAATCTGGGAAATATAAAAATTCGAATACTACTTGCAACGTTCGCCAGTGTATTTCGATTGAACAGCGGATATAATAAACGAACGCGTTAATTAAAAACGAAGAGTTGAAATTTGAGGATAAATGACAGTATAATAGTAATACAGTGTATTGCATTTGGGATACTTCATTTAGACTTAAATGAAAATACGGGAGAACTCCTGATATCTTTGAGAAATATTTGATCAGCTTGTCCAAGATACTTGCAAAGAATTGGATGCACAAACTTCTGCTACAAAGACCCACTCACCTTCCTTAATCCATTCGTCTAATTTCTCCAATAATTTTGTAGCCACTTGTGCACGGGTGGGATGATCTTCGTATGCAATAGGTTCAGCAACTTTCTTAGTAGTATCTACAGATTTATCATCGAATAAGAACCAATCATCTTCGAATTCATTGGACAGCGTCCCACTAGGGGACGCTGGCTCGAACTTCCATAGCCACATCTCCTGGTCTTGACCAGATGCCATCGTTTGCACGATCCCAATCAAGGTGTATTAAAAAATGATGAAAAGAAATTTGTGTCGTCTCTGCGACGTAGCTCGAAATGAGCGCCATGTTGGCCCTGAAAAAATCAAACGTGCACATATCGTATCAGTAATCCAAAAATCAAGTAAATGCGAGTGCAACAAATTAATGTAAATAAAGGCAGGCCACGCGAAGTCGGAACGATTTTTTGGTTAAGTTTCACACGAGAGCGACGGAAGAGTAAAACTCGTTGCTTCAAATTTGAGTTGCAAATTCGAAATAATGGCATATGCGCGTTAAAAAAAGATCGATCATTTATTAATGCATTCGCGAGTCGGATTGCTAATGCAACAGGGTTCTTCGAACCGTACGACCGGATCGAAAATACGAAGCTACATCGTTTGCCGTTCGCTAGTGCAACTTAATAGTTGCTTTTAATTGCGTGCGAAATACAAGCAAAGTCGATCCGCGAAATATTAACATATGATCCATCGAATCCTTATGACGCAACAAGAGATTGTGTCATCTGGTTAAAGTCTTCTCTGTTATTTCGCCATTTTCGCGGCATCGCTGTAAATCGTCTTTTAGAAGCCAATTTTTCAATCTTCGTTTTCGCGGCATCGAACGAAAAGGGTTAATATTCCGCGAAATCTCGCGTCGAATCGTAGGATTCGGTGATAGGAGCGCGCGATTCACAAAATGGCAGACGGGGCATATCGTGGAACGGGACGTGGCGACGGTAAAACATAAATTAAAAGTTACTTTGTAGGGAATGAAATATCACTTACTGCATGATTAATTAGTTGTGTCGGCACACTTGCGTGTGCAAGCTGCTTCGTGAACTACTGACTCATCTTGCCCGTGATGCGAAATGTGCAAAAGGTTTGAACGTCTTTCCTTCGCGATGCATGGATGGAGAATGAGCGTCTCTTTCGGGGAATTTGACCACTCGGGTCACGTGATCCAGGAATGCGTACGCAAGGGTGCTCAGTTCGGACCAGTTTCATCGATTTTCTGCGCAGGTTGCGTCGCTACCAAATCGTATTCCCTTTGCGTTCCACTTTCTATGAAATACTTACTATTAGGATCACAGAGAAACAGACTTACGGTGGCTGATCGGATTATTACGAACACTAACTACAATATTATCACTTGCTAAATCCGATAGAAGAGTGGCAATGAAAATGCATTTAAAATAGCAGAAACTATCGCTACGCTAACGACTTCAGCTTTTCACATTTTCTATCACATTTCGTGCCAGTAATATCGCTTGCGTAAAAGTAATGAAAATCCTTTTAAGATATCGAGTTCTCCTTAAACTTTCAAAACTTATTGAAATTCCTAATTCCTAATTCCTTCACGGCTATCAAGATTTTCAACAATTTTAGGCTTCTAAGATCGTCAAGATATATTTAACACTATCAAAAGATATCAAAGAATTTCAGGGTCGTTAAGATTTTTCGGCTTCGAATTATATTCTACAATATTCTCTATGCCATTGTTACAATTGCATTTTTTACATTCCCATTATTTTTGGCAACGTTGGATGCATTGCAAATATAATTACCTCGCCAAGATTTTCGCTTGTTCATTTACTTAAATTGTAACTAAATTTAATCTTCGCTTTAATCGTATTCGATAATTCGATTTCCTACGAGAAGCTCGTTAAGACTTTAATTCCTGAGAAATTCCTTAAAACCTTGCAACCTTGTGGGCTTGAACAATTTTTATAAAATATTCTAGACGAGTGATTTTGACCACCTTAGCAGTTCCAGCGTTGAAACAATAACTCTTCCATCGTTATCCTACAAGAAGCGTGCAAACGAGAAGCTTCGTATTAAATATAACGTAAAACGATTAAAAGCGTTAAAAATAGGAGGCCCGATTGCACGGCGAAATAATCGCGCGTTTTGCGAAATTCGTAATTGGCGGGAACTTCATAAGTGGCGCGTTATCTTTTCACGAATTCGTGTTTACTCGTATATTTTCGTATTCCTTTTTCCCACAGCCGCCAAAGTTGCGTATTCCGTCACATGAGAAACGTTCGCTGTACGCTGGTATCGATGCATTTCGGTTTCGAAGTAGAAGCGCGATTTCGCGCAGCGATCGAAAATGCTACAAGCGGAAAATGAAAGGAACATTTTGCAACAGTCGATAATATCGTGCCGCGATATGGATATCGGACGCATATTTTTGAATCGATAAGAAAATAAAGTTTATCGTTTAGTTATACCTTCTAAACGACGCGTTCGTTAGCGCGGACATTTTGAAACGCGTGCGCGGCAATTTCAATCCTCGCCAAGCGAATTGGCTGGACAAAATCTCACTCGTTTGCAATTTCTTACGAAAACTGTGTTAAACTTACAATCAATCTTGCGTCTCTCTGCAAATTTTCCGCGATTTTACGTATAGGATATGAATAAAGATTTATTTCCATTGCATTATGTATTTATTCAGCTACTGAATTTCTGTAACCCGTAATCGCAGACGCGCGGTCTACGAGACATTTAAGAGACGCAGAATTAACTATCCTACAATAATACGCGCGTAAAGTTTATCGATCTATTAGTAAGGTTTAGTTTCAATTTAAAGTAACCTACCGCAAGTATAAAATAAGATACTTTTAGACGAGGGAAACAAATCGGAAACGTAACGAGGAAAGTGTTCACGTGGTGTTAATTGGCACAATTAATACAGCGTTTTTCGTCGCTTCCGTATGCGGTTGATCGATGGAAAAAGGCAGTCTTGAATCTTTGGAAACAAATCAGACTTTTATTATCGAAATAAAAGTAGTGACATTTACGTTGGCTTACACGTTTACTTGCGCGTAAAAGTTCAATAAAATTCGTCGATTCGATTAACAATGGCGAGCTCTGAGATTTTGATCGCAACTATATCGTCTATAACTATTAGGCAGTTTTTCGTTGCTTGAAGTAATCTTGCCTGAAGCTCTTGTTGAGAACCAAGCCGATCTTCGTCCTTATTTGAACCGGTGGAATTAGCGCGATGATCTTTTGGATTCCGTGGCCCCAGTATCCCGTACTCAAGTCCATCTTTCCAAGCGTGCTGATCGCATTTCTCGCATAAGTCTCCGCGTTAGGCACGAAAATGCTAGATACCTGCGCATCGATCCATTACACCTACCATTAGACACCGAGAAGATCTTTGTGCAAACGTACTTCTGTTAAGAAAATTAACCCGTTTACACGCGTGACACACACTGGAAAGCTATGTTTACAGGCCACATATTGGCAAACTATTCTGCTCGTATTTATTAAATTTCCGTCCATCATAGCTATATGCAAAAATCCGTAAAAGTATCGTTTGTACGAAATTGCTCCACTTCGAAAACATTTATGCACCTCTACGTAATATAGGAAGAAAGCTACCATTTTACACGTATGCGTATATAATTTAATTTAACAAAAATAAATATAATATATCGATGCTTTCTCACTTTCTATCATTCGTAGTCGCAAACCAATTCGTTTCTCTTTTAGAGCAGATGTCCCACTTGTTGCCAGTTTTAAGTTTATCGCGCAACTTCGTTTAATTACTTCAGAAATTATTTAAACCTACGAATCGTTCCGGTTTTGGGGCACGACATTAGTTAACGTCTCT
Organism: Eucera pruinosa; assembly: GCA_028830335.1. NCBI lineage: Eukaryota > Metazoa > Arthropoda > Insecta > Hymenoptera > Apidae > Eucera > Eucera pruinosa. The sequence goes on from JAMYCR010000015.1 coordinate 14,320,690, forward strand.
TTTGTTTACGATGATTTTTTGGTATATTAAATACGATGCATCGAATTACTAAGTCATTGAAAATATACAACAAAGTCCCTGTGTATATCTGTAATACTGTCACTTGCAAACGTGTCACGTATCCGAATATTTACATTTAAATATTAAATATAAACATATATATATACAATGTCCACGTGTTCGTACTTTCTTCCTACATTCGTTAGCTATTAAATTCCATTGAATTCCACTACCCACTAGTTACCAGTACCTATTATGTAGTGGGTACTACTAGTGGGTACGTATTCTCTCACTCAGATACTATCAAATCTATCGGAATTCGAATGTAAAGAAATTTAAAGTGACGATTATATACACTCCTTTTACCTGTAGTCGATCGCTGAACGCGTTCATCTTCGTGTTAACGAAGAACGGTGTCAAATGCTGCACGGTTAATCCGAAACGGGAATATTCAGCCCTGATCGCTTCCGAGAAGCTACCGATGTAAACCTTCGTTGCGGCGTAGACTTGCATCAAGGGCAACGGTTGCAGTTCCGAGCCGGACGACACGTTCACGATCGCACCCTTTCCGCGCTTTTGCATCTGCCCGATAACGATTCGCGTCATCATCGTGGTGGCACCGACGTTCACGTTGATCATGTCCCACAGAACATTTTCCGGTACCTCGCCGAGGTACATCGGGTAACTAGTTTGCGTGCCCACGTTGTTCACTGCAACGCAATTTGCATCTCGAGTACGGTAACCGGTTGCCGATTCAACGGTACGGATGAATAATATATGAGAACGATTCGAATGATTTCCAATAATTCTGATAGGCATCGCCTGCACGCTTGATAAATAGCAGCGTGCGATATATACAGTGGGTGGCAAAAGTTTTCGATCCAAGTAGAATCACCGACGAAGCGTGCAGTAGAATTATATCGATGAAAAGTACAAAGTACAAACGCGTCCCGTATTTAAACCCTTTTGCGCTACGAAACTATTTTAATAGCGTAATCTAGCGGCAATCGTAACGCGTTTATTGTTACGGCTCTTGCGGGAATTTAAAGTATCACGTATTTCGGAACGGGGAAAAGTTGCCTTTAATTTGCTTCGCTTCGAAAGAAACGAGTATCGAACCGGCGAAGATAAATAGAAAGATCTTAAATTTTGATTTTCGAGAAAATTTATGGATGCCTTCGTAGCAGTGCCAAGGTTAAAAGAGAGTTTCGCTTTAAGCGCATTTGCATATCTACTACTCTTCTTCTTTCGACTTAATAAGCATAAATGTTGATAACATTCGTAACGATTTAATTTTATATCCGCCGTGATTCGGTTACCTAAGATACCAATCGGAATGTCTCGCAGCTGTTCCGAGACTGTCTCAAAGATCTCTCTCCCTTTGCTGAAATCCGCCACGACGATCTTCACTTCGATCCCGGCGTTCCCCTGCAAAATTTCGTTCCTAGTTTTCTCCAATTTCTGCAAGCTTCGACTGATCAACACCAAGTTTATCCTCCTCGCGGCTAACTCTTTAGCGTAAGCTTTCCCGATCCCGTCGGTGGAACCGGTCACCACTGAAATCTCAACCGTCGTTCGAGATTATAATTATTGTTAACCCATTGCGGACGAGAACAAAATAACGCTCGACAAACTTCCGCTCAATTATGTAATTCTATTACGGATAGAATTATTTTTTTTCTTTCACCTTACTTTTCTTTTTCTTCTCTTTCTTTCATTTTGTCTTTCTCTTTATATCGTATTGTACTGCTACTCTGTGTATATTTTCAACGTATACTAAAGGGTTCTTACACCCGTTCAATTTATAATAATAATAATAATAACGCTCAACGAATTTTCGCTCGATTATTATCAAAAGTGCCTATTAGCGTTGTCAATTCGAATTTCTCGCAACGAAAATCGACATTTATCAAGGTGATCGAGAATCATTGGGCGGTTATTTGCCGACGCTCGCCCGCAAAGGGTTAATATCCGCAGTCGAGTATCGGGCACGTTTGCACGAATATATTACCTGCCCATTCGCCGAACTTTGCACGCAGATCGACCGCTTTCGAGTCGATTATCGGCATCAGCACGTCCCATAAGATGTCGGCCACCTTGCTCACGTAACTCAGAAGCAGCCAGACGAGGATCAAACCGATCAGCAACCAGAATGCTATTTCCAGCATCATTTTTCCCCTGCAACGAGATACCTCTTCCGTTCGTTAGGCGGATGCGGATTTTCACGCATCCAGGGTAAACGTACGCGATACGGAACACCGCGTAATATTAGCCCTTCGCAATCTTCGGCTACGTTAGAGTTTATCAACGATTACAGGGTATTAACCCCTTGCACTACGCCGAAATTCTGGAAAAGCGGTGCCAAACTTGTCCGCCGGAATGGTCACGGGAGGAGCCGAGCGGCGGAGCTCGAGTGGCGCAATTTGAAACACGACACCTTACGACTGAGTTAAATAGTCCCGCTCGTGTTTACTTCACGCGATGGAGCTCTTTGGAAATTCAAATGAATTTGAATAAAAAACTTGCAAAAAATACTTTATACATTATTACATATCATAAGAAATACATTTTGTATAAGTAATAATAATATGATTAAATAATAGCGGGGTAAATATAAGTGAAAGCAAATCCACGGTAGTAATATTTTAAATGAAATCAATGTCATTATCACCAGATCTAAAAGTGAAAAACAAAATATAAATAAACAATTAAATATTAACAAACTATTAAGTTAAAAAATATATATGGGGACACAGAATGCCGTTCGAGATAATCATACTTGGCCCAAGATTAGGAGTACGAGTGAAACTCGTGATATTCATGTTTGGCATGGAATTGTAGCAACGAGTCAAACTCGTGATATTCAGTTTTGGCACAAAATTTTCATCACGAGTCAGACTCGTCAAAGTAGTGGCAAGGGGTTAACTCTGGCGAGCGGTTGTTTCTCTAGTTTCACGCGTTCCTTCGAAGTTTCCCATTGAAAAACGGCAAGACAAAGGAAATCGAAACACGCGATTCGTAACGCGGTACACGCTCACCGACGAAAGTTAAGAAACAAATTACAGTCACTTACGAATTTTTAGCGTATCCTTTCGCTTCTAAGATTCGCGGAAGAATTTGCAGTAGCATACAAATATCGTATTAGGTACACTGATATAAGTAATAAGTTCATCTACTTCTGATTCAAATTCATGTATCTCGAAAGATAACGACGACGTAAAGATTCGCAAATGCGTACCATGTTTCTTGATTTTTGTCAGTAAACGTATGTAAAAATATATTATCAGCCGATGTTGCGCGGTAAAAGAACGCGCGAAGCGCATTCGCAACGGTCTCGGCACTTCTCTTGATCGCTTCAAGTTTTCCCATTGCATTTCACGCGTTTCAAGCGTGCGATAAATGCCTTCGATCATTATAGGTTGAACGATACGCGTTGTTTCGCGAATGGAAAAGTTACAAGCTTGCAATGTTAAGCTTAAGGTTTCTCTCCGTTCGTTAAAGAATTCGAAAGGAAATCATCGATTAAGCTTACGTCTGAATTTGCAAAAAAAAAGGATCTTAAACGCGATAGTAAAGTGGGACGAATAATATATGTATGTACGTCATGATCGAATATTTTCATCGTCGAACCGCGTGAGTTCGATTAAAAAAAAAAAAAAAAAAAAAAAAAAAAAAAAAAAAAAAAAAAAAAAACGTTTTCTGGTTTGGCAAGCTTTTAAAATCGGCTGTTCCATGTTACCGACGTTTACCCTGCGGGGAAATGAAGTACACGATCGAGTTTACGGCGTAAACAACTAGCAGCGTAATTTATTATCTATGTGTAAAAGCTGGCACACTTACTTGCGATTCTCACTGCGAGCGTGTTCAAGCGTAAGATTTGCGAGTGAGAAAAATTCGCGATAACCAATTGATAATCTTTCCTCGTGTATTTTTACATTTTTACGCGAGAAACCGGTATCCGTAGCCGTCGATTACGCGGAACCTTCGAACCGTCCGTTTTATCAACGAGCAGAAACGTTTAAAAAAAAAAGAAAAAAATGATTTCCACCCGAAATGAAAACAACTATATCACCGCGATAATAACGTTATCGCGTTTATCGTTCGAAATCGCCGTCGTCCGCGTATTTTACTACACGGTGTACATTACCACCATTTCGAGCTTGCGAATAAGTGAAAGTGCCGCGTCGCGTAGCCTAAATTCACCGAAAAATGTTATACTTCTCGCGCAAACATTTCGCGTTCACGATTGAACGCGATCGCGATGTTTTCGGGAAACTCTGCTCCTCTTGCTTTTTTTCTTCTTTCCTCTGGCGTTTTTTTTCCCCGCGTCGCAGCGACGGTTTCCCGATGCAGGTGCACGGCGTGTCCCTTTCGTTTGGCGTATTTTCATCAGCCGATGCGATGGTCGGGCAACGAAGGCCAAAGCAAGACTAAAGTGGCCCACGTCAGGTGGACGGTACGAACCGCGATCGAAGGCGGCTTACTTTCCCTAACTCGTTATACGCGACAGCCAACGAGTGACGACGATTCGTATGCGGCCTTTTGTACGTACGTACGCGCGAAGTACGTAAAATGACAAAATCATCCTCCACTCGTGCTTTGTGTTTGCGCCTCCAACGACGGATCCCGCGTCGCGTCGTCCGAGACCAGTTTTGTTTTAGCCATTGGTATGTCTCGCGCGTTCCGTCGCCTGCTGATTACCATTTTTAATCGGCCTACGATTCGTCTACACGCTCCGCGGTCCTGCTAACGCTCGAGGTCGTTCTTCTCATCTTCGTTTGCTTCGCCAAGACCACAGATCGGAAGGAACGCTTGTCGCGCAAATTTAAATACGCCGTCGGCTAAAAGCTTGGGATCGTATAAAAAAATGACGCGGAACGCGAAGGAATTTATAATCGGGAGATATTACGGATGCGTCGTAGCTTCGAAAATTGTGAAAAAATACGACAGTCCAGAGCGGACAATTTATTGGAATTGGATCTATGGATCTATCGAGTCGTCGGACTAGGCTGTCGAATTTTCTGTCATGAGAACGAGTTGAAAGATGGGACCGTAGGCGAAGAAAGAATAGTTTGTAAATACCGCAAGAATACCGTAAATCTGTAAATTTGCTCTTCCCGCTTAGAAAAGGGTTTACAATAATCGCGATACTTCGCAAATGGTTCCGCGAGTCAACGATAACTCTTAAACTTAAATGGGCAGTACATTAAAGCGAAACATTTTACGGATTATACGATCACGGATGTACGGCGATTAATTAAAGACAATTTAACAAGAGTAGTCCCCTTTTCCTCGAAACATCGCTTATCATGAGTCGAAGCTTCTTCCGTGCAGTATCGTTTCACCCTAAACGAGCGTTCGCTCGTCGGGTGGCAAGAATACGCAATCTCAGGGAGGCAGACGCTTAAATCCGTCTCTGGTCTTCGCCAACGTACAAGCGATTTGCCGGACCCGGTATTCGAATTTTCTGCCACGAGAACGCGAGGAGTTAAAAGGTGGGAAAAGGTAAGCGAATGGACGAAGATGGACGAGAGACCGGGCTGGGAACGAAACGAAGATGAAACGGTTGGTAAGCGCGCGCGCGTTGCCGCGCAGCTTCTTTCACTTCTACAACCTGGCTGGCGCAACGTTCCATCCTTCTGTCAGAACGTCTCGGAGGTCTCCGATAGCCGTTTGACCGTCGGCTGCTCGCACAGTCCTCCACGCCGCGTGTCCACCTACCGAAGAGATCTCCTCCGGTATTTCTAGTGATTTTCGGCTCCAGTGTAACCTGTGCAGTCTCCGGCGGAGGACGCGAAACGGTGCGAAGGATATCCCATTGAAAAGACATCACGTCGCGTCGCGTCGCCGCGTCGGTTAAATGAGGTCGTTCTTTCAAAGGGAGCCATTTATCCGGCCCGTTCTTTCACGGCATTCGAAGGGGGATCTAGAAGGATTTTTGGGCAGGCATCGACCGGTGCGAAGGTGTGTCAGCAGCGCAGTATGCCACGTAGATTTTGGCAGGTTGCGGTGCGATCTTTCAGCGTCTAACAGGTGAGTCTGTTTCGGCTTTTCTCGCGAATCGAAGGCGACCAGTTCGGTGCGATATTTCGATTGGCCGACTCGCGTTCATAGTTCAAATTCAATTTCGAGTATTCGTGTACCGGGAATCCGGTTCGAAAGAAAGCGAACGGGTCAAAAGGTAAAAGGGGCGCAGGAGAAACGATGAATTAAAAGGAACGTGTTTATACTTGTACCATTGCAGGAAGAGGTTGCAGGAAATTCAGCTTCAAGGAACACCTGCGTTCAAATTTGGCAAATTAAATCTATCGACTTTGTTGCTGCAACTAATTTCGGCACTTATAGCATCGGTTTTTATATTACAGTCGACGTTATCGTTTTCCTGTTTCGCGTTGCATACGATTCCACGAGTTGGATTGCACGCTTCGAGCAATGCCCTCGGATTTTACAATCTTTTCGACGAAGTTTTAAATCGCATCACTCTTGCGAATCATTTATACGAGTTTCTCATTTTCTTCCATAAACAGACGAGACGAAGTGTTGTACAGTCTAAATCAATTTTGTATGCAACTATAGCAAGTGTCCTAAATACTTACAAACAGAAGTGTACGTGAATTTTGTATACTTCGATCGTTTAACATGCCTATGACCGAAATGTTCGTCTTCTTTCGAAGCATTCGAATCTTCCTAGTTCTCGTTCCCAATTATTCGAACCGAGCGCTTTTATCCAACATTCGACGTCTCCAGTTGACAGCCGGTTTCCCAAAGCTAGCCGTAACAGTATTATTCTCACGTTCGAACGATTCCGGAGTAGCATTGGGCAATGGAATGCGGCGTGCGCGAGATTCGATTGGCGACGCGACGTTCGGTTGCCATTTAACAGTTCGGTGCTTTATTGGCGCGACGAATTTTAACCACCTATATTATCCCGTAACAATTCTCGCCTCTGTGCGCGTCGTTCGATATCGTCGGCAAAGGTTATCGCGAAACACGACGATCGACGAGCGCCCGGCTAATTTATCCTCCGAACGATGAATTGTTCGCTTGTTTGCCGCTCTTTCCGCGATTCGACGTCCAACTTTGTATCTCATTAAATAGATTCGAATTCTTATCGAATTTCGTCGAGCCTAACGGAATCCACAGCCGATACGTTGCGACTATTTTACGTGGACCGTTTGATCGGCGAGAACGTAGCGGGCAAGCCTAACTCGTGCCTCGCGTTAGCGTTTGTGCGAAGTGACAGCGGCGATAACCTGATGAGACAGTTATAACGGGCATGGTAATTTTCTATAAATATCGATGCCACGACAGACGTTGTTTCCAGCGTTATTCGGAGCAGAAACCGAAGCCACGAACTCGAAAACGGCGCAACTTCTGCCACCACGCTACCCCTCGCAAAAAGTTTTCGCTCGAACGCTAGATAATGCAGACGTAAATAAAACGCTAAGATTATCGATAAGGCGACGCAAAGCGTCGCTGTACGAATATAAAATTTAATCGAGAACTCGTAGATTAAGCGGTGCGACTTTGGTTAACGAAAATGTGCCCAAAAGCGAAGAAGAGCTGCGAGAAATGGCAAAATTGCGGTGCGGAGAGAAATTCAATTTTACGAGTCGTGGAAATTTCGTAGCATCAACGACGCAACGCGTCGAAACGATCATATGTGTGGACAGAAAAATAGTAGAAAAAGTTAGGCAATATAAATATTGAGCGAAGCGTATCGTTCGTCTCTCTACAGATTTATCTTATCGGATATTTTTTCTAACGTTTATGCGCCGATCGAATACTCTTTCCTTCCTCTTCCTTTTTCTATTCGTTTTCGTTACCCGCGTATCTCGCGTTGAATTTCTTTCGCTTTCCCATATATTTTCGATTCGAAAAGCACAACGTTTCGCGTCTAAATTATATATAATATGAATATAATCATAATAAATAATAATATATAATGAGAAGGCTAAATTCCGTGTTATCGTGTTCGACGTAAAAAAACTTAGAGAACAATGTTTTCCTCCAAATACCGTGGAATTCGATCGGCTTCGATTATACCTCCGCGTTCCTCGCCGCAGTTATTCAAACTTGCGAAGCCGAACGGACGGTAATTATTTCCATCTCGATACCTCTTTAACGAGCGGTGTAATAAAATCGGCCGACGGCAAAATTCTCGTTTCCATCGTTGCGAAATGCTTCACTTTCAAGTCGAAGTTATTCATTTAACCGGTTTCATCGGTATCTTAACTTAAAGAAAAAAAAAATAGAAAAACACTGTTTTACAATGCTCTGTTTACTTTGTTGCGAGCCTCGGACGCGACGCGCGTTGCGCAACGAAAATCAACACCGTTGTCGATGCAATTTGCCAACTCGACCGTCTTTGAGAGCGCGACGCGATCAAAATGCGATTAATTGCATTTACGCAGATTCGAAGCTGCTTCCCAAAGTTTCCGATAACCAACGGAAATCGGATACGCGATAATCGAGGGCCTATCGCGCAAACAAAGGGTCATCCAAAATAGATTATAGAAACACCTGACTTTCACTTGTTTTCTTTCCCTTTCTGCTTTACCCTTTTCTAATCTGTTTCTTTATTTCTATTATCTTCGTTCTTTCGTTCTCGTTTCAATTTCTATTTCTTTCACCTCTATTTTACTAACAAACATGGCGTTTCAACATCCTAAAGGTACTTTTGGATAACCCTTTATGCTTCTCTTCCAAAACGAAGTCACCGTCCGAAGGGATGTCCAAATGGATTGCGAAATTATAGAAACAGTTTCGCTTCGGGCCGTTCCGCTGGGCTCCGGTCCTTTTCAGCGGAGATCGTTTAAACTTCGTCGTCGTCATCGTCGTCAAAGGCTCGTTACCTCGTAAAGCGTTGGCCCACATTTGCCGGTTATTAAAGGAAAGGTGCTCCAGTTATCCAGATGACAAACGTACCGTGCGATGTGTCCATTCAGAAAACCGGCTTCAAAGGACTTGAATCGGAACGCGGAGAGCTCGAAACGGTGACACGCTCGATATAATTATTATTATCGCATCTGTTACTTTCCGGTCGACAAACCGTCCTACTATTCCGATTACCGCTCCTCCATTCTTTGCGTCGATGTCGATTCGCAATTTTCGCCCACGAAACGTTCCCGACGCGATTCGATTTCAGGCCAGACCATCTTTGTACGAAAAAATAGACAGTTACCGTCGCTGTTCCTATAACTTCCGCTTGGATTCGTTTATTTAACAGCAAAGTATCGCGCAAAGAATCGCAAGCGAAGAAACTTTCATATTAAATTTCGCCTTCGAGTTTACGTAACAACGTAAACATAGACATCGTATATTCGTTTGCACTCAATATTTTTAACGAAACGTCGGGAGGTAAATGTGTTGTTGAACATTGAAACGTGACCAATACACGCATAGAGTATGGAACGAGTGATAATTCTATTCGACAATGTAAACTGTACGATTCCGCGCTACGATTTGCACGACTCTTTTCTTGCCTTCACAAGAATTACGCATACGTAACGTTAGCCGTGTACGATTAGTCATACTACGCTTTATATCGTACCGCAATATCTGTAAACTTGTTACTTTATATTATGTACCCTCCGAAGCGGAATAGCGCAACAGATTTAACCCTTTCACTACAAAGGGCGTATATTATACGCTCGCAAAAATTGGGCAATCGTTTACCAAAAATATACACGTATTCGTTTTCCGCAACGCAATATTACTTTTACTATAACGTATACCTGTTCTGTTGTAATTAATAGTACCGAGTACGCTAATATTTATAGCCGTACTGTTTATCGCGATAACAGAAATATTCCCCATTTGTGCGTTGAGAATTACGAGAATTCGTAACTTCGAACTGTCGCAGCGAAAGGTGTTAAACGCTAGACGCGTTTGCCGGGTAAAATTGCAAGCGGTGAGAAACGTTCGCAAACGAAGGCATCGCTGTATTTTCATTCGTTTTCCATTCTTCGCTCCGTTCCGTACGAAATCGTTGGATAATTGTCGAGTTTCGCGAGCGCGTTCACGCCGCGCCGCGTTCGAATCGGAGCGAATTGACATCAATGACGTTTAATTGAAACAAGAGCCGGCCTTTGGGTTGCTGGGGTTTCTCAAGTGATTAGAATTCGCCGCGTAACTCTATCGCGATATTTCGCCAAAGCAAACTATACCACGTCATCCTTCCCGTGCGTATTTTAAGAGGCCGTGTTCTTTGAACCTTTAGCTTCTAAATTCGTCTCCTCCCCCCTTCTAAATTTCCGCTTTAACGCAACGCGCGTATGTTTCCCTTTCGCAGGGCTATTTCACCGAACGATCTCCTGGGTAAATGTTCCGGGTGAAAGGACGATGACAGGATGCGGTGTTTGGGGGCTAGCTTTGCTTCTCCTAAATGTTTCCACTTCGCTGGTGGCAAACACGATAGCCGTAGGGGAACGTGCGCCGTTGAACGACGAGAGGAAGAGGTCTTTCGAGATGGACGATTCCGCGTATTCCTGGACGGGGCCGAACGCTTTGGCCAGATCCGCTTTGGTCGAACGGCAGGAGAAATTGCAGTACAACTGCGAGGAGATTCTGCACGATAAGCCGAGGCCCTCCGAAACCGAGGACCTGAACCCGGCGTTGTTCAGAAATATCTTAGTCGACGAGCAACACGAACTTTTGTACTGCTACGTTCCGAAGGTGAGCGAACGAGCATAAGTATAAACGGGGAACCCTTGCAAGAAGATTATCATTATTAACGATGTAACCGTTAATAGGGTAACGTTTTACGAGGAGTAAACTTTTATGCTGCTTTTTTAACTCTTTTAGGAACGCGACTAAATAATACTTGATGAATTTTCGCCAAACTGTAAACCTATTACGCACGAGAATTAGTAATAACTGACGCGTTAATATATGGAAAACATGTTTCAATTTAAACGAAAAGCTTCCAAGCGACGGTACGAAGGAACGTGTATATTTGTTGTATCGTTTCAATTACGTAGCAATGAATTTATTATATCGAACGCACGTGGTCACGAGTTGATTATATCGAATGTATAAAAAAAAAGATGTTCATAAATGAAAGAGCGGTTGAAGAATATTGTGCTCCAAACTGGAGCTTAATAACTTCTTTACGTTAATCCACGTTCTAAGATAGTCAACGAAAGTCACTTAAAGCGCGGACCTTAAAGTGTCGGATACTCGCGCTACACTTATCTTAGAGTAAATATAAAATCGAATAATTTCGGTGCCATTGAATTCGTCCAAGCAGATCTTCGACACGTGCGAACCACGTGGGAAATCTAGCTTTGCAACTTGTCGCGATGGAAATCGATTCATTCTTACGAAGGTGTTGAATGGGTGTGTATCAGGTGGCTTGCACCAACTGGAAACGAGTTCTGATGGTGGCCACGGGGAAATGGCCGGGTGACGAGCCGATGGAGATACCGGCGAATCAAGCACATTCTCCGGACACTTTCCAGAGGCTCAGCAACTATACTCTGCCCGAAATAGAACGTATGCTGGCCACTTACGACAAGCTGATAGTCGTCAGACACCCTTTGGAAAGGTTGCTGTCCGCCTACAGGAACAAACTGGAGGCGAAACACGAGAAGAGCTCAAACTACTTTCAAACCCGTTTCGGCAAGAAGATCATCAAGGTACCGTCTCCCATTTCACTTCGTAATTTCATCGAGCATCGACGGCAATCGAACGCTGAGCTCCTTTTACAGAGGTACAGGCAGAACGCGACCGAGGAATCTCTGAAGAACGGCCACGACGTGACGTTTCGAGAGTTCGTGGAATTCGTCACGGACGATTCTACCAATCAGACGCGAAACGAGCACTGGAAGCCCGTCTACGAACTCTGCCAGCCCTGCTTAGTTAATTACAATCTCGTTAGCAAGTACGAGAGCCTAGTGGAGGACGCGACCGAGGTTCTCGAGCGGATCGGCGTCCAATCTGTCAAGTAAGAATTTGTCTATCGGGCGTCGCGTAGGTGCGAATCTCTCATTTACGCTTATCGAGAAAAGTTAAGAAACACGGTACGTGCCTTTTACGTAATATACGTGCCTCTCCACGGTACGTAAAGCCAAGTTGTACGTCGTCGTTCGCTTTCGAGATTCACGGATTCGAATTAAAAAGTAGATGAACTTATCTATGTATTATTATAATAGTATATTTTTATGCTACTGCAATTTCTAAGCTACGAATCTTAGAAGCGAAAAGATTTCGCAAAAATTCGTAAGTGACTACACTTTGTGTCTTAACTTTTGCCAGTAAGCGTATGAACAAAGCTATGCGAATTACGCTTTACCATCGAGGAAGCATAGGACAGACTATTCATTTGTCGGATGACCAACACGACTACTCGCTCTCTATAAACACCATAGGCTCATCCTGAACCAAAATGAACTCATCTTACAAACACCCTAATCTCAGTTCCTAGTCGTCCTGTCCTTCGTACCTTTCCTTAGTACGCCTCTTCCTCGACCATTGTCATCCTTACCCATTAGTCATCCCCGGCAACGGTATTTAAAAGCCCGCGAAATCGTAGAAGAGACAGATACCTTGAAAAATTTCAAAAGATGTCAGAGTCAAGAGGTGTCTCAGTGTTGGAAAATTCTAAAAATGCTAATAACTTTACGTGTATGTATAATTTTCTGCTCAGCTTTCCAACCAAGCCGACGAACAGCGAGCCAACCGCGAAGAAGTTGGAGAGGTACTATTCCACTTTGACGTACAAACAGCTCCGGAAGTTGGCCAACTTGTACAAATTAGACCTAAGATTGTTCGATTATTCGTTGGAGGACGTGTTAGGATTCTCCTTGGCGTGATTATCCCATTCAATCGTGAAATAAGCGTGAAAGTGGCGCGAATCGAAAGAAAAGAAGGAGAAAGTCTTCCATATTCTTGTGATCCTGTATATTAAGCGAGAAACTCAAATTTAGTGTTTTTTTTTCTTTTTGACTCGCACCACTTTCACGATGTACCGGTGCGCAATTATCGTTGTCGGTTTCGGTAGGCTTAAGTTGTAATATGTATTTTTCTCACGCGTTGAAGTCGCGCCATCCTTTTGCTCCGGACGCGTTGCTAGCGTTTTTCATACCTCCTGTGGCCTCCCTCGATGGTACTCGATGCGTAATTATCGAGTTGAGTCACGCAGCAAGGAAAAAATCAGATCGATCAATCGAACACGCGCGTTCGCTGCCGCGCTATTCATCGCAAGCGTTATTTTTCGAATTCCACTTGGCTGCGAAAAGTATTCGCGCGTACCTCGGTCTTTTTTATGATTCTTGCTTCGATCAGATTCCACAATTCATTTCCGTAATAGTGAATTTTCATAGCTGCTCGACGCGTTACGATTAAATTACGGGAAACTTAATACATTCGACTCTAATTAATTGGCATTTGAATATCGAAGCGAATACTTATTGCAGCCGCTGTACATACAACGTGACGCGGATTGAAATGTAACAAATAATTGGAATACAAGTAGAATGTAGTAGAACGGTTTTCCGATGTGTCGCGAATGAAATCGATGCGAACTGGAAGCGAACGCGTAATCATTTCAGCGCGGAGCAAAGCAGCATTTTTACGTAAACTACCGATTGAAGTTACTATTATATTTATTATACAGCGTTGAATAGAATACTTATACTTCTTCGAACATGCGCCGCGAAAAGTTTGCAATCGATACGGATTTTAACGGACGCAACGTTTAAATAAGCGAAACCATATTTGGAAACGTAAAATTGTATCAAACTTTGCAAGCGAAAAATCTACGATAATAAAGCGACTTACCATCGAGTTAATATCTTTGATATTCATTTGAAACGGATAAGAAAATGAACGCAAGAGATTTCGATACGGATTTAACTTGGTCGAAAAGTGATTGCAAACTTTTGGTAAGCGGTGTACGTTTGTTTCGAACGTCGATCATTTTTATTCGCGTCGCGTTTATAAAATAGAAACACTCGCTTGCGTCCATAGCGCCCAAAAGGTTGAAAAGAATCTGCCGATTTTTTCCACCTTTAAATTACGCCGTCTCTTTATCTTTACGCGCTTCACTTGGAATCCCGTGCCAAGAATAAAAACTAGCCTGTGCCAATGCAACAGCTGTCGATAACTTCAATCCCCCGCAACGAGAACGCGAACAAGTTAGACCGCGAATTTTTACGCAAATTCGAATCTTCACGAATAATGTTAAAGAAAGGAGATTCAAATAGGAGGGTAGTTTCATCCCCTAATGCTACAATTTAATAATTAATACTATAATTCTTTAACATTATTCGAACACCGTATCTCACGTATTTAAGTTTCTTAGAAACGCGTAAAAATCCGCGGTCTGTTTATTAATTTCACCGTACAACAACGTCGTTCCCGCCATATCCGTGTACCTACGTATATTTTTAATAACGCGTGTAAAAAGTGTGCGCCATTTGCATTCCTATAATTGATCAATCTTGCATCGTCTTTGCTCGTAATTATTCCCGCGCCGAAGGTTTGTTTACGCGGTATCTTTCGATAATTATGATTCGCGCGCGAAACAGAGATATTCGGATAAATCGGCGTCGATTGTTCCGATAGAGAGCGATATGATACTTGTAGAAAGTTTCCGTAACTTTCGCAACGAAATCGAATCAAAATCCGTATCCTGATTACGAGCGGCGGCATTGGAAAAAAAATGTAAAAACATTCAGTCGCGCAGCAACGTATTTGTTTCGTAGCCGATGTAAGTTACCAATCGATGCACAATGTAATTCCATCCCGCGAATTTAAAGAAATATTTTATTAAACCAGCACCGTCTGCCTTTATTCAACTAACTCTTCTCTAACATCTGAATCACTATACGCGTGCAATATACAGTTACTCGAATTAATATTCGGACACCAGTTGCAACGAAATTTATTGAACGCGGAAGGCGTGATTTCGATGAAAGTATTGTAGATATATAATTAAACTATTGTAGATACCTAATTTAAGAAAGTTCACCGCGAAACACGAATGTCGAGTGCCTCGAGCAGAAACGATTCGCGGCTTTTAGATTAGATGCATTGTCCACGGCGAGGTTAATGTTTGCTTTACGAGTTAAAATTAGACGAAGGCCTGGAGAATGACGAACGTCGGCCGCGCACATTAGTTAAAGAGGGAACCCGGTCTGCTTAATCGAACGGTGAAATTTCGCGAACCGAGGCACCGGAATAGTCGCAGCCATCGATCAATTCGAAGGACTCCGCGCAATCGAACGCAACTCGAACGGAATCGTTTTTCAACCATCCGTTTTTCTTACTCCTACGCGACGACAGAAAAGGAAAAAAGCTAGAAGCTTTCCGGTAATAGCCATCGAACCTGGCACACAATTTTAAAACACACCCACTTGTAGACTTCGTACGAAATTAATAAACGCGAACGGCAAAGGTAAATCCGCGTTCGAACGATAGTCGCTATTAACGCGGCAAAAATGTGACATCTTACGAAGGGGGGGAAAAATAATTGACAGTCTTCTCTAGAAGCAAGAGCCAGCAATATTGAAAATGAATGCACACGCTTATTGCTCGAACCAAACATTTAATTATCCCAATTTATTATAATGCACGAATGAGTGCCGCAAGTAACGATTCGACGTTGATACGACGAAGTCACGTCATAATTTCACCGTCACTCTCGAATTTCACCCCTATATATCCGCCGCCATACTTCCCCGAAAATATTCTCAATATTGAAAGAACTTTGAACTCCCCGAATTCCGGTGTAATTTTTCTCCCGTCGCCGCGAAACAAAGCTCCGCGTTTGCATGCAAAATCCGCGCGGTCTAATAATATAATTCATTTATTTATTTGTTTACTTATAAACGGACCAAAGCCCTTTTGCTTATAATGTTTACTACAAGAGAGAGAAAAAGAAAAACTCTACGTAATATATGAAAGAAGGGACATACACAAAAACGCATTATTCGATAATTCTACGTAATTGTCTTTTAAATGCGTGTAAAAAAACCCGCTAAAAAGATCAACAGGATTATAGAGAGTGTTAGAGTCAGCAATAATACGATTAATCGGATTAATTAATCCATATGAAGATTTGGACTTACATATTTGTAATCCTGGTCTAGATCTGAATAATCGTTCAGGTGCGTAGAAATGAATTTGCATAAGGAGAGAGGGACAATCGATATGGTTGTTAATTAACCTCTTAGGCACGGCTGAATTTTGCGCGGGGCTGTTTCTCTGTACGGCAGAGTTCAACGCGAATTACGTGTAAATGATACGGCACTGCAATGTGTGACGGATAATGCTGTTCTTTACACGAGTACATTGGAATGAAGTGTTTGATGATTAAATTATAATTTTTCTTAAAGATATCATACACGCATTTTAACTTTAACAATTTAATCTAATAATTAATAATACAATTCAGTATGGTACGTCTTAAAACACGGTGCAACGCAAAGACCAACATCCGCGAAAGCCACTATAGTGGTGCGTCGTACAGAAAGATGACATCCGCGAAAGCCACTATAGTGGTGCGTCGTACAGAAAGATGACATCCGCGAAAGCCACTATAGTGGTGCGTCGTACAGAAAGATGACATCCGCGAAAGCCACTATAGTGGCGCATAGTGCCTAAGAGGTTAAACGAAAAATAAATGAAAAATAAAGCTATTCTTCTTCGCGCGGACAAAGTTTCCAGATCGAGTGCGTTCGATATTGTCGCGTAACCATGATCATAGATCGACATTGGATTATTGAGCTTGCAAGAACAAAAGCTGAGAATATAACATACGAAACGTTCCGTGTTCCCTGACTCGGTGCACGTTTTGCATTTCTATTCTTTGCCAAAGGCCATCGACGCGTCCGTCGTTAAAACGGCGGCTGGTCACCCGCCCGGGAGCGACCTTGAACCGGGAAATTCCAAGCGAGCAAGATGATAGCGAATCGATGCGTGCAGCTTTTTCCAACGTAAGGCTGTATCCGATGTTCGCGATGTGCTTAAATATAACTCCGAGGCGGGCGGAACACGTTGCTCTCGCATCGGTGAAAGACGAGCGGCCGGTGGGGTGGTGGGACCCGGGCTGCCAATCCTGGACAGCAAGTTACAAGGGAAGAGCTGCCTCTGATCTGGCTGCACATCGCGGTATACGCGATCGAGCCTGGTGGGGATCCCGCGTGCACGGTTCCTGGAGGAATTTCGGGATCGCGTCGCGGATCCTGCCGCTCGCTCGTCTAGTCGAAGATCAGACGCAAAGTGGCGCGGTGGGTGCTTCGCTTCTTTAATATTCTTCGTTTCGTTACGTTTCGCCGAGCTACTCCTTCCACTTCTCCGTTCTTCTCGAATATAATTGACTTTCGGCGTTCGCGATTCTTTCGCTTCCTATTAGTTCCCTTTGGTTCCTCGAGTCGATTGAATCATTTTCAAACGCGATATCGCGATTTATCGGGTTCACTTCGAAGATCGGGGAAACGATTCGAAGGAGGCAGAGCCGATTTATCGGGGAATCGAAGAAGTTTACGCGCGAAGATCGATAGTATAGCTTTCCGGTAGGCTGGATCTCGGTTCGACGATTTTGTAGCTTCGCGGGCCTCGATTGATCGTGATATTGATTTGTCCGTAGTGCGGTGGTGACTCGTCAAAATGCCGCAGCCGGCCCACGAAACGAAAAACATCTTAACCACCTACTTCATACTCATCCTCCTGCTCATCTGCCTCTGGTTACTGTACTCGGGACTGTTTTAACCGTGGAGTATCTACTTACTTACGTTCCTCGCCACGGTGAGTATCCGTTTACGTAGACAATCCCGCGAATGCTCGCTTCCCGTTGTACCGATCGTTGAAATCTCCGCGACAATAGCGCACTTTCAGCGGCCCGTATATTCTTCGCTTCGCATCGTCGTCGCGTCGTGGTTTGCGAACGAATCGATACGGATGCCATTAACCCTTTGCCCTACGATTATTTTATTACCTACGCTAGCATTAGCTGACTATTTTTCTTTTCTTTTTATACTACGTCCGATACAAATCATAAGAATATTGTAACCAATTTTTCGTTTAACAACCATCCATTTTATAAGGCAAAGCTAACGTTGGAATTGAAACGAACTTTTATCCCCCAATGATGATAAGAAATGATATTTCGTTGAACTTACGTCGTGCGACTCGTTGCTATAGGGCAAAGGGTTAACGATGTTCGATCGATTCGATACCAAAGTACCGAATAAGACGCATCGATGCGTATCCGAAATTTCAAAGTACTCGGTCGCACCTTTCGATAAAGATTAGTTCGTAAAATGATTCTAAATCGACGCTATATCGAATCGCGACGTTTCGGTGGCTCGCAGAAGTATCGATGCCTGTTTGACACTCGACGAAAGTATCGCGAACCGTTTGACACTTTACGAATATATACACGGCTTCTATAACCCCCTATAAAAATATATTGCGGCTTCTGTAACCCCCTATAAAAATACATTACGGATTCTATAAACCCCTATAAAAATATATTACGGCTTCTATAAACCCCTATAAAAATATATTACGGCTTCTATAACCCCCTATAAAAATATATTGCGGCTTCTGTAACCCCCTATAAAAATACATTACGGATTCTATAAACCCCTATAAAAATATATTACGGCTTCTATAACCCCCTATAAAAATATATTGCGGCTTCTGTAACCCCCTATAAAAATACATTACGGATTCTATAAACCCCTATAAAAATATATTACGGCTTCTATAACCCCCTATAAAAATATATTACAGCTTCTATAATCCCCTATAAAAATATATTACGGCTTCTATAACCCCCAATAAAAATATATTACGGCTTCTATAACCCCCTATAAAAATATATTACGGCTTCTATAACCCCCTATAAAAAGATATTACGGCTTCTATAACCCCCTATAAAAAGATATTACGGCTTCTATAATCCCCTATAAAAATATATTACGGCTTCTATAACCCTCTATAAAAATACATTACGGTTTCCATAACCCCCTATAAAAATATATTACGGCTTTTATAACCCCCTATAAAAATGTATTATGGCTTCTGTAACCCGTTAGAATCGTACGTTCGTTCACGCTAATAGCGCGCATCGTTTCATCGCCGCCTTTAACCATTCGTTTCAACCATTCGAACTTTGCGAATCGGCATCGGTTCTAACTCTTAGCCGTAATCTTTGCCTCGAGTAAAAGTGTTGCTTTTGATTTTAGGAACGAAGTAAGGAAGCCCGAAGAGAAAACAGAATATATACTCGATCGATCCAGTGCGTGCTCAGGATACCCACGCGCACACCAATTTTTCCATAAAATCGATATTCTCCATTATCCCTCTTTTCGCCTTCCAAAGATGAACGAAACAAGCGTAATAATCGATTTAAGCAACCGCAACGTTCCGCACGAGTTTCACGTTTGCTCGTTACATTTCGTTCGATGTATTCCACTGCACCGATAACGATCGAACGTCGGACAGCGGTGTTTCTAATAAAAAGAGAGCAACCGAAGTAGCAGCGTAGTTTAATCGAAAACAAGGGCGTGACTGTTTAATCCAGTGTTTCCCAACCATTTTTCTGCCATGCCTCACCTAAGCTTATCCAAAATTCTTATGACCACTGTGTAACATATACATACGTTTTAATTTTCAAAAATCGAATTGTTCACCGAAGAAATTTAAATGATAGGTTTTGAGAAGAAATCACTAAGAAATTGTTGCGGAAACACGCGTCTTCTATCTATGATCTAACGTTTATCCAGCTGAAGTAGCGACTGAGAGTCGCAATAATTAACTTAAACTCTGAACGAGTCCATTTTCGACGTGCCCCCCTTAACAATCAACGTGCCCCCCTGTAAGGCGTGGGCCTCACGTTGGGAAACACTGGTTTAAACCCTTTAACCCTTTCGTCACTATTGGCGCCTATAGGCGTTCAACGAATTCGTACGTACCGCGTTATCGACGACTTCTACCGATTCATTCTGCTAATTAAAAACACCGTCGGCCTCCCGAAACGCTTGCACGTATTTGACACCGAAAGAATAAGAAAGAGTTGGAAGAAAACTATGAATTGAATGCGATGCGACTCGGTATTCCGACGACTTCGGTATATTGTTTCTTTTTTTATTAAACGTCACCGTGGCGAAAGGGTTAACGACCAAGCCCGCGAATGTCGATCGCGCAATTGCGCGTTAACTGGTATCGGTTAATCTGCGTTCGAACAGAGCGAAACCGCGTCGCTGAAAAATGAAAATGTGACGAAATACGCGGAAGCGATGAATCTCTGTTCGACAAAATTTGCCCGCTTTGCTCGGCAAACCGACGAAGAATTCGAACGTTACCGGGTTAAGGAGATGCACCAGAGGACGAAAGGAACTTCGCACAGTTGGCTACATGACAATAAATAACGATACAATATGTTACAAACGTGTTCCCATTTAAATGAAAAGCTTTCGAGCGACGGTACGAAGAACCGTGTACATTCGTTGTACCGTTTCGATTACGTAGCGATGAATTTATTATATCGAACGCACGAAAGAAATATTCGTAAATAAAAGAACCTTTTGAACGATATTGTGCTCCCCGGACTGAAACGATCTTTACGTTCTAAATAGTTAAATAAAGTTACTTAAAGCTCGAATCTTAACGCTGTAGTACGCGGTACATTTATCCTACCTATTCTTCCGAAAACCTGTCGAATTATACCGTTCGTCCAATTATTATTATACCGTTCGTTTAAAGCGAAGCTCGGTCGCGAAATCGCTAAAGGATGGAGAAATTGTGGGCCAGGCGAACGCGCGTCTCGTCGAACGGTTCGAAGAGCGGAGAAACGAGAGAAAGAAGAGGCGTTTCGGCGCGAGGGAGAAAAAAGTACGCGGCGCGATGCGAGGATGGAAAACATCTCGGGGTACACGGACGATTGGTAAGAAACACGTGGGCGTTTAGTCGAAAATAGCGAGCGTTCCAGCTACTTTTCGCGCTGTACCAGCTCTCGCAACACGCGCGGAGGCAAAACTGAATCGGCATTTTCGATAGCACTGCACGAAAATAGACGAGACGAGAGGCGCATCTCTCTCACCTATCTCGAACACGGTAAACGTATGTAGGTAAATACGTGCCCATAATTACGAAAGTGATCTTAGTCGTGTGTGTCTTCTTTCGAGATACACTTGCTGGGAAAAGTTAAGAAACACGATGGTACGCGTTTGCGGAGCTTTATTATGTCGTCGCTATCTTTCGAGATACGTGGATTTGAAAGAAATATAGAAGAACTTGTTATTTATCGTAATATGTATATGTAATACTATAGTTTTTATGCGATTGGAAATTCTAAGCTGTGAAATCTTAGTAGCGAAAGGATACCCAAAAATTCTTTGTTTCTCAACTTTTGTCGGTAAGTGTTACAGACCACTTTCATAATTAACGCTAAACGAATTCCATATAATGTTTCGAACGAACAAGCGGCACTATCTAACGATTCATTTTTCACGATATCGTAAAGATAACGTTGAATTAATTTAGTTGAAAATAACGCGACGTGAAATAACTGATAAACTCATTTTCCTTTTTTCTTTTTTTTTTTTGTAAATTTTCACTTACGATTAGACCAGTTTCGTCAAATTCCGCCCCAATTTCCGCGGCCGTTACGCAACCGAAGCGTCGCTGTTTCACGTGGATCGTGTTACCCCGATTCTTCGATTTCAAACGTTTCGGAATATTTTTTCACTTATAAATAGAATTCCCTCCGATGCTTTCCCTCTTTTATTTCTCTGACGCGCGCGCGTTCTTTTATCGCGTTTCTCTCTTCTCTTAGTACCTATAGTGGTGAACGTACCGCGCGTCCTGCCACTTCAACCCTTTCGCCAACGATAACGAGTCTTCGTAACCGAAATTTAACTTGAACTCCGATATCTTAGCTTTGCATTATAAAATCGGAAATTGTGAAATAAAACATTACCTATAGTAATACTAAATGATTTCTACACGCCGAGATATAAGAATAGCGATCGACTAAAGCTAGCCTAAGTAACTGATAAAATAATCACAGGGCAAAGGGTTAAAGTTTACGCTTCAACGCGTTGACGTCGGCGTGTTTCATTAATGGCTCTCGCATGGATGTCCCATAGGTATACGGTCATTAAATCGATTTAGTAAATAGAAAAATATTGCCATACAGTTGAAAATTACTTCACTTATGGATCATTTCAAGAATTTATTAAAGTGGATTTATTTAAATAACCTGGGTTTCATTTAATTTCAATCGAATAACCAAGTATTATTCTTAAAAGCAAAGCAAAGTAAAGGAGTATTAGTGAAGCCTGCAGATGACGAAAAACGTAAGTTTCAACGCCGGCGTCAACTCGTCAAGTGACTTTCGTTAACTATTTTAGAACGTCGCGTCGTTAACATAAACATCGTTCCAGTTTCGAGTATAATTTCGTTCAACCGCAAAAGACTTTGATTCGTAAATCCGCTCGCGTATTTACGCTTACTGACGAAAGTTAAGAAACTAATCATTTGCAACGTTCCGTGTATCCTTCATCTTTTCAGATACGTAGCTTAGAATAAAAGCAAACGTAAAAAGGTAACATTGCGTGTGCCAATAAACAATCAGTTATCCTATTTTTAATTCCAATCCGCATATGTCAGAAAATAAAGAGTACAGAAAAATATGGAACGGATTACTTTGTTTTGTAGACCGAAACTCGGGGAAGCGAGGAAAATATAATCAATTCGTTTAACGTTGCTTTATTCGTTCGACGGGCGATAGACGCAGACAGCGTTTCGTTGACCGGCGTAACATTTTCTATTTTCCATATCCGAATGGTGGGGAAGAGTCCCGATGGAGAGAGCTAAGGGGTATGTTACCCCTTAGAATTTCCCACTTCCCCGACAACGTTCATTTCGTCTTTCCCGTTACCTTCCCGGAACTCGGCAGCCAGCAATAAAAACCAAGGATCGCCTCGACTTTGAAATCACATGCGGAAATAGCGAAATTACAATGTAGACCGGAACTCGGGGAGGCGAGGAAGATACAATTCAATTCGTTTAACGTTACTTTATTCTTTCGAGGAGCGATAGACGCAGACAGACCTTTCGTTGCCTGGCGTACCATTTTATATTTTCCATATCCAAATGGTGGGGAAGAGTCCCGATGGAGAGAGCTAAGGGGTATGTTACCCCTTAGAATTTCCCACTTCCCCGACAACGTTCATTTCGTCTTTCCCGTTACCTACCCGGAACTCGGCAGCCAGCAATAAAAACCAAGGATCGCCTCGACTTTGAAATCATACGCGGAAATAGCGAAATTACAACTATCCGAAATCTTGGGTTCACGTGCTGACCAGCTGCAAAATTAACAAGTACTGGTTCCTTGGGCTTTATCGTTGCTACGGCAGCCTCTCACCTTCTAACATTCGCTACGCGACCATATAATTAAGCTTACGGGTCTACAGTTTCTTAACTTTCGTCGGTAAGTGTATATTTCCACGATGCGAATGGGTCGAGCCGGTGCGACTGTATATTTTAAAAAAAAAGTATACAGCCCGTAACGAAAAATTGACTTGATTTTCGCCGCGTAGACGCGAGGATCGGGGATGCAAACATTGCTTCGAAACGGAAACAGACGCGTAGGAAATATTTTTACGAGCGCGCGAAGGTAAACGTTTGCCTCCGTGGCGTTCCAGTAATCGCTCGAAATAGATATACGTACGTACGTGTTCCAGATTCTTGCCGACTTCGGTGTTACACAATAGACGTACGCGCCGAATCCGTGTAACAGTTAAATCACCCGTGTCGATTGAATCCCTTGCCTTACGAAATTTTTTCGAACGTTATATTTATTAGAGCGTTAGCTGTTTCCTACTATAACTCTAAAACGTTGTACTCGATTCGTACTAGGTGGTAGAGTCCTAAATTTGACGGTGTTACGAGTTGAAGCGAGGTGGATTAAAGTTTGTTGAGAAATATACAAAGTTTCTTTTTATAATTATACGTAATTTGCACGCGAGTTGCGCCACGATTGTGACTACTTGTTGCAAGGCAAAGGGTTAAATCGTAGCGCGACTTTTCGACTTTTCTTCCCTTTTCCCGTGTGCAAAATAAACGATGGAAATGTTTAAAGGCAAAAGCTAGGATTCAATCGTTTCGGTGATGGGAAATTTGGGGAAATCGACGCGTTTTTGGATTTGTTGGGGAAAGTTGAAGGAATAGTAGTAGCTTGTCAAAATGGGGAACAAAACTTTTTTCTTATATAGCTTTGCTGCTTTTTTCTTTTTATTGATAGCGGTAGAAATATTTTCTAGGTATCTGCAACGCAAACGTATCGAAAACGATTCGAAACGAATCGCAAATGCTGATTCGTAATCCCGAAACTATGTAAGTACTACTTTTATATGGTTTTAAAACATTCGAAAAGCTGCGGTGAATAATAATAGTTTGCGCGAGTAACAAGAATAATTACCAGAATACGCGTTTGTTCGCGGTGTTTCGAAACTTATGCTTGCCGAAAGCATTCATACTAATCCTATGCTTGTTTCGAACGAGATTAGCTTGTAAACTCTACATGTGCCCATAATTATGAAAGTGGTCTAACAGTTTAACAAAAATGTGTAACGTGTTTCAGTTTCGTATGAGATTCACGACAAAATTTCACGTTCATTATGAATTTTCATTAATCAAGACTATTACAATTCTAAATTATAATAAAATGTTACGTAATATAAAAGTATTCTTTAATTCATTCAAATGTAATCCTTTGAATAAGAATCAGGAAACAAGAAGTATATGACTTATAGACCACTTTCATAATGATGGACGCAATTATGAAAG
This sequence comes from Eucera pruinosa, assembly GCA_028830335.1. Lineage (NCBI taxonomy): Eukaryota > Metazoa > Arthropoda > Insecta > Hymenoptera > Apidae > Eucera > Eucera pruinosa. The sequence continues at coordinate 14,345,494 of JAMYCR010000015.1, forward strand.
TGGTCCAAAGTGAAAATTAAAAAATGAGTTTATCGGTTATTTCACATCGCGATAATTTTAAACTGAATTAATTCAATTTAGTAATTTTTACGGTGTTCTAAAAAATGAACCGTTAGATAGTGCTTGTTGTTCTTTAACCATTATATGGAGTTCGTTTAGCGTTAATTATGAAAGTGGTCTATATATCGAAACAAGAAATATACACTTACTGAGAAAAATTAAGAAACAAATTAATTCGTTTCATATTTTTCTATACTCTTTATTTTCTGACATATACGAATTAGAATTAAAAATAGGACAACTCATTGTTTATTGGCATACGTAATGTTACCGTTTTACGTTCGCTTTTATTCCAAGCTATTTATCTCAAAAGATGAAGAATGTACAGAACGTTGCAAACGATTACTTTGTTTCTTAACTTTTGTCAGTAAGTGTATATGACTTATTGTTAGATCACTTTCGTAATTATGGCCACGTATATTCTAGTATATCTACGTTACATCGCATTCAAGACTCACGGCCAGGCTAGCAGCGAAATGGTTAATAGACGCGTTGGCGAACGTTTAAAGAGTTCTCGTTCGACGTTTGCGTTTCTTCTTTGCGCGAGAAAATCGAGCGAAATAACAGGTAAGCGAAATAGAGGATTTCAACGAGGCTCAAAAAGCTGCAGCCGAGGAACAGGCTGAAGATACCACCGATCGATGCTGCAACATAAAATCGATCAAATTTTTCTTTGCAAAGAAAGAGAGAGAGAGAGAAAAAAAGGGGCAAGTTTATTAATGAATCGGATACCCAAAAGATAAGTTTCGCTGGCTGCTGGAAGTGTCACCAATATTACAAACGTCTGCGAACCCATGAATACTCTTACCACTGACCTTTTCCAGGTTCCATTTTTCCTGAAAATAATACGCGTGTATTTGCCCATAATCATGAAAGTGGTCTGAGTCAACAATTTAAAAAAACAAAATGAGTTTATCAGAGTTATTTCACGTCGCGTTATTTTAAACTAAATTTAATTCGATTCAGTATCGTGAAAAATGTACCGTTGCATAGTGCTGCTTCTTCGTTAAACATTATATGGAATTTATTTAGCGTTAATTAGTATGAAATCAAGAAATACATCTGACTTAGACCTCTTCCATAATTATGGCCACGTATAATGTATTAGAGATTAAAAAGAAAAAACACTTCTATCGTATCTTAATTACAGTAGAATCCGTTTCATGTAATCGCATTGGAACTTACTTTCCCATAAAAGTGATCCATTGATAATATTACGCGAAGGACATCAAATTTTCATTCTCGATTAAAACAATTAATAACAAAGAACTGCTGTAGCGATAACAATTTTTCATTCTATTTTACATTATTTTACGCGCGTATTTTAGTTATTTCATTATACGTGATCTCATGCTAATACTCGAACTCTGATCCGTAAATAAATAAACAATAACCGGATTCCACTGTACGCGATTCTATTTCAATTAACACTCATCGAAGCGAACGAATGCCAGAGCGCATGGTTTCTGCGAGAGATGAACAAAATCTCGCGGCCGGTGCGTTTTCCATCGAGCCGTTCGTTCTAATATTAAACTCACGAGAGGTTTTCCTCTACTCGAATCGTGTTCGGATCGCCCGCGTAGAGAACGTCGTTGCACGGAGTCCTACAGGAGCACGTGAAATTCTCCTTCTCGATATCCTTCACGATGCTGATCAACTTCGTGTTCTCCTGAATGCACGACAGCCGATCTATTCCGCATCGCTGGAAAAACGATCGTAATCCGATCAAATGAAACGATTCCCAATATCGATGCACCGCGAAGCGATTCTAGTCCGTTCGTACTTCGACGCCGTAGTATTCGGAGATGTAATCGAAGATGAATGGCAAGCATCCGCAAACTTCGAGCATAGCTTTTATTCTGCAGTTGGTGTAACAGTTGGAGTATCGGTAAACCGGAAAGTATTCCAAAGTATTCCCGTGATCCGGAATGCACACGGGTACCAATTTGTTCTCCTTGTTCCGATGCTGTAACCCTTCCGGTCTCTGCATCAGCTCCGGATTCACAGCGATCTGAAACGTCGATCGTGTTAACCTCTTGCATTACGATTATTTTATTGCCAACATACGTATGCTAGTATTAGCCGGTTACTTTTTTCATCATCATTTAACTTAGAAATTATTTAAATATTGTTGGCAATTTTTACGTGAGAACCTCCAATCTTACAAGATCAAATATATACAGGGTGTCCCGTAACTGGTGGTACAAGCGAGTAGGGGATGATTCTACGTGAAAAATTGAATCTGTAGACTCGTAGGTTTAATTATATGGTCGCGTAGCGAGTGTTAGAGGGTAAGAGCCTGCCGTAGCAACGATAAAGCCCAAGGAACCAGTACTTGTTAATTTTGCAGCTGGTCAGCACGTGAACCCAAGATTTCGGATAGTTGTAATTTCGTTATTTTCGCATGTGATTTCAAAGTCGAGGCGATCCTTGGTTTTTATTGCTGGCTGCCGAGTTCCGGATAGGTAACGGGAAAGGCCGAGTGACCGTTGACGGGGAAGTAGGAAATTCTAAGGGGCAACATACCCCTTAGCTCTCTCCATTGGGACTCTTCCCCACCATTCGAATATTGGAAAATAGAAAATGTTACGCCGGTCAACGAAACGCTGTCTGCGTCTATCGCCCGTCGAACGAATAAAGCAACGTTAAACGAATTGAATTGTATCTTCCTCGCCTCCCCGAGTTCCGGTCTACATTGTAATTTCGCTATTTCCGCATGTGATTTCAAAGTCGAGACGATCCTTGGTTTTTATTGCTGGCTGCCGAGTTCCGGGTAGGTAACGGGAAAGACGAAATGAACGTTGACGGAGAAGTAGGAAATTCTAAGGGGCAACATACCCCTTAGCTCTCTCCATCGGGACTCTTCCCCACCATTCGAATATTGGAAAATATAAAATAGTACGCCAGGCAACGAAAGGTCTGTCTGCGTCTATCGCTCGTCGAAAGAATAAAGTAACGTTAAACGAATTGAATTGTATCTTCCTCGCCTCCCCGAGTTCCGGTCTACAAATCGAAAATTTAGAATCAAATTTCTTCACACGACGCTTCATTTTCGAAAGAAATAAGTTTGACAATTTGTCGAGTACGCGTGCACTTGGACCAGCTTCAGTTCCACGGAGTTTACTATCTTACTGTGTTCCGAGTAGGGGAGTACTTCCCGTGCTTCTTGCAATGTTTACAAACATTGTCAACACGATGATATCTCTTGCATCGATTTTACTTTCTTCTTATGCTTATCGGACACAGGACCTTTAGTTTCCGAATTACTCGACAAATTTTCAAACTGATTTCTTTCGAAAATGAAGCGTCGTATGAAAAAATGTTATTCTAAATTTTCGATTCAATTTCTCACGTAGAATCACCCCCTACTCTCTTGTACCACCAGTTACGAGACACCCTGTATATATATACACTTATTTCTGACGGAATAATCGTTCAAACTTTTCCCGGTACCAAATAGAGATTACCTCCAATTCGAAGTTCGCTTGCAGCATGTAAGTGTTGGTATTCAGTCCTGGAAAATCCATACTGTGATGTACAAGAATCTGGTAACAGGAAACCGCGCGTTTCTTTATTCTCCATACATTCGAAATAAAATCTTCCGCCTGCCGCGAATTCGCTTCAAAGAGTCACCGTTGGAAAACATCGTTCCACCGGTTGCGAATTTTTATGCGCTTCCGGTCAATTTTTCGCGTTACCAGAAGAAAAAAGGAACGAAATACGCGTAACACGTAAACCTGTACGCGAATTATGAAAAGCGAAGGCGCGCGTTAAAATGCTTGGGGGATGAATTCGCGTCGGTTTTAGAATTCACGGTTATCTTTGAGCGTCTCTCGGCTGTTATGATTAGTCCGCGAGACGTGCATTCTTTACCATTATGCCGTTGCTGTTGGTGATCCGTAGATAGTCGAACTCGTCGTCTTCGTCGTCCTCGAGCATCTCTTGATTGATCACGAGCTCCAAGCCGCTCCATCGGCCAAAATCAGCCGAGCTCAACGGCTTTTGCCTCGGTTGTCCCCTTTTTTATTAACAAATAACGTTTCCAGGTAACCGCTTAACCCTTTCAACGCTATTGGCGACTATAGACGCTTCGCTCAAAGTTTTAGATAGCATTGGTTAGCGCCAATAAACACCCAGCAAACGTTATCAGTATTATCGCAAAGCTCCTTGCTTCTATCACACGTATGTATGCGAGTTATGACTCGAGATGCGTCGACGACTTCCTTACGTTTTTTAAAGAAAAGTTTTCGTCGTTCGTGGCGTCGATCACCGCGGATTACTCGCAGGGCGTATCAAAGTCTACCGTAGCCAAAGGGTTAAACGAACCACTCATTTTCCCTTCTCTCTCTTTCTAATTTACCGGAGAAACGTTTAACCCTTTCGTTACGGCGAAATTGACCGTCAACGAATTAAAACTGTACAGGACGATTCAACTTCGAGTTTGCGATGCGACATTTACTTGCAAATTGTTAGATTTTTAACCAACTAACGTTTAACGAATACCAGAGTAGCTAGAAACGTAGCAATGTCGAATTATATACTATATTAAATTTAGCCAAATTTCTTAACTATTGCGAAATTTCTTAACTAATGCGAAATTTCTTAACTATTGCGAAATATCTTAACTATTGCGGAATTTCTTAACTATTACGAAATTTCTTAACTATTGCGAAATTTCTTAACTATTACGAAATTTCTTAACCATTGAGAAATTTTTTAACTATTGCGAAATTTCTCAACTATTACGAAATTTCTTAACCATTGAGAAATTTTGTAACTATTGCGAAATTTCTTAAATATTGCGGAATTTCTTAACCATTGCGGAATTTCTTAACTATTACGAAATTTCTTAACCATTGAGAAATTTTTTAACTATTGCGAAATTTCTCAACTATTACGAAATTTCTTAACCATTGAGAAATTTTGTAACTATTGCGAAATTTCTTAAATATTGCGGAATTTCTTAACCATTGCGGAATTTCTTAACCATTGCGAAATTTCTTAACCATTGCGAAATTTCTTAACTATTGTGAAATTTTTTAACTATTGCGAAATCTCTTAACTATTGCGAAATTTCTTAAATATTGCGAAATTTCTGAACTATTGCAAAATTTCTTAACTATTGCAAAATTTCTTAACCATTGCGGAATTTCTTAACCATTGCGAAATTTCTTAACTCTTACGAAATTTCTTAACTATTGCGAAATTTCTTAACTATTACGAAATTTCTTAACTATTGCGAAATTTCTTAACTATTGCGAACTTTCTCAACTATTACGAAATTTCTTAACCATTGAGAAATTTTTTAACTATTGCGAAATTTCTTAAATATTGCGGAATTTCTTAACCATTGCGGAATTTCTTAACCATTGCGAAATTTCTTAACCATTGCGAAATTTCTTAACCATTGCGAAATTTCTTAACTATTGCGAAATCTCTTAACTATTGCAAAATTTCTTAACCATTGCGGAATTTCTTAACCATTGCGAAATTTCTTAACCATTGAGAAATTTCTCAACTATTGCGAAATTTCGACAGACTATAGTCGCTTTTAGCGTCGAAAGAGTTAAGGGTAGGGGTAAGTACTTGCTTTTGATTCTGTACGTAATTCTCCAGGCGATAATTGAAGGAGCAGCACAATCCGTAAGAGGTGCGCGAGGGGAGGATGTATTTGCCGCAATCTATGCGCTCTTTGCTCCACGAACAGCTTTCGAATATGTCCTCGCACGGTATCAGAATCTTCAGGAAATCCGTCACGCTCCATTTGTTCGCGTCTAGAAACGCCTCCAGTTCGTCCATGTACTTGAACGATTTTATCGTGTACGGGCGAGTGATGTGGTGGCCGTATCTAAGCGTTAAACGTATGCGACACATTCGATACGCGTTATACATATGCGACCGTAATTACGAAAGTGTTCTAACGTAATACATTTCTTGTTCCGAGATATTTAACCCTTTGACCACGAAAGGCGTCTACTTACGCCCCGTAGATTTTATACAATGCAACGCAGATTAATTTCGCAACTTATCGTTACATAACAATACTTTAATACGCGTCTAACGTTTCATTGCTTTAAACTTCGAATTAATTCATTCACAAGTAACTCGTTCGCATATTTAAACAATGCGTGCATTTTTTTTTGTTATCAATGCTTCGCGTGCGTTGGTCGTGCGAATATCGCGTCGCAAGTCAAAGGGTTAAAGGATTACATTCGAATAAATTGAAAGATATTTTTGTATCACTATATTATGTAACATTTGAATTTAGAATTTTATTAATCTTGTGGCGGCACTTCTGCACCTACCACTAAATAGGACTTTCTCGAAAGCACTCGCTGCAACTACAGTGTTTCCTTGGATATTGGCCGATTATAATGTTTATTTCTTAATATTCTCCTGCATTCTTGGCAACAAATAATGATTTACACGAAACTTGTGGCTATTCGTTCGGTTTCTGCTCTTTACCGTACGTACTTCATTAAACTTAACGCGAACGCGTTGCTCATGTTTCGCGGCAGTATCGTGTTCTCCAAAATGGCTAGCCTCCTCCTAAGGGAAACCGGCGTGATCGGACAAATCGTGACAGCCGGATACGACGCCTGATATATCGGCGCGTCGAACGATTTTATGTACGTGTTCGTCGGGTTCTCGTTGTAGCGGCGCAGAAATTGCATCACCATTAAACTCAATCCTGAAACCAGGCCTCTGCTCAATTTCCCTTCTACTTTTCTACACCCGTAACTCGTCGCACGTTTACTAAACGTAGAAAGACTTAACCCTTTCGCTGCGGCACTCGTGAATTCGAAATACTCTCGATGCATAAATTAGGCCAATTTTTATTTTCGCGTACGTGGAAACAGTTGCGGTATAAACGATTGGATATTCTGCACCAATAAGTATAGCGTGATATATTGGAACAATAATAGATACAATACTGAGTCGTAAAAATGATGTACGCACACGTATGCTTTTGACAAATGATCGTTCAATTTACGAGAGCGTATTTACACGTTCTTCGTAGCGGAAGGGTTAAAACTGCGATTCGACAATTATTTAATACAGAAAGAAAATTAATCGATACTGTATTTCGCTTAGACGCTACTAAAAGTATAATTCGACAAGCATTTTACGTTGCGTTGATTTTTCTTATCGCGCGTAAACCGCGCTGCCATTCTTCGAAACAATTCACCGCGACTCCGGTCGAGTTTAACCCTTTGCGGACGGGACAATATAATATTAATCTAATTTTCGTTGAATTATTAACCATTTGCGAAAGGGATTTAATAAATTCTTGTCTAATTATCAACAGCAGCATCTTTGAATGACGTTAAGTTAAATTTGCTGCACTAAAAATTGATATTATGTCGAAGAAACGAAGAAAAAATTGGGCGACTATTTGAGACACTCGTCCGCAAAGTGTTAAACGTTTCCGTCGACGTTTCGCAATTATTACCGACGAAGCAGACGAATATGGTGCAGGCCCAAAGGATTTTTCCAACGACGCCCACTTTTAAGTCCGGCGCGTTGAAATATTGCAAACCGTGCACCGTGGTGCTCTCCAAGTAATCGTTCAAAACTTCTCGCCAAGTTGCAACCTCTCTCTTCCGTTTCGACGAGTCGAGGCAAGTATCGCCTTGGATCTGGGCAATCGATTTCGCACCGATCACGTTAATCTTCACCACTGCTTTCCTCGCGATTCGATCGCCCATCTCGTCCAAGTATAATTCCCGATTTATCTTCTCGAACCTTTTCGACATGGCCACTGATTCGCGATTTCGCGTTTTCACGCGATGCGCTCGCCGGGACTACAGTTTCTTCGAAGCGCCTATTTTCCGCGCTTCGTCGAAAGCTCGCGATCAGCGTCGCGTGTCCGGTTGCAGTTTAAATAATTTACTTCGCGCCTATCGATCGCTTTCGTCGCAATTAACGCGTCGACTGCCATGCGGCTCACCGGTGACCGGCTACGCTACGATTAACTGAAGCATTCCGATCAGATAAACAATCGCAGTTTCTAGAAAGTTCGCTTCGCGTTTCGCGTTACGCCAGCAATACGTGGTATCGGAAGTACAGCGTTGCCTCGGATATTGGCCGAGGTTCGGGACCGAATCTGGCCAAAGTTGAAGGGAGGTAAATGTTTCGGGAAATCCTGAACGTCTACTTGTATATAGAGAGCGAGTGAGATAGAGATAAATAGCGGGGCTCGTCGACATTTTACGGTGGGTGTAAAAACATGTGTGTGTGTACTTGGACAACGGGACAGTTCCGAAGCCAGTTCCAAGAATTTGTGGGGATTGCGAGCGGCCAATATCCAATGCAAAACCTCTGCTAATATCCAAGGCAAAACCTCTGCTAATATCCGATGCAAAACCTCTGCTAATATCCAAGGCAGTACTGTATAGAGTTATCCAAAATAGACCATAGGAACGCCTACCTTTACTATTTCTCTTTCCCTTTCTGCTTTACCCTTTTCTAATCTGTTTTTTTTATTTCTACTATCTTCGTTCTTTCGTTCTCGTTTCAATTTTTATTTCTTTCACCTCTATTTTACTAACAAGCATGGCGTTCCACGGATATTCTCATTGAACATCCTAAAGGTACTTTTGGATAACTCTACTACTTTGGATAACACTACTTGGACCATAGAAAAGTTGAATAACCACGTTTCTTAAAATAAAAATAATTGTGATACACGCGCATAATTACAATGTACCCTACCGAGAGAAATAAAATCGCCGTCACAGGCAAATAAAGAGACAAATAAAATGGCGGTCAACGCGTTAACGACAACGCCAGAAGCGCGTAATTGAATATAGTTTTCCTTCTCGTCGCGCGATCGTTTCGAGGTAAGCGATAAAAATAGGGATGCCAGTGGAAATGTACAAAATTCACGATTTAATACTCGTCCGATGATATATATATATATATGTACTTTACACGCTTCTTACAAAATTAGACGAATCGTTTCTGCCAATGTTTATCACTTGCTTCTCTGCCAGAAAGAGCACACGGTAATAACGACCGAGAATATCGTACTCGTACGCGGCAAAAGCTTCTAATGTCCATCGAAAATTATTTCCTCCCGTGGAAATTCAAGTTTAAGAGATTCGTCGATCGAGAGCTAGATCCTTACGAATTATCAGAGGCCGGGCATAACTCGAATCGTTTCGGATAAATGTTCACTTTAACGGTAAGATAAGATCAAATTAACGGTAAGATAAGATCAAATTATCGGTAAGATAATTGTCCAAAGAAATTCGGTTTAGCGAAACATTTTACCCGTAGAATAATTATTTATTACCCAGACCGAATAAACTTTTATTTCAATAATCGTTTCTCCTATTTATTTTATCTTTTACTTTTACTTCGTCGCCCGATTTCCGAAGCAAATTTTGCCCGTACCTGCAAACTATTGAGGCGCGAACAGGCCTTAACCCTTTGCGGACGAGCATCGACAAATAGTCGCCTAATCATTTTTTGGCTTTCCGAAGCCATGTCGACTTTTAAAGCACGAAACTTAATGCAACGAATACTTAACGTAATAATAAACATTTGAAATCGTTGGAAATGAAATGGTTTGGAACACAAAAGCGTGAAAACTCAATGTGGTAGAATTCGAAACTAAAGTACTCTCATAAGTGTCATTACTTCTCGTCCGCAAAGGGTTAACTTAAACGTTGCTCGCGCAAAGATATTTCCAAGATCAACGAAAGATGATCACGAATATACTTTTTTCAGTCCCCGTGCGCAACTCTTCCGGCTGCTCTCCGTTTAACCCCTTGGCCTACATTAACACTTTTTAACGTTGCACTCGAGCTACGAATTCGCGCACGCGTTCGACGTAACCGAATACTATCGAGGGTGACATTCAATTTGAACTTTAATCCCTAGCTTCGTCACGCAAGATTGGGAGTTGTAAAAATAAAAACGTGTCCACGTACAATTTTGTACTTTTACGCGATGCGAGAACGCGCGATCGATTAACAGTGGCATACGTGGGCAATAAAATAATCGTACGGCAAGGGGTTAAACCCATCCTCCTCGATCGCTACGATTCCCTTCTCTTACTCTTTTTTATTTACAGTCCGCGAGAACGGCGAAGAAGAAAAATAAAACTACCGATTGCTAAACTACTACGCGACGGAGTACAAATAAATAAACGATCCACAACGAGGTAATAATACAAAAGAGGGGTAGCAAGTTATGTACAAAATAAGAACTCCCAATAACCGCGCCCAGTATATGTATATGTATATACACATCGCAGATTCCCCACGCGGAAGCATGTTCGAAACGGAATTTGCGTCAATGAACGGGGGCTGGCAGCGTTCGAATTTCCAATGTCCAATGGCGTGTTTCGTTTAGAAATCTTGAAACAGAGCCAGCTGTTCCGGCGGCAAAGGAGGCTGCGAACGCCAATCCGTCTCTGGATAATCGTCGAAGCAGCTTGGATCACCGGGCGCTTTTATTCGTGGCCTTATCGGAGGCGTCAGAGCTCTTTGCGGCACCTAAAATAATGGCGCGTAACAAACGTGTCATAGTTAGCTGGTTATTTATCCGTTTCGGCCCTCAACCCCTTTGCCTTATAATAACGAGTTACACTCGTGGTGTTACTTGTCGACTGATTCTAGACGATTCTTTGTACGTTACTTTGCTATTGAGTAAAACATATTAACGTGGCAGGTACAGGTGGACCTCCTGCAACGCGGTAGTAGATACGTTCCTTGAAAATACGGTATAGAATTGTGGCATTGTAGGAAACGTTCCGCATTTTCTAAATCGCGTTTGAAAAGTACCGCGTTGTAAAACTACTGCGTTGTAAATGTACTGCGTTGTAAAAGTACCGCGTTGCAAAAGTACCGCGTTGTAAAAGTACCGCTTTATAAAAGTACCGCGTTATAAAAGTACCGCGTTATAAAAGTACCGCGTTACAAAAGCACCGTGTTGCAAAAGTACGGCGTTGTAAAAGTACGGTGTTGTGAAAGTACGGCGTTGCAAAAGTACGGTGTTGTAAAAGTACGGCGTTGTAAAAGTACCACGTTTTGAAAGTACAGCGTTGGAATAGTACCGCGTTGTAAAAGTACGGCGTTGTAAAAGTACGGCGTTGTAAAAGTACGGCGTTGTAAAAGTACGGCGTTATAAAAGTACCGCGTTGAAAACTACCACGTTGAAAACTACCGCGTTGGAAAGCTACCGCGTTGCAAAAGTACCAAGTTGTAAAAGTACCGAGTTGTAAAAGTACCGCATTGTAAAAGTACCGCGTTGAAAACTACTGCGTTGTAAAAGTATCGCGTTGAAAACTACCGCGTTGTAAAAGTACCGCGTTATAAAAGTACCGCGTTGCAAAAGTACGGCGTTGTAAAACTATCGCGTTGCAAAAGTACCGCCTTGTAAAACTATCGCGTTGTAAAAGTACCGCATAACAAAAGTACCGCGTTGTAAAACTACCGCGTTGAAAACTACCGCGTTGAAAACTACCGCGTTGAAAACTACTGCGTTGCAAAAATACCGCGTTGTAAAAGTATCGCGTTGCAAAAGTACCGCGTTGCACAAGTACCGCATTATAAAAGTACCGCTTTATAAAAGTACCGCGTTATAAAAGTACCGCATTGTAACAGTACCGCGTTGCAGAAATTTACCCTATTTTCGCTCGCGTAATTACCAGTGGCCATTCGACTAATTTGAACCAACGATGCCTCTTCACGTCGTCGGCTCCTTGCCTCATGTTGCCCAGCCTCTTCGTTCTATCCGCCACCAGTAGCTTCTTGATCAGATCCTTGGCTATCGGGTCCATGTGCTTTGGCCATTCTATTCTGCCGCTCAGTATCTTCTCGTAGATGCCGAAAGGGTTGTCGTCGAAGAACGGCGGAAAGCCTGCGAGCATCTCGTAGATCAGCACCCCGAGCGCCCACCAGTCCACAGCCTTATTGTGTCCTTTGCTCTGAATTATCTCCGGTGCCAAATACTCGGGCGTGCCGCATAAAGTCCACGTTCTACGAGCATCGACACCCCCCACCCCGCATCGATTAGAATAACGGATACGGCATACGATACACCTGACGTTCGCGCGAATGATTTATTTGCTCGAGCAACAAGTGCGCCTCGTTCCCGTTCCATCGAATCAACGTCGAGCGTTGCGATGGTGGCAATAATAAACGACGCTTTATTAACCCCTTGGCGTGCAATGACGAGTCACACTCGTGACACGAATTATGGCGATGGTTCGATAAAAGGGAATTCTACTCGGAACAAAGGGTTAACCCTTTGCGGACGAGTGTCGACAAATAGTCGCCTGATCATTTGTGAGGTTCAGTGGATGCACGTTGATGTTGAAGCAGAAAATTTAAATCAATATCGTTAATAAACGTTTCACAGTTTTGGGAATGGAACAGTCTGGAATTCAAAAGCTTGGAAAGTTTATAAAGGCTTGGAATTGAAAATCAAAATACTCTCTTAAGTGTTACTATTCATCGTCCGCAAAGGGTTAAATCTGTATCGCCACGCGTAACTTCTCTCCGATAACAAAAGGAGTATCGTATCGGTTCGTCGTAGCGCAAAGTTTCGTTCTACGATTGCAAAACGTAACAGAGAACTCGTGGACCGCGCGAACAGAACGCGATTCATAAATACGGCAGCAAAGGTGAGAAAAAAAACAGTTTCGCGAAAAGAAATTCCATTTCACGTATCGCGGGAATCTCGTAGTATATGCTTACGTATTGCAAATTACTTTCACACAAAATCTATAATCACGCCGCTGCAGTAGTAATTAATCGTACCTCCGATTTAAGAATAATTTCTTTCGAACACGCGAAATCCTTTCGTTGCCTCGCAGAATTAACCGCAACAAAATCGACTCCCGGAAAAGGAGAAGGGGTTACGAAAACGATCGCAAGTTTATTGCCGCCTTTGTTGTTCTACGTTGAATTGTAGGGAACGCTGATTCAGTCGAAGCATTTACCTGTCGGTGAGCTTCTTGGAAAAACCGAAGTCCGTGATCTTCAGGTGGCCCTGGCTGTCCAAAAGAAGGTTCTCAGGCTTCAGGTCCCTGTAAACGATGTGTTTGCTGTGCAGGTATTCCAACGCGCAGACGATTTCCGCCGCGTAGAAGCAGCTGGTGGGCCCGGAAAAACGGCCAGCTGCTCTCAAATAGGAGAAAAGCTCGCCTCCGGCGACGAATTCCAGCAACATGTACACTCTTGCCTCGTCCCGTCCGCTCCACAGCCTACAAACCAGCCTAACGTTACAACGGGCGATGCCGATCATTCGTCCGCGATAATATTCCACCAAATACTTGGAAAATGTTCGACGATTTTTCACGCGTGAACGTGAATCACTCTACGGTAAACGTACCGCGTCTCGGCCACTTTAATCCTTTGCCGTACGACAACGAGCTACGCTCGTGGCGAAAACGTACGCCTCTGGGTGCGACAATAAAATCAAATAAAAATAAATCAAAGCTTTAATTCTATCCGCGATTTCAATTCGCAAGACTGCAAATTGCGTACGATATTTCAGTATTTCCGTTCGTTGCAATGGTTAAAGTAATAGATACGCAGTTAACGTTCCTGTGAATATTCTTTGATAAAATTCGTACGGCAAAGGGTTAAGATTCGCGCGTAACTTTGTTCAATTACAGTCACGTCTCAACTCACAACGGGGTTCGGTTTTGCAACTTCGGACGTGAGTTAAAATGGTCGTAAGTCGAATTTCGTACAATAATAAGTAATATAATTATAATAGACAAACGTGCGTCAAAATGAATAGCTTCTCGTTCTGATTTTTAATCGTTAACTACATGTAAGTGAATAATTATATATGTGTATGATATACATTTGACGAAAACTGTAAAAAAAATTGATACATTTTTTAAATTTTTTCGCCGTAAGTGCGAATGGTCGTAACTCGAGAAGTTACTGTATTTTAGAACGTATTCGTCGACGCAAAGATCGTTCCAGTTCGGAGCATAATAATATCGTTCAACGTCGAGTTTACTTATGAACGTGTTTTTCGTACATTTCGGTTAGCGGCAACTCCTCGTAAGGCGCATTGTTACGAACGTTTCGCGAGCAGAGGAAAGAGAAATCGGACTTACATGTTCACGATAAAGGGATGCTTGACCTCTTTCAGCACGGTGATCTCGTTTCGTACGTGTTCCACTTGCTTCAACCTGATCACGTCCACCATCGAGAGGATTTTCAACGCTAAGGGAGTACCTTGATGCCTGCATAGCACCACTCTGCCGAAAGTACCTGTGCCTGTTCGTACAATAAGAATACTTCTCGGGTTTACCTAAAATAATCCCCACGCTAGCGTCGAGCAACTAATCGCGTGCTAATCAAACGAATCCGTACTCTCTCCGCTGTTGCGTCCGTTCGCGCTCGCCTTCGCGAAACTATAAGCATCGAGTATTTGCATAAAGAACCCGCGGTCCGGTTGCTCATCGGAGTAACTAATTGCCTCTTTCGTTAGGCACCGAAGAGGCAACCGGGCGAGAACGAAGAAGGTGCACACGCGAGTGTTATCGACGATTCGAAGCAACGGCTAATTCGCAACGCTCTCTCTAGCCCCATAATCCGTCCGCGGTCTGTTTAATGCACTTTCCCACGGAATACAGGTGACCAAAGTTGGTCTTCTGCTCGACGTACCGCGACCAATTAATCGGGCAACGATGGCCGCGGCGCGGCGGTTTCCCGCGGTCCACGTTCGAATTAATAATCGGCAAATCGTGTTGGATTCCGGGAGAATCGACGACACGTAGGAGATAACTTTTAGAGGCTGTATTGATACGACTACTGCTGTTGGATGACCAACGCGACCACACTCACACTGTAAATACCGTAGGCTTATCCTAAAGCAAATGCATCCGACAAACACCCTAATCTCAGTTCCTAGTCATCCTGTACTCCGTACCTTTCCTAGTCATCCTGTACTTCGTACTTTTCCTAATCATCCTGTACTCCGTACCTTTCCTTAGTCACCCTCTTCCTCGATCACTGTCCTTACAATTAGTCACCCTCAAACAACAGTACTTGAACGCCCGCAAAACCATAGAACCGTCAGATTTCCGTATTCACTAGTCGAGTGCAGTAGCCGTATTGATAAAGCCTCTAAGAGTTATCTTCTACGTGTTGTCAACACTGCACTCGACTAGCGAATACGGAAATCGGACGGTTCTATGATTTTTCGGGCTTTCAAGTACTGTTGTTGGTAAGGACAATGATCGAGGAGGAGGGTGACCAAGGAAAGGTGTTGGATGACCAACTCGACCACTCGCATTACATTGAACATATCAATGAAGTGTTCATAAATAAAGGGAACGTTGAACACTATTATACTTGGAACGGAAACGATCTTTACGTTGATCGACGCGTTCCAAAATAGTTAACGAAAGTTACTTAATGCGCGAACCTTAAAGCGTTAGCGAGTAAGTACGCGGTACATCTACCCTATATTTCACGGGGCGCGGCGCGCAACAAAGGAAAACGTTCCTCGGTGAGGAAGAGGCGAGGGAAAGGGTTAATATTTCGAGCAACAGCGGGGTTCGTTCATTCGTCGCGCGAGCGTGTGCGGCTACTTTGCTCGGATTACGTCGGCAGACGCTTCCTCTGCGCGTTGCTTTTTTTTCTCGCATGGACATTCGAGAGACTTTGGTACGCGTCCAAAACTTGTTCCACGCCTCGGAAGAAGTCCGCGAGCATCTGTCCTGATCGATCTCCGCTTACCACGCGGCGCTGTTTTACGGCCGGGCTTAATTCGACCGCGTTTTCGAAGCGAATGGAATGATAAAGTGTCGGTGTTCCGTTGGCAATTTATCGTCTTGTTCCGAATATTCCTAGCGGTGTCCGAGAAAACGTTCAAAGGTGATGTACAGGGTCAGTCTTGGCGCGTCGATCACCTCGAGTTACTCGCGCGGCGGCACGATTTGTTGCCGCGAAAATATCTCGATTGAAATTGCAGAGGAAGAAAGAACTGATTTACGACGCTAGGGGAAACGTTGCTAATACTCGAGCAGCCGATCTTAAAGCCTTGCCAAGAATAGAATTTATCTATTCTAATAGAAGAATTTATCTTCTTGATCGATGAAATACGAACAGGCTAATAGGACGATAGTGTTTAATCTCTCGAATGCGATACAATTCGTCGCGCATCCCCCTTTCTTTCGAAACATTTTACAATCCCCAGAAAACGAACCTTTACCGTAGAGAGTGCAACTTAAATCTAACGATATTGCAACAATTTCTTATACCCGCCTCAAAAGTTAGAAAATGTTTTAGAAAAATAGGAGGACGCGTTTGTAAGCATCTGACAACTTTCAAGCTCACGTTCTAAGCTTGGCGTTCTAAAACACGCTACGTGTCGCTTTGCGTCGCTCAAATCGAGAAACTTTGCGCGCTGTTGAAATGCTTTCCCTAACGTAATCGCGTCATTGTAGGAGAAATACGCGCAGGTACGTTTGTACCGAATTTCAGTCTCGCCTAATCTCCGCCGCCGAATGGTTTCCCATTATCGCGCAAGGATACGTGTTCGATGAAAGGCTTTCCCAGGGGGCGTGAAAGCTTCGAATTGTTTAGAAGAGCAGAGTTCCCCTTTCTATTCGAGCACGTTAGTCATCCAACGAAGAATCGTTTCACAAGCGGAGGTGAACGATTGAAAAATCGTCTACGAAACACCTGCGCGGCTTGTAACTCCGACTTAACGAGCGGTTAAATATACGCTCGGTAGCCTCTCACTCTCCAGTGGCCCACTTCCTGCTTTCGAGGGGTTGTTCTCCGCCGTTTCCTTCGACGTTCGTGTGAAATCACCGGCTCCGGTTACGCTTAATTAAATTTTAACCGCCGCGTTGTACTCGCGATTCGCGATTCGACACCTCTGTTAATTAATCGTCCCGTTGCACGGTGTCGGCAGCTTTTTAATCTATCCAAGTCGACGCTAGACAGTGGAAACGTATCCGAGTTACGCGTTCCCTTTACCTAACGATAATCGATGTAAACTTTACGCGTGCAAAAGAGGAATCGATTCGTTTGAAATGCTCGCAGTAATACTTCAAACAACGGCGTTGCTTCGTTATACTTTCTTACTACAAATTTGATCACAGCGGAACTTGGTATTTAGGTCACTCGCAATTTCGAACACTTCAGAGTACGTTTACGCGTACTCGGAACGATTGTCTCGAATCTTAATTACGGTATAAAGAAGGAACGCGTTGTTCGACGAAGTAACAGTTTCAAAATAGCGTTACGCGTCAAAAGTTGACCGCACGCCCGAATACAATTACGGAGCAAAGCACCTAGGGCTATTTGAAATAGTATTTCGAATAGACGGCATTTCAGAGGTGGCCAGGTCTGTCCTTAGAAGAGACAACGTTGCCCGTTCGGCTATCGATACGATTAGAAAGCTTCGCGTGGTCGCGTCGCTGAAGCGTTGGCAGTGAAAGGCGCGAGGCGAGGCGAGGCGAAGCGAGGCGAGGCGAGGCGAGGCGAGGCGAGGCGAGGATGAACCGGTGCTCACCTATGGTCTTGACGATTTCCAGATCGTCGATGTCGTATCGCGGGGAATCCTCCTGCGATCCCTCCTCGTCGGACGTCGTATCCCCCGACATGTTTCACGGGCTACCGTTGCCGACGGGCCTCGGAGAAAGTTGCTAATTTATTCCCCCGACGCGACGCGACGCAACGCGACGCGCGGAAAAAAGGAAGTCCGGTTCAACGATCCACTGGGCGATATTTTTAGATCGGTCCACCGGTCGACCTCATATCTTCTCGATCCGTTTTCTTTTTCAGGCGATTAAACGAAATTTCCCGCACGATTCGCCGGAGATATCGGGGCGAAACACGGTTTCTCCGTTTTCGGGATCAAAGGCGGTTTCGCAAGCGGGGAAGAAACCGCCGAGTATATTTATCGCGCGCGCTGTCAACGACCCTCTTCTCCGCGGTCGCTCGCTCGGAGCGGTGAAAATGCGCGCAACGATGATTTCACAAGTGTCATTTACGGCGAGGTGCGCGAGCGCGCGCGCGTTCCCCGACGCCAGAAGGAAGAGAAGCCGTGCAACCGCGAGCACTTTCCTCGTTTCCTTGGTTGCGCGCGGTCCAACCCACGGCGAGCAGTCCGTTTTTACTCGCCTCGGCTGCCTGCACCGTTTGTTGATTCAAACGCGCGCGTTGCACGTGTTGCGCGTTGCGAGTTCCGTGTGTCGTCACGATCGCTGCTCCGCAGCTTCGCAACCGGTCATCCTTGATCGTCTCGCGAAGAAACTCGCGCAGGAAACGGGCTGCGACACCTCTTCACCGCGCACCAACTTCCCCCCTCCCTAACCCCCTTAACAGACTCGATTGAAATTCAGATTCGTAGCGTTCGAGACGAAAAGCAGAAGAGGAACCGGATCGATCGACACACGTGCGCGTGACGCGTAGATCACAAGACCGAGTTTCGCGGCGCGTAAACGTATTCGCGTATCGCCGACGACGTCGCGGTCGGATCGAGATCGCTGTTCGAAGGATGATCGAAAGGCCGATCCTGGATGGCAATGTTGCGCGAGGATACGTCGACTACCGGCGTGTCACATGATCCGCGGTGTAGTTCGAATGCCAAGCAGAACTAAACTGGTCACCGGAGGGGTCTCAAAACGTTCTCTCGCTCCTTCCTCTCGCTCCCTCCTCTTCCTCCCCCTCCAATCCATCCCTTTTCACCGTGTTCTCTCCCACCTCGACGCCGGGTGTTTCCAACTCTCACCGAGATCTTCCTCTCGTCTCCCGTTCCCGTGGACCCGGGGTTCCGCCGCTCTTTCCGTAGCTGGCGGCGAGAGAGTCGAGTGATTTACGGGCGACGATCGCGGAAGATTCGCGATTCGGCTGGCCCGCGGAAATAAAAGGCGGCATTTAAAAATACGAGGGCCGCGACGGCGGCAGCGGTGGAGGACGAAACGCGGAACGATACGGTGCCGTCATCGCGCCGCGTAGACCGTTACGAGGTGCCCGTCAACCTCGCGGATTAAAAGACGAAAAGAGAAGGAGGGGAGGAGGATCGGTAATTTTGTAAATCGATCCTATGAATCATGCATACAGCCCGGTCGCGAACGTCCACCGTACGCATTCTAAATTTCAAGTATATTTACTAGCGGCCACGATAAAAGCACTTTTTATCGGCTTGCAACGTATCCTCGTCCCGATTCGTAGCCGCTTTCGAAATCGTTTCGTTAGCTTAATTGGATTAATCCTTTGAATGCGCGGCGCCCGATGTACGCGAGATCGTCGTTTGCCGAATCGTACGCATATCCGCGCACGGTTTGCGTTTGCAAAACAGTTAACCCGAGGCGTTGAAACAATAGAACGTTGCAGCGCGGTTAAAAGCTCGCTGAAATGTTGTTGGGCAACGGTAGATTAAAAAGTTGACTTCTATACATGCACGCCTTTCGTAAATATCCGCGGCCGTTTAGAGAGTGTACGTAACGCCTTTCGCAGAGTTAGCTGTTAAGGGTTAAGTACACGCCGATCGTTCGACGATCGAGACGATCGATGGTTTTTTCGCGAATCGTTGGTTTGTGGAAATTTCGAGGCCCGCGTAGGATTTCGCGACCGCCTGTAGGTGGTGAAAAGCGGGATGTATCAGAATTTTTATATAGCAACCCTTCTCAGCGTCGTTTTTATATAGAAAGATCTTTATTTCGGATCGGATGAGACAGAAACGCGAAGCGTGGGACCCGCGACTCTTGCCAACCAGACATTACGGAAATAGTCGACGATCGGATAATGCGAGTATCGAAAGCGAAACTATCCTCCGAGACACGTGTACCGTCCGTCCGCGAGAACAAGTCGGACGAGTCGTTTACATTCTCGCCGTAGACACGGCCCACCGTTTTCCCTATCACCTAGTCTCGCTGCGTGGCCAAATTTGTCACGTTTTCGATCTTGCAACGCTAGAGAAGACCGCGATCGTAAACGCCGTCGACTGTTTCGAGACGCGAGGAAGTGGTTGCGATCGAAATTCGGCTTATTTTTGAATCTGGCCATCGTCCAGATGCATCTTCCCTCCGAGTCGAACAGCGTGGCGATGGAACGCCATCGTTCTATGCTCAGAGTACCTCGACAATTAACCCTTTCGGCTTACAACAACGAGTCCACGCTCCGTGACACGAATTACAAATAAGTTTGTTAAAAAGACTTGTATAAGTTCCGTTTGCTGTACAGTGTTCGTTCTCTTTCCAGCTTTGGTTTCGCTTCGGAAGGTTCAGGATCGCTGAATGCAAATTGCGTGGAATATTTTTATATTTCGAACTGTGGTATATGTTAACGATAACTTACGTGCGTAAGCACAGTAGCCTGAAGATTGTAAGGCAAGGGGTTAAACGCACGACTCCCTCCCCCCAAGAGCAGCCGTACCCCCAGCTCGATTGAACCCTTTCACCACGAAAATCCTATAGATCTTGTATAACGCAACATACGTACGTAGATTTCTAAACTGATTAGTATTCCGCAACGATATTTGCAAGTAGTTCAAGTTAACAACAATTCAACGTTTTTATTACCGTAAATTTCGTACCAATTAATTCGCGACCAACCGATTTGCATAATGTAAACTGTTGCGCGCATTTTTGATCGGCGAATCGCTCCAACGCAGTCAAAGGGTTAAATCGGCGTGAGCGATTTATTCAGAGATTGCATAGGATGCAGAGATTGTTCGCGATCAGGATTAGCCTCGATGTCATTCTACACGGCTGCGTAAATCCGCGTTGAAAGCCAGCGCGCGTCGCGTCGCGTCGCGTCGTTGCGAAAAATTGGGATTCAACGGCGATTTCGCGGAAGCTGTCGGTCGGACCTTTGGATCGTCGCGCGTCGGAGTCTGGCCGCTCCAAATTGGACCAGCTCGCGCAGCCTTGACGGAGGACAAGTATAATCCCACGGATACGATACGAATTTGTAGTTCTTGTTACGAACAACATGCAACAGAGATCCTATAAATAACGATGATCCCGGCACTTTAATATTTACGTAGCTAATAATAATATCCGGCGACGCGTTATCGGCCCGCCCGATTTACGGCGTTCGTAAAACGCCACACATCGATCGGTTACGTAATCTCTTGTTCGAGGAATAATCCAGCAACGATTTCGTGCCGCGTCGATTAACCCCTTCGCTCTGCTATCGGAGCTTAAACCGATGTTTAAGAAATAAACGCGCTTGTTTCCACGATTCTTACGCCGATCGGGTTCAATTGTCAAAGACCCTGTTGTTGTTTGTTGGCACGTTGAAACACTCTGAAACACTCGTCGCCTTCGACGTTTAACTGTTTCGCTACTCGTATATTATTAACCCCCTTTCCTCGAAGCCACGAGTGCCGAACAATTTCGGAAGATCGCTGCCGTTTCTACGTTTATTTTTACAGACGACGTCGCGCGTGCACTCGATATTTAACATTCATATTAACGTGCTTATTAATCGTTACGACGTTCGGAGAATATTTCGCGGCCAATTATCCATCGTTTCGCGCAACTCGAATTCGTAAGTTCCGCGTATCGTATACCGTACAACAACACTGAAAAGGGTTCGAACTCGTCGCAGCGAAAGGGTTAACGAGTATGCAACGACGCGTAAAATCAATTAAAATCGCGCGATTTTGTACCGAGCACGTAGAGGAAGTTGAAGCGAAACTTTTTCCCAAAATCGTCGCACTAAAGTACAACTCACGCGCGTAGCCTTGGGTAGATGTATCAATATAACCGACGCCATAATTATTTTATTCAACAGCAGAGTAACGTACGAAGAATAGGTTGAATAAAGAAAGTTTGGATTTACGTGGCAACGCATAGACATCGTATATTCGTTTACACTTGATATTTCGAAACGAAATATTAACAAGCAAACGCGCCGTTGAATATTAACCCTTTCGATACGAAAGGCGGCTATATATAGTCGTCTGTCGAAATTTCGCGCCAGTTAAGAAATCTGGCTAAATCCGGTAGTATAATTTCAAGTTCCCGGACTTGTAGTTAATTTAATTTCACGTTCCCAGACTTGTAGTTAATTTAATTTCACGTTCCAAAGACTTGTAGTTAATTTAATTGAACATTCATTGATTATTATTAATCGGTTAAAGGAGTAACAAGTTACAAGCAGATGTTTCGTTGTAAACTCGAGGCTGAATTATTCTGTACAGCCTTAGCACGTTCACGACCAACTTCGCCGCAGCGAAAGGGTTAAAAAGCGACCAATGTATTTACGTATAAACTATGGGACGCGTCATAATTCGGCAAAAGCGCGACGTTTTACCGTACGTCTTATATTTGTTACACGAAACTGACATGCTAATATACGTAACACGTGTTCCCGTTTAAACGAGAACTCTTCGAGTGACAGTAACATAGGGATTGGACTTCGTTTCACCGTTTCAATTGCGTGCCACTTAAATTCAGTATATTCAACGTGTAAAAGATATTCGTGAATAAAAGAGCGGTTGAACGATATTACGCTACCAAGTGATAGATAAGATCTTTTTTTACGTTAACGACGTTCTAAAATAGTCGAATAAAGTTACGCGGTACATCTACCCTACGTCTAAATCCGCCTCTGGTTATGCTTGCGTTTTTTACCGCGCTACGCGTTTCTCTCTTCCGCAAACAGTGATTAGCGGCCAAAAATGTAAATAATAATTTCCGGGTGTCTATTTCACGGACTCGATCGGCTGCCAAGAGATCGCGATTACGTGCCCGCATACCTGTTCGCGTTTCCCTCGAGTATCGATGTTTTCATTGCGAGAAATCCTCGCGCTCGCAAAACACCCGTAATCGCGGCCAAAACGGGAGACAAATTTTCGAGATCTACAACATTCGCTACTGCGGTTCGCAAATTTACACGGCTCGAACGAAGATTAACCCTATCGCGTTCCCCGAGTCATTCTCCATCCACGCGCGTCTCCGTTTTCTTCGCAACAACGCGTTTCAACGACTAATTGAACAATGTAAATCGACGAAATGCGAATCCCTCGAATTATCTTCGATTGCGAATTTGCACACGATTCGGCGGGAGAATTCGACGAGACTTCAGCAGTCGATTAGACTAACGTCAAGAAGCAGGGAAAAGAAAATAGGAGACGAAATTGTACGTGGGACCACTGGCTGGTCCGCTATATTCACGTTTGGCCGCTCGAAATCTCCGCGTTCGCTTCGAGTCGAATTTTCACCGATCCAAGCGATTTTCCGAGTCGCGTAAACTATCGTCAAAGTCGCGTATAGTAGCGAGCTTCGTCAATTAGGAATTGCACGATCTCGACGCATTCTTCGCCCCACGAGTTTCATTTCTCCAATCGACTCGCAGCTGTGCTCTTTCCACGATCGAACGTAATAAAGTCGCTCGCGTATTTTCCGTGCACGTTTCCGTTGCGATCTCGCCTGCCCTGTCAATATTTATCTTCTTTATCGCCGATAGTTAAAAGCGAACGCTTCGGTAGGATTCGGGAATAATACGGTGACGGCGGAGGATAAATAGACGTGGAATATATATATAAATGCAATATTCCGATGGAGACACGCGTGCGTGGCGAAACGAGACGTGCTTTCTCGATTATTTTTACATCGCCGTACGTCCGCGTCTGGAGCAGCGGACGACGATACGCTTCTATTATTCGCCCGGGAGCGATTTCTCGCTGTCCGACTGCCGTCGACGCTGACAGAAGAGGAGAGCGGACAATCCGTTTCTTTTGCTCGCAGAAATATCGCCGTTTGCCGGTGAAGGACGAGGAAGTTGCGAACTCCGATGACGTCCGTGCCTCGCCCACGACTTCTGGATCTGAATCAAAGTCGCGGCTGGCTTGTTCGGGCACGCGCGTGTATTCGATTGAGACGGCTGGTCAATGGGCGAACGCGAACGGTGCCTCTGCTTCTCGCGAAACGGTTCTAGAAGTTAATTTCGGGCAGCGAAAAGAATACGGCGAAGGTCGAACAAATTTCAAATAACAATGGCTCGGATTAACGTTGCAATCTTACTTTTTACCAATACCTTTGAGCGTCGCTAGTATAGATCGACGCCGAAAACTTCTGGGTCGTGCGCCGAAGCGAAGTAGAACATTTTTATTTGTCCCGATTGTCGATCCTGTTCATTCAATTTACGAAAGAATAGTTTCCTCCCTTTCTCAAGTAGCCGTTTCTAAAATTCACAAAATTATATTTCTGTCACTTTAGCCGGAGTTCGAGGAAAGATACTTGCAACGAGGGACGTCGCTCTACTTGCGTATTCGAAAACGCGATTACACTACGAGAATCTTCGCGTATACTCGATTTTTATCGAGTATAAGGAACGTTGGAAATAAGAAACGTCTAAACACGGATTGGTTCCCTTAAACGTTAAAGATCGCAAAGCAATATCGTAAAAAAAACTAACGCGTGGATCGTAGACTCGTCAAGTCGAGTTGAAGTTTGTTCAATAAAAAGTCTTCGAGACAGACCGCTAAAAAGGTTCAGCGAAACGCAAGATGTTAACGATTCGGCGGAAATTTGTTCACCGCGTTGCTATATCCCTTCCGCAAAGGGCTAATCGCGAGAGAATCGAACGGTTCGCAAACGGAAATGCCTCTCGTCGATATTTACCTTTTCCAACAACACCAAAAACAATGCTACCATGGTTTCGTGGTTTCGTTTAATCCCTTGCCTTGCAACAACGAGTTTAACACTCGCGTCTCAAACTGTAGTCCGACTGCAATAAAAACGCAGTGCACCGTTTTGGATCCGTTCTGAAGTTAATCTTTCGGAAGATTAACTTAACGCAAACTATAACCGTGGTTCAAATTTGTAAGATCGAAGACTGCTTGCCGAGTGCAAAAGTGCGCGTACAATATTTTAACGTTCCGCAAGGTTCGACGCAAGGTTAAAGTAAGAAGACGGCTAACGCTGACGCTAGTAGCTAATAGCGTTCGACGAATCGTTGAGTCGAGGGGTTAAAGCGGCGTTTCGACTTTCTGTAACAAAATATTCGTGCCGTTAGTCTGGTTACCGAGCGACGGATCCTCGACCGGCGCCGTGAAACGCGGCAAATGAAACGCACGCGAGTAGACAGGTGCGTGTTGGAGCGCGGAGCTGGCGGTTCCCAAGGAACGTTACATTTTCAAGTATCCCACGGTGACTTCCGGTTTCGCGATGCCGTACGGGTTTCCTGGTGTCAGGGCACATTTTTCCATCGGCCAATGGCGTCGCGCTCGTCGCTGTAAAAGTAATTACGCTGTACATTTATCCGGCAGCGATTTTCTTTTGCACAGGAACGCCAGAAGGATCGAGATAGAGAAAAGAAAGAGAGAAAAAGAGAAAAGAAAAACACGGATACAGTTACCGCGTTCCTCTTCTACTCGGCCCGAGAGACGCGGCAAACGGTTCACGACGATGCAATTTTCTCTCGTTGCCGGCGTCATTTTTATCGCATCGGGCGAACCACCAATTACGCGCGGCTCTGTTTTGTCCGTTGCATAACAAGCCACGGTGGGAGAGCAAGAGGTGGAGGACTGAAAAACACGGCAACGTAACCCCACGTTGGTGGTGATTTTTCAGCAACGATCCGGCGTGTGTAACGGATGATCCTTTCTTTTCTCGACCTTGATCCTTTTACCCGTGAAATGTGGCGCAGGTGTTTTTAGTCGGACGCGGTCGGGATGCGAACCGGGCCCTGTTCAACTTGCAACCGGAAGCGTCGCTTTCTGCCCTGCTGCCCGCGAACAATGAGATCGGCAGATTCCTACGAGGACGCGAGCACGACGAGCCGTATTATCCGCGCTGACAATCGCGAATATTCCTCTTCCCAGCCCGTGCCAAACGTCTCCTTACGAGTGCCTGAAATCCGACCGTCTTAGTCGTGGAAACGCCAATTTTCTAAAGCCAAACATTATTTCCATGAGCGACCGTAGCAGCTTGCTTACCAGCGTACACGCGCAGCGGTGTACGAAAGAGTGTACGCGTTCGTCGTTCATGGGGGAGATGATATCCGTGCCTTTGTTGGATACTCAGCCGATTATTTTACCGTAAATGTGTACAGTTGATAACCAGATATCACTTAGCGCAATGTTCCTTCACAAATACCATCGGTCATCCTATGCATCATCCTGCGACCCTTAGTCATACTACGCATCATCTTACGACCCTTAGACCCATAGACTCTTACCTATTTCCACGCTATCCCTTTTCTCCGGCTCCCTTGCAAATACTGCAACCTTATATATGTATATATTTCCTCAGCAGTCCACAAAAACACACTAGTTAGCAGCTACGTTCAACCGAAAACCGTCTCGACGACACTCTGTCCAGCGATCAACGAAACTATTGTAAAAAATCTCGAATAAACTTGTTCGCGGCTAATAGTTGTACTCGATTCCTTTACCCGGAATCCAACACCTTTACCTGCATAGCGATAATATCCGGTCGCGAAATCCACCGGAATATATCGATAGCGGATTTTTAGTTGGCGCGTGTCGCCCGCTTAGAACCGGAAACGGTACGTTCGATCAATGTGTCGTTCAACCGTACGGAAATAGTTCGCGTTCGGAGTATCGTTTGGTAGGTCGCCCCTATGATGCTACGCGCGGGTGTAGAAGATAAGAATTGTAGCCGCGATTAGAGGTGGATTCGAATAGGCATAGGCTCGGGAGGATATCGCTTAGAGCAGCAAGAGCTCCTAAATTTGCAATCCGCGAGCGGAATAATCCGCGTACGATAACTGATATTGATATTGCTGATGTTTGTAATGTATCGCTGTGTATCGATCATTTTAAAGACACTCGTACTGATCAGTAAAAGGTATAATATCTGCCCCAAATTTCGTTACCGTATTTCGATTATTACGCGTAATTTCCAAGTAGAACCGAAAGTCTTTGAATTATAAAGCTGATCGCGTGTTTATTGCTACGATGCAAATGGGTTAACGATTCTCGTTAATTCGTTACGACGCATCGCACGCTATCCATGCTTCAACGAAATTCATCGATGCTTATCGCGAGCGAATATACGTATAGCAATAGAATAGAATGGATATTTATTGCTTTCCCAAGGGACTACAATTGAACTCCCCCTGTTTACATATTTACACGTTTCGCTACTTAACCAGTAGCTAACGGTAACTTGATCTACCCTATCGCGTTATTGCACAAACGAAACTACACGATACAAAAGCATAAGAGTATACACGCTGCGTAACGTAACGTAAAAAATATACGAATGTACAGCGATACGACGAATGTATGCAACTTTTAATCGTATCGTATCCAGTGACAAAATACTTACACACCGGGTAGCGAAATACTTGAGTTAATTTTACGACTGAAGATACATTGATATTCGCTACTTTTCGCTGCATTGCCTCGATTAGAAGGTGCAAAGTATAGCGGCCCGAGACGATGAAAGCTTAAATCCGCCTGGGATAGCGATGTACGGTTTGATCGGTTCAGCTGTCAGGTCTAGCGATCGATACAACGTCGGGGGGACAATGAGAAAATCTTTTCACGGCCACTGGCGTGGTTCGAGTGAGCAACAGGTGTGACGCAACAGGTAATGAAACGGTGCTATTATAATTCATTGCTCACGCCGAACATCGACGTCGTTTATTCCGCTTCCACGATCAATCGATCCCGTGTCCCGATCATCCATTCATCCTTCGCGTCCTAACAACTGCGGAACAGGCGTAACACTTCTCGATTTTACGAGCCACTCGGTGCTGTGAATTTTGGATCGGTTTAACACGCCGCTGAGTAACAATGCTTTAACGCAACGTTTCGATCGTTGACTCTTTTCTCCAATCGCCAATTCTTCTACTCTCCTTTAATACGTCCAATTGAGTTGTATAATTTGATAAAGTTCTATAGAAGAACCCGTGTCACAGGAATCGAATTAGCTGAAACGTATTCTTCTGCATTAGTCAAGCGTCTCCTCTGCAAAATTCACTCCTCGAGCAAACGTTGAAGAATTCTATGCGCCTGTAAGATTCCAAAAACAATGTCACTTATTTACCCCTCTCCACCGTTGCGCCTTCTTTTCCCCGTTTTCATTTTCCCAACTTGCCGCTAGTATCTTATTTCTCCGATACAAAAGTTGACGCGCTAGCGAAGCAACGCAGTTCCAGCCGTATCCGAGAAATTGGCTGGCGATTGCTTCGAGCTGTTCCTAAAAGCCATCTCCTCGCTTTATTCCAGCCGTCGTCAGCGGAACGATCGCCGGGTAACAGGATTTCGAGCGATGTTTGAGGAAGGTTTGCCAACGTACGCTTTTGATCCGCGGACAATGAAAGGGAATGCACTTAGTTGGCGAGCGCGACAGGTGTTGCAGTCGCGTCGCGAATCGATCCGCGCAGAGAGAGAGACCCTGCCGCCTGCCGTTGCCTTTTTCTCCGACACTTTCTTCTTTTGCTTGAGCAGCATTTCCGGTTGGTTACGCGTCCCCGTCCCCGTCCACGTCCCCTTGTACCCCGCCGTTCAACGAGCAAGGGGCATTTCTCGCTCGACAAATGTGCGCTTCCAGCTCGTGTCCCTCGTGTCCCTCTTGTCCGTTCGCCGTCGCGTCCCGTCGCCTTTTCATCCGCGTGCAAGCATGGAAGCATGGAAGAAGCATGGAAGCATGGAAGCATGGAAGCATGGAAGGTCGACCCGCTTGCTTGTTGCCAAGTCGAAGCGGAGGGCCCGTTGCACGTATATACGTATATATACGTACATACTTGTACAGCACGCCACGTGCACGGTCGCAACGAGAAATCAACCATGAACATAAAACGTTCGCTGGCTAAAAACGTCCCTTTTCGCAGTTTTTGCCCCGTCCATTTAAGCGTTCCGCGGCGGAACGAGCGGCCGGTCGTCGTTGCTGATTCACGATTTCAGCTGCTTTCCAGGGATTCTTACCGCGAGCCACGTTCCACGGTTTCAACCGTTAACGATCTCTTATCGCCGCGCGTAGCCTGATTTCTTGCCGTATTATACGCTGATAGGTACCGGTTACATAAACGACCGCCGCGACTACTAACCAGAAGGTTCCGCGATTTCTGGCATTCTTCGTTGCTGTTGCTGCTGCTGCTATGATTTCTTTTTTTCCGCAATCGCCAGTGGACAAGCTTCGCTTGAACGCGAATACGCGGACGAGGCACGGAATAGTCAGAGTAGTCCGAATAAGTAGATCCACGAAGAGATACTTACGCGATTCTCTGTTTCACGTTTTAGGTATATTAGCTGATGTTTCGTTTGTTTAATCTAGCAACGGGATAACCCATTGGTTTACGTTGGTTTGCATTAGAGCATATAACGCGCGGTCTCTACGATGAACCGCGAATTTGGCTGCAGTGGAAGCACCGTAGAGATCAACAGCGGTCGTGTAATAATCATTCGCCGTGGAAGTGATCCTGGATATTGAATCCGAATGGAGAAAACGAGAGACGATTTTCTAACATCTCCACGTCCGCGTAGCATCGATGCTGCGAAATTTCCGCAACACGCCGATAGAATCTCTTCTTTCCGCGATAATTCCATCGCATCTCGAAACTGATCTTCGCCTTTAACTGCATCTCGAAGCTGATCTTCGCTTTTAAGTGCATCTTTGTCGACTGCAAATTTGCTCCGCGTCGCGTACCAATCTTCTATTACATTTTGCAATTGTACGGTGGCAGTTTGCCCGACGAAAACCCTGCGCAGCGTTTCGAGCTACGCTCGCGTTATCCCGTTCGATCGGAAACTTTTCGCCAGGGGTTGCATTCCGTGCCTCGTCCGCCACGATTCCGTTCGATATCGGACACGCGACGCGACGTCGCGTACGCTGACGCTACGCGCGCAAAACGTTTTATTATTTATTATTAACGGGCAAAAGCCCGCGAAGTACGAGAAAAGAATATATAGACAGTAGCGTTGACACGGGCAAAGTCACATACGTGGAACGTCGAATATTTCGCAGACGATTAATAAGGAAGATGTAGATAGAGTAGAGATGTAAAGCTACTGATATCGTTGGTGAAAAAATCGATGCGGTTGCAACGTTTATTAGCAGCTTGGCGTATTCTAACGAAAGGGTTAAGGTGATTAAAGTCTGACGATAGGAGAGGCAGTCTAAATAAAAGTGGATGGGACGTGTGCCTCTGTGGAGCGTCGAAATTAATCGTGGAAATAATTGACGAACATTTTACATTTCCGTTGCCGATGTTTTAAAGGAAGCATAGGTTTCTCTAAACTCCAGGGAGTGAACGCCTAACTGCTTCGTATTGGTTTCGAATCGCGACCAGTTTCGTAGGCAGTGTAACGTAAAAATTTGTAACCATGTAATGGTTAATTTTTCAAAACGCTTAAACTCTTAAAACGCCCTTCGACTGCGTTGCGTAGCCGGACGCTGTGTATGACACGGGAGCTCCACGGGCCCGTTGCTTAAGTCCCCCGTGAATTCTTCCAGTGCCATTGACAGAATCCTAGCTGTATAAAGTACCGCGCTCGAAAACAGCGGATACATCTCGCCAAGGCCGTTCACCCCGTGCCTCCGTACGCGATTATGCAATGTCCACCGCGCGAGTAACGAACGCGATGGTGTGCTTTATTCGCGTTCGATTCGTCAAGCGTGTCGCGCTGTATAAATGAAACAAGCTGAAAAATTGCGCGACGCTTCGCGAATCGTTGGGTCGCGCTAGCAAGAAGCGAGCAGACAAAGAGAGAGAGAGAGAGAGAGAGAGAGAGAGAGAGAGAGATAAAAGAAGCGGATTCTTCTGTGGATAATTCACGGCCGAGGAGTATACACCAGTGGTATATCGTCCGCCGCCGTTTCTTTCTCTCTTCTTGCCTCTCCCGTCACGGAACAACGATCCTTCCCGGAAGCCGTGTCCGCTGTATCTACCTCGGCCTGCCACCATTTGTTCGCCAAGCGTTCGTTCGTTGCGTTGCGTTGGTTCGTTCGCCACCGAGTCGCGTCGTCGTCCTTCGATTCCCCCGATTTCTAACTTCCTCCGTTTTCCGCCTCTTTTGCCCCCCCATACGGATTTTCATCTACCCAGCATTCTTCTTCCAATTCGACGAGCTTCGCGTTTTCCTTTAATTCCCACCTCTCCTAGGTAGGTTTCCTTTTTTCCTTTTTTTCTATTCCATTTAGTTCTAGCTACGTATGAAACGGTAAGAAGGCATCGTTTCCCACGACCGCGCAGCTGATCGATAGTCAATAACGCACTGTCACTGCGTTCAACAATTATGAATGGTCGAACGGGGGGGGGGGCGGGGGGGATTGTGAAACTTGTTACGGGACCAGATTACAGCAGCAACGGCCACCGCTCGCGTCGATCAGAAGTTCCTCTCTTCTTTTGTAACCGCGCGTTCTTCCTTTTTTTTCTTTATCTAGGTACTTACTATCGGCTGGCTGCGCCGCGTTCCGAGCCTTAATTTACAAGCATTAATTCAATCAGAGCGCGGGCTTCCAGTGATTTATTATAAAGATGGAACGGTCTGGTATGCAAGGGAACCAGCCGCGTTTTCCCCGTCTGGTTCTCACGATTCGAATCTTCTCAGTGCGCCGTATATACCTGCGATTCTTCAACGACTATCTGCGAGTCTCCTCAGTTCTCAAGCCGCTCTTCCGGTCATGCTATCATTCCGGTTCTCACGCCAGGGCTTTCGAACATCGGGATCTCGACGCGACGACGCGACGTGCCACGGAAAATAATAGCCCCTCTACATCGCCCCCCCCCCCCCCAATTCGTTTCTGCGTTTACCTTCTAAACGTGTTAATAACGAGCAGAAAAAATCCCTTTACGCGTTCGCGTTGCCGAAAGTTCGCGACCGCGACGCGTTCGAACGAGACGAAAAGAATTTTCAGCCGTAGTGTTTGGGAAACGCTTCGGTTGAAAATGTGCGAAAACCAGCCGAAAGCTGACTCCTTATCGGCTGCAAGACCGAAACGGTAGGGTAGTAAACAAATAAGGACGGAATTTAATTAAGCCAAACGCAGGGAAGCGAGTTTAAGTTGCACGGCGTGACAGAGTAACGAGCGGCTCGCCGTTTAGTTGGAATACAAAGCTGATAATCTGCTTGCAGACTTTTTTTTATTGCAGTTACGGGAATTTCCAATTTGCAACGAAGCGCGAGCGGCGCGTTACGTGCAAAGATGCATACCCAGTGCGCGAAGTAAACCACGCGTCTTTGTGGTTGGAGAGAAAAGGACGCTGAACGTGATTACGGTACGCGAATTTGCATAAAGATTCGCGATCTATCGATGGCAACCGATATCGGAAATGGTAAATTAACCCCGTTGCCGTACGAATTTTTCAAGGAATATTCACAGGAACGATAACTACTTATTACTTTGAATAATGCGACGAATGCGAAACGTTAAACAAAATTGTACGTAATTTATGCTTGCAATATTCAACCTTACCAATTGAAATCACGGATATAGAATTGGAGTTGAAATTGGTTAAAAAAAAATATACAATATATATATTTGTTCACGCAACCAGAGCACAACTTCTACCACGAGCGCGACTCGTTGTTATCGTAGGGTTTAAAAGGGTTTAATGTTGTTCGACTAATATATTCAACTGTTTTTAATAATCCGTTCGTTGCGGCCCGCACGATGTACTATATTTTCGCGTTCGGCCCAGAAAAGAACGGAGACCGCTCGATCCATGCGACAGAGGGTTGACAAGTGATGCGAAACATTTTTAATCGGCAGCGTATTCTGTTCTACGTGGGAACTCGAAACTCGCGACTGGCTTCGAAGCAAGAGCCCACGGCAACTCCGACGGATAATCTTTATTGACTGTAAGAGGCGCGCTATCATCTCGCGGTCGGAGAAAATATAGCCAAGTGTGTCATGGCGTTATCGATCATTTTCGCAACTATGCAACGCATTTTTTTCTGTTTCTTTTTTTTTTTTTACGGGTTCTTACGACTTTAACGGGTTTTTCCGTTCGGAATGTGCCGCAGCAGATATGCGCAGACAGATTTACGATCCTGCGCCTATGGTCGAGACATTTTTAAACGCTAGATTTATGGAACTCGTCGCACGTTGACGCCGTTCAAATTTCGTACTCAAAGTTATAGGGATCATAAATATTATTTTTCAGTAGTTTATATTAATTTCAATCAATGCAGAGGTAAGAATATGTATTCTGATTGATTCTCTTCATCCTCACGCTTCTAATTCCGACTATTTAGGCGCAGTATACGTACTTTTCCAAAAGCCTGTCGAATTATGCGCGTAATGTCCGTAAAGCTAGTGTTAAAGCACTCGTGGCTCTCGCTTTATCGATCCGATATTTCGAGATCGCGATTTTCACCGCGCTTTCGCGACCTAAGCTTAATAATTAACCCTCGAGTTGTCTTTTCCTCGACTACACCCTATAAAACACCATCGAATTCGTAACTTTACGCGAGAGTAACTATAATATTATACGTAACGAGTAACGTTAGAGTAACTATAATGTTATACATAAGAAATTTCGATCGCAACAAAACGATATACGAGCTATTAATTCGTAACGAGAGTTATTGCGCTTGTTTTAACCGAAGCTTCGAATGGGATTTTCTAAGACTCTCGAACGAACACGTTCGTTAACGTTTAAAGTGGGACAATTTTTAGGAAGCGCACGTTCCTGTATCACGAGATTCTAACATTGAACCCGACGCATCTAAAGTTCCACGTAACACGCGAATATCGTTGCTCGTTCCGTAACGATCGTTAACAAATTAATACTTAACAATAATTCTTCTCAACGTTATTAAGATGCTAATTCGCAAGATGACCTTTTTATACATGTGTCGTGGCAAAGAAAGGAAAGCAAACGTATCGATACTTTTTTCGACGAATAGAAACGCGATAGTCGAGAGAAGACCGAAAGACAGCTCGAGGGTTAAGGGAGACAAGCGCAGGGAATCGCGTGAGCGTGTTGCAAAGCATTTTTCAGGCCGTTTTCACGTGTCGGTTCGTAAGGAAGATCGGTGTATTCCCGTGGCTGAAAGCAAATAAGGAAAAGCTGTAATAAATACGTGTTCGAAACTGGTTATACCGTAGAGTCGTGTAGAAAACTGCCGGTTTCACTCGGTACCCCTATCTTTCGACCCGTTCCCAAGAGAATATCGCGGCTTTCCGTTCGCGTTTCGCCAGAAGCTAGAATTTTTCGCTCGCGAAACCCGTAACCGCCGCTTTCGTTGCTATTAATTAACCATTTCGCTACGCTGCCTTCAAATTCACAGCTCGAAGCGCGACCAATGAAAATAACGACGCGATAATAATTTCGAATCGTATAATATTCTTTTGTCGAACGTTTCGAGGCTATATACGATTAATCACGATGCAGCGTTGCTTCGCGAGTCGACAAAGAAACAGTATCGATTGTGCCGTAGAGAATGCATACGTACGCACGGTTTTAGCGAATGATTGTACAATTTTCGAACACGTATACGTCCTTCGTAGCGAAAGGGTTAAAAGAACAAGGATCGTAATATTCATCTTCGATCGAGTTACGCAAAACCGAACACTGCGAAAATGCTCTCCTACTCTCTTTGTTCGTGTATATTTCTCTTCTTACTTGTATCGAACAGCGATACCCGTAAAATAACGCATTAATTGGGTATTTTTCCCCCGCGCCCAATAAGCAAATAAATAAATGAAACGTACCAATTTTTATAGGACTCGAGCGCAAAGGGTTAAACGTATGCGCTTCGAGTGTCTCAACTGTTGCCGCGAGTAGCCAGATTATAATTGGACAGTACGATAAAAGTAGAGAACCTAAACGGGGTACGTGCAAATTCAGCTGGCTGGGCAGTAAGATGCAATAGATCAGTGGTTTAAGTAATTGAAAACACGTAAACCGGAAGCCATCCGAAGCCTGATAAGCTAGGATTAATTTAGCCACGTTTCGCCCGACCCGTTACACGACGCGTTTAAATAAATTCGGATCTCCAGTTTCTCGAATCACCGCGACGGCGAATCATTGTTGCGCGTCGGCTGACCCGTTTCGGTGTTACGCTATTGACCCCTTTGCCGTGTACAACGACGAGTTATTTGCTCGTGGCCGCAAAGCGCGGTTCAATCGCGATGAAAACTCACTCTATTTTTTTTGTTTATAAACTTCAAGATTAATTCTGATCGCAACTTCGATTTGTAAGATCGAAGACTATTAACCGTTTGCGGACGAGTGTCGACAAATAGTCGCCTAATCACTCTTTGGCTTTCTGAGCCTATGTCGACTTTTAAAGCAGAAAACTGAACGTAATGAATACTTAACGCAATAATAAAGAATTGAAATCGTTAGGAATTGTATGGTTTGGAACTCGAAAGCCTGAAAATTCAAAGACGTAGAATTCAAAACTAAAGTACTCCCATAGGTGTTATTACTTCTCGTCCGCAAAGGGTTAAGTATAACAGCTGCGTGTAACGTTTCGGTGGTTTGCACTCGACGTAGCATTGAAATAGAAAACAGCGAATGTCCCGAAGAATAATAATCTTCCAAGTTTGTACGGCAAGGAGTTAACGTTTCGCGCGCTTTTAAATTCTTTAAAAGAAAACCGCGCATCGTCTACTCTGTAAATTAACAGAGGGGGGGATTGTTCCCGTAACAATAAAAATAATAAGTAAAATTGCGCGCCTCTGAATTCGTCCCATTCCACGCCGTTAACCGTAAACGAATCGCGAAATCCGCGTTAATCACGCTTAACCCTTTGCGGACGAGAAGTAGTAACACTTGTGAGAGTACTTTATTTCTTTAATTTCACGACTTTGAGTTTTCACGCTTTTCAGTTCGAAACCATTTCATTTCCAACGATTTCAAATGTTTATTATTACGTTAGCTATTCATTGCATTGAGTTTTGTGCTTTAATAGTCGACATGGCTTCGGAAAGCCAAAAAATGATCAGGCGACTATTTGCCGACGCTCGTCCGCAAAGGGTTAATCTTCTCGATCGCGAGTTTCCCCGATTCGAATCGCTGCCACGTGATTCGGGAAGGAGGAAAAGAATAAAAAAGAAGAGAAGCAGAGCCGAGGACGGCGTTGTGGCCGATAATAATGGCGTGGAATATGCAGGTGAAGCGTTAGCGTGCATTTTCTTTGCGCCGGTCACGCGTGCTGTTTATTGCATTACACACACACAATCTCTCTCTCTCTCTCTCTCTCTCCCTCTTGCGTTTTTCTTTACTGACCTTCGTCAAACTGCAGCGGTTCTTATTCGTGGTTATTTTCCGTTGTTCATTGCGTAATGCTAAAACACACGCCGCGAGCGGGCACCGCGAATCGCGATGGCCCCGCCGCGACGTTTTAATTCCGCGCGTTGCTCTTCCGCGTGGTTGCGTGAACGATCGACCATCGTATTCCGGGCTCTTTGTTCCCTTCGCTTCGCCTCGATTCGACCTGGCTGCAAGAAACGAAACCAAAGCTGAATATTCCGCGGGATCCTTCGGAGGAGTCGCAACACCCGAAGCTCGGATGCTACCGAATATAGATCAGCAGCTCGTTACTCATCGTCAGCCTTTTTCCATCTCGGCAAACGTACTTGTGTATTTGTTAGTATCGCTGATAATTACTCGAACGATCTCGAAAGCTGACGGACGCTCCGGTTAATAGAAAAGCTTGGAAATTTGACGACCTATAGTTCGGATGCTTGGGAATCGAAAAGCCGAGAAATACGAAAGCTTGGAAATTTCGAACTCTTGGAAACTCGAGCGCTGCGACGATAGGAAAAAGCTTGGAAACTCGAGCGCTTCGAGGATAGGAAAAAGAAGTCAACTCGACGCGCTCCAAGTAATTTTCGCTTTATTAAGCCGTTCGAGTGCGAAGATTCTTCGGATCCGAAGCCTCCCTACAGACGGCGCACGGCGATCGCTATAAGAAACGAATAAAGTCTTGTTTATTGTCGCAGCTTTAGAAGATTCGCTTAGAACATTTGTTTATTTACTTGTTGGTCAACGGTTTAACTTTCTGTTAAACGGAAACAAAAATAAAAATGACCGTCGAACGGAGATAACGAATACTATTCACTACAACAAGAAACAAAATAGTTCAAAAGAAGAAAGTGACAATAGGAGAAATGATACTTAAAAAGAAGAAAAACGATACTTAAAGGATACAAAATCATTGATAAACGTTCGTTACGATTCGCCATCGTAACATTCGTCCATCGAACGCGTAAAGCGAATGACGGAAACGATCAACCGAGTCACCGAAACGATTAGCTGCAATAAATAGTTAATACAATTATCGGACACGCCGAGTATATACACATTGTCCTCTTTAACCATTTGCACACGAGAGGCGCCTCAGAGTCACCAAAATCGACTAACTTTGAAATCTCTCGAGCGACATCGAATTTCCGAACGTTGCTCCTATTTCTGCTGCGATTCGGGGACCAATTATTTCACTGCAAATTCGTAACCAATGTTAATCCTTCGCGCGCTGTTGCGCGCCAAAATGATCTAGCTCCGACAGTTCTCGAGTGCAAACGGCTAAGCCTTGATAATTTCTACACTTATTAGCGGTGCAAACCGACGCGTACACGCGTGTCCACGAAGTAGCCAAAGGGTTAAATCGAATTACACCGCTCGACGCGCGTATGTGTCCAACCTATTCCGTAGATTTCCCGAATAGATCTATTCTCCGATCGGTGCGCGGCGAAAGATTGCGCGCGCGTTGCGGTAAAGAAACGCGCGGCGAAAGATAGAAGGAAGGCGAGGAGAAAAGAGAAGAAAGGGCAGAGAGAAAGAGAGAGATCGACGAGAAAAAGCGTGGACGGTGAGAGGAGCACGGAGCACACAATAAAATACCAAACAAGCCTGAAACCGCCTGGCGGTGGCGACTTTCGAAACCATATTAAATCATGACATAGATTCGCTCTTCGAGAAACCGTGTCCGTTCGCGTGTTACGTGGGTGAATTCTTAGCGGCTGATAAATCGATAGATCGCCGGTCCCTGCATTCCGGGATACGCTTCGCGTGAAAGCTGACGCGAACGCGAACGCGAACGCGAACGCGAACAAGCCACGGTATGCAAATATCGCGTCGCGTCCGTTGTACCCGATCGATTTCTTCATCAGCGTCGATACCTCGATCGTAATTAACCGCGCCCGCGTACTCTGATCCCGAAACTCTGCACAACAATCCATCCAACCATTAATCTTTTGTCCTACCACGACGTTTTTTCAGTGGCTGTGTTTCGTAACAGCAGCTAGCCTATCGCTTCGATAACGTGGTCGAAATATAGGACATCGAATCGGTGACGGACGATCGTTTATCTTGCGGCATTATTGAAACGCAAATTTATTTATTTATTTAGTATTTATTAATCAATTTTTCGGGATTAACCCATTAGTATACGATTCTTAAGTATATGAGTTCTAAACTCATTCTTCGCATGTTTATTAAGAACAAATAGCAAATAATAAATAATATAAACAATCGTAAAAAAATAAAATAAACAATCGTGGAGTATTACAGTAAATGGAACATAATCGAATAAAGTTTTAAAAAAAGAATTGACGGATACGGTAAAAATTGCGCGCCAAGTTAAAACTTTGTTACGGATTCAGCAGCGTGGCTTTGTTCTATTTAAGTTGCAATGTTCATAGAAGCGGTGCTTTCAAATTCTATTCGATTCGATCGGTTCCGTTTCGAAGGGATACGTTTTTCCACGGAAACGATGTTCGCGTAAGTGGCAATATCGGTAGGCGAAGAGGGAAGCGTTATCGGAGTAATTAATACAGGTTTTCAGCGTTTCGTATCCGGTTCGGGATGCACGTTGCGCGATCGGTTGCCTAAATTGGGTTGAACGGACCAACGAACGCGATTAAATCTCGCCTAGGCGAAGAGGGAAACTGGAAACGTGTTAACGTTTACACTTGGAAAGGAATAAACGCGGATAAAATAAAGCGAACGACATCGCAACCACGCCTGAAGATTGACAACCGATTAAAAAGGAAAAAGCCGATGACTTTAGAAAAATGTTAGAACGATGCCTCGTCATCGTTAATTTTTAGCTGCTACGGTTTTTCCGTACACGTCTATCGTTGTACCTTTTAGAATTTCTTTGCGGTGTAAGTAGAAATTGGAAGCTACGTTTGCGAACGCTAACGACAAATCCTTTGCAGTCGTTTTAAAACTAGGAAATACTTTTGAAAAACGAAGAAGATAATTGGGTCGAAAACGCAGGGTTAACGAAGAGTAAACGGTAACTTAAACGGTAACGAGTACAGTAAATTTCAAAACGACACTAGTCCGCTGATAGTTTGTAAATCGTTTGGAAAGATCGGTTTTCCCTCTGTCCGGATTCCTCGTGAATATCTGTTGGAAATGTTCTCGTAGATCATTTCTGCATTGCTCTAAACGGGACTGGATTCGAGTAAGTTAGAAATAGTCGAACTGGAAGCTACGCGCCAACATCGGTTTCAATTTTACGAAGCGACGCAGCGAAGGGGTTAACTACTAATTTATTACTAATTAATTACTAATTTCGTAATCTGGCCGATCTAAAATCGAGCTTCTCCCTAAACCGAAACATTTCGGATATCGTAGAACGTCATTCTTTCGCACTGCTAGAAAGGTAAATAGGCATCCTTTGGAATGATCGTACGATAGCTTCCGAGATTTTGCCGTACAATTTCTGTAATGGCGGCATCCGCTAGACTTTGCTACGCGTCTATGTTAACGTCGCGTTAAATTCAAGCGAATCCCTTCTTCGCCTTTACGACTGCAATCGAGATCGAGCTTCGTCGCAAACGCGGCGAGCTTTCGTTCGATCCACTGCGAATTTACGAATTTACGCTTGGGGCAACGGTGTCACTCGCAACGAAGGCGTTAATGTCTCCGCGGGTACGAAACGGCGAACGACGCATCGAAGATACTCGAAGAAACAATCGAACGCGGAACGAATCGAAAGCTCATTTCCCGTGAGCGTTTCGATGCTGGTTGCGCAATCGTTCTGCGGCGATGTTTTTCGTGGCGAGGTCGGAGCGGAGGAATAACGGTGACCGGAGCGAGGACAGTGACCCGATGAAAATCGTAGGTACATAAAAAAGAGAAACCGTCGAGAACGCGCGTATACCCTCTCTCTCTCTCTCTCTCTCTCTTTCTTTCGCTCGTACAGCCAAATAGATTTCACCGGCGATCGGTGTTAGCGATAAAAAGCTCGCGACATTTAACTCGAGCGGGAATGGGAAACGACCGGGCAACGAATAATGCACCTAAGGCGATCGAACGCGGTCGAATCGATATCGCGGCGGCATTTATTAATTGCAAATTCAGTGCCGTAACTTCGAAGAACATTAGGAATCGAGCACGGCTATAGATTCTCGCGCACCTCGCGTGACATTTTCTACCGAATACTGCGCGTTCGAGCGATAAATATAATTCCCGATACCTGAGTCTCGTCGAACAGAGGAGGATGCTTGGCACCCATCGCCATAACTCCCCTTCTCTCACTGTGTGTGCCCATAGTAATACCTTCCTCTTCTCCTCCTTTTCCTCCTCCTCCTCCTCCTTCTTCTTCTTCTTCTTCTTCTTCTTCTTCGAGTCCCATCATAATTTCACTGTTGCGCAGCGTTTCAGCGTCCACATTGCTCCTCTTATAACCGCGACACGATTCCTCGAGTTAGGATCGCGTATCACCACGAGGCTTTTTTGGTCCCCGGAATGGAAACGTCGCGGCGGTACGATGAAGAAAGGGAAGAGAGAAGGAGACCAGAGGACAGCGGATACGCGAGAGGCAAAAGGAGAAGAAACGGAAGAAAGGGTAGAAGGGCGGTACAGGGTAGAAGGGAAGAGAAGCCAAAGGACGGCGGTGTTACGTGCACTTATACAAAGGGAAAAAGGAGGCAGGTTGAAGAGGAGGCTTTTAAAGTCGTAGGAGCCGGGAGGACTCCGCGAACCGGTTGCTCGAAGTGACGTGAGTGAACTGAGGCTGCAGGCTGGCAGGTAACGCCAGGTAAACTCCAGCCGACCTGCGATACACACGCAAGAGAAGGAAGGTGGCTGGCTGGTGGAGCGGCTGGGTGGCTACGCCGAGGCAGCCAGCCGTAGAGACAGTCAGCTCAGTCAGTCGACCTGGGGAGTCAGC
Source organism: Eucera pruinosa (assembly GCA_028830335.1). Taxonomy (NCBI): domain Eukaryota; kingdom Metazoa; phylum Arthropoda; class Insecta; order Hymenoptera; family Apidae; genus Eucera; species Eucera pruinosa. The sequence continues at coordinate 14,386,558 of JAMYCR010000015.1, forward strand.
CTGCGGCCCCTGCGGCCGCAGGAACGAGCCACAGGTGAGGGACGCGGTGGAGAGCCTTTTCAAAAGGTACAACCAACGGGGGAAACGAGACGGGGGCACAGGGGAAGGAAAGGGGCCGAGGGGTTGGAGGAGGGGGAGGGGAAAGGCAGAAGGAACACAGGGGGGAAGGAAAAAGAAGGTGGGAGAGACGAAGGAGAGAGAGACCTGGTGGTGTTCTGTGTGTGACTCAGCTCGGAATGAGCGAATAGGCCAACAGCATAGCAAAAGCTGTTCCCTGTGTGATATACACGTATACAGGTACAGAGTGATCGAGAAATAAGGGCCGCAGGTTGATCGGTTCATCGGTTCATCGAATGGCGCCGTGGAGTTTCGGCCACGTGGCAGCTAGCCCTGGACAATTTTCGCGAAACAAACCCCGACCCCTTCCTTCTTCGCGATCGGTCCCTTTCTTTGCCACTCTTTCGTTTTTCGTCGACGCGGCCGACAAAATCGGATCGAAAGCGGAAGAGGAGAATAGATTTGCATCGGATCCTCGTAGCTCTGTTCCGAACTTCGCGTCAGGGTCGCCGGTTTGCGAGGAACGCGCGCGTAAACGCGCTCGATAAACGATCGCTTCTTCGGGGCTACGTGCAACAGGATTCGTGGTGTATCGAGAGCAGCGGTATTAATAACGCGAACGATTTACGCGGTACCGATGATTTCACGTTCACCGAACCATAATACGTTGCCGCTCCACCGATTCCGCCCGTCAGCTCGTGGGAATGCGTTTCCACGGTTTATTTAACGATGCCCGCCCCGCGCGTTTATGCTCCCAATAAAATGTCGATCGCGTGATTGAACCGGAGCCCCGTTCGCAGTTCGGTACGCTGCGAAACGATCCGCACACGGTTCCCCGCCGCGAATTCTACCAGCTGTTTTATTCGAAACTATCCTTTAGAAGCGATCCTCGCGCGTCGCCCATTTTCTTTACCAATAATAATAATCGTTCCTCGGGTACGAATATCGCATCGGGTACAAGTCTCGAAACGCACGAGCGAATCGTCCGATTCGATTGCAAGTGGAAGAGAGCAAGAAGAGTCACCCAGTATATCGGAGAGCAACTATACCGGGATCCAGCAGAGCGTGACTTTTCACGTGTAGTGGTATTGGAGTGGGGCATGATCGTAGGCCAGCGCAAAGCAAGATAGACTTTGATAGAATTTACACGGTGGCTACGAAGAGGCTGAATCTCTTCCGATGCAAAGACCGAGTGGATAAGGATTGCGACAGGCAATTCTTCATTTTTTTCCTCCCCCCTTCCGGCTCCGACTCCGACTCCGACCCCGACCCCGACTAGTGTCCTTCTGTGTTCGGATGGCTCGTTTATCCGAACAGGCCGGCGAGTTCCATCGCTTCACGGTTCCCTTTGGTGCCTCGCTGTTCACAGGCCCGCCATTAAACCGTTCCGCTCCTTTTACTAGCCTCCTATTCATTTTACCAAATTACCAACGCGGCTCGTGTAATTACCAACTTTGTCGTAACTTTCAAAAGGCTACCCGATCAATCTTGCTTTAATTAATCCGAGATTACGGTTGCTTGTTCGGCCAAGATTGGAGGAGCAGCGCGATCCACTTGTTCCACATCGCAGGGGTCAATGGCACTTTTCACGGTGCTCCAGCAACAGTACCAGCACCAGCACCACCACCAGCACCAGCACCAACACCGGCTCCAACTTCGACTTCGATTCCGGCTCCAGAACAAGGCTAGAAGTTTGCGGTACTCTTTTAATTATCGCTCGCGTACTTGCTCGCGTCTGAGTAGAGTTCACCCGAGCGATTCGCTAAGCAATTTTGCCGCGGCTTTTTCGGCGGTGTTTCCTCGTTCTATCGCCTGTTCCACGAAGGAGGATTACCATGACCATCGCAGCGCAACTGGTCTATGCGCATGGAGAAATGCAGCTGATGCGCACCGCTGAATCCCGAGGTCAGCGACTCGTCGACGGAGTTAGTGGAGCGCTTAGGCTCGCTCCAGGGATTTTATGAATTGGTGCACGGTCGAGAGGAAGGAGGAAGCATCGAGGAAAGACGGTAGCGAGAATTAGCGGCGAAAGAATCTTTGCCTATCGGTTATTTAGCGCTGGTAGAAGGGAAACGCGATGCCCACGTAGCCGTAAAGCGAGAAACTTTGCAACGTGCAAAGATAGCAGCAACAGCGGCAACAAAACCATCGCCGATTCGCTTTACTATAAAGTTTCACCGGCACTTTGGCAGCTAAGCCGAGCGCGCTATTAGCAGCTGCTTTAATAAGGAAGAAGCAGCCTCGTTCGCCTTTTCTTTTCTTCTTTTTTTTCCTTTCTTTTTGCTCTCCGCTGCGCAAACACTTAATGGCTATCGTTTGGCGCGTCTTCCATTTCGTCCACTTATCATTTTGTCCCCGCGCCGCGTACCGATCGTCATCGGTAGCAACTTGTAGCGCCATGATTGTCCTCCGCGTTCTCTATTCTTCGTTCACCGTCCTGCTCGCTTCACGGTGTTCCGCTCACGAGCCACGGAGTACGCAGGTGCATTAACCGGACATTCAGCACCGTAACGCTGGCCTTAGAGACGAGAAGATACCAGCAGCAGAAGAGGCGAACGAGCGAACGAGCGAGCGAGCGAGCGAGCGACGAGGAAAGGCAGAAACATCGGGACGAGGAGAATAAGGACGGAAAGGGACGAAGAAAGTAGTATACAAGAAAGAGGAGGGGGGAAGCGCAGCAGAGCTAAGTACTAGAGTTTGCTGTGCTAGAGCAGATGGCTGGGATTCGAATTCCTCCGTCGTCGCCCCGTTCTAAACCGCGAACGAAGGCTTAAACCCAAAGCTGCTCTCGTCGAGAGCGGAACGATGCAGCTTATTCGCCTTGGAATGTCTCTGCTTTCGACCACGGGTGCCCGCCGTACTCGTTGTCCCCGGCTGTACGGTTTTACCTTCGAAATCCTCGCAAATGCATTACGCTTCATCGCGCAGCTGACCGTTCCTGCTATCTTTACGAATCGCCCCTTTAAACGTCATTTGTCTTGCTTTGCGCGTCCCGCCAGCCAAACTGACAATAGCAGGGGTAGATATTTGCAGCTGCGATATGCTCGTTCGCGTGTACGTACTTACACCGTACACCGTGCGATAATTACGCGCCCGATAATTGACCGTTCAACGACGGACGCGTTTCGCGAACGAATTTCTGTGTTTCGACAAATTTGCCATGCTACGCTGCTGACGTAACGCGTACTTACTTAGATGCGTACCAAATAATATTCCAACGATACGATTATACATTCGTAGCGCGAAATCGTCGTTCGTTAAATTTGCCTTCCGTGTAGCTCGCATCTGCTCCGTTGTACGCCGATTATTCTACGTAGTAACACATTTTCTATATTCCGGTTTCGGTTTATTATGAAAAGCGCGTCTCATTATCTTCGACGTGTTTTCCGCATCTGTATCAATAGTATCCGTTGCGGTATCGCCGTACCTATTGCTCGCAGCTAATTCTTTGTTACGCCAAGCGGGAGATCGCGTTTTTATGTATCAGCTAGGATATACATATGCACGTTGCTGCATTCCTGTTTCCCGCGAGCCCTTCAATTAATTTCCCCGTCTCTTTTTTTCCCTCGCTGCGCGATTGTCAACCGGAGTCGTGCGATTTCGCGTGACGCTACAATAGCCCGTCTCCGAGCTCCGCTGTTTCGCCGCATTGTTTTCGCATTTCGCAACCGCCGAAGCATCGCGGTATCGGCTGCGTCAACAGCAGCAACAGCAGCAGCAGCGTCCGTCTGGTCTCTGGAAACTCGAGACTCGAAACTCGGCCGTGAAACGCGAGCACGTTAATCCGCGAGCAGTTTGGAGTTGCGCGAAAAAACGCCGCCAACGAGATACGCGTCAGCGTTTGGCGACGCGCCAACGCGGGGCGGCCCGAGGAAAAGTCAAGAACCGTCCGGGCAAACGGTTCTTCGTGCGATTTCGACGGCCGATCGCGATCGGCCCGTACGTCAAGGAAAACGGCGCGCCTCCGTTTGACGGTGTAAATAATAAAGTTAGGGGAATTCGAGACGCGCGCGACATTACGTCCGAGTCCTCTCTTCTCCGGCCTGTAGCCTCTCTCGGTCGCGTCGCTTTTCACGAGAAACTGGTTTTCATCGCGCCACCACCGTGATCCTGGTGGTGTATCGCCAGAGCACAGAGAGCTTCGTGTTCTCGAGACTTGGTCGCTGTACTCACGGGAGTCGGGTAATGCGGCTTTAATGCTCCAACATGCAACACGAGACGCGGCCTTCTTTAGACCGACTTTAAACGAATTCGATCAGAGGGAAAGAGAGGATTTCACTCGCAGCAGGCGAAACTTTTGCAAATTCTTCACCGTTTCTCGGTTTATATACCGAGGAGGGGTGCGCGCGTGTTCCGTTCGATATAGGGGTTTCCCAATCCGGGACAAAAGGCATACGAAAGCTGCGCACTTTCCCCTGAACGCTTCTATCGTGATTGGTTCTTGAATCGGGTATAATAGTCCAACGCAAACACGTTTGTATAATTGTAGCCGGGGATCGTGACCGAGGAATAAAAGTGGAACGAAGGGTTACGACTACCCCGCGGACGCGTCTACGAACGGGACGCGTGATCGCAAGGCAAAAAGGTTCAAAGTTGTCGCGTGGGATTTCCACGGAAGAAACAATGCAACGGTTTATGAAGGAACGCTCGGGTCCAAGCGTGAGTTATCTTTGCGAGTTCACTCAGTCATCCGATTATTCGTGGTGCTATAATCGTTACGTACGAAAAACTGGTTTCCCAGAGAGCCACCGACGGCCGCTTTATCTAACGACTATCTTTTATCTGATATTCCGCGGCCCCGAAAACGACCGAGGATTCCCGTTCTCGTTGGTACAGTTCCTGGAACCGCGATTCTCTGCCCCGTTGCATCTTTTAACGGGCGTCAGATAAGAATCCCTGACACCCAGCTTCGTCTTCCGACTGACGACCAGTGCAGCGCGTAGAGAACGCTCTCTCCGCGACCAGTGCGTCTCTCTCTCTCTCTCTCTCTCTCTTTCGTAATAGCGTGGTTTAATTTAAGGTTCCGTGGCCCGTAGTATGTAGCTATCTGTAAATAATATCTTCCCCGTTCTCGCCCGCCGAATAATCCTTTGCTTCTTCCTTCCTTCGAGTCGCTCGTAATTCGTAATTCCTTTATGACCTCGAAACGATACGCCGTGAATTCTAAACAGGCGTGCCCCTCGTGGCGAGTTCCGAACGAAACGAACGAAACGAACGAATCCGCGCCGTCGCGTCGTCGCTACGTTGCGCTTGCTTTTTTCACGGAATATTTCTTCTTCGTGTGCAACGTGTAAGCGGCCGCGTACGTGACGGCCACGTTTTACAGCTTACCCCTCTGGGAATAACATTTCCGCCGCATTACAAATTCCTCTTTGTCGACTGTACGGGCTGACGGAAGTCGACTATCGTGCTGCCCGGTTTCCCGACCCTGACCCAACGCGATCCTACTCACGAAATCCCCCGGGACGAAACACGCCTGTGCGCCTTTTCCCAGTTTACCTATCCGATACTTTTGCCCGTTCCACTTGAAATCGAGCACCTCGCCGCCGAGAGGGAAGCAACTTAACCCTTTCATCGAAACTGGTTCGTCTCATTTATTGGAGTGGTGCGGGGAAATAATATCAAACTTCGTACGAGATCCCTAAACGCGAACAGCAAAAGCAAGGAGACAACGTTTACAAATAGCAATGGAAGATAAAAGATTATTTCACGATAGGCGTATGTATATAGAACACGAAGACGGGGAACACGTTTGCCGATTGACAGAGACAAACGACACTTTACCTTATTAATATTAATTAACGATAATATTGATATTATCCCTACTTATGTTACACGATATTTTCGAATATTTCCACCCCGCTTTTTACACCCCCGTTTACCGAAACAAAATTCTACGCCTCTAAAGGAAATACACTTCTTCGGCTATCGACGAAGCTCTAGAAAAATTTCCAACGACGGGCTTTTCTTCCGCCCACGATTAATTTTCGCGCAGAATTGCAACGTTGAGGTTTCGCAGCGAGTACGATGACGCGTTTACAACGAGACGGATCGCCGTTGAACGCGTTTACGTCTACGGTTCATCGAGTCGATTATGATTCATTTAGCTCGTTAACATTGGCCGATCCGGTGGTCATAGGGGAGTCCTGAGTCACAGAGTTGTGGCTCTTCGTAACAGGTGTTAGACGACGAGGCGCACTGTTTGACTCGCTTCAACAGGTAAGGACCTGCAGTGGCGATGGCTCACAGGCAGCGGACCGTTTCGCAGGTGAAGCCCGCAGCTGCGAAACAAGCCAGAGAGAGAAAGAGAGAAAGAGAGCGAGGGGAAGGGAAAGAGATGCTCGGAAAGGAAAAAGAAATCGCTTTATTTGACACGCTTTGCCCTTCCGTTAGCCTTCTTCAGAGCCCATTTCGACCACGTGCTCCCCAAACTTACGTACATATATAGGGTAAACGTACCACGTACTACCGCTTGAAGGTTAGCGCCTAACTTTCGTCCACTATTTTAGAACGTCGTTAACGTAAAGATCGTTCCAATTGGGAGCATAATGTTGTTCAACGTCCCTTTAATTTATAAACATTTCTTTTACATAAATTACGAAGGACCGTGGACTTTGTTGTACCGTTCCAATTACGTAGCAATGAATTTACCTATATTGAACGTACAAGAAAGATGTTCGAAAAATGAAAGAGCGGTTGAACGATATTATGTTTCGAAACTGGAACGATCTTTAAGTTGACGACGTTCTAAAATAGTTAACGAAAGTTGCTTAAAACGCGAACCTTACAGTGGCAGTACATACGTGGTACATCTTACCCTGCTTCCTAACAGTGCAACGCGAAGAGAGCACAATTCCAAAAATGTATCCGCGCACCTTAATCACGGATCGGTGAATGCTACGATTGATTACGCGGGTAGTTCGAATAATTGCGCGTAAATGCGTAAAGGCCGTCGCGAGTTACCGAATGTCGGCGTCGAATGGTTAAAGCGTAAACTCCGTCATTTTCAAAGCGTGACGCGGAGTTTTTCATTGCAACCGTAGAATCTTCAATCGCGGTGGTAGGAAGGCGATCTTTTTTCCGCAGCTGTTTTCCGTCTAACGAGGAAAAGGTCAGCGCACCGTAGTTTGTTCGCCCGGTAGAGAACACACATGGCGCGCGATGCGTGCTCGATGCACCACGTTAAGTGCAGCCCACGGTGGATGGATACGACTACGACCGCGTCCAACACGTACACGTTGCAAGTGCGCAGATATATTAGGTGGTCGCGTACGAAATGGACGATTTTACGTACCCCAAAGTGTCCTACTCGTTACGCGAATAAAAAGCGCGTCTATAATTTCCGTACAATGGTTTAAAGGCATCGATGAATGTTGGATTCAAGTGAAATTCGTGGCTTGTCGTTGCCACGCGTTTCTTTTAGGCGACTATCCGCTATTCCCCTTTAACCGCTTGAAATACAACAACGAGTCACACTCGTGACACACGAATCGTGGCGTTGGTTCGATGAAAAGGGACTCCGCTTGCAACCAAGTTAAATTTCGACTCGATCTTTTGGTTTCGCTTCGTAAGATTGAGAATTGCTAATGAAGAATTACGTACATTTAACATTCGAGTACTCTGCGTGTAACATTGAATAAAGTTAACGAGTAACTTACGTGGCATTAACCCTTTGCCTTACAAACTTTTCAATGATTATTTTCCCTAGAATGTTGGCTAGTTTTTATCGTGACAACGAGTCGAGTGCAGAACGGTAAAATATTATACTTAAGTTGTACTTTAGTAGTCCTCAATCTTACAATCTCACGAATTAGAATGAAATTACTTAAAGTGTATAAAAAAATACAGTTTTGTATTTCTTCGTAATCAGTCTACAAGTAACGCCACGAGTGCAACTCGTTGTTACAAGGCAATGGGTTAACCCTTGCGCTACGATTACTTTATCACTCGCGCATGCTATAGCATTATCTAATCACTGTTCTTACATTGAACGCGGTGGACGATTTTTGTTTAATAACATTAATTACTGTAACACGCAGTCAAAGTTGGACTCTTAATTAAATTTCCTAGTTAATAACATCTTTATTGAATCTACCCCGTAATTCATCGAACGAGTGGCACTCGTTTGTAGTTGCAAACGGTTAATAATAAAAAATACGGTATACGTGGCAAGGGGTTAAAACGCGTAACGATCTGCTTACATATCGCCAGCGTTAAATTTCGTCGAGCTTCGAGCTTTGCTACGTTTGCCTCGCCGGAAACGTCGTTTAACGTTGCTCTGAATTAATTAACGAGCGAAAAAACTTTGTACCGCGTAAAATCGACCGTTTCATATGCAACAACCTCTAATACATAGAAGAGCGGATTGGCAAGAGAGGTCCGCCGACCGAGTTTGCCGGAGACACGGCTGGCCGCCTGTGGCTTCGCTCTGCCGCTTTTCGTCTCTCCTTTTCTCCCCTAACGTAGCTTAGGGACGTTCCCTCACCCCTCGCCCAACGCCGTTCTTCCTTTCCGATTATAGCGCGTTCCCTTTTTCCAATTCTGCTCCGCGTACACGGAACAACCGCGCAACTACCTTCGATACAACCCTCCGCTTTCGCGAGAACCAGACGCACGGCTGAAGAAGCTGCCGGTGCGTCTTCTGCAGGTGCACGTCAACGGGGTGTCCTTGAGACAGCAGGGGAAAGCGGTGAAAAATGGAACGTGGAAAAGGTTCGCTGCCTGTTGGCCGCCGATACGCCGTAACTCTTGTTGCGTATACCTACTTGCCGCTTCCTACTCGGATCGTTTGCGAACAACGCCGTTAGTCGATCGTCTAATAAATATTTCGTTGATTCGTCACTTGATAATCTTCTGGTCGGTCAGTGAGCGCATCGCTGTCGATTGTTTTGCACGGGAGGGTAAATGTACTACGAGTACTGCCGCGTTAAAATTCGCGCATTAAGCAACCTTATTTAACTACTTTGGAAGTGGCAATACGCGGTATTATGCTAGTTATCAGAGGCAGCAGAAAGCAGTTGATTCGAAGATACCGAATTTTCTATTTTCAATTCCAACTTCCTTGCTGTATCTCTATGGACGTAAGAAGAAGAAGAAGAAGGAGAAAAAAACGATCTACTTTACAGTTACAGTGCTGAACAGAGATTCGTTCCAAAGAACGAAGCCTTTCTTTTTTCGTCTCTTTCGGTAGCTACTCTAAAAGGATTACTTGCGCGTGTTGTACACCGTGAACGAGGCGAAGACGAAGACAAAGACGAAGTCGAAGACGAGCTCGCGAGTTTCCTGCACAATTATGAAATTTCCAGCCATCCGTTAGCTAAGACGAGCATAAATCAAGTCAACGTTCGCGGCAGATGCAACTGTCGTGGCCCGTTATGCGTGCACCGCCAATCTTTTGATCGTGCTGTTGCATTTTCTAGCCAGCATCTGTCGTAGCGTAGTCGTAAAATTGTACTTCTACTCATCGAATCATCCTATCTGGCTACCTACTTCTAGAGCTGCTCCAACGATTCGCAAGAAATCGCCACGGAATACAAATCGACTCGAATCCGACGAATTATCCGACGCGGGCAAAAGTTTCAGTCTTGCCTTTTCAGTTCAACTTTTCGTCGCCCCATAACTAAATGCTTGTCTTACGATTAGTTAGAACAATACGGGGAATAAGAAGTAACGGATACTTGTTAAATTTCGATCACGCGCATGATTTTGTGCCACGTATAGAAGAATTTAAAATTAAATTTTCCCCCAAAAATCGCTGCTACGTAAATGCTACCACCCTAAACTATAGCCTATTTCATCTATACTTAAATCCGTCTGCGATATCAATTGCAATCTTTTACCTTTTACAAAATTAATTACACGCGCCTGATTCTGTACTGCGTATAGAAGAATCTAAAGTTAAATTTTCCCCTAAGTATCGCTGCTCCGTAAAAGTTACCACCCTAAACTATAGCCTGCTTCATCTATACTTAAATCCGTCTGCGATATCAATTGCAATCTTTACCTTTTACAAAATTAATTACACGCGCCATGTTCTGTACTGCGTATAGAAGAATCTAAAGTTAAATTTTCCCCTAAGTATCGCTGCTCCGTAAAAGTTACCACCCTAAACTATAGCTTATTTCATCTATACTTAAATCCGTCTGCGATGTCAATTGCAATCGTTACTTTCTGCAAAATTAATCGCACGCGCCGGATCTTGCGATACGTATACAAGAACCGGAGATTAAATTTCCCTAAAAACTGCCGTCTTGTGCGAGTTATCACCCCAAGTAGTAACTTGGCTCATATCTAAATCCTGCCCCTGTTTGTAATTGCAATATTGCCTACGTTTTACATAATTAATCACAGTCGCCCGATCTTACGGCGCAGCATGGAAGAAGCTTAAAGCCAAATTTCCCCGACGAAAAAACGAAGTACCCTAGATTTACGGGCTACTTCGACGTACGGTAAAGGTACATAAAGGGTTATCCAAAAGTACCGTTACGATGTTGAACGAGAATATCTGTCAAACGTCATGTTTGTTAATAAAATAGAGGTGAAAAAAAAAAAGTAAAAATTGAAACGAGAACCAACGAAGATAATAGAAATAAAGAAAAACAGATTAGAAAAGGGTGAAGCAGAAAGGGAAAGAAAAAAAGTGAAGGGTAGGTGTTCCTATAGCCTATTTTGGATAAGCCTGTATTTCTCAAGCCACCCGGTAGATACGATTTAGCCGTGCTTCGGAGGTTAGTCCCCGGTTCCTGGGTTCCTGGGTTCCTCGGTAAGTCGGGTAGAAGCATCGAGCACGAAAGGAACGAACGAGCGAGGCTCACTCTTGCAGAGTGCCGCTGTTAGCGCATCGCACTATGACTAATTACGAGGCTCAACTCACCCCGCTGCACTGTCGGCCGACACGGCCCTATAAACGCCGCAACCACCGCGAGTCATTGTTCCTTTCCACGTCTCTGCGTACCGCGTGCACCTTCCTGCACGAATCCCTCCTCCTCGCTCTCTCTTCTTTTTCTATATCTCTTCAGGTGCCGGCGTAACCACTCGGGGGTACCGAAGCGACTCCGACTCGACGCGATAGTAGCTCGTGCCTCTAACGCAGCTTTGTCACGCCGCGACGTTGCCTTCGAAACGCGCTTCCCCGAAGCGCCAACATTACACACGGTACCCCTCTCCTAATCGTTCCGCGTTTCTTGTGGAACCGCCGCGACGCGCCGAGCCGATTGTGGAAAAGATTTCGAAAGCAAACGGGATACGATCCGAATCGAATCGTTGCAGGGGCGCCCAGGCGTCGGTACATAGACTTCCGATCGTTTGCACTTGAGAAACGTCCAAGTTGCTTCCGTTTGGCGACCGAGGGAGGTTTCATAGTTTCTCTTCCGCGAAACCGGTTAAGTTTCGTTACTCCCCATCCTCAAAAGTTTCAATTCTATTATTCTCCGCCTGCAGCAAAGGGTTAAGTTATATTATTCCCCGTTCTCGAATAGTTCACGTCTATTATCCTCCGCCCGGAAAGGGTTAAATTTATTATTTTACGCCCGCAAAGGATTAAGTCTTATTATCCCCCATTCGCAAACGGTTCAATTTTATTATCCTCCATTGGCAAACGGTTCAATTTTATTATCCCCCATTCGCAAACGGTTCAGTTTTACTATCCCCCGCCAGCAAATGGTTAAATTTCGTTATTCCCCATCCTCAAGAGTTCCAATTTTATTATTCTCCGCCTGCAGCAAAGGGTTAAGTTATATTATTCCCCGTTCTCGAATAGTTCAACGTTTATTATTATCCTCCGCCCGAAAAGGTTTAAATTTACTATTTCCCGCCAGCAAAGGATTAAGTCCTATTATCCCCTATTCGCAAACGGTTCAATTTTATTATCCCCCGCCAGCAGAGGGTTAAATTTCATTATTTCCCGTTCTCGAAGAGTTCACGTTTATTATTATTTTCCGCCCGGAAAGGGTTAAATTTACTATTTCCCGCCAGCAAAGGATTAAGTCCTATTATCCCCTATTCGCAAACGGTTCAATTTTATTATCCCCCGCCAGCAGAGGGTTAAATTTCATTATTTCCCGTTCTCGAAGAGTTCACGTTTATTATTATTTTCCGCCCGGAAAGGGTTAAATTTACTATTTCCCGCCAGCAAAGGATTAAGTCCTATTATCCCCCATTCGCAAACGGTTCAATTTTATTATCCCCCGCCCGCGAAGGGTTAAACTTTCGCATTCCCCGTGCAGGATATTTTCAAGTTATATCATCTCCGGTCCGCGAAGAGCTTAAGCTTTATTATTCCCCGCCTGTGAAGGGTTTAAGACTCGAACTATCATTAGCAGCGGAGAAGCGTGCGAAGCGTTATACGTCGAAGCTTGGCTCGCGATTTCGGGCGTCGATTTTCGAGCGATTCGCCGCAGATTCGTACGTATTTGGCAGGAAACGAACGCGAGAGTACCGTTTCGGGTGCATTTTATAGCTTAGTGAGGTTGGCGAACGGATTCTAACGAGCGGGAATCGGCAATCCGTAGGATCGAGATGGCGGCGGTTTCTCGCCTCCGTAATTTAGGAGGAAACGATTTACTGTTTCCGGTAATGGGCACCAGCAAACCGTGTCCGCGTAAAGTCACGCTTCGCGATGAGGAGAAGCGCGGCCGATTAACAAAAAGCGCGTTTGTTAGAGTGTACGGAGCGAGCAGAACGCAACGCCACGCAACGCGCGCGCAACGGTCGCCTAATTTGGCCGGTACCGTTACGAACCCGCATTAAACACCTCGAATGAATAAAACTCGGCAGGAAGGCTTAATGATATATTGTAGCCAGGCTTTAATCGTTCCGTCCGCGGTTCTAAATAGTCGCTGGCGTCTTTGTTCGTATCTGTAAATTAGAAATACTCGTCTAGAGAATATGTCGCGGTTATTAACACCTCTTTACATTACGGGTGATACGCTCCTTTTTGCAACGAGGACATACGGAACCGAGTACAGTTTTCTATGGTTCCAGACACGCTCGAAACCACTCGAAACTCGAAAACTTTCCAGCTCGCTCTCCTTCTCTCTTTAATTATTCGTTTATTTGTTCGCGGGATAAACCATTTGGTACGCGAAACAGTAGACAAATGATAGACGATAGACGAACAAAAAGACAAAGAGAAACGAAACATAGATATACCTATTATTATTATACGTTTATACTCTCAATCTCGTGAAGCGAAACTAAAGATCAAAGTTAAAAGTAAAACTTCGTTGCGATTGGAATCCCTTTTGATCGAACCAATGCCGTGATTCGCGTCGCGAGTGTGACTCGTTATTGTACACGTGTACGTGAAGGGGTTAATTAAAGTCTCGATGCAGAAGTTGGCCGTAAAAGTTGAGTGAGTTCGTTTTCTTGTTTATTTATTGTCTGGAGTTCGCTGGTTGGTAGTAGTCGGTGGCATTGTTTGGAACGGCAGCGCCGGTATTCGGTATCGTTTCCACGAATAGACGATTTTACGGTAGAGGGAGGGGGGGGGGGGGCTGTGGCAGTGCGAACGACACGGAAGGTAGGAGAACATCCTGTGTCGTAGGACCCCTTTTTACGCTCTGCTAGCTTTACCTCGTAACGCTGATTTCCTAAGTATCCTTTCCTTTCCACGGTGTACCGATTCGAGCCGAAGAAAGGAGCGAAAAGAGACGAAGACGGGGAAACGCGGGGGGAGCCCTCCTGAGAATGGAGACGACGCTCTTAATTAAAGTACTTTTGATCGCCGTTCTCCGGTGAGCGCCAGAAAACGAGTTTTCTCACGTTTCACTTCGCCCTTTTTTCGTCCACCGTTAATTCAGAAAGGACTCCACTCTACAACTGTGCCTCGCCGGCGATCTTAAAATAGAATCGCTGTGTAACGAAAAAGGACGAGTCTTTTAATTAGAAACGCAGCACGCTTCTTTCTACGCCCCGTACGCCATTTGTTCTCCTCTCGCGAGTGTTACGGCGAAACGTGGAAAAGAAGCCGCGAGATTTCGCGTATTTACAGGATACTTAGACGATGCAAAGCTTTAACAACGCTAGGAACTACCGAGGTGGTCGAAGTGACCGGATGCAAGTTTACCAATTGCAAGGATTCGGCGGCGGGAAAAGTTCGCGCGGATTCGTGCTGCGAAATTTAGTAGGCCAACTAAAAGTTCCTTCGAATGTACGTTTATTCACCAGTGCAGAAGATGGATACAGTATTTTTACAACGCCACTATTATTGTCTAGAATACCTACAGCTACGCGAAATAATAATTTGACATCGGTTGCGGCGAAATTTATCAAACACGACAATAGGGCCTCTGATTTTAACGCTAACCGTACGTAAGTACGTTAGGGCACTCAATATTAATATGCTAATATATCAATATATCGCTATATCAATATACCAATATACTAATATATCAATACATAAATATATCAATACATTAATATATCAATACATAAATATATCAATACATTAATATATCAATATATCAATACATCAATACACCAAGCTATCGATATACCAATATATTAATATATCAATATATCAATATATCAATGTATCAATATGTCAACATATCAATAGATCAATATACCAATATAACAAGATACTAATATATCAATATACCAATATATCAATGCATCAATGCCCTTTCTCGCTTCTGTTAAAAGCACACGATATTTCTGAAAATGTCCCCTTCAATTTCACCTAAGAAACGTCGAAATTGAGCGTCTAGAAGCGGAGATACTAACAATTATTGTTAAATCAACAATCGTCGATTAGATCGAATACTCGAATGCGAAGAAACGTCGATATCTCGTCTCGCAGACGTATTTTCCGGACATCCGCGGGCTTAAATTAAAGCCGAGAGTTTCACGATTAACCAGCGATCGGTTTTACGACGATTAATTAATTGTTGAACAATTCACGGAAAGACAATCACGGTGGCGCCATCCAGTGGCAAATTGGACCACTATCGAAGTAGAAAAAAAGATCCAGTATCTCAGCTTCCGGGCGGAGTTTTTCAAACTTTCACCGCTCGAATTGAAGCTTAAATCGTAAGCTTCGATCTAAACTCAAACGCATTGAAATGTAATGCGTATTTAACGGTATTGAAAATTCGATCGATTTGAGGGAAACGAAAGTTCCAGCCATCTAGCGATGAAGAAACGAAACTAATCGCCGATAGTTGAATAGTTATTATTGAACAGAAATTGACAAACTTGAGCTGAAATTAAAGAGGAAAATTCGATGCATCGAGAAGCGGTCTTTTCTCACCATCTATTCTCGTTAATTTGTGGTAAACAAGTGTTCCCTTTCTTTGCAAATCAGTTGCAATTACTAACGAACTCGCTTCGAAGGTACGCAAAATGAATTTCGGCTATTTTGTCCCTGAAAGTCTCGAAGCATCGAAATTGCTCGCCTAGCATCGGATGCTTGTATCTTCTTCCGAAGTGGAGGATTGGTTGTATATCTTCTCCGTTAGATGTCAACAGTTTTGTCGTCCGCAAAATGGCCGAAATTCGAAGAACCCTCATTTTTTCAGCTCCCCGATAGCATTCCAAAAAAAAATCCATAAATCGTTATATTTTATTCGCGCGGCAAATCTTCGAGAGTGTAGGAATGCAACGACACCGACGAGAAATATTAAATCGTAGCGCGCATATTTGAGTGAATTGCAACGGCGTAACAATGGAGGAGGTAACTAATAGAACCGAGACGCGAACTGGAGCGATTACTGCGACGAACCCAATCGAAATAAAACAATAATATCTATGTACATGGTTCTAATAATCTAACAACGGTACTACACGTCCAGTTAACTAAACTTCCGAAAGCACACAATTATCTAACGCATTCAATTCTCATCCTAACGAAGCAAAGCTCTCAACTGGTCGACTTCGATTTTAATAAGCTGCTGTAGGATGGTAAACTACGGGCCCCTAATTTATTTTATTTATTTATTAACGGGGGTGAACCCTTCAGTGTACGCAGAAACATGAAGAATAATCGTAAGAGTTTAAACAACGCAATACGTGAGATTTAAAGTTAGCTGGGAGTAGAAAAGAAGTCGATGGATTTACGCTTTAGAATCGAGTTGAGACTATTGTTTACACCATATAGCGTAGTATGAGCCTCCTCTAACAAAAGAGTTTGACGTCGAATAGCTGCGATCGACGTGATAAACTTAAAGGACTCAAGTACGTGAGAACAATTCACAATACCATTAATAACATTATAAGCGAAATGAAGTCCAAGTAAGATACGACGTTTCTCAATAGATAATAAATCGAGATCGGAAAGGAGTCGAACATACGCATGGTCATCGATTGACCATACATATATGGATCAATCTAATGATGCGTACGAAATATTAAGCGTAGATACTTAATAGTTTCAAGGAAATACAAACGTGACCCAGAGAACTCCGCGTTAGAAGTCGCGTGTCATTCAAATTTCACCGCGACTGTTTTTTATAGTTACTCGCAAAATTGAGCGTACACCTTGAAACTCAATGAAAAAGATGGCTAAAAAATGGTTAATATTCAGTGTACTCAAACTACTGACCTGATTGAACATATCTTGGAAAAATTGAAATACAAAATGATAAATGATACTTTTACGGATAGGGAAGATTTCAAAATGAAATTAAAAGAAGAATAGGACAATATTTCACCTATTAATGCTATGCCATGAATATTAAAGGTGGTTAACAAAATAGTAATCTACATGTATCAATATGTACAATAACAATTTTGTGTCAGCAATAAAGTTATACTTTTACGTTTCTTATTGAGTACATATAATTTTATCTCGAGAATTTGTTTACGTACTGTCTGCCAAAATATGCGAAATATATTGAGTTTCTACTTTTGAACATGCGAGTGTATATTTACTTTTTAGTTATTTTTCATCGACAACATAGGTGTACGTTCAATTTTGTAACTGTACGTATACGCATAGTATGTCAACAGGTATGTAATATCACGCGTGTATTT
Source organism: Eucera pruinosa (assembly GCA_028830335.1). Taxonomy (NCBI): domain Eukaryota; kingdom Metazoa; phylum Arthropoda; class Insecta; order Hymenoptera; family Apidae; genus Eucera; species Eucera pruinosa. The sequence goes on from JAMYCR010000015.1 coordinate 14,403,586, forward strand.
CTTTAAAACTACTAAGTAACTCCGCTTAATATTTCGCACGCATCGTTAGAGGCCCATAGTCTACCCACCAACAGAAACTCGTTAAAATCGAAGTCGACCGGTTGAGAGCCTTCCCTTGTAAGCTAACGACACGCAAAAAAATCGAGATATCTATGCGCAGCCAATTCGCTCGCTATTCTTAGCAATATAATCGATAATTGTATTGCGTTGCCACGCGATACGATTAGCGATTATACGCTAAATTAATAACGATTGCCCGGGTCCCACCGATCGTGGAGGTTGCTGCGAAACGAGGACCCGCCCTAACCACGATCCCATCCACCCTCCTTTTAAACGAATCTTTTAACAAGACTATTTTTTTTTATCCTTTTGACGAGCCCGTTGCAGAACGTTCGGAATTAATACAGGCACAAGCGAAAGGATACGCGTTGCCGGTACAAAAGGAAACTTTTCAATTTATCACTAGGTTTACGGACGTTACGCGTATAATTTGACAGGCTTCCGGGGAAAAATACGTATACTGCGTATAAATATTCGAACGTAGAAGCGTGAGGATGAAGAGAATCGCGTAGAATACGTATTCGTACCATTGTATTACGTAATGTTAACATAAAGTACTGAAAAATAATATTTATGGTCTCTATAATTCTATTTATGAATTGTGAAATGCGTCAAAACGTGACGAGTTCCGTAAACCTAGTGTTAAAGATAGGTAGAATATATTTTACGAGGCAGACGATACGATAACTGCCGAAGATTGGCAAAAGTGTATTTAATCGTGTTAAAGAAAATATTGAAAATGAATTTTGCCAATTAGATACCAGAATTGATAACATCGTTGAGTAGTTTATAATAAACGCTATAAAAAAAGAGGATCATTGTACAAAGCGATTATAGATCGTTGTGCAAAGCGAACGGCAAAAGGAAATTCGTGGGAAAATCGCGCGAGATTTAAAGCTGCAAGTGAAATTTACCCTCCACCTTAACTTAAAATTAGGCCCGAGTTAAGCTACGCGATGTAATTAAACGTCTTTAATTGCATAGCGTAAAAGTATTCCACTTGAGCTTAAACTTATCGTTAGCGTAACTTAGAAATACCTCCACCGCTACGTACGCTTAACCCCTCGGCCTATCATTTATTTTATTACTCACGCTAGCCGACAAAAGTTGAGAAACAAAGTAATCGTTCCCATATTTTCGTGCACTCTTCATTTTCCGAGGTATATATTGTAGATTAGAATTAAAAATAGCAAAACTTATTGTGTATCGGCATATGTAATGTTACCTTTTTATTCTAAGCTACAGGTGGGCCTCTTACAACGCGGTACCTTTACAACGCGATACCTTTACAACGCGATAGCTTTACAACGCGGTTGCAAAAATGCGGAACGTTTCTTACAACGCGATACTTTTACAACTCAGTTTAGGAAATGTGGAACGTTTTCTACAATGCCACAATTCTATACTGTATTTTATCAACGAACGTATCTACCGCGTTGTAGGAGGTCCACCTGTATTTATCCGAAGAGACGAAGAATACACGGAACGTTGCAAACGATTACTTTGTTTCTGAATCTTCGCCGGTAAGTGTAAGTAAGTGCGTACGCTAAATATTGCTTGACCACCGACTTTCGTCTCGCGTCGCGTACCAAAAGCGTTTCGACTATTGTAGGCGATATTCGTTTAACAACTTCCAATGTTATAAACGCAAAGCCGAGATTTGGTTTCGAGTTAAATTTCACCGTTTTTCGCGGAATCGAGTTTGCGGAGTGCGACTCGTTATCGTAGGACAAGGGGTTAACATAAGTGTTCTACTTAAACGTAACCTTAGATTATCTTAAAAATGCCTCCACCACTGATCATGCTTAATCCGAAATTATTCTATCGTATGCATTAAAACACTTCGTGCCATTTATATAGCTTTTACCATTTCTTTTTACCTGACTTCTTCTCTTAACCCATTTAGAACCTATCATTTTTACAGACAGTATTTTTAGCAACGAAATTCTTCTACTTTTCCATCTATTTCGTTTCACTTTCGTTTCACAGAATAAATAGATCTGTAGATGTTTTTGATCCTGTAAATATCAACTATACTTCGAATGTTTCTTTTTGCAAATTTTAATTCCCCGCAAATGCATCAAAATCCTAATCATCCTACGTATCGATGTTTGTAATATTTTTGTAGGTATATTTATTTTACTAAAGCACCATAAATTTCTGACTAAAATAGTTTGCAGGTCTAAATGGGTTAACTGACGAGGCTCGCAGCGCTCTTTTTAATACCCTTCTTCGCTTCATTATATTCATCCACTTCCGAGTTTACGGAAGTATCCGATCGCATTTGGTTCATCTAATTATTCCAATGATCGAATATATTCCGCGAATAGACAGACCTGTAACAAACTCGTTCATCGGGTTAGAAGTTAAAGGGAAAGCGTGTTCGACGCGCAAAGATCGCCCTGAAGACTCTACCAAGGGAAAAGTGACTCTAATAGCGATTAAACTGACCAAACGGAGTAAATGAAAAATGGAGATTTTCTTTCGATACCAAAATGAAAAGGGAAAAGATAGAATCGCGTCGACGTATGTTCCGTTAATCAATCGCGTATCCAAAATACGTGAGGTCTTCGCAAAAATTCGAAATCGATAGAGACATATTTCTTTGCAACGTGTTCTAATATATTTTTGGAAATAATAAACGAGTACGCGAAAAGTAAAGGCAAATCTTTTGCTATTCACGCGACGCGCCTCTAATTGTAAACGCAAAATCTGTCCTATATGTAAACTGAACGGCAATCACGAATGAACTTTCATTTTCGCAAAGCAAACTCGAGAATTTTATGAGATTAATTCTACTATGAAACAACGAAAAATACGATCGCGATGGTAAAACAAAATAATTCCAATAGCGAACGATCATAGCTATGGACTCCAAAACGGTCTATTGAATTTTTATTTCGTATCTCAATGAAACTAACGATCTACTCAGCTTTTACTACTTCGTATATCTCAATTTTTACCTATACGCCGCATTACTCAACTGTTTAGCTACGATTCTTCTCTACAAATCATTGCGCAAGTTTAGAATGAACTTTGTATTAAAAAATGTGGACTACTTTGAATAGGATGAGAGCAAAGGGAAAATGGATAAATTTGCAACAGTATTTCTAGCAACAGACGCTTGATAAACACGATAATAAAAGATATATATAATATATATATAAAATATATATAATATATATATTCGTATAACATAAAACACAATAATAAAAGATATATATAATATATATATGAAATATATATAATATATATATTCGTATAACATACAACACAATAATAAAAGATATATATAATATATATATATAAAATATATATAATATATATATTCGTATCACATAAAAATAGAGCAGCCACAAAAGGGCGCTAAGCGAAATACAAAAATGCAATTGCCACGAAAGGGCGTTGAAAGGAAATGAAAAGGATGGCCAGAAGGGCCACCCAACAATATTATTAATAATCGTCCACTCTTTGTAAGCCTAATCAACCCGTGAGTGGAACATTGCTTTTCTTTCGCAACGCTACGTTACTCGATTTATTTATCAACGAGAAAATTCTGCAAATCAATCGCGAAAGGTGCTTCGTTATACTATATGTACTGAATTATTTACTTTAACTCTAATATAAGTAAAAAGGAAATGGCAAACTCCCGAGAGCGCCCACATTGGGACACTTATTCTTTAACGCAACGCTAGCAAATACTAATCAATGCACCAATTATTGTTCAATGCGCAACACTAATTACAAAAGTGCAGCTACTCATAGCTGCTGTCGACGAATCAGGAACTCAGGAACACAGCAGCTGGCTTCCACTGTCTCAGTGGATCATCATTGGGCTTTTTATTATATGCGCAACGCTACTTGAAAAACGCGATCTATTGGCGCAACGCTAAGGGGGAAGCTAAAGAATCGCGATGGGGGCTGTCGCAACGCTAACTTTGTTATCTACGTTAAATGAAGCTACTACTTTTACACAAGTGAAGCTACTTTAAAGCCGCGCAATACTTGGCAAACGCAACGCTACAAAGCTGACTAGAAATTAATATATCTACTATTGAGTAAAATATTCTAAACAGAGAAAACACGCTTGAAGCAAATATCCTATAATATTTCTCATAAACTATAGGGTTAATCAATCGCGATATTTTGTAACTCGCAACGCTAAATCAAACGCGACAACCATTTCTTCGCAACACTACAGAAACCGTGAAATTCGTTCGCAACTCTAAAGTCAAGCTCGCGCTTTTCTTTCCCGCAACGCTACGTCAACCCGCTCGTAATTTCTCGCAACGCTAAATGAAAAACCGCGAGGTGCCCAACGAAGACGTGAAATTTCTACGCATGCAAGACTAACAACGAACACAGTGACAATATAGCAAGAACAGTAGGAATGACCGTCCATTCTTTCTTAAGTAAAGAAAAAATGAATAGCCATTTGTTGCTGCCCTCTTCGTGACAATTTGTCGGGCCTCTTCTTTTCTTCGGGCGCCATGCCCGCAGGAACATGGATTTAAGCTCGAGGTTCTCTAATTGCAACCCAGAAAGAGACTCTCAAAAATGGAATAAAAATGCATATCGAGGAAGTTAAGTAACACGCAGACGACCAACGATTCTAAGAATTCTAAGAAACTAATCTCAAAATTCTGAGCATCCTTGTTCGTGCAAACGTGCCGAACCTCGAGCTGGGTATACGTTCGTTTCGTGCAGATCGCGACCGCGTCCGCGTGACGATTCAAGATCGCCGGATTCGAAAGATCGACATTGGCAAAGACCGGAAATGACCTGCATTCTCCAGGTCAGATCAGCTCACCGTCGATGTTCAAATCAGATTTCCTGAAACAGGTTGACACGCGCACCCCCCCTGAAATATGAAACTCGCGACCCGAGACCATATGTCAACCTGCCCGGCCCTACCTACTTATAATTACACACATTCCAGAAAGTATGCTACCTACCTACCTAACCCTCCTATATTTAAAAAATGGCAAACAGGCACACAAACACAGGCATACACCCCACCCCCCACCCAGCGGATCACACACATACCACCCGGGTGCAAAAGCCTATACTAGGGAGTAACGTCCCGGGACGCCTCCGACACCCGAGTTCAACAAACATCTTATACACACTCTAAAGTAAAAAAAAACCTGAAATCGTCTGATATGGGTAGCGACCATTGCGGCGTGTGCGATTTAAAGCGCATCTGACTCGATATATTTGAATATACTTCGCGTATTTATTAAACAATTCAATAGCAAACGTGCAAAACATATTTCAAGTACTTATTAAGTATGCAATTCAGGAGCAATAGCTCCTGGCATTTATCAAATATGAAATCTAATAGCAAACGCGTAAATTGCACTTACAATGAATGGATTAATACCATTCGTGCAACGTGCTCGTGACAATATATTTGGTACTATTTCGTTTACGATTGATACGAAATTTTGGTACCATCGCGATAGAGAATGAATAGCGTGAGAATTAATTAAAGTTAGAAAATAAAACGACGCAATTCCACAGCCTAACACATACACACACACATGTGGAAAATACGTCGCGCACGATACGCTACCCAAACGCAGCCGCCACACAAATATATCATATATCAAATATCAAATATCAAAATATGAACAATATGCAACGTGCCACGTGCCTCTCACCCGCTCAAGTAGCACCTGAGCACGTGAGCGAGATCCTGGCAAAACGGCACGAAGAGACGCTGAAAATCCTATCTAAAAAACCTACTAGCACATTTCATCGACTAACGGGCTGTGACTCTACTTTTTATTTGACTCTAAAGCAAACGGACTCTACTAATTTAACTGAGAAAAGCTAGTCCATTTATGAAACAGTGAAAATTTAATTTAAATTCAGACTACGCGTAAGACCAGCAAAATAAAACACGTGACTTTAACTTGAAACTTTGTAATAAAGTGAAACAAGTGACTCTAACATGAAAGTGAGAATAATAAAGTATAGAAAGCGATTCAAAATTGAAGTTAAGAATAGTGAAATATAGCAAGTGACTCTAAATTGAATTTCTAGTTGCAATACCTTGGGCGACTCCATTGTCAAAGCGTACTAACTTTAACATTGACATTGCGTTAAAGTTTTCTACTTTGATGTAGAAATCTACCCATCGCGAATTGTCTTCTTGCGCATTTTATTTAACATTCGTTTTATACGAGAAAAGGGAAATTTACTATTTACGTATTTTTACGTGCATCTAATTATAAGCTACTATACAAATTGAAAGATCGTATTATTTCATACTTTCGATACGCGTTATTCGAGCAATGAATTGTAATAAAATATAAATCATACGTTTATATAAGTATTTATACATATATGGATAAAAATTAAATAAAATTCTCATTGCGATTGTGCAACAAATATAATTATCAAAGAAAGGAACGAAGTCGGATGGTATCCGACTTCATCAATGCAAACTACACATGCCAAGCAACTCAAGTGCAATTATTTTGTAAAATTATATCATGCATTTGTTCTTACAGACATTCGACTCTAATATTCGTGTGGAACTTCTACTGACTACTTTTAGTTGCACAAAAATTTAAAACAATATTTATGTCAATCAACTCTACTATCGACTCAAGTTAATCATTATTATATCGCAACATTTAAAATCGCGAGCGCAAGAAGACCTAGCCTCATCTAATACACAAAATACACATACATATGAAATGATCACGGGTATAATGTATACCCGCGGTCACTGTGTTCGTTTTTTGGCAAAATCTACGTATACAACCAGTCACTCGTGCCGATTCGGACCTTTCGTCCTCGGCATGATTGAGTGACCGGAGGGATTCAAAATGCATGCCACTCACCAGTAGACGACTACGCTGTCATCTGCTGCAGCCAGGCGGATGACAACCTGCTGTCATCGTCATCTAGCGAAGCCGTGAAGTCGTGGAGTCGTGAAGCCTTGAAGTCAACGCCATGAAAAGTGATGTCGTGAAGCCGTGAAGCTGCGATGCCATGTCCGAGGACAAGAAGATCTGTGGAAGACCTGTAACAGAGAAAAGAAAGGCAAAAGATTATAATTTACTCTTAAAGTTGTTACTTATTAATTATTTGTCAAGTTTGATATTAAGAAAATTGAAAGCTTAGCAAATTCTAAATCTTTAAACGACTCTACATTTTATTTCGACAAAGGGAACAGTGAAATGGAACTTTAAAAAATGTTAATAACTTCTACATTTATTAATTATTGAAAATTAAAGTGAGATGCAAAGATACTTACAGGGTGAACTTCAGAAGCCCAGCGAGATCGTCTGCCAACAGCCGAAGAGTGACTCTAATACCGGATATGAATATTAAAAAAAAAATAGAAAAAATAAAAGACTAAGCAACCGTCGTAATTATATTCGGCGAACAAACACTGACTCTAATTCCGCGATTAATTGTTACAGTTAAATTTAATCAGAGCAGCTGTGCTCTTAAAAAAATCAAAGATATTTTCGATGCAAGCACTGACTCTACAGCCGCATTGCGCGCGGCCACAAATTCTCTGAAAGAAAAGATTAGCAGGAGGGGGTAGGGTAAGAAAGAAATCAAACACATTTTATTATAATCATTCTGTTATTCCTATCAAGCGTCTGTTTAGAATACTGTTGTTTCCAAATAGTTAAACAATGTCAATATCTCAATTTCTTAAACGATGTTAATATCTCAATTAGTTAACCGATGCTAGTGTCTCAATATGAAATAGAATTTTAAACTAGTATTCCTGTGTAATAAGCGTGCTATGAACGATCGCGATTGGAATTGGGAAGGTTGTTGGCCCGGACGACCGAAACGTAAACAGCGTCCCCCCACCCTTAAGATTCTCAAGACCGCGTGCGAAAATGAAAGTTCCAAATGACAACAAACTCACGCGGAGCGAGCAAGGCCACGCGCGTTTCCGGCGACAGTTTTTTGGTGTTTACAACTTGAGGGGTTTCGCGGAAAAGCAAATACGTTTTAAAAACATTTGGCGACTCTAGGCACTACTCGCGACCGAAATGCAAGAAAATATGACTCTATCTGCGTTACTCTACTATCATTTGTAATACTTTAACAATTCCGCGATCAAAATGAGTTGAAAGATGCGATCAATTCTACCCTTTCCTTATTTAATTTTGGTTACGAAATTGAACCCAAGCGAAGTAATGAAGTAATGTATGTATGTGTAAGTATGTATGTACATATATGTATGTATGTATGCGTGTGTGAGTGTGTGTTATCAATTGTTTTTACTAGTTGAATATTACCATCCGCCTCAGGTGTGACTGCAATCTGTACTTTGAGTTCCTATGGCCTTTATGTATAATCTCCAAATTGGATATCTGTAACAAAAGAAAAATCCATATTTAAAACACATTTATTAGTATAAAATCGAAAAAATGTAGGAAGCTAACCAGAAATAAAATACGAGAAACAAAATCTTCAAAAATGTTAATTTAATCTAATCGTGATATCGAGTAATATATTAATAAAGTATCCAAAAGTATTAACCCTTTATACTCGAGAGGAGATTCTCAATAGTTAATACGAATCGGCTTTGAAATCTCCCAAGTGTAAAGGGTTAATTAATAAACACTACTCGAATCGTGGTGGAAATAATAAGCGAAGAGTGGGGAGATACGCACCGTGCTCAAGTACGTCCTTCTTGTACGGCGGCCATAATGGAACTGATGCCACCACCACGCTCGCCGAGTTCCGAGAGTGGGGAGACTTCCTGCATCTGCGCAACGCGTGCCGCGGAATTCACCGAACATTTCGATTAGATTCCATACTTTTGTACAATTAAAAGAATATTCGCGGCAGAAAACTAAAGTAACGAATAATTCTCTGCGAATATTCCTTGAAAACGAAACAACCAGAGTTATAGGTTACTTTATTTAGTTACAAAACACGTAGACATACCTAAGCGACGAATGTTTTGTCGACTAAGCGTGGTCCATCGTATGATCGTCTTTCTTTCGTTTTCGTCGCGATGTACTCCGAATTAAACGCTATCGAGTAATCTATAAAGTAGAATAAATCGCGTTGTCACAATTAGATGAAATGATATTACGTATTAAAAGAAACGCGGGCTAAAAGAACGAGATCGAACGCCATTTCGATTGTCCAACATGGCTACGATAAACGGTTATTCCTTGCAGGAAATTTTTTACTCAAAATTAACTTCTTTAGACTCAAATTTCACGTGATTCTATGATTGATCGATTAAATCTAATAAATTTTTGCAAGCTTTCGGTATTACAAGGAAAGAGAGATGGATATAGAACGAAATTAGTTGAACGTAAAATTCACGGTCGTCAATCTACCGGCACAAGACTTTGAGAATAGATTTTAATTACAAAGAACGTTCGTTCGCATCATGTTGTTACATAGAAGTCTATCTAGGCTTATTAGTTACGCTTTCTGTACACTTTTAGGAAGAATAGGGATTAATAATCGTTAATTATACCTGAATTAGATGCAGCAAAGTTTCGAGCGACGCACCCCTTTCTAACTTCGCAATAGACTGATCCTGCGCCAAGGAATTGGCGGGAATTTCAGGTTGCGCACGCATTTAATTGCGTGCGCATTCCGATTATTTCGCGCAATTTCACCACTTTAAAATTCCTTTAACTTTATCTGACTCCGAGCATTTTAATTACAAAATTTAACCACCGAAATTAAATCTCGAATGAGTTTCGAGAGTTTCGAACTACAAAAGTAGTACAAAGTTTCGAGTTTCAAGAACAGTTCGAATATACAGAACATTCGGAATCGAGTGGCATATCGTTAATATTGTTTCTTTAATTTAAGAAGCGTTTGAGAATGAGTCGTATCGATACATTACATCTGAATACTTAGAAGACTATACAACACGTAACAACGATACATATTTACAAACAAATACAAATATAGAAGAATAACAAGTAACAACGGATTGGTCGATAAAAACCAGAGCGACAGGAATCAGCGAACCAAAAGCACGCGTCGAGAGACGAATCTATAGCACGCTTTGCCCGTGGCCGAATCATCTAACTGAATTAGTTTCAAAAATAAGGATTTTACATTGCTAATTTCACTTATCATGCTCGCTAAAAATAGTTACCAACAGTAACGATCATGCTTATCGGGGATAGTAATCGATTCAATAAAGGAACTAAATAAAAGAGCACCCAAGTTGTATCGCCTATCCGCATTTAATCGAACGCGAGTTAGTGGTCCTACTTTCGATAGGCCAATCCAATCCTATATCGAAAGTGAACATACATATATAAATCGTACCATTTTTCTAGAATATTACTCGGCTCGCGCTGCAGCGGCCGCGAAGTAGCGTTTAAGTCATTTATCTGATTCAACTTCGACAAATTCCACGAGCCCGGCAACATGTCTGAACGTAACGATGACACGGAAAAGGGTAACGTTTCCCAGAACTGTCAATTGTCCCCTACGATAAAGTTCAATATTTCGTTTCAACCATCGAAAACTATTCTTCGATCGTCGCGTTTCACGCGAACCAAAAATTTACCGCATTAATTCGTCTATCCCATATCTTCGCCGGGCGAAAGAAAGGAGAATCGAAAAGGTTTCGATTCTCAATGCATCCGTGACTCGGAATATTAATCCACCGTTTGCCAATCGCTGCCGCTTTATTCGTTAAACAATTTCTCTGCGCGCGTAGTAGACATTGCTGTCGCAAGCGTGAATAGATAAGTACGCGGGTAACCGGAAAGAGGTTAATCGTCGTCCGTCAGAGCCTCGGACTTTGACTAATTAAATAAAATGGTTAAACGAATTGAGAGATCGAACGGCAGAGTTGAACAGTGCTCGTGATCTTGCCGTTTGCGTGTCGTTGGCAAAATTTTTAGGTAACTTTTTCAATGAATACTTGGTGTTGGCGAGTTATTGTTGATTGTTGGCAACGATCGTAACGTCACACGATGTGTGTTGCAGCGTGGCCGAAATGTTTCCGCGAGTTGTATTTCCTTTAATTAGCCACCGACGGCAATTAATCGTCCGACAACTTTGGCGAAAATTTCTATTCATGTACCCTTGTTCGTGTTAGTATATGATACATTCGTTCTTTTTTTTTATTTCTTTATATCGAAGTACTCGAACGCTTTCGGTTTTGTGTAACAAGCTCGGAATTGTTTTACCATCCTAAGAATAACAACAACGCATGCGGTATTTCTTCTAAACCAATAGAAATTACAGTGGCGAGAATTAGAGAATTAAATTGTTGTCTTAACAGAAGTTGAGCATTTGGCCTTGTGATTATTTAACGGTGTTGCTAATATCCTTGTTCGTTTAGTCGCATCGGAGAAGAAACCAAATGAGGAAGCTAGCAATAGCTCTAGCTCTGTGGAACAAGAGGAGGTAGTTGAATCAGACATGGAAAAGATACGCAAATATTTGGCTCAAAAGTTGAGGTTGTTCGATTCCTCCGACTACGATGAACAATCTCAGCAGAAGGTTCTACGTGAACTTAGCATAGATGGAATTATAGATTACATAAAGGACAATGAGAATTGTAAAATTATTACCATGGCTGGAGCTGGTATCTCCACATGTAAGTTTCTAATACAGTATCAATTCTTTCTTTAGTATAATGAATGTAACCTGCTTGGCATTAAATATAAGTAAGTATGCTATTCCCTTTATTTTGCTCTACAATCTACAGGGAGGGTAAAACTAGCATTCTTTGAATAGGATCACTCTTGGCTTTGTATTATTATTTGCTAGGTGTACCACTAAGTAATCCATTAATTTTAAATAAGTTCATGAGTTTTAGTTCACCAAATGAATAAGCTTCCCTTTGAACAGGAATTTATAGAATGTCTGAAACTTGTAACAAATAACTAAGTATCTAATTTGCTTCAAAATAAATGGTGAATGAAACAAAGAAACAAAGAAATGGATTATTCATTGGTACACCTAACAATTATTATGTAATTATTGTCTAATATTATTATCTCTATAGATTACACATAGCTTACACTATGTAAGATTTGTTACCTTGTCCACCTATGATTATGTATAGATATCAGTACCCTTTCATATACATAATAATAATAATTGAAATAGTATTATCAATTATGTACACTAAAGTATACTATGTCCATAAACGAGTGAATAAATATTTGTAAGCTTTAATAATGAGGGGATATCATATATGGGCATTGTTTTTGTACATTTTTCAGCTGCAGGAATTCCTGACTTTAGATCACCATCCAGTGGTCTCTATCACAATTTAGAGAAATATAATCTACCTCATCCTCAAGCTATCTTTGAGTTAGATTTCTTCATGGAAAATCCAGAACCGTTTTTCATGCTTGCAAAGGAATTGTTACCGGAAGGCTTTAAGCCTACCCCGTGCCATTACTTTATTCGTCTGTTATGGGAGAAGGGACTACTCTTGAGACATTATACTCAGAATATAGATACTCTGGAAAGGATGGCCGGATTGCCACCCGAAAAATTAGTAGAAGCTCATGGTACCTTTCATACGGGTCGATGCCTTAAGTGTAGAGCTCCTTATACTCTTCCATGGATGAAAGGTACATCATTCTACCTTTATATTAACCCTTCATTGGCGGCGATACCCGTAAATTCCCTCGAAAGTTCAAGCTTCATCCTTTTGTTTATTTGTAACAACTCAATTTGCACTTTGGTCGGAAACAAATTTTCTCCTTCTCAAAATGATACCGCGTCGTTCGACTCATTCGAAAGATCGTTAAAATACTTAATAGCCTGTATTTTATACTTGCCTTGAAACTAAGAAACATTTCGAAAAATTAAGAACGCGTTCGGATGAAAGATCATTCGAGAATCGTGCTAAAGTTATTAGTTTATAACGTTATCAGTTAGTATATTTTTAGATACTATAAGTTTAGTCCTGAAAACGTAGGATTTTCTTCAAATTTCATTCAATATTACGAAATTATTAGTATTTTTCATTCATATGCCCTTAAGTAGAATCAAATGTAATAAAAGTAATCATAGTGCTCTGGAACTTTGTATTTACTTGCAGAGAAAATTATCGAAGGGGTTGTACCGAAGTGCGAGGAGTGCAGCGAGGGCGTAGTGAAACCCGACATAGTGTTCTTCGGGGAAATGTTGCCCGAACGTTTTCACTACCTCGCCGATCGGGACTTTCAGCAGGCGGATCTTTTAATAATCATGGGATCAAGTTTGGTTGTGCAACCTTTCGCGTCGTTAGTGGACAGGTATGTATCGATCGTAAGTTGCGTATCGCGATATTTTCGCAGGATTTTGCAATCCTGCGCTCCCGAAGTTGGCAGATCCCGATTTAATTGACGATCAATTGTAAACTTTCAGCGATGCATTTGTTCAGATTTCCAGTGATATTCTATAAATTATACGAACGAAAATTCGTTTCCCTTGTATCACGCATCTTTTTAAATATCTTATCATTTTAATCACGTTGGGGCAAATAATCGTCGGCAATTGTAGCCGAATTAAAATTGTTGATCGAATAATTTGTATTTTTTTAAAGGGTGCGGCCGAATTGTCCGCGATTGCTTATTAATAAGGAAAAAGTAGGCATGCAGGATCGTTTGTCGCGGATTCTCGGATTGCGACACGGTTTGATCTTCGACACCCGAACTTCTCACGGTGGTCGCGATGTCGCCTGGTTAGGCGACTGCGACACCGGTAGCCAATTGTTAGCCGAAAAAATGGGTTGGGCTGTACGTTTCCCTGGCTTGGTAAATTATTCGCGTAGGGTGTAATACGTTGTGCCTAAATCTGCTTCTTTCCAGGACGAATTGAAAGATCTTATAAAAAAAGAACACGAACGTTTAGACGCGGAAGCTTCCAGCAAGGATGGACCTCAATAATTGTGCTCTATAGTAATGTAAATTTAGCACCTTTAGGCCATTCCGGGGCTCATTTTCGCTGCTATTTTTTTATAACGACCACGAATCCATTTAGACGAATGATATTTACCTTCGAAGCGAAGGTTTTACGTGACGCGGCGTTTAAACAGAAATATATAGGCATAATTTTGGAGAGCGTCACTCTTCCAGGAATTACGTACCATTTTAATTGTGTATTCCTGTCGCGAATATATTTTATTTATAACATCATCGACGTGTTATAATAACGATCGCTCAACCACGTGTAAATAATTTATTCCTTAATATAGTATATAATAATGTTACGCAGATAAATGTGATTTTTGGCAGTTGGTTCATGTGTACAAAAAAAAAAGAAAGAAGAAGAAGAGAGAAGGGAGTAAAATATACGATACGATACAGAAATTATTTCATATTAAAGGGCCTCACGATAACTTCCTGCGCTTCCCGTTGATGCAGCTCTCCTTCCCCGACTGCTGCCGCAGCCATGCTTTTCCGACCGCTGTATTTTAGCTATGTAAGTCAGAAATTTATTTTTTACGAGTACTCCGTCATATCTTCGATATCGTTTAAATTGTTACAGACTTACCGGTTTGCCGCACAAATTTTCAAAGCGCGGCTTCGCGAAACTCCACGCTCCCATATTTTGCGGCTCTTCCTGACTCCATATAAAAGCTAGGGGATATTTTAATCGTACGTTAAATCTTGTTCCGTGAGCCGGAGTTATCTTTTTCCCGGCACAGCGGTACACATTTTGTCTTTCACTTCACGTTAAGGATTCAATTCTTATACTTACTCTCCGCGCGTTTGTATTTCTCGATCTCTTGCAATAGATCTCGAACCGGAAACGGGCACAGGCTTTCGACTCTGATAATCGCCACGTTCTTCTGTTCCGTGCTGTCTCGGAAATTATCCAGAGCGTAGTAATGCTTTCCGCTCGCTAGAATCACTCTGGTTACGTTCGACGCTTCCACTTTTTCGTCCCCTGTTAGAACGTTACCTTATTTTCATCCGCGATTAAATGCAAATGGACGAACAGAGAATTCCTTAGACCGAAGCGAAATATTCGCGGCGGCAGTGGATTCGCGACGAATTAGGAAAATACATATTATATCACGGGGAGGGAGGATGCAACGAGAAATTCGTTGCCACTGCGAACGTTTAGCGACGGTTCGAGGGATCCTTCGTCGTTTTGTACGTTAAACGCGTACCTATAACGTTTCTAAAGCTCGTCTGCGATCCCATTTCCGCCAATGACGAGGTCGCAGCGGTGTGGCGCAGCAATATTTTCGGGGCTACTATTATTAAAGGCTTACGGAAGTTCCTTACCATCTGGAGACATTACAAAATGCCAATAGATAGTGCGTAATACCAACACGGCGATCGAGAGTCTGTCTTACTTGTCTTCGCAACAAATGAAAGTATTGGGCCGGTGTCGTGGGATTGGTCACGTGCATGTTAACGTTATCGCCGTCAGGTTTATCTTCGTTGCTATCGGTGAGCTGCAAAAATCGCTCGATTCGGCAGGAACTGTGCTCGGGACCGGCACCGTCGTAACCGTGCGGCAAAAGCATCGTTAAACCGCTGCTCAGCATCCACTTTGCCTCGCCGCTGCTCACGAAAGTGTCGATCATGATCTGCGCCCCGTTAAAGAAGTCACCGAATTGCGCCTCCCATACGGTGAGAGTAGTCGGCACGGATATACTCATGCCATACTCGTAGCCTAGAACCGCCTCCTCCGATAGAATACTATTGGCCAACTCTAGTTTTCCCGTTTGACCCTCGATCATGGAGTTCAGCGAAATGTGTATGTCTGAAATCACGATTGATTTATATACACTTAACTATAGCAGCGCAGATGTTTGAACGCTAATACGAACGCGAAGTCTGTCGGGCTACGACTGAAATCTATATTGAATCAATGAGTGACGTTAACCGTTGTATAGAAAGGATAAATAACGCGTGCTACAAATTTGTATTGGAAAATATTTTATACGGGTTGGCTGGATATAATCGAGGCGTCGGATAACTACTAACATAAAGAGTTCCATTAACCCTTTGCCCTACAATGACGATATAAATTATTACTTGGATTCGACGACGGCGAATATCGCCAAGGATTAAAGTTTAAGTTGAATTCTAATTTTAGCTTTGTTTTACAACATCGGGAGTTACTAAATGAAAATGACTGCGAATATTTCAATGATTTATACGTGAAATGATATAAAAGCAACGCGCAACCAACACTATAACGTACGCGGGTAATAAAATCATCGTAGGGCAATGGATGGTTAAGTTTAAAAAAAATAGGAAGGAAATGTATCTCGCGAGTAGTCTAGCAGACTGAACGTCGCCGGTTAGGGGTTGATGGAAAGATTTCGATGCTTTTATTGATTCGCAGTTTAATTAAGAGAACGTTTCGCGAGTACCTTCGTTCGATTGATCGATCAGCATAGCGTGCCTATGGGAAAAGGTTCCGCGACCCACGTCTTGTCCACTGATCCTCACGTTGTATCCCTGGTACAACAAAGTTCCAATCGCCAAAGCTTCGGCGGTGGCCCAGTCCAGCTGTTCGCCGCTGGCTATTTTCTTCAGTCGGGGTTGAACGTGACTTTTCAGCAACTTAGGGTGAATCGCCTGTTGCATAATCGGAATAGGACGTTTAATTATTAGCGAGGGAAACTAGAGCCACGTTTAATCGTATGTGCGACTAAATCCGTCACGCCGAGTCCTCACCGAGTCATCGTCGATGTGAACGCTCTTTTCGGCAATGAACCTCAATAGGTTTAAATCGACTCCCGTGTCCCACTGCGTTACGCTTGCCTCGGCCTGTTGTATTCCACTCCACAGGCCTGTGAAATAGGCGGGCTGCGGAACGTAGCTGTCCACTTGGTTCAGCGCTCGATTCAGCTGGGCGTTGTGATCTTTGATAACGTTCTCCGCTTTTTCCATCGAGAAAACCCCGTCTTTTACCAATTTATCCAGATATCGATCCGGTATCGATCTAATTAACAGTGAAACTGATCTTCTGCAGGGTCCCGCGCGAGTGTTAAGCAAATCGAGGAATACTTACGGACGATTTTGGATGATTTTGTAGATCATAGGGTTGGTGAATACGGGATCGTCCAGTTCGTTGTGACCCCATCTTCTGAAGCAGTTCAGATCCACGTAAACGTCCTTCCTGAATTTTCTCTGATACCCGAAGGCCATTCTAGTGGCTCGCACCACCATCTACGACGTTTTACCGTGACAAATTTTTTATTTCGCGTACGGAGGATGTTTGTTACAGGAGATTAGAGGATCGAATAAGCAGCGTGAGTTCCGCGTACCTCAGGATCGTCCGCGTTTACGTGGATCACCGGAGCGGAGATCATTTTCGCCAAATCGGTACAATATCTAGACGATCTCCCTCTGGATGGTGGAGTAGTGAAACCCACTTGATTGTTAACCACCAAGTGAATCGTCCCGCCTATTTCGAAGTGAGGAACAGCGGAGAGGGCTAAGCATTCCTGGTCGACTCCTTGAGCAGCGTAAGCCGCGTCCCCGTGAATCTAGCGTAGAAATCAAACGATACTTTTCATTGCAAGGCTAGATCAAATCGATGTTAGGGTTAGTTAACCCTAGCCACTCCCAAGGCCGTCGAAACGACGAGTCGCTAATTTGCCATAAAAATTACACAGAATTGCTGCAGCGACACACGTTTCAAATTTTCTGCGCAAAGTACGAGGAAAGATTCGTTTCAGTCGCATCGTGTATTTTCGTCGGTACTCTGTCGTTTTTATTCCTTCGATTCAAATAAGTAGGTATACGTTAGTTGCCGGTAGTCTGTAGAGTGAAACATTTTAATAGCAAGACTTCAGTACTTGAACGTTCAACACTTTGTCGCTCCAGCGGGCGTTCGGATCCTCGCTGTAAGCTCCGTCTTTAACGGCTTGCATCATTCCCCGAGTTTTGCCCATGGAAACGGGATTCACCGCTTCCAGATGCGAAGGATTCCGCAGCATCGCCACGTGCAGCTTTTTCTCGTTAACGTTAAGATCGGTGGAGGATATGAGATGGCTGATCACGTCCCCGGTAGCGGCCGCGTCGTCCGGGAATTCGGAAAATCCCCGCAACTTTCGGAACAACTTCTCCGGGGGGAAGTTCAGCATCCCCGTGAGGAAATTCAGTCGACCTCGATGAGGCATGCAAAGCACCGCGTACTTTAAATCGTCTGCAAATTTAATACACCTGTGTTTGATCTTTGAATAGCGTTAGAAAATATTACTGTACGATTGAAAACTTTAGGAACGTGATTGTCGATTTAATTGGACTACTTTAACGCGTCAGCTGCTACGCGAAGTGTTATACGCTTCGCTTCGAAACGGTTAAAAGGGTATGCGATCTTTTTCCTGAGCGTAGCGTTTTTTTTCATTATCGCGTTACCATTGGCGCACAAGTTGAAAAGCTCGTGGAAGAAGGCCATCATGCTCTCAGCACCCTCGCCGCTGTATCTCTTGAAGCTGACGAACTTGATAGCCAGGAATTGCTCGAACGTTTGGCTCTTCAGCATTTCCGTCGCGATGGCCACACGCGTTTCGTCCGTCAACGGTTCCGTCGTACATTTCTCCGCCGTTTCCGCGAACCATTCCCTCTCCTCCTCGGTCTGCGTGACGTTAAGAGAAATCAGGTACTCGTACAGAAATCTTCTACGAAGAAATATGCCGTCGCGAATGGAGCAGCTTCAATGACGGAACGTTGCTCCGAATGAAATTGTTACCTCCAAGAAAGTAAACTCTAGTCCTATGGAGCCGCTGTAAGTTTCGTTTAGAAATGTTAACCCTTCCTCCACGGTACCCTCCTCTTTTTCCATTGCCAGGATGCCTTTGAAGGAAACCTTGTCTTTTAAGTTCAAGCCAAATCTTTCTGGCTTCAATTCTTCCAGCGGCATCGGCTTCTTCGTCGAGATAGGATTTACGTCGGCCTGCTTGTGAGCGTGCTCTCTGTACGCGGTGACCATTCTGTAGAAATTGCTCTCCTTCGATCGTATTTGGAGATACTCCTTTGGTACTATAAAATACAGTAACGGAAAAGAAAGGATTGTGGGCAATTTATTTGTTCGTTTATTTATCATTCCAGAAGGAAGTACGTAAAATATAATTAACCACTCGCGCTGGAATAACGTATTATGCGTAGCTACTAGATCTACTGAAAACTGTGAAATATGGCAAATTAATAAATATGCAGTAAATTAAGAATTGTCTCGAGTACGTTTTATGCATTAAACTCTAAAGATCGTTGTGAAAATTTTATAGAAATAATATCTACAAATTGCTATCGATGGTACCCGCTAAATAATTGCCAGCGCAAGTGGTTAATTAGCTAAAAGTCTAAACATATCGATGTACGCAATGCTAACTAGAAATTAAGCCTTCCTTTATTTAGTTGAGTCCACTTGTGTTGTACAGGCGTATAAAAAAATATAAATCGTTAAATCAGCGACGACCTGTGAGCAAGAAAAATTGTTTAGACGTTGAGAGACGGATTTGAAGATCGTTTTGCTTTCTCTGTTTGCGATGAAAAGGTATAGAATTTATAAATCCTTCTTCTAGCAATTATGCTATTCGTTTTAATCAACAAGGAAAGGGCTGATATTTTAACAGCAGATTGTTTGCATCTATCGACGATGTTAACAGACAATTTGAATTCATCAGCAGGTTTACTCGCATAAATATAGATCCTAGTTGAGATTACGAAGGATTGGATGATAATTGAGCAGTTCATGACAAAGGCAACCCTTGTCAAAGTTAAGGATCTTATTCGTGAAGTTCATTAATTTACGCTTCTAATTTCCGTGATATACACACGTGAAATTAACACCTGTTCAAATTTGGTTTAATAAAGTTACGATCCGTCGTACAAAAATTAAAGAAGCTGACGTAGGTTTTGGTCTTCCGCAGTCATTTCTCTTGTCTTCGTTTGTGATTCGATGTACGAATAGGTGTTTCGAGTACGCGAGAGATCAATCTTAAAAATTCGTGCCGCGTCCTTCCAATTTGCACGCTACACGATTTCAATAATCATCATTTTATCGCGCCCGTCTCGTATCCACCGATTCTCGCGTTATCGTGGAACAGTATCGTTCGTTTACGCAACGTTAAGAATCATCCGTGTTATGTTTGTTATCGTTACTCCGGATTACTACATCGAATCATTTCGACGACGTGGCGATGCATACATTTTTAATTGCCGCGCGATAGCGCCCACATCAAGATTCCCATTCCATGATCGTTTATCAAAACATTTGCATAACAATTCGAAGAAGAAATCAACGCGTCGATCTCCTCTTGCGCGTATTCGCTTCCTTGTACGCGTACGAATTTTATTATCCTACCAACGAAACGTTAAACGCTGGGAGGTTAATTTCCGTAATTATTATTTTTCGGTAAACAAGTATCGCGCGCGTCAGGCCTTCGTTAAATTATGTTTGCGTATAAATATTAATTTTCGAAGTAGGTGGCGAGGTTTCTCGTAAAGTTCAAATTTACTGCGCATGCGCGGAGATTCTAGGCACGGGGTTTCCACGCCAGTTTTCGAGCAGTCGCCTGGCAGGAAGCGCGGAATCAAAGTCTCGTGCGCGTGTTTACACTTTCAGTTTCGCATTACCGCGGCCCGTGTGCAGTGATTCGTGCATCTGCGAGCTGTGCCCCGAGCCCCGAGGTCCCCGAGATCACGGCCAGCAAACGCCGAACGCGTTCGTAAGGTAGGAATCATTTATTTCGCGCGAATTCATCGTCGCCTTCTCGATTCGAAGACGCGTCGGTGAAATGGTTAATGGCTGCCGGCGAAGCGCGCGGGAACTTCGAGCGCATCCAAACGTGCTCGCGTTAAATATCGACACGCGGCGAATCGGGCCGTCACTCGTCGCGTTCGCCGTTAGAATATCGAATTAAAAGTACCTTCGTAGTGCCCCGGCGGCCTTGGCCTGTATCCGTAAACGCCATTTGCACCGTGATAGGATCGCGAGTGCACTCTCCAGCGATAGTTCGCGCATCCCGGCCGATTGTTTGTCCGTTGCAGACGCGGCGGCGTGATTTTGCAAAAGGCTCGCAAAGCCGCGTGCATTGTCGTTTTCGTTGCAAAACCTACGAACTCACTGACGCGTCCCCATCCCGCTTACCCCGGTTAGTTTATTGCTTCTGTACCCCCTCTTCTTCGATCGTATTATCCAACGTTATCTGTTTATTCGAGATTGCTAGCGTCAGTGAATATTACCGATCGCCGAGCTACTGCACGTTGCTCGCACAGTTTAGCGACTCGCTTTCAATGGAAGACACGGCTGCGATGGCATAATAAACAGTTACACGGTAGCACAGTTGGTCGTGGATTAAAAATTTATTCGGTTAAACGGTGGAGACATCGGTACAGATCTCGTCGATGCAATTGTTGTCGGAAATATTCGTAAGATTCGGCGTCTCGAGGAACGCGGAGTAGTATACGTTGGATTGCAACCGTGCGAGTGGCTAAGAAATGTATTTATTCGAATGCGTAGCAGCGATGATTCTTTTGGTAGCAAAAAGGGAACGCTCTAGAACTGATTTATCTTTTACGTCTAAAAGCATTGAAAAGTTGTCTATTATAATTGATCCAAACGAGACGAATATACGCGATGGTTGCTCAAACTTTCTGACCAAAGTGTAACCTTGTTATACCTATTAATAAAACAAACAATGCTTCGGAATAAATATTCACCTATAAATGTTTCGGACGAATGAATACGTTTATACTCAACGAGTGCTTTAAATCGACATAGAATTACAATTCGCCCGGAAACACTTTAAAGCACTCGCCGTACGTTGCAATCCAAGTAGCTTCTTAAACGTTAATATTACTCGCTAAAATGTCATTCTTTCATTGCTCTCCCTCTTTCTCGTTTTAACCCTATCGCTGCGCGGCACTCTTAGAAACGTTTCGATGCAAAATATCGGGAATGGTTTCTATCATTACAACAAGTAGTACGAGTATAAATATTCGCATATTTCGCGTAATCAGTTACGGTAGAGCAAGTATAAATTATAATAGAAATAACGTTGCGTTACACAAAACAAATACGTATATTCTTAACAAACTTTTGTATATATATTGTATATATATTGTATATATATATTGTATATATACATACGTCCTTCGTAGCGAAAGGGTTAACGTATCGCGAAGTTACTCGTTTCGTTTGCTGTCATCGAAATAGACTTATATCTCGGGATAGGCGGTCCCGACTAGGTCGTTGCCTCTGTACTTAAACTTGTGCGTAACGATATTGAACCTGGTCCCTCCAAGAGACACCGGACAATTTCCTTCCGGTCTCGCGTAGAAGCAAACCGTGTACAATGCCATTTCCAATTCGGGCGAGGTACCCACGAACAGCGTCGTCACAGGCTTATCGTGTCCGCCGTACTTCGTTCGTACTTTAACGATGGACGCTTTCTGCGAAAAGATAAATCACGTGCGCATATAATTTTCCAATTAACTTTTCTCGTCGCTGTGACTCATAGTTTCCGGTAGAATACCAAAGGAGGAACAATGCGATCGTTGCGCGAACAATACAACACTGGGTATCGAATAGAATCCGTTACGCGGGCTGCTTAGAATTTTTGTAACGAACAAAAGTTGATGCAGTCGTCGCGTAAATAATAATAGGCATCGAGAATCGAACAGAATTCGTTGCAGGGCTTCTCAGCATTTTTGTAGCTAATAGAATTTCACGTAGCTATCGTGTAAATAATAATAGGCATCGAGAATCGAATAGAATTCGTTGGAGGGCTGTTTAGTATTTTCACAAGGAATAAAGTTTCATCTACTCACGTCTCCGAGGTCGACTTTACTCAAGTATCCGTTGTAGTTGGCTTTTCCACTGAGCTCCTCTTTGCTGTAGTAAATCCAGTTGTGCAATCCAACCACTTCGGTGGTAGGTTCCGCGTTCTTAAGTTCCGCCATGAAAACGTGTTCGAATCCAGAGCTTCCGATCTTTCCCTGCCCTCTGGAGAACAAATTGAACCATATCTTCCTCAACGTGTCCTTGTACTCGTAGTAGTCCTTGCGAATCTTCTCTTTGTCCGCCAAGAATCTCATCGCAGCGGACATAACGTTGGTGCTGAGGAACGTATCCACTAGAAGGCTCTCTTCTTGCCTCTGCAGCGGGCTTATGTGCTCGTTTACATTCGTTTCCGGCTTGTAATTATCGTAGATCGATATCACCCGTTGAATCGTGGGACCTTGGTACGCTTCGGCGTTCACGGTGAATAAGCTGCAAATTAGGATTATCTTTAGTATTCAACAGCGCAGCGGATGTTTGACACTCGAACTACTAAAAAGTGTCGCTGTCGATTCGACGTCGTATTCGCGCGTTCCGTCCGATAGACGAGCGATCTGCATTTTAAACTCGGAAACTTACGGTTGCGGTGCGTCGTCGACCGTACCGCTGCTGGTCGTCTTCTTCTGCAGATTCAGCGTGATATACTTGTTAGCGTTGTTGTTGTCCTTCATAAATAGAGACTCGGAAAGCTTCTCCAAGTCTTCGTCCGTAATAGCGTTCCCTTTGCTGTAAGTAGGGTTGGCAGAGTATTTCTTATTCGCCGCGGCTGCTCCCGCCGCAGCTGCGCCAGCGAGTGCACCACCCGCGAGTGCACCGCCTGCAATTGCTCCCGGAGATGGTCCCGTTCTTCCTGGCTGACTAGGCGTTTGAGGCCTCGGTGGTTGACCTATCGTAGTATCGGAAATATAAGGCCACCCTGTGGATAGCTGTAGCAACAGGAAGAGCGGGCATAAAGGGGAAAGCGAGGGTTTGCAGCGACGAGAAGAGCAGGCTTGTCACTCGAAAACCCTCGCTGACCCTTTGGGCCTGGCGATGCGTTCGTGCAAGTTTTGGCGGGCGAAGCCTAGGATATAATTCTTTTGTACCTGGTTGGCTCGGGTAATTAGGCTGGCTGGGATAGCCAGGTTGACTCGGGTAATTAGGTTGGTTTGGATAGCCTGGCTGTCTTGGAGCAGGCGTAGGCGAGTTAGATCTGCTACCACCGCCGGCGACATCGGCCCAGGTTCTTCCTGGCGCACCAGGAGATCCTGGACTCGCCGGGCTCCCAGGACTTGCTGGTCTAGGTGTAGATGCAGCACCGGGTCTTAAGGTACCTATGTGCAACGTGGATACCTGGTTGCCTCCAGCTGCAGGTTGATTCGGTTGAGGTTGTCCTGGTGCAACGGCTGGCTTGGAAGCTGGCGTAGGTGATCCTTAGAATGAAAGATAAAGATAGAACTAATTCCTTGTTGTACGATTTTCGTATTTATTTGTACCTGGCGTTTGTGGTCGAGGTTGAGGTTGTGGTTGTGGTTGTTGAGGTTGAGGGTGAGGTTGTTGAGGTTGAGGTTGTTGAGGTCGAGTTGCTGGAGTACCTCCAGGAACAACCGCTGGTTTAGCGCCTGAAATATCGGAGAAAATTAGCTTTGCCTTACAACCATACAAAATAGAGTAATGGTGTTATAAAACCGTGTAGATCATAATAAAACATTGGTGTTCCAGAAATAGGAGAGACTAGAACGATACAGCCAAAACCTAGCCGGTCTAAAGTC
Source organism: Eucera pruinosa (assembly GCA_028830335.1). Lineage (NCBI taxonomy): Eukaryota > Metazoa > Arthropoda > Insecta > Hymenoptera > Apidae > Eucera > Eucera pruinosa. Next base: position 14,428,134 of record JAMYCR010000015.1, read on the forward strand.
TTAAGAATTGCAAAAATCGATTGATTTACCCGGAGCAGCCACTACTGGTCCCTCGGCAGGCAACTTTGGCGGTTGTCTTCCCGGTTCACCGGCTCCGGTTAGATCCGCAGCCCATTCCCGATATCCTTGGCCAGTGTTACCGCCAACTCCCGGTCTTCCCGGTTTCGCTCTCGGGAAATCTTGTCCCACTTCCGTTCCCGGGTTCGGTTTACCCGGCCTTGCGTTTTCCTTCACTTTTCCACCCGTCGAAGCGACTCCTATGGCCAGTCCAGGGTCACCCGCGCCTAGAACAGCCGATCCAACGTTGTTCGGACTTCCCGGGGGTTTATTCGTCACGGGGGTGGCTCCTGGAGCCGCGTTTCCTTTCGGTGGCTCGGAATTCGCCGCTTCCGGTGCAATCGTGGTTGTTGTGGTCGTGTCTTTGTCCTTCTTCTTCCAGAATTTCCATCCCGCCTCCACGTCCGCTACAAATTTCAAGGGTGACGTTTAATTTAAGCTGGGCTAGTAGATGTAACACAATTGCATCCTGCTACTTTTTATGGTTCGCGCGTAACTTTGTTTAACTATTTTGGAACGCGTTAAACGTACGAATCAGCGTGAGTTAGGAATAGGCAAGATAAGCGGAGGTAGATAACAGAAAGCAAAGTAGGAATATAAAGTTAGGATTATAGGGTCTAGGACTAGGACTACAAGGAATAATACAGATTTGGATAGACACCTTTGGAGCATACCATTGTTCAACCTCTCTTTTATTTGTGAACAGTTTTTTACCATGTCGAACGTAATGAATGAATCACTCCTAGCAATGAAATGGTTAGCGATGAATAGAAATCGTTCTTTTTGCTTCTAATAATCGAGGCAACGATCATTCGCATAGAGAAATCGGTGTTAAAAATATCTTGCGCGTTGCCGGTTGCACGACAGCCGGGTCGTCGTGGTTCGTCGCTCGAGATACCGAGAATTAGGTCGAACCAAACGATGCATCGATGATTCATTCGAAGAACAAAAGGAAGCATTCGATAAAAAGTGCGACGACAGATTGAAAGAATTTACGGCATCCCGATTGCCGATTGCGCGCGACCACAATTCTTCTTCCATTCTAGCTTATCGGAAAAAACGTTAAGCGGTCGACGTTCCAAAAATCTCCAGATTCCGTGCCCCGATTTTCTTCGATGTCGATGTAAAATCCTATGCGCGAGCACGAACTCGCGATAACATTGGCGATAAGTGAAAAAAAAAAGAATAAAAAGAACGCGACGCAACGAAGTGTTTAGAACTTGGAATCACGTAGCCTGCTATACGGTTGATAACGCTTTTCTAAACAACATTGCAACATTATTATTCTGCAATGTAATTATATAATATTACATAATGTACTTGGAACATTTGCGTCTTCGAATTCCGGGAACGACGCGTAGAAGCAGCCAAATTTCTACGGAGAGAGAAAGGAAAAAAGTAAACACTCCTGTTCGCGTATCGTCTCGTTTCGGAGCTGCTTGCGGAATATTTAAATTAACTCGACGCGAGTAGAATTCCACTTTCGTTCCTACCAAACTCTAAACGATCTTGAAGGCAACGAAAATTCAGCTCAAAGTACAGGAAACTTTTTCCTTTCACTTTCGCAATCGCCTTCTATTTCCTCCGCGGCAACGTTTCGTTTCCAGTGCCTAATAAAAATAACGCGCTCAAATCGCAGCGAAAACGCGTGAACTCGAGCGAATCCTTCGCGTCGAAGTTTGCCCCAAAAATGATAAAAGAAAGGAACGTGTTTCGCTTACCGACGAGTATCAGTGATAATCCGAGTACGAAGAAGAAAGCGGCCACGCTTTCGTTTTTCATGATGCCCCTGTTAATTGGAGTGGCGGCCGTGTCACGAATGCCCTCGACTTGAAGCGCAGTAGAATGGAGAACGCGGAGGAGCTAGGTGGGCGTTTTAAGACGAACTGAAGCCTCGCAGGCGGATTCAACCGCCTCCACTCGATTACGCTTTCCTCTCGCCTTCTCCGCCTCTCATTGCCACGTTTCTAAGACCTCGGTTAAGGTCGTTGCACGGCCATCGCGTCTTTCGTAGCGACAAAAATCGCTCTTCTCGGAAGGATGATGTCAGCCGGCGCGATCTTCGCTCCTCCACGTTGCTCGATTTCTTCCGATCTCCTCCGCTCGACTGCCGGTAAAATTTCTCGTTTTCAAGGGCCTTGCGTACCTGCTTCTCCTTTCTTTTCACGATGGATCGCTCCTATTGGCTCCCTGTCTCCGTTAGAAGTTGTATCAGGTTAGGGCGTTGATATTTCGAGGGCCTGTCGACACGGAGAATGATAATGGGCGGCGCGTGGTTTGGAATGGACGAGGAATTTAACCATAGACTGTTCTTATTGTTTGTGAATGATTTAACGAGGATCGGAAGGTAACGGAGTGACAGGCAACCGGAGATCGAGTTTATCTCGAGAATTAACGGAGGATTTATTCGCTGTCGGTACGAGTAGGAAACTTTGCTGGGATTATTGGGAACGCTGGAAAGACTGCGAATTTTTATGACTTTTAGGGGAAACTTTACGCGTACAATAAAGTACAGAATACGCGAAATACGCAAGAATATGTATAGAGCACTAGAGTGCAAACTGTAGACTGTGAAGTCATATATTTGCGTTCGATTTCTTCGATTTTACCTTTCGATGAAGTTACGAATTTGCCTGAAAATAAAATTGTTAGTATTAGTATTAGTATACAATATTTCCTATTTATATTAATTTAATGGAGGAACTGGTACCTTCGATTTTCGACCTAAAGTTCCACAATACGACGATGAGTGCTGCAAATTTTTCCTGCACTGCTTCTCATAGTTATTCCTCGACTTCTAAAGCAAATATTTCCATATCCTTCTATTCCTACAACAAGAAACGTTACGAATCTTGGTGAATAAAATTTGGAACCTTCAATTATTCTCACGATAACGTGCATAGTCATACGAAATGGCAATAAGTTCGTCTTGCGCATTCTTTCTGCAAGTTCTTCGAGTTCTTCCTTTACTTCTAAAGCGAATATTCCATATCTCTCTATTCCTATAACAAGAAACATTTCGAGTTTTCGTGAATCAATTTTCGAGCCTCTTTTCGCAAGGCTTCTCAAAAATTCTTCCCCAATTTCTAAAGTAAAACTTCTACATCTTTTACTATTCCTGTAACGAGAAACATTCGGAATCTTGCCGAATAAATTTTGGAAACCTCTTCTCCAAATTTTTCCCCAACATCCGAAGCAAACATTCGATATCTCTCTACTCCTACAACAAGAATCATTCGGGATCTTAGCAAATACATTTGACAAACGCCTCGAGGCATCCAACCGATATCCTAAGCTTGCAAGATAGAAAACACTGGGGGGAGGGGAATGATTGCAGCGTATCGCTCGTCAGAAGAATAGATAGCTCTTTATTCTCGCAAAGTGTATGTACATATATTTACACTCCGTTCGGGTATTATTTTCCGACGATTCCGTAACAAACGAGCAGAGATCGATTGGTAACATTCATGCGACGCCGTTCGATCCGCGAACAAACCCCATCCTCGACGACGTGTCGGCGTGCAACGTAAGCCAAACGAAAAGTCTAACGGTGTGCGGATTCGTTTTCTAATATACGCGTGTTATATTCGTGTGTTGCGAGAGTGTAGCCCCGCGGAGCACAGGATGCGTGGCGTGATCGCGAGGAAATATCCTTAGATTAATGGTGTCTCAAGTTCCAATCAGAGGGAAGTAGATGATTGCCCATAAAACTAGAAGAACCAACAGGATCGCCATCAGCTTCGAACGGAAGTTGTCCCACCCGACCAGAATATATTTTCGCCTCCTCTCGGCGTCGTCCGCCATGGAAGACTGAAACGTAACAAGGTTGATGAGAAGCAACTAGGCCGCCTTTATTATCTTCTTCCTTCTTACGTCATCGTCGATGTCTTCGTCATCCTGCAGCCTTTGAGTGCTCAAATTCTGACGCATTTGGGTGGCTTTGCTTCGAGTGCTCCTCGATTCTTTACGTTGCCCGCTTTTCGAGCTCGACTTTTTGCCGGTTCGCGGCGATCTCGAGGTCCCCGGCTGATCGAGAGGCGTCAGTTTAATCGTCACGGGATTTTCCGTACCTCGCGGCTTCTTGTTCGACTCTTTGATCTTGCTATCCGCGGCTTCCTTGCTCGCCGGTTCCCTCGGTCTTACGCTTCCCTCTGTCGCGTTGCCTTCTAGCGGAAAAAATCCCAAAAGGTTTATCGAAAATTGGGCCGGAGAATTCGCGAGAAGATTAACTCGTTCCGTTGATGTCTATGCGTTGTTACGTAAATCGAAACTTTACCTTACGTTCCAAGTAAGTAAGTTTAGTAAGTTTAATTTTAAGTTTAGTAAGTTTATTAACTTCAGTAAGTTCTAAGTTCCAAGTTTGGTATGAAAATTTGTTTACCTACTCTTCGTACAATTTGTTTACCTATTCTTCATACAATTACAATGCTATTAAATAAACGAATTCGAGTGGCAGTTATAGAGACAGTGACGGTACGCGAGTCGTTTACCCTATATAACGCAACGCGTAGCACGATATAATGCAGCTAAAGAGCGCAATATGGCCGACAAAATTGGATAGTAGCATAATTGAACGTACCGTTTGTGGAATCATTTTGCTGCGAGATGTCGGCCCGTGGATCCCGAACGTGAGACAAGATGCTCTTCAAGTATCGCGGAATCGTCCTCTCTTTCTCCCGCTTCAGATTGCCGGCTAGATTATATATGTATTTGCCTCGAAGCAGCTACCAGGGAACTCTACCAACGGTACGTTGCTCCAACCGCAATAGCAGCTTGCAGCCGTTGAACTTTGTTCCTGATCGACGGGGTGTTCGATCTATCTTTCCTTTTTGCTACCGAACAAACGAAGATTAGATAGCGAGGTGCTCGACGTCACTTTTAACCGTTTCGAATCTCAGGAGTCGTAGGAAAAAAATCATTGTCGAAGAAACCCGAACAGCGCGATTGGCGCTTGACTCAATTGAGTTGCGAAAAGAGAACCTAAGCGGCGCGATAGAAAGTGAAAACGAAATACGATTATTATAATATTATTTGCATATGGGAGGGAAAGCAGCGCGGCGACGGTTAACGCGCGAGTAAAGTTGAGCGCGCTATTTCGATAGATTTCGAGTGCATAGTCAGGTGTCCGTATCGTTGAAACGTGATGGGGATTTTTCGACGCGAAATCTGAACAGCGCGATCGCGATGCTCGGGACTGAAACGGTTAACCCTTTGCCCTACAACGACGAGTCACAAACTGTCGTTCTATGAATTACGGCTTAGATTCAACGAAAGCAGATATTACCGAGAGTGGAATTTAATTTGAATTAAAATTTTAGTTCGGTCTTGTAATAGAGGTTCTTACGTAAGTAAAAATTGCTAACGATATTTAAATAATTCGTAAGTTAAATGATATAAAAACAGTAACCGGCTAATAACAGCATACGCGTGGGTAATCAAATAATCGTAATGCAAGGGGTTAAAAAATCACATCCGCGCTGTTCGGTAACAAAAGTAACCGCAAATTCCAACGAATACAGAAGGTGCTACGCATTTTCGCGATTTACGTTCGCAAAGGAAGAAGTAGAAATTCTTAGACGGCTAAATTAGTTAACAAATGGAAGAGTATTCGCATCGCAGCGAAGAATCATCGTACCTTCGTAAACATCGTACCGATGAAGAGGTCCTACGGAAGTCGCATGACTCAGACGTCTAGAAACGAACGTAAAACGTTATCAAGGCCGGCTGTCAGAGGTGCGAAGCTTGGTAGCCTCGAGATTCATCGAACGTCAAACGATCTCGGCCCTGTCTCCTTTTTTCCCCTTGTTCCTTTTTTTCGCGTTCAAAGCTCCCGTCGAATTCCGATCACGTCCGTGTTGCACAGGTCGCGTTCGCAAGCGCACAGATTCGAGAGTAGAGCGTCACATATTCGCGGATAACTTCGAGCAGAATTGCCGATAGCTCTCGCATCCGTCGCTTTTGACTTTGACACGGGGACTCGGATTATCGGCGAAGGGCGAGGGGCGAGCGGGTAGACGCTAATTTATGCGTTGCTAGATTTATTACACGATGCCGCGTACAGGGTAAACGACCCGCGTACCGTCACTCTGTTGGACGACTAACGAACGTCACATTTTATCTCTAACGATAAGGGCGTATTTTTCGACGGCTTAAAATATTTTTCAAAGGGTTCACTTCGTTCTTCTCGCCATTAACACTAGTAGAACTGCCGACGATTAAAGTATACTTGTTCGTAGCAAAGAAATAGATATGCGAGATATTTGGAAAGCGCGTGCGATTAAAATACGATAAATCTCCATTAATATTTTGTACAGGAAGTCACGGAATATTCTAGAAACTGCACCGGTGCAAGTATGTGTAGTGTAGAATTTTTCTGGCAAATTTGCAACCCAGTCATTTTCACTGGTTTGGCAGTTCTAGCGTTAATGTCTCGCATGTATTTCGACGCAACCTAAATTCATCGAACTATAGCGTGGAAGGTTTACAGGAACGCGCAAATGAAATTATCCGATAAGATTTTCGGTATCGTCGATGAGATAGCGATAAGAAATCTCGACAATATTTTGCAAGGTAGTTTACGCTTTATTTTGTACAAACAATTTGTCATTAACGGTAAAAAAAAAGAATTAGCATTAGGTACTAACAAGTATTCGAATACTTTCCATCGATCGTACAATTCGTTAGACGTATAAACTTATAAATTAGAGTTATCGTTATCGTTATCGGTGTAATGTAATCTCGATTTCACCCGGGTAGTAGTCGTTAAATTACAGAGACTAGCATTACTTTAACGTTACTACAAAAGTGTCCACGTTTTTAACGAGACACGAGAAGCGTGTCTACACGGAAAATTTGTTCGCGACAAAAGCGAGGGCAAATCGGGCAAATAGAAGCCATCGAACGCTCTCGCAATCTTACGCAATTCACAACTTTCTGTGTGCACAAAAAGAGTACGTGCTTCGAGTCTACGCGGAGAGTTCTTCGACAAATATTCACCACTTTGAGCAGAGAGTTACTTATTGCTTCGACGAAGGACGGATCCCATCGATGGGAAAACTTCAGCCACAGATAAAACGGCTACCAATTTCCTTTTCGCTTTCAAAGCTACAAATTTCTAGCGTTCAAATTATCAAGGATTTAAATTTCCCAGCGTTCAAATTTCCGTAGCTTCGAATTTCCCAGCGTTCAAATTTCCAAAGCTTCGAATTTCCCAGCGTTCAAATTTCCAAGCCTTTGAATCTCTCGACGTTAAAATTCCCAAGGCTTTAAATTTCCCAGCGTTCCAATCGTTTCTCGTACATCGTGGCCATCTTTTTTTCTCCGTTTCTTCGTCTATCAGCGTCCGCGAAGATTACACAATTGGTCCCGAGTGCCTTCGTTTCATTTCAATTGGAAGATTATCCCAATTTTCCAAGCTCCGAGCAACGCGGACAATTTTCCTCCTCTTCTTTCCCCTTCGAACCGTTCATCATCTCGGATATCGTAGTAATTTCTTCCCTGCCATTTCTCTATTCGACAGCGTCCACGAAGATTGAAAATGGTCCCAAGCGTCTTCATTCGTACCTAGCCGGAAAGATTATTCCAATTTTCCAAGCTCCGAGCAACCAAGACAATTTTACTTTCCTTCTTCGTACCTCCAATTGTTTCTGCGATATCTCGGATCATTTTTCCTTCGTCACTTCTTCGTCTACTGTTACAGTCAACGGGTTACAAATGATCCCAAGTGCTTTCGTTCGTATCCAATGAAAGAAAAGTAATTAATCCAATTTTCCGAGCTCCGTGCAACAGAGACAATCTCTTCTCTTCTTCTTCGCTCTTCCACTCATTTTTCCTTCGTCTCCTCTTCGTCTACCAGTGTCTTCGGGGATTAAAAATGACCGGAAGCGTTTTCCTTTCGATTTCAATCGGAAGATAATTCCACTTTGCCAAATTTCGAGCCACGCAAGCCAGTTTTCTTCCAATCGTTCCTTCCGCGTATCGTAAACATTTCTTCTCGACGCTTCTTCCATCTTCGACGTTCGCCCGGCGTTCGAAGGTGTTCACAAAACTCTGTACTGAACGAGGAACGTGTACACGATCACCCAAAGTACCAACGCGACGATCACAGAGATGAGAAAGACGGTTTTAAGGAAATGCCAGGGACTTTCCATGCGCGATTCCGCGCGACCGGCCCAGCTCTTGCATCCGCCGTTTCTGCACGGTATGTTTCCCGGTTGCATCGGGGTGGAAGTAGCTACGCTGTTCATCGGCGGCGCCGACACCTTCACCTCGCCCAATTCCGTTTCATCGGCGCTTTGAATCTCTGCCTTCGTCAGCTCGAACCTCGACGGACTCTCCATCTGCAATTCCATTCAACGCTTCAATTCGAAACAGTCTTAAAGATTGAACGTGGCAAAGTTTTGCGAAAAATTGCCAGGCGAATCTTATCGATCCGCGTTTCTTATCAGCTAATAATACGTTATTACGATATCGATGCTTGAACAGTTGCGATGACACGAAGAAACACTGCAAGAGCGCAACCGTGACTACAATAACGCATTTGCGCCTCGCCGTGTTTATTCTTCGCGTTTAAGTATTAATTAATCATGCTCGAACGTATCGAATTTCCTATCGTTAGGTAGAGGAGCCGGGCGAAACGGAATATACTCGACGCTTTTGCGACGGACGAGATAACTCTGGAAAAACATTTAGCTGCATACGGCGAATAACAAGGGTGGATATAATGCGCCTATTCGTCAAGCGTAGTTCTCCGATTGAAAGTTTAAATCCGCCTTTTTATTTTCGTTATTTGAGCTTTTCGTTTTTCGCTTCTTCTTTCTATTAATTGCATTTTCTTATCGGGACAGACGCACCGATTACTGCCACTTCAATTAAATCGCGACACGAGATTATCACGGGGTACTCGCTAAATAGTTGCCAGCGCGAGTGATTAATAATTCTTCGTAACAGAACATCGTTCGATGTTGGTAAACAAACTCGTGCTACTTTAGAATTCGTGACCTCGGTTTTCTTTATCCTAAACGAATTTGGTGTTCCTGCTTCGTTAATTTAGTCTACTCGTAAACACGCGTGTTTGTATTGTCGACTTGCAGTTAGCATTTCGACTCCATGCCGTACTTGAATTTTTTTTCCGATCGTATCACCTAATCAGGATTTATAATCGGGTACGTCGAAACGAGCGGTAAAAAATATTCGGTTCGTTAAAGTTATTACGAAATAGAATGATCGCGGGGTAAAAGCAAGTATGCAAATATAGTTGGCTTAATTTCCGCCTCAAATCGTCGTCGATTATTCCCACAAATAGCTTGTTTTTTTTTTTTTATTACGCTGTCTGCCGAAGCGAAGGATAATTCCGACAGATTTCTCTGGAATCGCCAAACGTATCTTCTTTCCTTTCGCTAGCCACAAAAAAAGGAAACAAAACAAAGATAAACAGCACGCTATTATCCGGAGTGGAAAAAGAAGAGACCACCGATGAATTTGCGTGTTAATAAAGCGGGTGACGCGCGGTTTCGAATCCGGAGCGTGGAACGCGTCGGGATAAACCGGATCCAACAGCGGTTTCCTATTTATCAAAACCAAGAGAGAGACAGCGGTTGAAAACACAGTTGGATGGATTTGGAACGCGACGAATTATTTTTATCCTCGGTATAACGGTGCCGTAAACGGAGAATGTGGTACGCGTTAGCGGGGCGGCCTGCACCTTTCCAATAAGGCCGAAACAAAGGAGAAGAGAACGGGGAGCAAAGAATTTCGAAGACCGAGTTTGTAAACATTCGACATTCGCGGCGATCGGCGAAGGAGAATTCGTAATACATACGCTCGGAACCGCGTTGCGTGAAATGCAGCTGGCGTGACGATACAGCCACTCCAAATTATCGATTATTTCGCAATCGTGCAAAGCGTGCACCGCGTTTCCAATAAGTCTTTCTCTCATTTTCTCGCAACCTACCCAACGTTCTTTGCCACTTCCACGCTCGCGTTCCCTTAACCCTTTGCCCTGCAGTAACGAGTCGCACCCGTGTTGCGAATTTTTCAATTTTCTAACGCTTTGAACTTCCAACACTTTAAATTTCCAAAGTTTCACTGCTCTAACGCCTCTATTTTCGTTCAATAAAATTCAATCGCTAACGTATCAATTGCATCGCGCGACTTTCCATAGCGATACCGTACCTGATCAAATCGCCAAGCGGTACACTTATTAATGATCAACGAGTGATCGCGAGATCTCACGATTCAACGAGCAATTCGCATTCTCCTATGAATTCTTCGACTTCGTCGGGCCACGAAACCCGGTGTAAAAATTGGAAAGCTACTGCAACGAATTTTCTACGATCGATTTTAAAAGATTTCGAAGGCCGCACGAGGGTTAGGCTACTTCTATTTTCAAGAGGAGGGATTATTAACACATTGTTGTCGGGACACGTACAAATACGTTTTTCTTAGACCGGTGGTGGATTGCGGGACACGTAAAAATACGCTTTTCACTGTCTCTGCTGGTGGAAGTCGAGTCCCGTATTTATACGGGCTTTTTAACGACGGATTACGTTACCATCGTCTTTGTGACAGTTCCAAAACACACATACTTGTTACATTGACATGCTACTTTTGTTAGCATTTTGATACGGTCTAGTTTCTAATTTCTTACGCGGCGACTAAAGTATCGCCCGCGTCAGGCTCCATGCCGCGCGCGAAATGTCCCGACAACAATGTGTTAAAATGATAGCGGCGATGGAAGGGCACAGGTGAACGCACTGAAATCTCTGATAGGTAAAAGGGGATGACGGAGTAGGGATAGATTACGTGCGGCTGCGGAATCCGAATCTTGGGTGGGAATAGTTGTTGCTCGGGCTTTGGCACCGTCCCGTACGCTAAGGCCATCATGCTAGTGACCCGATTCAGGTACGGGTAATCCCATATGGAACTGGCAGAAGGCACCACCACCATCTGCAACCAATTCCGTCGCTCAATGAAAACCGATACGTTTTACAGAGTTCGTAACTTCTACCGTGGCACTTTTTTTTAACCCTCGGTGAATCGAACGGTTTTCGATGGACGCGGACAACGAATGCAGGCACGTTTTCGACCCGTGACAGAATTTCTATTGCAAACCGCGTACTGACACTTTAAGCGTATCCCTGTAAATTTATTTAACTACTTTAGAATGTACTTCGATGTTCGTTTTCATTCAAGCCTCTTACCTTTCGCGGAAAATATTCATTGAACGTAGAAGTAGCAAATTAGCCAGAGTCTCACTTCTGCTTAATTAACACTAGGTTTACGGAACTCGTCACACGTTGACGCCGTTCAGATTTCATACTTAAAATTATAGAGACCATAAATATTATTTTTCAGTACTTTATGTTAACTTTACGTAATACAATGGTGCGAATACGTATTCTACGTGACTCTGTTCATTCTCACGCTTCTACGTTCGAATATCTATATGCAGTAGTATACTTATTCTTCCGGAAGCCTGTCAAATAATGCGCGTAATGCCCGTAAACCTAGTGTTAAAGTACCTTAGCTTTTGTAGATGTTATAAATCCGTAATCATTGCAGGCAAAATTTCAAACCTCAATTTTATTCTCCACAAATTGAAACACGTTACTTCTCGTGAAAGCTATTAACCGTACGGTATTAATTTTGCTTCGAGCCACGCGCAATAATAACTTTCTATTCACCCGCGAGACTTTGGAAGTCGAAGTGAAGCTTGCCTAGAATTTTCGAATGGTATTTTACCGCGTATCTAATCGGCGTAATCGACGGCCATTAGGAATGTTTGTTTGAAGAGGTACAAAATTCGTATCGCGTTTCTTCGAACAAATATTTTTACGCAACGATGGTAGCAGCTTTCGCTGTTCGAGTGTCAGACGAACGAAATAGAAATGAATGAAAGGGGAAGCAGTAATATTTTCTATGCAAGAATGGAAGGTCTAGTCTCGGAATTGATCGGGTCAACGATTGGCGATCCGCGTGTGTGTGCGCGCGCGTACACGTGCATCTTATTTACCGCGAGGGTCATTTCTGATCGTGTTCGCTTCTTAAATAATTCATCGTATTTATTCATCGGTTTATCGAGGCCCCGGATTACCTTTACAATTAGTTAATATTTCTCTCGCGCGCGCGGCAACGCTGAACAACAATTCGCAGTTCAAAAAGCAGCACCAATCGAAGAAATATTTTGGGAGGCGGAAAACGAACACTCACGTTGTTAAACGCGGATCCATGCTTCCTGGTGTGACGATTCCCGTTGTAATTCATACTTTTAAGTCACCGGATTGCGTCGGCCACATTTCTGCCGGCGAATTGCGAGCAATCGTTAGAGAGGGATTTAACTCTACGCTAGAACTACCAAGCCGGTCGTAATAACCGGTTAGTAATTTGTTACGAATATTCTATACACTTGCAGCGATGCATTCCTCGCGATACATTCCACGTTGATTTTCTACGCGAAAGACGAATAAAGATTTACTCCATTCGCAACGTGTCTATCGTTTTTATTACTTCGATAAAAATAAGTATACTTTAGTCGGCTGCTAGTTGGAAGTGCCAGCGTTGATTACGTTATCGGATCGTTTAAGTGACTAAGTTTTTAATCGCTCGACGAGGAAGACGAGGTATTTCGCGGTGGAAGCGGTCGCAGACGAAAAAGGTCGTAGTTTACTCGCGTACGACGCGATAGGAACTAACCAGTTACGCTCACCGGGGAACATTATCAAGCTTTATCAATCCCGACCCCTGATCTTTCGTTATCGAATCGTTACTCCCGTGCGAACACCGTCCAGAACGTTTTCTAATCGCCTCGTAAACTACTTACAGCAGCCTATAATCTCTCTTTGATCGCTGGCGCACGTTTTACGATAGCCGATGGCCGGGCGATAAAATAGAATGTCGCGATAGATAGTAGCAGGTAAAGTTGTAAGAAGTTCCCCGTTTAGCTTCTTTCGAGCACCGTGATAAATTGCCCTCCTGTTTACTATTATTTTACGGCCAAGTTTTTTCGTACGTACTTCTGAGTAGAACGGAATTTGTAGAGATTAAATTTGACTTTTAATTCGAGCCTTCCTGTTTTCAAGACTTCCTTGAATAGTCGAGTATTCGAATTTATGGGCTTACGATTACCGAGACTTTGAATATTCAGGTATTCGAGTTTCGTAGACTTTCGAATTTCCAAGGCTTTCAATTTGTAAGCCTTCAAATTTCCAAGGCTTTGAACTTTCAAGGCTTCGAATTTCTCAGCGTTCAAATTTCCAAGGCTTTGAATCTCTCAGCGTTCAAATTATCAAGGCTTTAAATTTCCAAAGCTTCGAATTTCCCAGCGTTCAGATTTCCAAAGCTTTGGATTTACAATGCTTTGAATTTCCCAGAGTTCAAATTTCCAAGGCTTTGAATTTCTCAGCGTTCAAATTTCCAAGGCTTTGAACTTCCAAAGATTGAAATTTCCAAGCCCACGAATTCAAAGCCACGAAGTTTCCAAACCTTTCACGTTTATTAAAGCTCTGAAAGTGATCGCGATGCACGAACGCGGATAGAAGGTATTAACCCATTCGGAGTGCAACGAGCCGAGAGCAAAGGAGAGAATTCCAAAGGATTGTTATGGAAGCGCATGAGAATGGTTACGCGAACAAACGAGCAACAGGTCGAGGATGCACCGGCAATGACGATAAGTAGGATACCTTGCGTAATCTGGCGAGGCTCATGTTTTCAACAAGTAGTCGAGAATTCGTACGAAGAACTCGAAGAAGTAGTGATCCTAAAGAATTTCATCGAACTCATAGAAATTCCACTTTGCCCCGATTCACCGCATCGCGATTTAACCTTCCATAAATAACTCGAGTCGGTTGAAGTTCGTCGAAGAACTTTTCCTTTTCTCGTAATCGAAATTCAATCCTAAACGAGTCGATTATTTTCCCATCTTTCCATTGGTCGGAAAAGGTTCATCGAACTGGCAGCTGACCAATTAGGAAGAGGCTTCGAAGAAGGTGAAAGCATTAACGAAGCATAAAATAGACTATTCATATTCTTATACGAAATCATACATTGGACTTCTATCGTTTGATCTTCTATAACCGGAATTTCGTTTACTTTCACGATACGAAACAAATTGTAAGTATAATTTATATTTCATACACGGATTTGAGGATTAACTTTGTCAACTTTGATGATCGGATTTAGTATAATTCTTAAAGTAACCATTCTGAATAGCAAGGGACTTAGAAACCCTTTTGAAATTTACGATGTTTCCTATAAATGGATAACAGTCGTTCCTGTACTTAGCCAATGGTGAAAGTATAGAAAGAACGGACGAATGAAAGCAGTTTGGTTTTCAAGCAGACTCAAGGCTGTCTCTCGAGTGACGTACATCCATACGTACATCTCTAAATACTCGCGTCGATGTTTGATGTTTTCTCGAAGCACAGTTGCGCAAACTACGCGATTAATGCACGCTCTGCAATATGTCGCCGAATAACAGTGCACGCTAGCAGAGACAGATTTGTCGAATAATGTTACCATTGATTACGTAAAAGATAGGCCGTCTATTTCTAGAAAACATTATTTAGATTTAGATTACGTAGAATGGTTAACTGTAGAACGTGTCGATTCAATCCGATCGTCAAAGTTGGGAAAGTAAACTAATTGTAAGTACTAAAGTACTCTATATATCCGTGTATTTAACTTTGTCGACGTTCATCTCATTATCATTGTACGATATTCCCATTTTCTCCCTTTTCGATTAAATTAACACCGGTCCGTATCGTAAAAGTAAATTCGACTTGGATTATTGAATATATTAAATGATAATTGTCCAATAAACACGAAGATATATACTTCTATACGCGTATCGGAAACAATTCGTACGCGCAGTATTTATTTACAATTCCAATCGTTTCAAAAAACGCTGCTTTTTTATTCTAGTTCCAAAATCAGCAATGTCGCGTGCTACACTGAAATGGTAATTCGAGGACGATTTTATATAAGAATAAATAAAGTCTATTCTATGTTCCGTCGATGCTAATACTTTGCGCGAGCCACGATTGCTATCCCGCGCATCCGCAATTACGCGACGCATACTCCAAGGACTATTGCGGAAAAAAAAACAAATTAAATTGTTACCTCCTGACGCGAATCCTCTAATCAACTCCTTGTCTTGCGAATCTTTCGGAATATGTTTGCTATTTGTTACTTTAACACCGCGTCGAATGCAAAACGCTAAAATATTGTACGCATTACTTTGTACTTACGATACTAAATCTTGCAAGTAGAAATTACGGACAAAATCGTTATTGAAGCTTCGCGGAAAATACAGCGCACTTTTGTCGCGATCGGACCGTAATTTTTACCACGAGTGTAACTCATTGTAAGGCAAAGGGTTAACCCTGCCGCGGTCTTCAAGATTCCATTCTATTCAATTTTTCTTTCAAAATGTTGCACGATTCTTCGCTGCAAGTATTTTTTCTTCCTCAAGTGTTATCTAACGCTAGGTTTACGGAACTCGCCACGTTCACGCGTTTCAGATTTCATACCTAAAATTATAGACACCATAAGTATTATTTTTCAATACTTTACGTTAACTATAATTAATACGATGGTATGAACATGTATTCTACGTGATTCTCCGAAGAGAAGAAGGTTGAAACCTCAACCTTCTACGTTCGAATATTTATATGCGGTATACGTGTTGTTCCGGAAGCCTGTCGAATTATGCACGTAACGTCCGTAAACCTAGTGTTAAATGTGCATTTATTCGCGCGGCGATTAATGTTAACGAATTTTCGCGTCAATCTCAAACGTGTTTCGTTTCGTTTCCTGTTCACTTCGAATCGGTGTACAACTCGAAGAGAAAAACTCCGACGAAGAGAAAAAGTAACGCGGGAAATTCGTCATCGTAGAGATTAGAAAAAGAACACGCGACACGTCAGAGGTAGGTAATGCGCGTTTCAAGCGATTCGCATAAATTTAATTAACAGTCTCGTTAGAAACACTCGTCTTGCTTGTATTTAAAAAATGATGTACGTTAACGAGCGCGTTTAATTCAATCAAAGATCATCGAACTACGATCCGTCGTCTGTTTTTATACGGTTTAAGAATTCGAAGTAATCCCCCCCCAAAAAAGGGACACTGTTATTTCGTCTCGTTAACAATTAATACGCTGCGGATTTTTCACGTTTCTTTTTATTATTTATTTTTGACGGATTCAGACGTTTGCGATCGCTGCTAAAGGAACGAAATCTGAACGTGCGCTTCGCTTCCTGATATTTCGTAGATTTTATGCACATCGCTCACGCTTAACGTTCCCAATAATCGCGTAAAAATCCGCAATCCTATTGTAAGCGTACTTCAACCTCGTCGATGAAAGATCCGTGGAGACATTTTTCACTTCTCAAACAGGTATTTACTTACACAAGTATAGGATCTACTTTCACTCGCGGAGCGTAAAAGTATCGAATATCATACTTATCGGACTGCGAACGTTTACACGATTGCACAGTTTTATTAACAAAATTAAACGAATGAAAGCTGAATGGAAACTTGTTTCCACCCTCCAAATACAATAATTCATTCTTCGGCGTGCATTCCTTATCCGTTTGCTTATCGAAATTCCCGGCAAGCTCGTAAAAACTCGCGGACCAGTAATCGTAATGTTCGTAAAAATAGCGCGTCGAATCCTCGATTAGACGAAGAAGAAGAAGAAGAAGAAGAGGGCAAGTTCGCATAAAACACGCGTGCTCACCTGTTGCGGATGCCAAGTGTGCTGAAAGATCCTCTTGAAGCACCTCATCCTGCCCCTGACTTCATTTACCGATCACCACGTTATCACGATCATCCAATCGTCCGCTTATTCTCCTTAATCCACTTTACAATTCGATAATCGCTCTTGACACGATTCCGTTCCCCCGCATAATTAGGCCGCACTCGCTTCGCTAATATATTCCCAACGGTACCCCGAACGAACTTCTATAAACTCGCTTCTCGCGCTTTTACATTCAACTTCTTCGAGCCACTTTTTTTTCCTTACGGTACGGTAAACGGAATTGCTTTAAGGAACGATTAGAGAAAGAAAGAGAGAGAGAGAGGGAGTCGAAGGTCTAAAGTGCAGTCCCGTTGGTACGTACGAGTGATCGGCAGGCGAAAGTTTTGAAGCGTACGCGGCGGTGCGCACTCGACAACTAATGAAGTTGCTACCGATAGCTGTGGAAGTTGCGCGGCCCGTGAAAACCCTATCCACGCTACTGTCGCCCGTGTCTCGCGTCGAGAAATTCTCAAACTATTCCGTCTACGGTTTTCCCGCGTAGCAAACCGCACGCTTCGCGCCGTAAATCATTTTTACGCAAAGTGTTTGTTTTTCGCTGCTATCGTTCGCGTTAACGCTGCGCAAAAGTATCGAGCAGGCGAAAAGGAATCATTCTCTTTTCGCGCGCGGCAATTGCATTCGCTTGACATTTAAAAGACTTCGTAGGTTGCAATATCCGCGAGGATTCTTATTGTTAGAATAGTTGGTTGGGAATTGCGCGGGCCGTGTAAGTTCTATTCACGGTACTGTCACCTGTATCTTGCGTCGAGAAACTGTGACATAAATTCTCGAATTCCGTCTACGTTTTTGCAACTAATAGATAAGGAGATCTGCTAGTCTTCGTGAATTGTTCCAAGTATTTTTCGTTGCTATCGTTTGCGTTAACGTTGCGCGATAGTTTCAGGTATTCGATAGGTAATGATTTTCTTCGCGTGCAAGATTTGCAGTTGTTTAACATTTGCAAAGATTCCTGAAATAATTTCTGCCGATAGCGGTGGAAACTGCACGAGCTATCGTTTATCCTATGCTGAGAAATTCTCAAAATATTCCGTCTACGCATATGTTTTTCCAAGTAACAAAACCCAGAGATCTTTTAATCGCTGCAAATTAAGAGTCGCATTCTTCGGTGCTATCGTTCGCGATAACGCTGCGCGAAAGTTTCGAGTAACCGAAAAGAAATCATTTCCTTCGCGCGCCAGATTTGCAAAGATACTTGAAATAATTGAAGCAACATACGTCTCGGTAAAGATCTTAACTTTATTTCAACTCGAATGCAAAAGATGCAGGTACATTGTAGTAATAATTGGTAACATAAATTAGAATACTACGGAAACAAATAAATAATTAAGCGGAGAAAATTGATTTGTGATCTATTTCTTGATTTGGAAAGAATCGAACGTTGCTTGAGATAATTCTTTCTCGTTCCGGAACTCTGCTTTGTCTATGGCCGACTGAGGACTTCCGGTGTGCCGAAGCCAATTCTTCCTGCGATAAAATATCGATAGTAAAATAGAGTGATTAGAAATTTCGTCTGATTTCTTAGGCGAAACTTACATCTCTTCCACTTTGCCTTTTTCTCCTTCGAGACGTCCGACAACCGTGCCATTGTCGGTGTTCATACACCAGCCTTTTAAACCCAACTCGTTGCCACGTTTTTGAGTATACTAAATTATTCAAGCTACCTTAGATCGTTCGTAGAGTTCGTCGTGGATAAAAATGAACTTATTACGAAGCGTTGCGGGTAGCAAAGACGAACTCGTCACTTTCAAAAGCATTTCCTACTCTGTCGAATTGATTTGTGCCGTTTAACGCACACTGTTATAAATATTAACCCCTTACGTGGATTAGAGTTGAAAAGAATTACTACGACGTTTGCTGGGTCGAGATTTTAAGTAAATAGTCTAATATATGGAAAATTTTTGGAAAAATGTTAAGTTCGTCCTTGCGACTCCAAACACCTCAATTGTTTCCGCGTGAATCGAAATTATTGCCGTCGTTACGACTGAAGTTCTAAAGCGTAACACAAGGGTTGTTTTTATTACAAATCCCGCGATGCGATTATCCGCGCTACTCGTTTTGAATTTGACTATCGATATATATCGATAACCACGTAGTGACTCGATTGTCCGCCAGATGCCGCGTCCGTCCTACTTCGTCTCGCTGCATCTTTCCTCGTGTGATTCGCGTTGCTTATCAATTATCAATCAGCGAGACGCGGTACTCACCTTTCTAAAGAAGACACCTTTAAACGAGAGAGCTTGATATTAATATCGTTGCGATTCTATTACAGAAAAATGCTCGCTTACCTTGCACCCTGCCGTACACTTCGAAGTCAACGCCGATCAACTTTGCCATCGTCGGATCGCTATCTGCCAGCGTTATCTCCAAGTAGATGCACGTCGCGATTAGAAGACGGAGCAGATTTTTGAGGTACGATTTGGTTAACATTCGATCATCGTTCGGAGAAAAATGCGAACGTGCGTACGCTGTTTAGCGAGACGTAGATTAACTAGATGTCGCTGGTCGACGTTCTATCAGCTGTTCCGCTAGTTAACACCGGTATCCTTGGAAACCACTCTCGATGCGATTTAAAGAGAATTAAAGTTAATTTGAATCTCGAGTAGGCATCACGTTTCACACGGAGTACGACTGATTCATACTCTTTAATCCGAATGCAAATTTCGAATCACAATCGGTCTACGTTTGCCTTCCCCCATCACATTTAGGATATTTATGTACGACAATTGCAGCGGATTAATATGGTAGTTAACAAATGCAAATAGAGATCTTCCGATTTCCGATCGGAGTTGCGAAGAATTAGATTCCGTGCTCTATCTTTTAGTTTTTCGATTAGCTCGTTTCCCATTCGGTTGCTGTGACAAATGAGTCTGCCTGATTTGCAAACAGAGGCCAACCCTGCTCGGCATTTGCATAACAATTAATCGATAAGCAGGGTTAATCGGTCGTTTAGAAGCGATAAATAAATTACAAACCGTGGTCGACGACACACTGTGGCCACAAAAAGTGTTTCTCGTTATTATTTTTATAATAAACATTAACTATTTTAAATATAAAACTGTAAGTATCGGCC
This sequence comes from Eucera pruinosa, assembly GCA_028830335.1. Classification (NCBI taxonomy): domain Eukaryota; kingdom Metazoa; phylum Arthropoda; class Insecta; order Hymenoptera; family Apidae; genus Eucera; species Eucera pruinosa. Next base: position 14,448,077 of record JAMYCR010000015.1, read on the forward strand.
AAGTATACACTTTGGCGCTAAAATTTGAAAAGAAAATTAAAAGAAGTAGAGTTACTCCGCTTTGGTCTTACAACTCGCGAACTTAACCCTTTGCCGTACAAATTTCTCAACGACTACTATTCATCGGGGACGTTTGCTATTTTCTACTTTAACGCTACGTCAAACGCAAAACGCCAAGATATGGTACGCAATTTTCATTTGATAGACTTCGGTCTTACAAGTCGAAGTTACAACGAGTATTGAAATTAAAACTCGTTAAAAGGTACGATGCGTTTCCATTGCAATTAGATGGTAGCTCGAAGCACGAGTATACCTCGTCGTTACACGTCAAGGGGTTAAACGTTGAAATATGGGTTAACCGGCGTATACCTAAATATTGAAGGAAAAATTCGAGACGGGGCTACGAGTGTCTATTTTCGCATTAGCAAGTTAGTAGCTATTTGAATGTAAAAAGGAAATTGTATTGGCACATGGGTTGGGTGATCGCGCGTATCTGAGCCGGTATTGGTCGATGTTGGGAAGCGCGCGCACGAACATAGCAGCAAAAAAAAGTGGCGAAGTACAGAGGCGTATAAGTCGTCCCCACCGCGGCGGCCACGGCCAGTCTCAAGCAACAGCTAATACGCGTTGGTTGTGTTTATCCGGCCTTTTTCATCCGTGCACGCGATTTATCGTCGCGACAAACGTACAACGAAAGTAGATCCCGCGGGCGCCGGCAATCGATCGTGTTATCAGTATGTGCAACGTTCCCCGTACCGCCTTAACCTGTCGCACTGTCGCTCTTTGAAATCCCTTCGACAGTTGCTCCGCGTCCGCCACACGATTCTGCGCTATGGTAGACCATCGCGTTCGCTCGAATCCGCCGCGTCGTTTCAATAAAAACAAGATCGTCCGGTTAACCTGAGATCCGTCGGTGTCTCACAGTAGCCTGCTGTACAGCTTCGACGCGTAAACGCGAAACGCACGCAATTGCCTGTGCGCCTCCGTCTCTACAAGATCACGACGCGAAATAATAACAGTCTTGTGTCAGTCGATGAGGTTAGGGTGGCGTATTTACGCAACAAAAATTCGTGTCGTCGGAGTACGGGCACGCGATGCGGCTCTGACAGCTCGCCCTATCCTTCTCCATCGAGTATCGCTGTTTACGCGACACATCAGCAGCGAATACTGTGTGCAGTGGCCGAGGGCAACGCCGAATTCGTCGTCTCTGTCGGCGATTTTGACAGCGCATCGCTCGAAGTGAGGTTATATCGGGCAGGAGGTGTGTCGTGGCCGTGGTCGTGATTGCTTGGGTGCGTGTGCGTGCTGTGTGCACCGAGTACACGGAGTGTACGGAGTACCGAGCAACAACATTACTCCGATACCATGACGGCGATGTTAGTTTCCGTGGCGGAGCTGTCGAACATTTTCTTCGTGCTCGCAGTCTCGATATGCTTCTGCGGAGTCTTCCTGTTTATCATCAGGTATTTTATCAGTTATCTGAACGCGCGTGTATCGCATGTATGTACATATTATTGCGTATTGCGTGTATCTTGACTGCGTTGCTGCAGCGTCTATCGCTTCGGCGTGCTTCGCGCGATTCCCATGCGTGGTGTCTCCTTTTTCCAAAACCTTGTCTATCGAGAACCTCTTTGGAGAACATTAATCGTACGGGAATAGCGCGTTCGCCATTCCTCTTCTTATTTTCGAGCCACTCTTACAATTAGCCACGCCGCGCGGAGAAACTTAACGGTTAGCGTAACCTCGGACCCTCTTCGTACACCGACGCGATTGTAAACGTCCGAAGATGTCGGGAAAAGTATATTATACTCAAAGGATACGCGCGATACGTGCGCGATTTTCTTGGAGATAATTTCCAAAATTGCTCGCGAATGTATAATCGAAATCGCGGTTAAAAGCGAACGCTATTTACATTGGTGATAAAATGCAGCGGAGATTATTAGACTGTGGATCTTCTTGTAATCCGTAGGAATTTATGTTGCGCGTTAATATATAGTTTTATTCACGCCAAGTGTGAATGCAATAGAATAGCTTAATTGTAATAAAATAGTATAAAGTAAAAGACGTTCGACGATATTCGAAGAGGCAAAATCGATCTGCATTTAACTTGCATTTCTTCGCCCTTGTTTATAAAAATGTCGATTTGCATAAAGATCCACAGTCCAGTTATTATACATGCGCGACCTTTGTCTCTCTTTCGAGCGAGCGTTTTAATTTAGCCTCGGAGTTTGACACGGAGGATTCTTTAACCCTTTGACGCCAGGTATTGCGAGAGGAAAGTTTTACGTGGCATTAAATTTAGTGGCAACCGGGTGAAACGGTTCGGTACCTTGATTTTATATTAACACGAGAACAACCAAACCCAATTCCGTCAGAAGAACGGATTTCATATTTCTCCTTTTAAATACGTTTGGAATAGTTTCATTCCTAAGAACGAAAACAGTAAGCGGGGAGTATTAAGGACTTTTGTAATTGAACGGAAATCAATAATAGCGACGAGTGAATCATTTTTTAAATACCCAACAAATTGAGTAGTTATTAGTAATTAACACTTATCCTAGCGTTAATAAGTCACAAAATTAGTTAGACGAGTAGTTAGCGTTACGAATAGTTGCTGAATCCTTTCAGTGACCCAAATAAGCAGTTCGTGTTACTTGCAATTGTCAACAATTAATACAAAATATTGAACGAATATCAATTTTGAAATATTGGTACGAATAACTAAGATGACGAACGCACGTTGACTACAAAAATAAATTTAGATATCCCAAAATTGCTTACCACTAAAAGGGTTAAAATCTATGCTCGGTGTAAGATGCTTAGGTCGGGAATTAAGGTGTTAAGATTCTGGGGATATTTTAAAAAATATCTTGGTCTATTGACGCTAGAATTACCAACGATTATTTGTAGTAAACAAATCATCGAGAAAGGTATTCGGAGGAACACGTAATCCACGAGTAGACTGCGGATTTTAATGCAGATTTATTTCTTTATGTACAAACGTAAAAAATCGCGAGCTAAACAGAGACGTAGTTCCATCTTCCAAGTGCTAAACTATCTTCTTTAATTTGCTCATTTTATACATTTCTATACCCTTCGCATATTCTGTACCTTTTTACCGATTTAATTTCACCATGAATGCATACAAATTCGAAGTCTATTCACGAGAAACAAATCTTTGTTTATGCTTCCCGCTAAAGGTTACGGAAATTCTTCGAATCTGCAAATTTCTATCCACAATCTCTATCAACATTGCGAATGGCCTACTTTGGTAGTTATCAGGTGTTAATTAAAATTGGCAAATTAACAGATACGAGCTCTTAACATCGATCCCCTATTTTTTTTTCTCCTCGATCCTTCGCCCGTTAAGTTTCGATCGTAAAATATTGTACGACTAATAACAAACCGATTACGCGTAATGAGTCACACGAGTGCACGTATAGTTATGGAACAGTCGAATATACAATACCATATTGCATCAACTAATATAACGCGACCCGAGCATTCGCTATGAGCTTAAACGATGATTCATTAACTGAATCACCGTTTGCAGAAAAAAAAAACGGAACCCGTTCTATTTGCAAAATTACTCAGGAAGGAAGCACTTGGACGGCTTCTTTCTTTCTGGAGGAAAAAAAAATCTCGTTCATGACCCCTCGTCTTAAAATCACGAGTCACGCGACTTGTAGGAAAAGCAGGACAAATACTTGCAATATTCGTAATCGAACATACACGTAGATACGTTCTAAAACATTAGGACTACCGAGGATTAAAGTATGCTTATTCGTGCTAAAGAAATGAAAACGGTGGACATTTGCAATGCCCGTGTGATCGAAGTACAATTAACACTAGGTTTACGGACGTTACGTGCATAATTCGACAGGCTTCCGGAAAAATACGTATACCGTTTATAAATATTCGAAATTAGAAGGTTGAGGATGAAGAGAATCGCGTAGAATACGTATTCGTACCATTGTATTAATTATGGTTAACATAAAATGCTGGAAAATAATATTGATGGTCTCTATAATTTTAGGTATGAAATCTGAACGACGTCAACGTGTGACGAGTTCCGTAAACCTAACGTTAACGTTCATTAATACTTCGTACAAAAAAATAACAGAATATTCTAAACGACGCACCATGTTGCAAGTTTATATAATCTTTATGATTACTCTTGTAAGCAGTCGGTTTGACTGCTTTGGTAGCTCTAGCGTTGGAAGTGGCTGGACGCGGGTACGTCTACACTAGGTCGACGTACTCGAACGCGTTTTATCGTACTAGGTTTGCCCTAAAAAAAAGGAAAACACTGCGACCATTTCTTCGCGGCTCGAAGAGGTAACGGGATTATCCTCCGTCGCGTACAAATTGAACGGCAAACATGGAATCTCTTCTGCGGCAAGAAAGCCGCGATCGATGGAAACGGGAATCGAAAACGATGTCTCCTTTATTGCACCGCGCAAACCCGCTATTACAATATTTACGCAGAGATTAGCGACGCGTAGAAAAGTAACTAGCGTCGTCAGGAATTGCATAATTCTACGTCGATTTTGTAATCCGCGACACCCGCTAATTTCATTTCACGTTCTTTAAGCAACGGGTCAGAAAGATTCTTTTTTTTTGCATAAAAAGCAGGCGAAGGCTGGGGAAAAAGAAGATAAATAATATGGGCTTGGAATCGTAGATCAGCCACGAACAGAAGCATTTAGGTCGTTGCATGATTTCTCTCGTGTTTCTTATTAATATTTTTCAACATCTCGTAATAGTCGTCGAACTAATTCAAGCAGAACTTGCGTCGAATTCTTTGTTTATTATTGTGCGTCGCGGTTAGAATTTTACACGTCTTCGAATGTGTTTTGCGAAATTTTGCTGGCTCAAATCTTTCTTTCAAATCAAAGTAAAAACATGCTGGACTGCACTATAGGGAGAATCCACGGAGAATAATCGTCGCTTCGCAATGAGTCGATAAATCGTGATAAAAAGAATATCGTTGTATCGTGAAATGTTAAAGAACACGTACGAAAAGTAACAGAAAGTTTCGTCAAGGTTTTACGTTATAAAAAAAAATGCCGAAACTCGCTCTTATTTTAACATTCGTTGGATCTTACTTTACTCGCTTATCGTTGCACTGTTTTGCGCGATTTATTCGTCATCGCAGCAATGCCAAGCAGCCGTACAATTAATTATTAATCGGTGGCTTTCGAACCGAATTAAAAGTCGCAGCCAAATATAAAATTCCTTTGGTCGCGTAAAGCTGAATAAAATTCAGATTACGGCGGGCCACGATCTTCGTTTATTTTGCTCGCGAGTAAACAGCAAGAATCCCGATAAGGAGGATCGGATCTCTTTAGCCGATCTTGGAAATTTCAAGGTTAGATCGGCTCGGTATTCCAAGGTGAGGCCAACGGTGTTCTGGATTCCATTGAAATGATCGTAAAAGTGGACGATAAACCGGCAGCTTTAATTTAGAGGCGAAAGTGTGTGCCAGCAAAGATAGAAGTTTAAGTGGTTGCGAAAATAGGGGAAGTAATAATGGTCGGAAGGTGGAGGGTTGATGAGGAATTATTATCCGTTAATACGTTCCCGTAATCCATTAACCCTTTGAGTGCTAAGTAAGTTTGGTGCGATCGACGGGTTTCTGGATTTAATTTCACGAGTGACGTGACCACGCGTGACCTTTAATAGCACTTTCGTCGTCTTATTGATTATTTCCACGTTTTCGAATCGACGTTTGGTAAACATTTTTTTACTGGTTTTGATTGATCGCTCTAAAAAACCCGAATATTTAACCCTTTGCGGACGAGTGTCTCTGCAAATAGCTGCATTAATCGTTTCTTGTTTTTCTGGGCGCACATCGATTTTTCAAGCAAAATATTTTAATTAATATCGTTGATGAACGCTTCGAAGTTTTGGGAATTTGATAGCTAGGAATTCGAAGGTTTACAACTGAAGGCCAAAATACTTTCTTAAGTGTTATGACTACTCGTCCGCGTAGGGTTAAAAGATACGCGGCCATATAACACTTCAAGGGTTAAGAGTCAACTTTGCAACGTAAACGCAATATTTTATTTGCGGCTTCTTCGAACTTTACAAAATTGGATCAAGAAATAGGAATGTAGAAATTGTTACACAAATTTTTGTAAGTCCTTTCTTAAACGCATTCGTGAAAAGCGGAGTTTAGCGATACAAGTTGGCTGAAAGGAAATGCAAGTGCAACAAAGTACAATATTTTATATTGTGTATGCAAAAGTTTTAGTATTGGTTTAATAATGATTCCCACTTTTCCCTTTCCTATATTAAACGAAGGAAAATACTTGGAAGATTAGTTTGCAATATTTACAATACGATTAGGTTGTTGCACATGAAACAGCGGATTCATTTCAGGCTCTCCAGGAATAGTTCGACTAGAGCCCGTTTTACTTTGTATACCAATATAAACTCGCGCAACAGAATCGTTTGAATCGTAGTAGAATCTCTTCCTCGATTCTAAACAGCAAGCGAATTGAAATAACTCGTACCTAATTTTTCCAGTAAAACACGATTTGCATTGGGAACGGCAAACAGTAGGCTTCGATTTAGCATACCGCAATACACAGCAATCGCTAATTCTAGTTCATAAAAGCAATAGTGAATTTGCCAACGTGTAATCACCGTCATTTCGCGCGCAACAACTTATCATATATGTACAAGTAAAGGAAAATTAAGAAATAAAGGCTAAAAGTTTTGCACACTTCTAACGAATTGAGGTCGAAAAAGGGGGGGCCTTGACGCGGACGAAGTTAACGACCGGTAAAAATCCATTTCGCCACAAAGTTTCTCCCGTCAAAGCGAATAATTTCCTCGCGTCCGTTCCGAACTCCTGGAGAACGCAAGGTTGCGAATTAATTTTACCTTTTTTAATGCGATACAAAGGATCCGAAGGACGCGCCGCGGTCAGCTGTGCTATATTTAAACGTATCGCACCGTGCGTTAAATTCGGCAAATTTTTTTCACTAAAAATACATCGCCTCGCGAGCACAATGGAGCCTCGAATCGGACCACGCTCTATGAATAATTCCGTTCTTCGGTCAGAGAAAATAACCAACAACCGTATGGTTCAATCGGTTTCAAAGCGAGTGTCGTGTTTGTTGAGTTGCGCCGGCGCCTCCTCGATCATTGGAAAAGATCGCCGGATATTCGTGGCAAAAGAGATGCCCAGCAAGGTCGCCGAGTCCTACTTCCACATCCACATGAGATTCGTTTATCGAGGATACAGGCGAGGCGAGGAATAGTTCTATCATCTTTACCGACGTCCTAAAGAAGTCAGAATTTTCGAAGGAATTCGCTTCAGATGGAACGTAAACGATTGCAAAGTATTTGCAATACGCAAAAGTGTAGAAGCAGAAGAAGAGCTATAGATTTCGCGCAATCGGAAATACATGTACGATTAGGCTGCGGATTTTTATTGCGTTTGTGGGAAAGGACGTAGAGAGCACGTAACATGCAAAAATATGTAAAATATTCCCAGCGAAGTATACATTGTTATATTTAGAAAGCGGAGCAAATCTTGATTGCAGCCCCATTCATTTAATAGTAGCTTTAGCGGGCACTGCTTGTATAATTTGACGAGTTTCCGGGAAAATAAGATATTATTACAGAGCTGGAGGAGAGAAAGGACGTTGAATAAGGCTAATTATTTATATCATTGCATCAGTCAAGGTTAATGTAAAGCGTTTAAAAACGATAATTAGATGTACCAATAAACGAGTCATTATTTTTAAATGGATCGATGAATTTGTTTTTATCAAAAGATTAGTCGTTCTTTCCGAGCTGGACTAATAAAAATTGCGCAGCATTACAGAACAGCAGCAGTTGTATTTAAGATAGATTAGGTGTCACTTCTTTTAGAGCAAAGATTGAATTTTACAGAGTAAATGGATTACTCAATATGATTTCCCTAACTTTAAGCGTGAAATCTGAAATCTCAAATCAATAGGTTTTGCAAACCTCGGTGTTAATAGTGCTGCTAAAACTACGAGTTAGCGTAAATATCCGCAGCCTGTATACAATGTTAATGTAATGAATTAAAAATTCGTCAATCGTTGTTTCGCATTGCTTCTTTGCTTTCGTCTGGTTAGTTTACATTTTATCTATCCTACCTGCCGAATAAACCTCTGAGATAGGTTTGTAAGATTCTGCGTATACAAAACGTAGCGTATAAAAAAGGGCCTTGGCCCAAATGATAGCGGGGTCTCCGAGGACCCGAAAACCGTGCGACGGAAAACAAGTCTGTGGATGATGATAGGTCTGCTGTTCTGTACCTAATCCGTGTCGAGGGCAAAACACATTCGACGAACATTATCTACCGCAAGATAGTTTCTCGTTTACCTTCGTCTACCTTCTAACGTTTTCGAACTGTTGACGACGACGATGATAATAATCGGAGGTCATTCAATGGCATTCGGATTGCCTCACGGTATCACTATTTCCCTCGTGTTCCCGTGATCGAAGGGGAAAAAGATCTTGGAACATGGAAAATTGCGCAATCGACAAGCGAATTGGTATATCCTAATTCGCGTGTACACTGTGTAACCGGCGCGTTATTGCATTGCGACATCGATGATTTGCCAGTTCTGCCACAGCCGTTCGTTCGGCTTTCTTCCCCTCCGAGAAGAGTTTCTGTGTACTTTCGTGAAAATTATGCAACCAGTTGGAAGACGTCTAATCGAACCGTTACTATGTTACGGTACTTGCATGTGTTGTATACACGCGTTAGTATGATCGAATGCGTTGGTATTAAGAGCTCGAGGTTTTCACGGTCCGGGTTCGGATAATTATTGTTATCCGAGGCTTTCGCGTGTACTTGAAAGAACGTTGAGACTCCTGCGTGCCTGTATCAGTTCCTTTTGATCTGTTAAATTCGTACATCCAACGTTGACGTTTGCGCGTTACCTATCTACGCATATTTAAAATACAAGCGTTCCCTCCATCTGCGCGAGCGGAATAAAAAAATGATGCCATCGCTGTGGGGTGAATTGTATTTGCAAGAAATTTGTAATTCGCATAAAAATCTGCATTCTATTATCCATGGTAAAATATGTATCGATCATAGTAAAAAAATGTGTATGAATAATTGGAACGAGTATGTATAATTTTTCTAGATGACTAGGCAATCTTTGAAGGCTTATATAATGTATATATGTACATACACGCACCCCTGTCCATAATTCATCGGACGCTTAAATTTATAATAAAGGAAACTCAGCGCTATTTACTGCGGAAAGAACATTATTAAATAACTGCGTTTTTTCTTAAGATGCTTCTGTGCAAGTCAGCAAATAGTCATACTGGTATTTAAACCAAAAAAAAAAAAGAAAAAATTGCAGCTATCATCATTAATGGAAACTGTCGTCGACAACTGTACGAGAATTCGTTAAGTCTCGCTCACAAAGAGTTAACAATTGAGCCACGATTCCTTTGGCATCGTATTTGAATCTGCAAAGGGTTAAAAACTACTAACAACTATTCGACGATTTAGGTCGGTCGCAAAGGAACAATTTTTCGACTCTGCGCGGTCGTGTATACTTTCCCTTATTTTCTCAATCGAAAACAACGAGGACAGGAATATGAGTCGCTCGCCTGTACCGAGTTTTATGGAAAGGGTTAACAGTTCCCTTGCGGTGTTAATAAATTAATCGTGAAACTCTGTCGCACGTTTAAACGCCAATATCGCGGTACGCTTTACCCACGAGCAGTTGACGTTTCCTCCAAATTTTTATCGCAGCCGTGTGTACACTGATAACGGTTTATCGGGAAAGTACCCAGAAGTGTCTCTCGTTTACCCTTTTCCAAGCGAAATTTGCCCGATAACATTATTGGCCATTCTCTTTCCCGCTTGCATCATCGTAACGGCGAACCGTTCGAGCTATTATTCGATGCCTAGAATTTAAGTTCCGGTAACCTGTACTTGGACATTTGAATTTGAATCGATCCGAGAGCAAATAGTAGGACTTTTTCTAATTAGCATGAGAAAAACTCTCGGTTCTCTGCGGAACTACCGCGCGTCGGTCATATTTTATCTTCTTCGCGTTGAAAAAGCTGGTCAACCTGCTAGGCAATAAGCAGGCCCCCAAATCCGGAAGCCTTATGTCAATAAACCGTTAACACACTTACGCGAAACGGGCGTATTCGCCTATTTGAAAAGAGAAAGCCGCGTGTCCCGAAATTTAAAGGCTGCACGGCTGTGGTAGTAGTAGTATTTCTTGCTTTCATCTCTATTCGCGATTCGCTGGTTAATCTAGTTCAACGCCAAAATACGCGCATCTGACCCATTTTGAGTTCTCTAAAATAATAATGATACGTAAAATATAACTTAACGTTCTTCTTGATAATATTCATTTCTGCCACGAACGATCTAATAATGCTTCGATAAAAGAACCGGGAAAAATTGTCAATCGTTTCCCCGAGATATTCTATCGGTATCGTTTATCGTAACGCTCGTAGAACTCTATTAATTACAAGGAATTGAATAAACCGAGAAGCCTAGAAAAGTAGCTTAGAAGAAGTCACTTTGCAGGAAAGCAGCGTTGCGAATTTTTCTTTAAAAGGAAATCTCGATGGGTTTTGTAGCAGCAAGGAAGCAACTCCATTCTTTACGCATTCTTCGTTATAATATATCCTAGTTCGCGTATAAAAATATCAGTTTGCCCTCGGCGTAGAGAAAAGAATTAGCTGCAAATAACGAGTATGAGAATATCGCGATGAAATGCCATTCGTGTTTGAGGAATTACAATTAAGTCAGAATATTCGTCTCAACCCGAGAACCCAAGTATTAATAGTTAGCGTAGAAGTGACTGGCATCGATACAACGATAAAGGAAAAAGGAATGGGCCAATACAGCGATACGCAGATAAGATAAAGTTGAGCAAATTTAAATATACGGGTTCGTGATTTTTCTGGTCGCATACCATTGTCGAACTTTGATGCTTCGATTGAATATAGTTGAGCGTACACCTATGCTGCCAATGAAAAATAGCTAAAATGTGAATACACACGCATATTCGAAAGTAGAAACACAATGTATGTCATTCGCATATTCTAAGAAACAGTGCGTACAAAATTCCCGAGTGAAAACAAATTATTTACCTGTACTTAATAAAAAAACGTAACCAGTATAACTTTTTTGCCTACACAAACGTGGAACGTAGTCATTGATATTTTCGTTACTATACATACATACGTATGATACACGTAGATTACTATTTTGTTAACCACCTTTAAATTTCTTAGCATAGATGTACGTAATTTTATATAAAGAGAGGTGAAAATATTGCCCTATTCTTTTTGTAATTTCATTTCGAAATCTTCTCCAGTTGTAAACGTATACGTTATCATTTTGCATTTCACGTTTACCAAGCGACGTTCAATCAGATTTAGAACGGATCACTGAGTTTAATATATAATTTGGGTACACCACTTTTTAGCCATCTTTTTCATTACGTTTAAAGGTGTACGCTCAATTTTGCGAGTAACTGTAATTCTTAAAATCGCCACTCCTAAACTCCTCTACTTCTTCACCCGATCGGAATTTCAATGTGAAATTTTATGATGTTTCCCATGAATGGGTGGTCTATCCTGCGGCTGGTGAATGTTACATGCAAGGGAATAGTTCGCAGGAACGCGAAGTCCGCGTAGATACAACGTGGATGCGTTCTCATGGTCGCGAGGTTATTGGCAGTGCGCGATCGTTCGCACACTAATTCACATTTCCAAACGGGGCGAATAACGTCGAGAGAGTTTCGATTATTTTACCGTATCTGAAGGACGCCCGTATAATCGTGTTCCTTCCATCTTCGATCCGCGGCGTTTGCTGTTTTTACTTTGACGAGATCCACGATACGATAAGTGGAACTTTTTTTTGCCTGCAAATCTCTGGCGAGTCCGCGCTATGTATCGCAATGCGTCGATCGTCACGGGAAGAAAATAAAACTAATCGACGAAGTAATCAACGATTTGTGCGAGCCGAAGAAATACACAGTGGCTACAACAAAAAGTTTTGCACATTTGCACATTGTGTGTCTATGTGATTTATTTTGATACTTAGATCGTAGGTAATTAGACCTTTTTACGATGCAGAGATTTTTAACCCTTCTTCGGACTTGTAAATTTAGTTGCTCCTTTACTTTTATCACCGCGTTAATAAGTGTAAATTAAATGCGTAGCAGGATTCAACATTTAACGAGACAATGCTGAATTAAATAAGCATTCAAACGGTTCCACTAAATCTTCATTAAAACGCGTTGAATTTGACTGTGTGCGGGCTCTGCTCCCATAATTAGAATGATTTTTCACTAACGCAAGCACGCTTAAAAGTTACATAATCGTGCAGTTTAAATTCGTTGGACTTTATCTTAATTGAATATCACTGTTCCCCATTGCTATTCATTTTTTGTATCATCGTATTACAGTGCCGAATAGTCGTACGATAATTGTCGAATCCTGCTTTTCGGACTGAAATATCAATCTTGATTTAATTATAGTTTCTTTCATCGGGGAAATAAAAGAAATAAGATTCAAATTACAGAGGATTGATTCGCTTCTCTTCGAATCGATGCAAGTAAACGGACGGAAAAAAAGAAATACTTAAGCTTGAACTTCGAAGGAAATTTACAGAGTGTTAAGGTTTCGTATCGTTTAACAGCCCTATAAAAAGGCGTCATGGAAATGATACGTAGAATCAGATTATGAAGCATCTGCTTGAAAGATGCAGCTTCGTGTAGCCACTTCATCAAGATTTTTACGACTATTTCTCGCGGTCGAAAAATATTTTCCTTTCATAATGTTTCTCGTGTTTGGAAGCGGTATGAAATATGAGGAGGTCAGATCGAGTAAATAAGGATTCCTAAGAACGAATTTTTTTTTTTTTTTGAAGCATCGCGGTAGAAAAATATTTTCAAAGCGCGGAGAATATTCATAAGAATGCGACGAGTACTCTCAATAGCATTCCAATTGCGAATTTCAAGCATACTGCTCAAAACGATAAGTTAAAGCAGACTTTTTATCCGTGTCGTCTGCGTGTCTCTTTTCTTTAATTGCTACGATCTGGGGAACTTCGTCGTCGGTATAAATATCGCCTTGGAAAAGTATAATTAATGATGCTCGCGTGGCGAAACGTGGTTTGAAAATCTTTCTCATTTATCATCTTTAGTTTTTATAAATTCGAATATATGTAGAATCACGGTCTTAGTTCAAGGTGTATATTGCGTTTTATTACACTTCGGAGAGTAATTATAAAGTACAGGGTTATCCAAAATAGACTATAGGAACACCTACTTTCACATTTTTTCTTTCCCTTTCCGCTTTACCCTTTTCTAATCTGTTTTTTTATTTCTATTATCTTCGTTCGTTCTCGTTTACAATTTTTATTTTTTTCACCTCTATTTTACTAGCAAACATGGCGTTTGATAGATATTCTCGTTCAACATCCTAAAGTTATTTTGGATAACTTTTTACTAACAATAAGCCTGCAACTACTATAACACGATGTACAATTTGCCATTGCTAAATGAGGAGACGTTAATTATCGAAAAGAATTTCTACCCGCGATAAAACGTACTAGAATATTTATTCCTTAATATTCTTCTACATTCTTGGCAATAAATAATGATTTATACAAAACTTGTGGTTACTGGTGTTCCAGTTACGCTCTTCGCCGTAAGTAGCATAGGATGATTAATTACTTAATTAACGTACCCGATATTCCTATTGTTATACGTGTAATATTTACGAAAGAAAGTTGGGGAAGGATGAGAAACGTGCGAGGAACTAGTCGATCGACATGATTTTCAAACCCGTTACTCGGTACGTGGTGATAAAAAAGAGAGGAAAAAAAGTAGTATACTGTTATTCCTCGGATCGCCTAATCGCCTCGCGTTCAGGATATTGCATACCTGCACGTATGACACTCTTGTCGTTTTACGAATAGACCGTATGTATCTCTCGTGCGACGAGAGTGAATGGAGTGTTAAGCTCTGCAGAATAGAGCGAACTCCGATATGCGAATTATTATCAATGGAAATACTTGGATGGAAGTTGCAGCTAATCGCTCGATACATCGTCGATATTAACCTAGCCGATTAATTATTAGACCGGCTGTTTTTCTACTTCTTTCAACTCTTGATTTGTAACTAATCGGTCTATTATCTACCAATTAAAAGGTAATCATCTTGCTGCCATTATGAAATGCAAAAGTGACCTTATTTATCGGAAAGTTTCGAGTTACGTATGCTATGAGATTTAAATATTCGTTATTCTTCGTTACGTTTAGTTTACATTAATTTTTAACGCGTTAAATGTAAATTAACTTTCGGAAAAATACTCGGATTATCCTTGAGAATTTCAGAGCCGTGCGAATTGGAAATATTTGAAAATTCGACGCTTTGAGAATTAGAATCCTTAGAACTACAAGCTTCTACGAATTCTACTTTTTGGAAATTTTAAGCTTCCAGGATTCGGACTTTGGAGAATCGAAATCCTTTGGTACCCGTAGTCCTCCGATGTATAGTAAATAATTGTATCGCGCGAATCGAAGCGTTTGGTGAATTCGTGGGCTTAATTAAAGGAAAAATGAAATTGGTTTGCGCAGGAACATGATCGTGCTTCGTATTCACGGCGACGAATTGATGTTCGGAGGGAGTGGAAGCGTAATGACACATTCGCCGCGCATACCTCAGATGGAGATGATGAAGGTCCACATTCCCTTCACCTTCAAGCTCCACGAAAGTTTCAAGAGCACTTATACCGGTGAGTCTTTGCACAAACACTTCTTACTTCTCTTTCTCTGTCAGCTTTCTTTCTTCCTTGCTTCCTTCTTTCCTTTTATCCTTCGCCGGGCAACAAAACTTTATTTTAACCCTTAACGATCGACTACATATGTACCTCGAGACTACTTCGAATCGTAAAGCATAGCAATGGGAAAAATGCTCTGAAGTGTCGCGTTAACCTTCGGTTGAATCGAGCTCTAAGATTGATGTTCTTCATTTAATTATTTTGTAGAACGTATTTAACATGGAAATCGTGCTCCAGTTTCGAGCGTATTATTGTTCAACGTCTCCTTTATTCGCGAACACTTCTTTTATACGTTGAATACAACGAATCGCACAACAAAGTCCAATGTACCTGTGACTGTCGCTTGAAAAGTTATCATTCGAGTAGAAATCATTTTTACATACGTTAGCACGTCGGTTCGCGTGTATAAGGATATAAGGCGTACAGTAAACGTATCATCTTTAACAGATTGTGACACGTTTCGTACTTTCTAATTACATTGGTCACGTTTTAATGTCCAAACGCCGCATTTGCCTCGTAATATTTGTATTTAAATATCAAGTGTAAACGATTATACAATGTCTGTGCGTTGTTGCGTAAAAGCAAAGTCCAAATTTCTTTACTTACGATATTTCGTACGTTACTTCGCTGTTAAATAAAACGAATTCAAGCGACAGTTATAGAAACACCGACGGTTCTTAGGACATCTATCCTATTTTAATTAACTTATCGTCGACGATAGTTTCCATTTGCAGATCGAAAAGGAAAAATTACTCGAGAATACGATAAAAGTATTTGCACTTTATCGTAGCAGTTGAGGGTTAAATTTGTACGATTCCGATGTTTAGTAAATATTTTTATTCTTACTAAACTTCGTACGCGGAAATCTTACAGGAGACACTTAGAATTTGTATAGTTTCCAGAGCTAGCGATTCTTCTTTACTTTGTTACGGACAAAGCATTTCTCTTCCTAAAAGACGGTTTCGCATTGCTTTTAATGGATCGGAAGTCTGCGTTCGAATGTAATAGGGATGAGACGAGGGACCAATAAGAATTTTTGGATATTACTAAGGTTCGGAGGGTGAAGCGTATGATTCATGGTTGGCTAGTAAGGAATTCAAGGATGGTATGCGTAATTGTATACACAAAAGATAAAACGGTTAGAAAGGAAATTGAGAGTTAACTTATCTTAACCTAAACACGAACCGTAAAAATATTTACCAGCCTACGACGGTATCCAACATATTTTACGCAGCTTTCCGTGGAACGAAACGATTGATCGCATTGACGCGAGTCACCGCGTGTGATCGCGGTTAAAGAGAGGTTTTATTAGTTCGTTACTCTCTGGTCATTAAGATTCTAATTAGGAAACAGCTGGGAGGGGGGAGGGGGGAGAAGAAGACGAAAGAGATCGGAGATCGTATCTCGCACAATTGATGTACAAACTCGCGGACGTGTTCCGCCTGCGTTTCGTCTAATTTTCACGGGATTAGTATTCCCCGAGGTTTGAAGGGTCGTCAAAATTCACGCGTCGTCCCAAGCGAATCCGACGATTCTCTACGAACCGAACCGTACGGATCCTTGCAACGTTTCCACTCTATATCCTCGCTAAATTACACCTACATTCCGAAAGAACAATCGTCACCATTTCGCGAACACCGAACACATTCGAATTCTCACGGGTTTCGATTTCTAAGCACTCCAATTGTCGAATGTTCGAAATCTTTGGCAGGTTGAATTTTCAAGGCGTGTCGAATTCTCACTCTTGCGGTTTCCAATTTTCAAACGTTCGTATTTTCTCGACGAGTTGAAATTTCCAAGGGGTTCAATTCTTCTCAAAGGTTCGAGTTCTCGGTGTTTGCCATTTCTGATGCATCGAGTTTCCCCGATGCTTTCGACTCCGAAAAGTTTGACGTTTCCAAGGCTTCGAATCACCACGCGTTCAAATTTGCAGAGGTTCGAAATTCTCAATGGTTGAAATTCCCAAAGCATTCAATTTCCCAGTGTTCCCGAATTCTCAATTGTTTGCAAAGTTCCAAGCCTCGAAAATTCCCAAGGTTTCGAATCCTCGACGCGTTTACAGTTCGCAAGGGTTTCAATTCCTCGACGGTTCGAAATTCCCGTGTATTTCGATTCTCAGTGGTTTCGCGTACGTGGAAGGATTCGAATTTCCACGGCTTCGAGTTCCCGAAGGTTCGAACGGTCGAAGAAGCCGAGAAGTAGGTTAAAGTGGCACGGGTAAGAAGAGAAAAAGATGACGGCGTTTCTCTGTTAGCAGCCGTGGCTGGCTGCGGCGATTGGTATGCAGGTGTGAAGGCACCTGAAGTTACGAAACGTTACCTTGACCGCTTGGCCAGGTCATTGTGAGTCATTTAACCGGAGGATAATTGATCGCTCGCATTCGATTATCTCGCGATTAAACTGCCACCAACTTGGCGCGTCGTTTTTCTCCTCTACTTTTTTTTTTTTTTTTTTTTTTTTTTTTTTTCTTTACCTTATCCCGTTTTTTTTGTCTGTAAGCACGTGTAACTGTTCCGCGATATTTTCGATATTCTTCGTAAAATTAATCGGCGCCGTGCGCGTGTCAATAAGTACACGCATACGCGAAACGTGCACAGATGAATCGTGCACCCGATTTAAAACGATGTTCCTGCTCGGCTGCGATCACGTTTTATTATACGTCCGCTAATTTATGCTCGACACTCGGCGACCCTCGATAAATTCATTAAACCAGGCGTATTCGTGCGATCTCGGGCATCTTTATTACAAGCGGCACTAGTTTCTGCAGCCTTGCGAGCCGTGCCTTGGGATTTTATTCGAACCGTGCCACGGACCATACCCGTCCACGTGTTCCATTGCTAATCGATATTCCGTTAATCGCATTCGTCGCAATTATAATTTATACCATATCGCGCTCGTTCGATTCCGTTTCGCGGATCGCGTAAAGCTGCGCGCGCCTTCGAATTCTCCTTTTAACCCGTTCGCTACCAGCACCATCGGAACCGACGAGCTAAAACCGTGGATTAGAGTAGCATTCGTTGACGTTGAAATAACACGGGTGTCGATATTCGTTTCTTTAATTATTTCTTCCTTATGTTTATTTTCCTTACGCGTCGAATTGCGAGGCGTAATTTGTAGTACTCGGTAATCGTGCCGCTTTGCAAATTCAAATTGTTGTTAGAATCAATGCTGAGGTTTATCAACCCCTTGCCCTACGAATTTTTCACGGATTATATCTTGGGACATTAGCTAGTTATTGCTATAATACTGTGTCGTCAAATATTGGGCAACGAAATATTGGAATCAATTTGGTCTTGATGATCCTCTATCTTGCATTATTGAAACAGAACGTGCACGTGAAACTAAACTTCATCGTGGATACAGTCTGTCTTCGTTCCGTTTAAATTATAATATTCATCACGAGTGTAGCTCGTCGTTATGATAATTAGACAATAGCTATACGTCGTTACGCGGCAAAAGGAATTAAGAGAATAAGTAAAGATTTATTTCCATTGCACTGTACATTTCTTCGGATATTTTTAACCTCGATTTCATTGGTACACGTAAGTATACCTTAATTGTCGTTGGCTCTAGAGTTAAAAAGACCCGCGATGCAATTGCGGTAATTACGAAAACATCGCGCTGACTGAGATTAATTTAACCTTTTTCTCTCCGATCATTTGCTTACCTGCGTACGCTAATGGAAGACGATCGTTGCTTTCGTGCCGTGTGGTCACGTAAAAGTCATTTAAATATTGTATTTTATTTAATTCCTTGACTCCGCGTCGACGAGTCGCACTCCGTGGCATGAATTACATATGGATTCATTCAAGATTCGCTCTGTTTGCGATGCAGCGTCATTTTTATTCCAGCTTTAATTTCACTTCGGACACATTAACGATCGCTGAATACAAATTACTCGGAATATATTAATGTTTCGAACAAATAAGAACTGCGATCTGTTGATAATAGCTCACCTACGATCCTGTAAAAAAACAGCTAAACGTAACTCAAATTAAATTCTAACCTAAATAAGTATCCGTTTTTGTTGATGTCTGTGCCGTAATTCATAGAACGAGCGCGACTGTGGCTGTCGTTAAGGAAAGGGGTTAATTTAATTTATTTGCGAGTAAAAAGTTCATTGGTATGTAAATAGAGTATACGTGTGTTATAGTAACGCAGGGAAAAGAAGTGGAGACAGTTAACTGTAATTAGAGCGATACGCTTCGCGGTGATAGGTCTGAACGCGTTTATAAATCCGTAATGCGTTTGCAGGAATTCACTTTTGCAGTTTGACTTTTCGCAGAATTTCGTTTAATTGAAATATTTTCTACCACTTCTCCCTCGGAGTCGTTCAATTGTAGAGGTATTAAGATTACGTACAGCTATACGCGCGAACGTTATTCCACCTTGAACTAGGAATCGATAATTGCTTGCTGCATAAACCTACGTTAAACTTTTTCACCTTGCAACAAGGATCGATAAAAACCATAATGAATTATTTCTCGACTAGCGGTAGATCAATACATCGGCTTACGCGAATCTTCGATCGCTCGACAGCTCGAATATTGACGCGTCAGCTGCTGTCACTCGAGGCGTAATAAGACGATCATTTGTAGCAATGCAATTGAAGTGATGAAAATCTAAAGCGATGTATAATGCAGTGGAAATAAATCTTTGTTCGTTCCGATCGTAGAAAATCGCTGCAAGTTTGCAGAAGTGCGTTCGCGTGAAGTTGCAAGGCTTCGAATTTCCAACGAGTTCAGTTCTCGCAGCTTTGCATTTCCAAAGACTTCGATTCACCAAAGCTACTAATTTCAATCCCTAAAGTTTCAAATTTTCAAACATCTCAACTCTCGTAGGATCGAATTCTTAACGGTTTGAATATCCGAGGCTCTGAATTTTCTACGGGAGATTATAAATATAGGTAATTTGTTTACCACTTCGATAGATCTGGCGTTCAAATTTATAGCGATCCACGATGCGCGGAACTTGCCACGTTCTAACGTTCCCCGTTAAAGTTTCATGCTCTCATCACTTTTTCTTTTGCAAGTCTCAAACGCTAGACTTCCGAAAGTGTGTAATTTCGAAGCTTGTGAAATTTGAATCTTCTCACGCGTCAAATACCAGACCTTCCAAATTTTCCACGACTTCTCAGCTTCCTTTTGAAACTTTAAACTTCTGAACCGCGGAACAGTTCGATTCTCGAGTCGTTTAAAATCTCGTACCTCTGAATTTCTAAACTCGTTTTTACCTTCGAGATCTGATTTTTGCTTAATTAAACAAACAGGTGTCAAAAGCAACGGGGGGAAAAAAAAACAGACGCGTTTCCCGCGACGTTTTTTCCTCGCCAATTTGTCAGGAATTATATGGACGGATCGTCGCGAAGTGGAAACGATAAATTTTTCCCCGCGTAACGCGACAGAGAGGAGACTGTTTAATGGCAAGGGCAGAGTATTTTCGAATTCCAAAGCCGTAGGCAAATGTGACCATGTAAAAGCGTGAGGGTCGATCGCGGAGGTTCAGAATCGTTCATCGAGGACATACTTACTGGAATATACACGAATGTTACGTAACTTACGTGACAGTAGGTGAAAACAGTTTCCAGCTGCCACGAATCCAGCCATCGTTAACCCTTTCAGCGCTATCATCGACGAATCATAGGACAGACTATCCATTATCGTTTCGTAACGATATTCCGAGCTTCAGGTAAACAGCGATCTCACATTTTATCATCGCAAATTTGAGATCGAGTAGCCGTTTTTCACGCGCAAAACTATGCGCGCATTTTCGATCGCCGACTCGTCCGAATATCGTGCCGAAGTCGAAGGGTTAACGAGTTTAAGAATCGATGCGTTGTTTGTTTTCAATTCCCACCGTGGTACTCTAAGTCACCTATATACGTGGAGATCTGTATAATATTCATCGCGAGCATTCAGTGCCTCGAAGACCACCGAAACGGAACCAAAATTCGTGAATGCCCCAAAGTATAATTTCGAAAGGACACGCGCGTGTCCCATAGGAATTCCGTAAAAGATTCCGATCGAAAGAGCGTCGAAAGTGTTGGCGATGGGAACGAACCCCCCTTTGCCAGGGATCGATCGATCGTTCGTCGAAGTTATGCGTGTCAAGTTCACCGACTCGTTCGAAAACTTACTTAACAAGCGTGTCGCGAGTTGTGACTGCGAGATGAAAGCTCATTCACGTAGCCTGGCATTTTACCGTGCAAATATCACATCGTGTCCGCTTCTCGGAATGGTATAGGCGAATGCTTCGCCACCGCTAAAGAGCCTCTCCTGCGCGAATTGCGCAACGCGTAATCGCGATTGGATCGAGAGAGAGAGAGAGAGAGAGAGAGAGAAAGAGAAAGAGAGAAGAGCTTGTGGTCCAGGTTACGAAAGGTGAGTTCGACCGGTGGCGTAACTCGATTGCAAGATTCCTTCCAACGGCAGAAATAAAGTCGCGATCGTGTTTGCCTTCCAGCAAAGTCTTTTCATCCCCACGCTTCTTCTTCGTCTCTCTTCCCAAACTTCCTAGCGCGTAATCGTTTTCACGGTCGTCCGTTGCAGCAACCGCCGCGATCACAGCCGGCCGACGTTTCGGAATTTCTCTGAAATAACGCGACTGCGGCTGGCAAACTGCGCTGTTGTGACGCAATGATTGCAAGCGCCTCTCGAATTTTCCAAGTGTCCGCGAAACAGATAAACTTAAGGGGCACGTTTTAGTTAAATAATAACTTCGTTCGAAGTTGAGAGAGTAAAAAGATTGCAGCGTTCGTAAGAAAATTTTGTTCCCTCGTTTGGTATACGATTTAAACTTGAGAGCTTTGTTAAAAAAAACTATTACAAAGTTGGAGGAGGAAGCTGCAACGAAAAGATTAAGCTTTGCTTTAAGTCGATTAGTCGATCAGCTTTCGAGTTATCCTGCCCGCCACGTTAAGCAACACGGTATCGAGGAAAAAACGCGTTTGAAGTATTTCATTAGGTTTCAAGATACCGCGATACACCTTCGTTGCTTTCTTCTAAACGTGGCCAAAAATATAGGGCATGGTTTTGACACCCTGTGCTACATTGATTTATGCAAAATACGAAGAACCCGTTACGCGAGAATCCGCCTTTAATTCGAACTTTCTTCAAACGTGGATCCTCGTTTTGTCTTGCACCTGTCGAGCAAGTCCGCAGACTACTTCTGAGATCATCAACCCACTCGGAGTGATATTGAAAAAACGCTTCCTGCTTGTGATAAATAATAATCATCACGGATGTCGAATTCTACGGTCAAAAGTGTCCTCTAATTAATTCAGCCACTCGAAGCTAAACACACCTTCCGTACGTCACTGTTGTTCCCTTACAATTAGTCAGTCTTTTGGGCGTTCACCGAAGAACCAGTTCTCTCGTTCACGGCACACGTGAGCGATCGCGACTTCGCTGCAGGCAATGTCGTTGCAAAAACTCGTCAATCTATGCACCATGCGATGCATCCGATTGAGCCATAATTTTCACGAAATCGTTCCCCCATGTGAATCTCCTCTTACCGATCTAGCCAGCCAGCCGCTATTATTACGTTTTTTACTTTCACGATTTTCCTTCTTCCGCCTACTACGGTGTGTTTCTTCTCGAAACGAAACGCAACGCGTCGCGTTAAACCTTTGCGGACTGCATCGGAGAACGGCCATTCGGTCAACCCGTGTGCAGGCGCTGACACACGTGTCAGTGGCGTCGTGCCCTCGACCTTTGACCTGTTTTTCAAGAATCGGAGGGTACCGATGGGGCAGATCTATGTCCTGCCATCGGGCGACGGACGGTTTTGATCGATAGATAGGAGAGTGACGAATTCTAAGAGTCGCAGATTTTATGGTGCTGCGTTTGAATTTGCGGTGCTGCATGACGTATGCACACCGATAAGGTTGTCCTCGAAGGATCTGGCCACGCAGTGGGGATGGTGATTTCACCTTCTGGCGAAAGGACCGTGATTGACCCCACGGCACTTACTCCAGAACCGTGAAAGAGAGAACACCACTGTCAAAATCTCTGACATGCTATATACTATATACTGGCTACTACTACTACTATATATACATATATATAAAGTATAAAGTACCTTATAGTATAGTCGTTACTCATTGCTTTTGCCTATTCGGTTACACGCAAAAGTTTTCGCGCGAACAGCCCCGGACGCGGTAATGCGTTAAGATTCTCACGAATCGTTGCGCGTAGTTCGGTTCAGGTTTTCGAGGGAACGATGCTCAACATCGGGTTGCTGGGATAGCGTAGTAGCATTTTTCGATAGGAGCAAATTCTATCGTGCAACAACGAGACGGATGGCATTGAAAATTTGAAATTACAATCGCCGAGCTGATTCAAACCTCTGATTCGCCTAGCCGCGCGCAGAGAATCGATTTCAATGCGTAGATCGAAGCACAATGAGGCGTCTATTTTAAGACGTAGAGAGAGTCGCGTGTGTATAGGAAGAGAAGCGTTCTTCGTCGACGCAAAATATTCCGTTCGATTATTGCTGGCGTGGCCTGGGGTGGAGCGATGGAATAATTTCGATAAAAGGGCACGCGTCTCCAGGAAGGCTTAAAACGGGATCAAGCATAAATTTCCTTGCGGTATAACGGTTCTGCCTCGTAGAAAAACCGTTCCTTCTGTTTGCTTGCCGGAATATGGATACTATCGGGGCGAAACGGGAATTTCTACGCGGGAATAATTGTTATTCTATCGGTACTTTCAGCAGTTTCTATAGGGTTAAGAACAATTCACCTAGTAAGGCTACGCTAATCATTGGATGACGCGCGTTTGCGACGAATCCGACAAACACGGCAAGAAACGAGTGACGCGCAAATTATACGATCGCATTCGTATATTGTTATTAGGATATATAATCGTGCGATATCCGATTAAGACTTTTAACTTGAGTCCTCTTTTCGGAAAGCTCCTTTTTAAATCGGTTCGAGGTGGTCGCAATATTTTGCGTACGAAATGGTAGAATTCAGAATACGAGTCGAAAGACGCTGAGCATTTCTTAAAGATACAAATAATAATCGAGCGAGATGATTAACCGAAGGTCATTCGTTGGAATTTTGTTAAACACCACTTGTGCATCCATCGAAGTTCAAATCGGTGCTGCTCGTGTTCTTACTACGTCGATTCGTTTTGCGTACACTTACCCGGACTATTAATTTAGCATAGGTTCGTCAGTTGTAGAAGCATCGCAACCATTTTCCAGCCGAACAATCGCGAACGATAGAATGCAATTAGTTTCAAGGGAAACGAAAAGAGTTGTTGTCGGGGGAAAAAAATATTTGCATAACTATGACAGCATCGCGGCAATCTTTTTTTTTTGTATGTAAAAAAAAGTCGCAGAGAGTAAAACGAAATTAGTTTAAAGAAGAAAGGAAGGAAGGAAAGTGTTGCGAAGAGAAATTTGCGCAAACTTGCTAAAGGCATCTCCTTTGCACCTCCGCGCTAGTTTCCTCTTGCAGATGCAAGAGAGTTGCTTAGAGAAACGAGAAGCATACGCTAACAAAGAACTATTTTTACATAGATCGTCTTCTCTTCTGGCTTCAAAGCTTTCGCGGCGTTTACTCGCTATAAATATGTATTTATCCCGTTTCCACTGTAAATCGAGCAAACTCTCTCTTTTATCGCGTCGCCGGTTATTACCTCGCCTCTTCGCTCACGTGTTTTCTTTCTCCGCTTAATTGCCATGAAATTTGCAACGAGATAATGCGCGTGTTGACGCGAATAGTTGGGTAAAAAATCTCTTCAGACTCGTGTTTTTCGCGTCGCTTTATCTGTCTCTCGTTGCAAACGCGTTATCGTCCACTCGTTTATTTGTTGCGCGTAATCATTGAATTTTGACGCTCGGGTGGATTTCGGTCGCACCTTCGTCGAAACAACGGAAAACAATGTTATCTCGTTTATCGTTATCCACGTTACACTCTTCCACGAGTGGCGATTTAAACTCTCCGAAGTAAAACGGCAAGCTTAATCCACGCCGCACGAAAAAAAAGTTTCCATCCCACTCGATTGGAATTTTTTCAATTCATTTGTTTACTCGAACGGATTGCAACTTTTTTGAACTAGGTGCATGCGATTTATCAGCCGTATGGGCTACGTTTTTAAACGAGACCGACTTTTGATTTCTTAACCAAATGATCAGGTGGCGGATTGCAATTAATATTTCAGTTATCGCCAATTTTTTTTTTTTTTTTTCTTCGTACCGTTTCTTGTTGAAGTTGCTTCGGATTAATTGTGCGATAATTTATGCCACGAGGAGTGACTCGTATTTCCATGACAATCGATAAATAACGCAATCGATTTATAGCGTATTAATGCTTTTTTTTTTCTTTTTATCAATTAAGTAGATCGCTTTACTGTTCAACACCAAATGATATGTCGGTTTTTTGCAGCGTTAATGGCTCCTATTATCTTCGTCAATTATAATTCGCAAGAGAAAACGTGTGTTCGGCCGCGCTATAGTACTGTAATACATTAACGCTAGATTTACGGGCGTAAGCACTATAATTTGCTAGGATTTCTTGAAAAATAGAAAACATAGGGATACAGATACTCTAATTATGTATTGGTATCATTTCGCTAATCAAAGTCAACGTAAATTGCTGAAAACTAATACGTGTGGTTTCTAGCTCTTTCGGCGTAAAATTTGAACTCCGTCGAATTAACGGGTTCGGTATATCTGGTGTTAATTAAGAAATACTCATCGGGTGTGCTGGAAACTTTCTCGATTCGCTGTACGTTTGTTTGTAAATCCTTTCACCCCGCTCCATTCGAAACGCGCAACGTTCGCATTCGTGCACACAAAGGCGAGCTACATTTTTCTTGTAACAGGGTAAGGGGTTAATTTGGTGCTAGCAATTCTACGTTCAGACTTCTACGTTCGAATATTTATATGCGATACACGTATTTTTCCGGAAGCTTGTCAAATTATGCAAGCTTAAAATAAAATATATAAATTTCGTTGCAAGCGGTGTCCGAATATTAGTTCGAGTAACTGTATCTCGATGATCCCCGGGTATTGTTTTGTTGTTGTCTGGCCATTAACCGTGGCCAGCCTTGGGTGAAATGGAAAAACCCGTATCCGTGAATCTTGTTATTGGAGAGAGAGATATGGTCGGCTTAAACTGCGTAGAGGGACAGGTTTTAAAGACAGGGGAACCGCGGAGGATTGTAAATGAGGAGTCAAGTGGCCTGAAACAATTAGTGGCTGCAGCTCGCTTTCGCAGACCTTGCCTGCAAACGTTCGTTCGCTTTTGCGAGTACTAAAGAGCTGCGACAATAAGAGTAAAATAAAAGCCCCGACGCTTTTGCGTTTCACGGCCATCCGGGCAATTATCGTCTCTCCTTTGTCCCTTTGATTCCCATAAGCTTTGCCAGCTATTCCAGCACTCGAAATATCGCTGCCGGTTTCAAGCGTAATTTAAAGGATAACGTGTGCTCCCTTTTCACCATTTCACCGCTATCGCGTCATATTCATACGTTCGAGAGCTTTAGGACGCGCGATGACAGCTCACATTTGGATATTCGAAACTTTGTGTTTCTGCGAAACTCCAAAGCCCCTCCGATAAATATACCATTAGGACTTTGTTGAGAACCATTGCCAACGCGGTTTATGGTGCGGACGCGCACCGAGGGTTATTTTTGAGATAATGGACCTTTTCGTTACAGCTAGCTTGCTTTAGATTCACAATACGTCCTGGCGAAGGAAAACAAGCTACAACTCAGTTAATGAGTATTAGCGGGTCGCTTCTTTCGCCTCTCAATAACCATGGCCGTATCATAAACCGGGAAATTCTAAAGGACAGTCGACATCTGTTTCTAACGGTAAAACATATCCAAGGGTCGGCTAGCTGGAGGAATTTCCGCGACGTTGTCAAACGTCGTCACCCCCACAACACACTTCGGCACCCCTCTCCAAACGAACGCGCTGAGGGCGCAAAGAGGTGTGTCGAAATTCATATTAGGCTCGCTGATTGGTAACTGTCAAAAATGCAAGGGCACCAATCAGCGAGTCATTAAGAGGATCCGAGACTCCGCGATCGGCTTCATCGGTCGGGTCAGGAGTCGTCCAAAGACAGTCACTCACAAACCACCAAACATCACAGTTCAAGAGACATTCATTACATACATTAACCAACACAGTGCATGCACCACTGCACAATCCATCAGAAAATTATAACTATCCTGATTGCGTTAATTCGCACTTCGGGAAGCGAAGTGCTCGAACTACAACACAATCGAGTGCGTCGCAACACTTTGGAAACTCGAATCATTGGGAATTGAAAGCATTGGGAGTTGTGGAAGCTTTTGGAAATTTAAAGCATTGGGAATTCGTCTCTTTGAGAATTTGCAACGAGCTAGAACCTCGAATTATCGCAGATTCGAAACTCCAGAGATTCGTACGTATGGGAATTCGTGCGCCTTTGAAAATTCTGCGCTCTGAACGTTTAAAGCGTTAGAAATTCGAAGCATCGGAAATTCGGCGCTTTGAAAATTCGAAGGGAATAGGGATCGAAAGATTTTCAACCCGAGAAACGTATACGAATCGTGCCTTTCGTCGTTATCGATACGCCAATAGTTCCGAATCGCTATCGAGTTGCCAAATCCCGAGAAAGAAAAAAAAAAAGCGGAAAGAAACAGGTTGTTCGGTGGTTAATCGGCAAGCAGCGTAGGTAAATAATTTCGGTGGTGAAACGGGTGCAGGTTGCGTGGCGAAAGGGCACACGCGATCGAAGCGCGTTTTTCGCGTTCGCCAACCGGCTTCTCCGCGAGCATTTCGACATAGCGGCTTCAAGGCTAGGAACTGTTACGCGTACTCGAGGTACGAGCGAGCGACCGGTCGCCGGTTTTCGATCGGCTCGGTTTCTCGTTGCCCGCGATCGGCCGAGGCAAAACGGAACGGGGCACCGATGCTGGCTGGCCTCTCTGCTCGGCTTTCCAGCATCTCTTGCCGGTGTGCAAAAGGGAGAAAAAGAGTTGCCTACGTGACTGCCTCCGCGTACGACAATCAAGGTCGACGCCAAACGATCCGATACAACGTTCATGTACGTAGGCTTTTGCTGCGATTCTGCAAACACTCCTTTTCCGCGTGCCCCTTTTGTTCTCAACCTTCTTCTGCTCCAAATTCGTGTAAACTGGACTACCGGCAAAGTGAAAAATAGAATCGAGGGATAGAAATGGGATACGGAATAGATCTATCGTCCAAAGTATTTTGGGGGTCTCGAGATTCCCTTGCTATTTTCATTCTTACCTTTTCGATTGTCTTAACATGTACGTACAACTTTTGCGTTTGCTTTTACATCTTGTGTATTCGAATATTTTAGAAACGTTCTTTGCATTCTTTGTCGGATAATAAAACGAGGGATACTCTTCCGAAAATTCGTGATTCGGACCGTAAGTCTACGGCAAGTCCCGTAAGATGATAAGTCCTGTTCTGCATCTCGTCTGCGCGTCCTAGTTCGATTTCGCGCCACGCTGACGCTTGCATAAATCAGTGAAAGGCGGTAATTAAGTATTTTGGACGCGTGATTTCATCCGCTTGCGGTTTCCCGTACCCGGTTACCGCTGACACGCGAAGAAAGGAATAAAAAAGCGGCGCGCGTTTAGTCGGCAAGGGAAATGTCTCGAGAGGCACAAGAGCCAAGAGCACACTCTTGTTGCTCCTGTTCCTTGAAACACTGTGAAAGGTTGTGAGTCACTCTTTTGCAACGGGGAAAAAACGAAGCCTCGAGAGCCGCTCGATTCGCTCGGCAATCGTCCACGGACAAAGAAGCAAATATATATCGTGTGCGGTGTTGTGTTGCCAGTCGATGATAGAGTGACGAGAATCGCGCGTCAGAAATTGAAGAGGCTATCGAGATCGATTAAAGCGGTCACGTGTTGATAGAGTACGAAACGACGCGCAATTTCTTCCGCGAGATGCATAGCCGAATCTTTAATTAAGAGGCTATGCGCTCTTATATATTACAACTAACGGGAAAATAGAGGAATCGTCGGGGAAAATAGCGGGAATTTCCAACGTTTCCGTGGGTCGCGACTTTCCGAGGCTCTTAAAATATTTCGAGGTCACGTTATGCAGCGAATTCACATCAACACAGCACACACACACACATTCCTAATCACTTGCGTGAAATAAAATTTGCATGCCTCGAAATTAAAGAGGCTCACAGTGAAGTAACAAATTACTCTTCCTATTTATTGTCACGGTATCGCGTAATTTCGATTTACTTAGATTCGTGTGGTGCTCCTCTTTACTTGATTCTTGGCTAAACCATCTTTCATAACAATTAAATCACCTGCTTAACCCTTTCACGGTATAATAATAAAGTAATGAAAAAGAAATCGTTTCGTACGATATGCTTTGCATTTCGTTTACCCGATACCAATATAGGTATATAATTCCAGCTTTTCGTGTGCAAAACGCATTTCAATTGATAATACTGACTTCGAATCGAATTGCTATAATATAAAGCGCCGGAGTCTCTCTCGGACTAAACTGCGATAGGGTTAAAAGTTGCCGCAAGTATTACGGATTGCACGGAATGTTAAAATTTCAGTGGTTCGAATTTGACGCAGCGATAAAATAGAGAATAGCTGACGCGTGGCGACGAATAGCGTTGGAAAAGAATGTTTTCAACGATGCTATTCAGAAGAATTTGGGAAAAAGCGATGTGGAACGGCGGATTATCAAATGCGGTTGCATAATTCGGTCAGAGCCGCTAATCCGTTCGGCCGGTTGCACCAGCTGCTTGTGCAAATCGGACCGTTTCGCGTGCACATGCCCGTCTCCTTGGTTTACGAGGTAAACGCGATGTACCGAGCACGGAGAGCTGGCCGAGCGCGAACTCGATTACCGTAATACCCACGTAATCCGGAGAAATTGTGAAATTACTCTTCCTTCTTGCTTTGCGCGTTCCGAACGATAAAAATAGAGTCGAAGGTCGCCGGCTAGCAGCCTCGCCATATCCATGAATAATCAATCACGAATACATGTATTCCGATTCATTTTCATCCCTTCTTCTCTTCCCACGGTTGTTGTGTTCAATTAGATCAGACGGAAGCGATGATTCACGAAGTTTCAATGAATGAATCGATCCGAGTCTAATAAAGTGCGATACGCGAGACACCGTCGTTCTCCTCGCACGCGCGACGCGATAAACATTCCCTTTTTCCCTGTATCTGCTGCTGCACGCTGTATGCAAATTTTCTTTGTTTATAAACTCCTTAGCTAACAATAATAAATGCGTTACAGGATCACCCGTAATTGTTAATCTAACGACGGAAATTTTACGGGAAACGATGAGCGAAGTTTCCTTTCTACTTTTAGCACGTATTGCGTACTTTTTATTAGAACAATCAACGCTGCTTTTCTTTTTATCGTTACCCGATCGTAGTTTCCTGTATATCTTGAGTGTGAATTATCGGGGTTCTCCAAGTCTTTGAATTTTCAAGCTTTTGCATCTCTACGCGTTCGAGTTTTCAAGCCCTTGCGTTTCTCCAAGCGATCGAATATTAAAGCGTTTGGATTATCAAGCGTTTCCTATAGGAAATTACCTATTGAACATTCATATTTCACGTCTTTTATATTAGTAGAAATGTCCATCGATTTTTGAAGTCGTGCATTCGAATAATTGCGAGCAATACTACGTATCCGCGTCCCGAAAGATTGGACAACCATTTGCTAAAATACATCGCACGCGATCTATTCCTAAGTTCGTAAAAATTACAACGATCAGTCTTTGCATCGTAAACGCTTACCAATGTTAAGGTATCGTAACGAAAGGGTTAGACCACGTAAGCTCCGTCGCAAAGGGTTATAAACGTAACGTTGACGCGTAGCGCGCGCGTTCCAAAGCGGACAACGAAAGAAAGGGCTGGAAACGAAACGGAGCCATTGAACTGTTCGATGGAATTTAGGTTAATTAGGTACGGTCTTCTAAGTCGAACACTTGAAACTCGGAACGTTTCTTCACAGCAGACGATGTTTAAAAACTAGTTTCCACTCGGCTGTGTGGCATATTGTCAGCGCAACGATCCATTATCGTTCCACAGATGCGATAGATCGCGTGTTCACTTTGTTGCACGTTTGCTGAACATAGCGCAACGCGTCTGTGCAATTGCACTTTGTCTGGCTGGCTGGCTGGCCTTTCACCGAACCATTCCACACTCCACGCGTACGATCGTGTTCTGCTCTTACCGGATCGCGCGCGGTGTCCTTTCATCGGGAACGCTCGAAATCTTTGATCGTCAATAGAAGCAGCCTTGCGTCGCATTTTTGCCGGTTTCTTCGAATTGGTCGGTGAAACGCGTTTCTTCCACGAGAGCCAGCTGCCTTACTATGAATTCTCACAAACAGTTTCTCATCCTCTTCGCGAACGTTTGGATCGCGCAATTTCGAAATCCACCACTTGAGGAAGTTCGAGTTTAGGCTTCTTACCGATTTTACTAGCTTCGGGGCGTTCTTAGATTCAATCTTGGGAAACTTTTTAAACACTTCATATATTTGCTTGTTTTGCGAAGCTAAACGTGTTGCTGGAAATCTTAGATCCAATCTCGAGAAAGTTTAAATATTTGAATCCTTTTCTGTGAAACCAAGAAGATCGTAGCGCGCATAAATTTAATCTTGTTTTTGTTTTTTTCCGTGCGTATCGAGGTTTGCCCAGCTCTGAAATCCAATCGTGGGAACATTAAACGTTTTAAACGTTTATTCGCGAAACTTAAGATTTGGAAATCTTAGATCCAATCTTTGGGACGCCTTATAAGTATCTTAATTCTTTTCTGTGGAGCCCCGAGGTCGTAGCACGCACAGATCTAATCTTGAGAAACTTGGACTTTTTAGGTGTCTCCGTGAACTGAAGTTGCGCAGGTTTCAAATCCAACCTTGAGGGAACTTTGAGCATCTTAAACCTTCGCTTGCGAACCTATAAGAAATTATTAATATCGTCGAATCCATTCCGTAGAAATGGAAATCGAAAGTTTAGGTTTCTTTGGTCCATGGCCATAATAGTTTATAATTTCTAGGACCATCTAGAACAGGGGTCGACAAACTGTCGGATCAAATACGATTCGTCGTTCCTCTTTACGTGACTCTCGTAGCTCGAAGATAATTTTCGCAACAGAAGAGGACAATTCTGTTCGTCTCATTAGGAAACAAGCAGGGCAAGCAGCTCTTAGCCCGCGAAGCTTAAAAAACGTCTAACGGTTAGCTCTTCGCGGAAAAAGTTTGCCAAGCCCCTCCCCCGATTTAGATTTTCTAAGGAGCATCTAGGACGCGTGTAAAGTTCGCAAGATTTAAGAACTGGTTTACCTTGCGAGAAGAGGTCCCTGTTTCGCGCAGGACTTCTAGGATATCATTCGTGAAGCTTGACCCACATTTTGCCGAGCTCGTTGTGACTGTGTTACGGCGTTAAGTGTTTGCCAACCAGTCCAGTTGTGCTTGACCGGCCATGCTTTAACTCGAAATTGTGTAATTGCATGCTTGCCTGCTATATATCCGCGAGCATAATGTTGAACCTTGCAACGTTGCATTAGACCATATTACACCATCTGACAATTAGAAATTTCACAGAACCTGTTGGGCGCGTTGATATTAGTGGCACGGGTGACTTCGATCCGCGTGTTATCGTTCAGGCGAAACCGTAACGACTCTTCCACAATTTTTTTTCCTCCCCTTTCATTCTGCAGTAATAACGTTGCGTTAACACGAGTCGCGTTAATCACGTTCGACGATACCATGGCTCCTTGATACGCACGTGCAAGAATCGCGGTTGATTTCGCAATGTCCACCTGTTTATGCACACGCGAGGAGGATACGGAGATCAATTTAGAATTGTTTGCGAATAATCGCGTCATTATCTTCGTCACGTTTTCTCGATTCGTGCTGTCAAATGCTTGACGCGTTTCCGGGTTTAATTGACACGCATCTTTCGCTGCTTACTTTTTATTCTCCTTTGCCTACAATACGAATTGGCTTCGTGCTGGTAATACTTTATCTCGCCCGTAAATTCTCGTAGCAACCTTACGCGGACGTTTTCGCAGCGGAAAGGAATTCCATTTAGGAATCTGTACATGATCGCGCAAGTTCTCACGTAGATCCGATCCAATTGTGAAAGATAATAATCCCAAATGGATACCACGTGAAAGAGTATCGCTGCGATTTCGCTAATTAACCGAAGGACTTTGTAAACTCATCGAAGCAAATAGGAAGCGAAACATCGGCAAGCTGAATTAATTCCGTTGCCAGTTCTCCGAAAGTAATCGCAAGATGATGGGAATTGCGAAGGGTTCCGAGAAAGGATAAAGTTTTTAATGCATCGCGAGCGTCGAAAAAATACATCGTTGGCGGCGTCCTTGTAGGAAAGTAGCAGCATGATTTTTGCCGTTTCGTGGCTCGGTGGAATGGCTGATTTGATACTTTGGCCGCGAGACTACCGGCGTCGGACGATCCTTCTCGGCAGCTTTCACTTTCGTTCGCACCGACCTCGCGTGATCTCCGAGAACGATCTCTGCAATCGTCTCTCGGTGAACAACCAAAAATTCTTTTTTTCACCATTACCCTCCGACGATTCTTCAATTGCTTTAATCCTTTCGAAATGGCCAGATTTGGGTCGCGATATCCTGCTGCTTTTTTTTGTTCTTTTCTTTTTTTTTCGAGGCCACAAGTTTTCCTCTTACCGCCGCGTACGACCGTTCGTTTATTCGCTTGGTAAACCTGTTGGTTTATTAGCGTCGATAAGTATGACAAGGTCGGTGGGTAGATATTTTACGGAGTAATTAATACGAGGATCCCAAACGAATCCGTTGGATATCGCGAAGTGATCCGAGGACCGTAGAAAAAGCCGAGGATCGCGTATGGAAGTCCGTAAAGGGCACGCGCGTTCCTGTGCGACGTGAACGATTGAATCCCTGCATTTTCCCCGGCGGCTTGGAACGCGCAACGAATCGTGTTGCATTATCTTCTCGTGCCAATGGTTAGAAGAAGTAAATATTTTTGCGCCTCGCTGTATTTACACACTTCGATCGATACTTTGGGATTCCCGTCTTCCTAGATCGTAGCTTTGGGCGAACTCGGAATCGAATTTTGTTTCGTAATTTCCTTCCTATTTGCTTCGAACAATTTGTACGGTCCATCGATGATCGGTGAATTATACGTATTATCGAGTACTTGACTAATCAATTAGCGAACTCTATATATATTATTAAGTTCTTGGCTAAACAGCGAATTACTTATGCTATAGAGTCCTTGGCTAAACAGCGAATTACTTATACTATAGAGTCCTTGGCTAATTAGGGAATTATATATATTGTAAAGTCCTTGGCTAATTAGGGAATTGTATATATTGTAAAGTCCTTGGCTAATTAGGGAATTACATATATTGTAAAGTCCTTGGCTAATTAGGGAATTATATATATTGTAAAGTCCTTGGCTAATTAGGGAATTATATATATATTGTAAAGCCCTTGGTTAATTACGAAATTATATAAATTGTAAAGTCCTTGGTAAGTTAGGGAATTGTATATATTGTAAAGTCCTTGGCTAATTAGGGAATTATATATATTGTAAAGTCCTTGGCTAATTAAGGAATTACATATATTGTAAAGTCCTTGGTTAATTAGGGAATTACATATATTGTAAAGTCCTTGGTTAATTAGGGAATTATATATATTGTAAAGTTCTTGGCTAGTTAGGGAATTATATATATTGTAAAGTCCTCGACTATTTAATGAAATTGTATCTCGATACTCTTTTATACAATCGCGCGCAGTTTTAGGTTCCTAAATCGTTTCCTGTATGCACTTTAATATATTCATGCTTCCGTGTCTATATAAAGAGCTCTGCCCGTTAAGTAAAGAAATAAATAAATATCGAAGCTTGGAGTGGTAGGTGTGAATATTTTGGTTAAACCCTCGTCGAACCGTCTCTGCAAATTGTTCGCATAACGCCACGTCAGTAGAACACGATGCCGGCCTACGCGGGATCGATTTCTCGTAAACTTGCAAGCCTCTGCTCCGCGGTGGCCCGTCAAACGAACGAACGGGTGTTTCCTAGTTATTCATTGGTGCATTTCGCGGAGGACAATCAGTGTTGGCGAAAATTGGAACCGAAGGAAGTATGCCGTGGTGTCTCTCCTCTCACGCATGACCTGGAAACCCCGTTGTGACGATAGAGGTATCTTGCAGCCAGGCGGGAGGGGGGAGAAAAAAGGAAAAAAAAGGATGAAAGTGGGCTCGCGTTGCGTAACGATTTTGAGTATCGTCGCGATGCTGAGTAATAACGCGGGGTAGCAAGCGTGTATCGCTCGACGGAACATCTGTACTCGACTCCGGTGAGACACGAATGCTCGGTAAATCGCCTGCTCGAGGCTATTCGTGCCGATGAAACGGAAACGAGTGGCGTTGGCCCTTTCAAGTTTTCGGCCTTTCGTAACTGTAAGCAGCAATTGCGGAACGAAACACGGAACGCTCGTGGGAATAAATATGAATATGTTTGGAAGAACAAAAAGAAGTCTCGCCGACGCCTGATGCTTCGGAACGAGATTGCGTCCCGAGACGATTAAAAAGTTTTACGATCTCTTCTTTCGTATCGCGAACAGAATATCGCGGGAACAATGATACAATCTATTCGGAACGTACGTTAATTAGAGTAACAATGTAACTCGGCTCTCTGTAACGCCGTGTAATTTAATAATCCGTCAGGGATGGAATCCGGACACGGTACCGATCTTTATATTGTTCCCCACGCTTCGAGTTACTTCACGAATTTTTACGCAACCCAATTTTTCGCCAGCAAGCTCGCAAGACTTTTAAAAGTTAATCGCGTAAAATCGAGCGCGATAGAGATCGTAGTAGCCCTTGTGACACCGCGTGAAGTGGATTTCATAAAAAATTAACGTAGTCCCTGAAAGGATAAAGATTCCACCACCATTTATCTAAATTTTTGCCGCTTCGCAATTGTACATCACTTTTTATCGCTGCATCGGCGCCAAGCAGTCGTTAAACCGAGATTTGTAACCAGGTGCAATTTCCTCAACCGCGGAGATAACGAAAATTCGCGTTACAAAGGGTTGCCGCGGTGAGAACAGCAAAAAACTGTTCCATCGCATGGCTCGTTTGTCTCTCTGTTTTATTAAAGTGTTGGGTTTCTTTGCTGTTGCAGAAGTCGAATGCGAAGTATCGAGTCAAGTCGAGTACTCTTTGCAGGCGCTCTGGGGCGTTAGCATAAGGGAACTTCACCTGGCACTTTGGAAACCTTGGAGCACCCTTAGAGACGCGTCCTTGAATGGTACTCTTCTTCAGGGCCACGCACAGTATCTCACGCCACCGCAGACGTATCCTTTCCATTCGAACTCGAAGCAAATTTTTTTTTACCATTAAATCTTCCCCTCGGATGCGTTTTCGATCCGAAAAATCTACCGTTACACGCTGTCGACCTAAAGTTTGGAATAAACGTTGCGCGTTTCGAGCAACTCGAGAATAGTAGAACAGGTAACGAATTTAACAGTGATTCGTCTCAGAGATTCTACGGTAATAAGGTGAAACTATTATTGATATCTGGTAACCGTTAGTTTCGAGTTGTTAAAAAGAAAAATCAGTGGAAGGTGCGCAATGGACGTAACTCGAAAGATGTTTGAAAACTTTCGATTCGCAACGTATAAAATATCGTTAGCTTTGCCTAGGTAATTATTCCTTGACTGAGAGTACACAGTAGACAACCCCACGGAGAAGAGACGCTGAGATTGTCGCTTCCGGCGCCGGAGTTGGAGCTCGGGACGCCTCCTCGACTTTGCTACCCTTTGGTGATCTTCCTCACTCGCAGAGACAACGGGGATCCTCATCCCGACGAAACGGTGGGTATTTTCTTTTTTTTTTTTTTTTCAATTGCACACAGATTTGCTGCGTTAACACGTTCATCGTCCAGACATCTAGCGTACTCGTCGTTCGTATTATTATCCTTCGTTTACTTTACAAGTACAGTTACTTGTATAGCTTTCTTCGGCTACATATTAGCAATAAATTGATAAGTTTTAGCGAACTTTATTTAATAAATTTCATTTAGTATCACGCGTGATGCATCGAACGGTGACCGTGTTAAGGTAATTTACGTTTTAATCGTCCCAGTTTAGCTATTGGAGTAGATCTTAACCCTTCTTTGAATTTCCAGTGTTAGAGATCCATAATGTTCGGCACTCGAATTTAATCCTGCCGCTAAATTACTAAGTACGAATTAATCGCTTTGGAATATCACAAATTTGACGAAATAATACGCGATTGTGTATAAATTTTCGAGCAAATTATATCGATATCTATTATCTATTAAGTTCGAATTTGTACGGGGTTTTTGCGACCCCCATGATCCGTAGGAAGGGTTAACGTGTCTAGCTCCTTGGGGACATGCGGTAGCTGAATCGCGAATGCGAAAATACCCGCGAAGAAAACAACAAAAGCACCGCGCTTGAATGGTGTGTTTGCGTCCCATGGTTAATTCCAAACGCATTGGGGATTTGCATTGCAGATCGCCTCGATTTACAGTCGCGTCGTAATCGATTGAACTCTCTGACATTAACGTATTCCTCGATTTTTTTTGTTTTTATGTTGCAAGGTGGCACTGGTGAACGTTGTCCACATCAAAGACAGCGTGTGCACGTTGCCCACCTCTATCCTGGCGCAGTATCTAAAGCAAGCCAACGGCCAGCTGTCCTGCCTTAAGGTAACTCACCGTATTTCAATTAACCTTTAACCCGTCGTATTCCTATATCGGACGCGCGTCTCCTGTTGTAGCATCGTCTGCGACTCCGTTACTGTAGTCTCTAAGGTGCGTGAAGTAGGATAATTCTTGATTGAGAAAACTGTAATTCCGTTGCAGCAACTGTACCTGGCTACCGGGAACTCGACCAACTACGACGAAGGTGACGTCTCCTCGGGTCTAGGCTCGGCTCTGGCTCTCGCAGAGCCTTGCAACAACAGCGGTGGCTCGACCAGAGGCGCGCTGGTCGCTTCCGGCACGGGAGATCCCGAGGGATCCCTGTGGAATACGGCCGGAGAACAACTGTGCGTGGTTTGCCAGTACTTCCCTCTGTCGCGCGCTCTTTTGCCCTGCAGGCATACCTGCATCTGCGCCTCTTGCTTCGGCAAATTGGATCGCTGCCCGATGTGCAGGAGCCCGATAAAGAGCTACTTCTGCATCAGAGGCGAGGAGTACATGCCGTTGGAGGCGGAGATCAATCCTTGCAAGCAGAGGCAATCGAGCCACGGGCCGACTCATTGGCTTCACGACTGGAACGATAGACTCACGGATTTCCTTGGATTCGCGCGATAGAATACTCACGATGATTAGTATTCTTCGATTCTCTTCTTCCGTTTAGAATGTACACGGCGGCGGGGCCGAGACGCGGTGACGGAGGAGATCGCGAGACGTGTCTCGGTGTTACGATTGATCCGAGAGAAACTTTCTCGGAGAGCGTTCGATTCCTGGTGTCGCGAAGTCAATCGGAGTTTGATCGAGAGAGGCGAGCGAACACTTCCATGAGATTAGTCTTCGAAGAAGAGACACGCGAAATAGAGGCGCAAATGGCTATTGATTTGTGCGAGCGCGGGAGCAAGGAGAAAACAGAAGCCGCCGTTAAACGCGAAATAGCCAGGGTATTTCTTCTCTGATCCAAGCTTTACGGACAGTTGTAAACAAACAGAACTCGCGTTGTTGCTGTTCTTAATTCTTGGATGATACGATTGTACAACCGTTTCTTCTGTTTTCTCTTTTTTTTATCCCGCTTCGTTCATTCGACTCTGCCTTTGTAACTCTCGACCTCGACGCGTAACGAATCGTTGCCCCGTTCAACGTTTGAACGATCTTCAACGATTGAAGAGTTAAAATGAGTATCGTCGAGTTTGTGCTTTAACGTTCAGACAAACGAGCGAAGAAAAGTGAAGAAATTGGAGAGATGTTTGATAGAGAAAGAGAGAGAGAAAGAGGGGAATTTCTATATGGAGACACGAAGAAACGTTTCAGATTTTTATCACGTAACGTTGTATAAATACTTAAGGTGTAAATACAAGATAATGCTAAGACATGTCCAACTTTAAGATGTAACTACTAATTAAGTTATTGATATTATTTCATACGATACGCAAGTTTTATTCGGTAGAATATAATTAGACGGCGAATCTTTGCGCGCTCGTTCGATATTCAGCCGCGCGCGACGGAGGCACAGAATTCATACGACGACGAGGACGAAAATGTTGAACTTGATTTTTGCGAACGGTTGAATTCGATTAGCGAACGGGTGAATTGAATTTGCAAAGGGGTGAAACCGACTTGCAAATGAATGAATCTAATTCGTAAAAGGGTGAATCCGATTTGCAAGTGAATGAATTCCATTTGCAAAAGGGTGAACTTGATTCGCAAATGGACGAATTTGATTTGCAAAGAGGATATTTGATCTGCGAATGGTTGAATTTGGAGCGCAAAGGCTGCGTTTGCATTCGCACGGTGTCTCTAGCGAAATTGATCGAATCGTGATATTGCTATAGGATTACTTATTAAAACACGACTTTCTTAAAGCGATTGACTCTGAAACGAACACTCGGAAACACGTCTACAAAAATATCCCACGATGAATCATTGCCCTTCGATCAAGACGACAAACGGTAATAATAAACGAATACGTTCGATCAATTTCGCGAGACCGCGTACGGAAAAATCTGACGTTGCTCGATGCGCGCAAACATCCGCGCGGTCTAAGATATAATAGAAACGTTAGTTCCGATATGCATGCCTTTAAAGTATTCTTTCTTCCCATTTTCTTGTTATCTACAACGCGAATTGTACCGCGGACGTACGCGAATCGAAGGTGTTTTTATGTCCCGTTTGGCAACGCTCTGCCGTCCACGCGCAGCGATAGAGCTAAAAAAAAAAAAACTCCCCCCGAGGTTCTTCTCCGCACAGCGCCACGCACGAACGAAAGAAAGAAGGGAACCTTTGCTAAATTAATTTAAGAGGGATGTTGCGTTAACGTTTATTAAACTGTAAATACACAGACTGTGATAATTCTAATAACATCTATTATTATAAACATGAGATACGCGAAACACGAACGATCCCCTTCTGATCGGGTCGGCACGGCTCGGCTCGGCACGGGGACGCGACAAAGAAGAAAAGGAATTGGAGCGGCACGAAAAGGGAACGCGAAATCTAATTTTCCGATTTCGCGTTACACGTAAACACGTTTATTAGCCTTTTTTTTTATATCTTCTAGGCACTCGCATACAAAATGACGAATATACTCTCTTAAATATACACACAGGGGCTTGCTACGATAGCCAGGAAATTTAACAATTTTTTCCTCGTATAAGCGGAGATGCTTGTATTTTTCTTCTCTCCTCGTGGCGGGGACAAAAAAAAAACATTTCAAGAAAGACTTGATTTTTGCACGCGAAAGCACGATAGACACGTGCAAGCCCCGATGTGCAAAAGGATGGGAGTATTTGGAACTATACGCGTTAATTGAAGAGTAAAGGCCTCTAAAGTCAATGTTATTGTAGTCGAAGATATTAATACTATAATTTATATTTTATTTAGCAAATATGGCATTTCGATGATGCAACATATTGTCTGTATGTGAAAACCTGTATATAATTTATTTAATAAAGCGTATTCATGCTGCCCTGCCGTGTCTCCACTATACGCGCAACGCGACATCGTTGCTTTTTCGTATCCAATCAATCGAATAATCTAAAGCGGTTCTCGAAAAAACGGAGAACAGTTCGCGGATGGACTGCGAATTTTTCTGCACTTGTCAGAAATTTAAGGTATCATCCATGTATAGTAGAAGTTACGATACATAGAACGTGACGCAATTTCAAACATAAGTCCGATCTCTTCAAACTCATTTAGAAGCAATATAAATTTGTAGAAAAATCCGCAGTTTATTAATGAATTTCGCTGAATTATCGCCAACACCGTTGCTATCTTTGCGCGGAACAATACGCTCTCTTTTTATACTTCTATCCCTGTCGTAAAATAGTGCGATCCTTTTCGATAGATCTGTCCTTTGTCAAAAATTACCGCGCTCCTTTTCTATATCTCCGTCCTTGTCATGAAATAGCGCGCTCTTTTTCTACAGCTCTGTCTTTGTCTAAGAGTAGCGCGTTCCTTTTTTACATCTCCATCTTTGTCGCTCGGTAGTGCGTTCCTTGTCTGTATGTCTGTCTTCGTCGACACGTAGTGCGCTCCTTGTCGCACAGTAGTCGATGTGTGACGTCACGACAGCTTGCCCCTTCCTTCGCGTCGACATCTCTGTCTTTGTCGTTAGGTGGTGCGTTCCTTGTCAATACGTCTGTCTTCGTCGACACGTAGTGCGCTCCTTGTCGCACAGTAGTTGAATGTGTGACGTCACGACAGCTAACCCCTCCCTTCGCGTAAACGACTCTGTCTCTGTTGCTAAATAGTGCGTTCCTTGTCTGTATGTTTGTCTTTCTCCACACGTAGTGCGCTCCTTGTCGCACAGTAGTCCAATGTGTGACGTCACGACAGCTAACCCCTCCCTTGGCGCCAACGACTCTGTCTCTGTTGCTAAATAGTGCGTTCCTTGTCCGTATGTCTGTCTTTCTCAATAGGTAGTGCGCTCTCTCTTGCACAGTACTCCAATGTGTGACGTCACGACAGCTTGCCCCTTCCTTCGAATCAACATCTCTGTCTTCCTCTTTACGCGTGCGTTCCTTGTCTATATGTCTATCTTTGTCGACATGTAGTGCGCTCCTTGTCGCACAGTAGTCGAAAGTGTGACGTCACGAGCACTACCCCCTCCCTTGCGCAGCCAGCCGGCAGCCGTGCGCGTGCTCCGTCTCTGTCAGTCTGCAGTCTGCAGCCATAGGGGGAGGACGCTTCGCGCTCCGTTCCCAATTTCCCATTTTGTAATATTCTTCTTATTAAAATTAATAATATCTTATTGCAAGTTAGTATAATAAACAATATTCGCCGCTCTGGAATTATTGCACGGAGACAGTGGTGAGCAGCTTCGGATTCGGAACGGTTTGAAGGAAACGGGGAACGCAGGAATCACGGGAAGCAAGGAACACAGAGAAACGGGGGACGCGGTGAAAC
The DNA here is from genome assembly GCA_028830335.1 of Eucera pruinosa. Lineage (NCBI taxonomy): Eukaryota > Metazoa > Arthropoda > Insecta > Hymenoptera > Apidae > Eucera > Eucera pruinosa. The sequence goes on from JAMYCR010000015.1 coordinate 14,490,002, forward strand.
AAGGAATACAGGGAATCATAGAGGGAAACAGGGAACTCAGTGAAACAGGGAATATGTAAGAACAGGGAATACAATAAAACAAGGAACACAGAGAACGCAGGGAAACAGGAAACATAGTGAAACGCGGAAACACAGAGGGTTGTATAATAATTAGTTACTGATATGTTTTATTGTGTGTACAGGTTCCGCGGATGTTCGAGATGCATGAGGAGATGTGAACCTCCCGACTACTCCTTGGATAGCTATTCCACTTCGAAATTCGACGAGGAATTAAATGAAGGATTAATCAAGAATATTCCACGCTTCTGAATTATCGCAAGTGAGCAGTGGTGAGCAGCTGCTGATCCAGAACAGCCGAGCTAAAGGGAAAAGAAAGAACTCGAAGAAGCAGCTTAATACGTGTTACTTTATATTGTAAATTACATAAGTTTTAATTGTAAGATGTATTGTAAATGGGTTTATAAGAGTTAATATATAAGAAGACTACTGTAAAACTTAGAACATTACTTTTATGAATTATATTACTTTATATTTTGTTATATATATTAGTAAATTGTAAGGTGAATAGTAATAAGCAGTAGCTATTAGTTTGTAAGAATATTTAGACATTTTTGTAACTTGTACTTTGACATAAAGTTTCAATAAATACCTAATTAATGCTACTTAATTGTTTAAACAATTACTACCCTGTCCAGCGATCCTAGAATGACCAACTCCAATCCGTTAAAGAGAAGTACCGTGAAGGAACTATAATAAAAAAGTTCCGAAGCGAGAAACTCCAAAAAATAGTCACCAGTCCAATTAAATTAGTTTTAAGATAAATAAGATTTCTTGGAAATGACGTCATCTTGCCATGTTCACTGGATACCTCCTCGCATATCATATTCGCTTAATACAAAGTTGTCAAATCGGCCGAAAAATTTCAGACATAAGAGTTTTCAGAGATTTAAATTTCCCGCGCTTTTTCGTTACGCTCCGGATACCTCCTCACACATCATATTCGCCTAATACAAAGTCGCCAAATTGGTCGAAAATTTTACTGAGACTCCAAAAGTCTCGGCAATTCTTGGAAAATGACGTCACATCTCTGACGCGCTGAAATTCTTGGAAATGACGTCATCTTGCTATGTTAGTAGATACCTCCTCACATATCATATTCGCCTAATACAAAGTCTCCAAATCGGCCAAAAATTTCACCGAGACTCCAAAAGTGTCGGCGATTCTTGGAAATGACGTCACTTCTCGGAAGTGACGTCATTTCATGGAATATACGTAATTTCTAAGAAGTGACGTCATCTTGCCATGTTTGCAGATACCTCCTCGCATATCATATTCGCCTAATACAAAGTCGCCAAATCGGCCGAAAATTTCACCGAGACTCCGAAATGTCTCGGCGATTCTTGGAAATGACGTCACTTCTCAGAAGTGACGTCATTTCTTCGAATATACGTAAGTTCCAAGAAGTGACGTCATTTCTTGGAATATACGTAAATTCTAAGAAGTGACGTCATTTCCAAGAATCGCCGAGACATTTCGGAGTCTCGGTGAAATTTTCGGCCGATTTGGCGCCTTTGTATTAGGCGAATATGATATGCGAGGAGGTATCTGCTAACATGGCAAGATGACGTCACTTCTTGGAAATTACGTATATTCCATGAAATGACGTCACTTCCGAGAAGTGACGTCATTTCCAAGAATCGCCGACACTTTTGGAGTCGCGGTGAAATTTTCGGTCGATTTGGCGACTTTGTATTAGGCGAATATGATATGCAAGGAGGTATCTACTAACATGGCAAGATGACGTCACTTCTTAGAAATTACGTATATTCCATGAAATGACGTCACTTCCGAGAAGTGACGTCATTTCCAAGAATCGCCGACACTTTTGGAGACTCGGTGAGATTTTCGGCCGATTTGGCGACTTTGTATTAGGCGAATATGATATGCGTGGAGGTATCTGCTAACATGGCAAGATGACGTCATTTCCAAGAATTTCCGCGCGTCAGAGATGTGACGTCATTTTCCAAGAATCGCCGAGACTTTTGGAGTCTCGGTGAAATATTCGGCCGATTTGGCGACTTTGTATTAGGCGAATATGATATGCAAGGAGGTATCTACTAACATGGCAAGATGACGTCATTTCCCAGAATTTCGGCGCGTCAGAGATGTGACGTCATTTTCCAAGAATTGCCAAGTTTCACGGGTTTTCGAGTTAATGTGCGGCCGATTTGACGACTTTGTATTAGGCGAATATGATATGCAAGGAGGTATCCGGAGCACGGCAAAAAAGCACGGGAAATTAATATCTCTGACAACCCGAATTTTTATGATTCCAAGAAGTGACGTCATTTTCCAGGAATTCCTTCGTCCTCGGCAATGTTTTAGCGTGTTTTGTAGTGGATTCGAGATATTCTTAGTCTTCCAAACTTACAACTAATTTAATTGGGTTTAGGGCAATTTTTTAGAGTCTCCCACTTCGGAACTTTTTTATTAAGTTCCTCGGTGGTGCTTCTCTTTAAAGGATTTGGTGTGGACATTAATGGGAGCGTTGGACAGGTAAGTAATTGTTTAAACGGTAATGTATCTTTAACTAAGTATTTATTTAAATTTATGTCAAAGTACATGTTACAATAATGTTAAATAGAATTGAATAACTCTTATAAACTAATACGTGTTACAATTTAGCGTGCTTACTAATTCTTAAAGTAATCCACTAACAAGTATAACCAATGCTTCTACATGCTAACTTTTACAACTTCATTTACAACTCGTCTTGTAACTAAATCTTACATAATTTGTAATACATATAAAATATAATCTATCGTCTAATATCTATTTCTTCAAGTCATTCTTTCCCTTCTTTTGCTCCTATTGTTCTGGATCAGGAGCTGCTAATCACTGCTTCATAGCGCGAATCAAGGGCCGAACGATATACTTAATTAATCCTTCCTCTAATTCCTCGTCGAATCGTGAAGTTGGATGGTTGCCCTCGAAGCAGCCAAAAGATTCACATTCCAATCGTGCACCCAAAACGCTCGCTGAACCTGCGCACACAATTACAATAATATTAGTATCGAATGATTAAGCACAGTTAGAGTTAATCCTCGCAATATTTATAATTACGTAGCAGCTTGCACAAATATATTAAAAATTCGTAAAGAACAGTAATTGCGATATTAATTGGCATCGGAGCGAGTTGCATCCTCTCCTTTTGACTGCTGACGGCAGAGCGACAAAGAAAGGCATATGTAGACAAGGAACGTGCTGCTTAACGAAAAAGACAGAGATAGCAGTCGTGACGTAGCACATTGGACCACCGTGAGAAAGAGAGCGCGTTACCTACTAACGAAGGCAGTGATACAGACAAGGAACGTGCTTCCCGTAGACAAGGATAGGAACAACGACTCGTCGACGCAAGGGAGGGGGTACAAAACGTGACGTCACACATTGGAGTACTGTGCAAGAGAGAACGCACTACCTGTTAAGAAAGACAGACATACAGACAAGGAACGCGCTATTTAGCAACAGAGACAGAGATGTAGGCTCGAAGGGAGGGGTTAGCTGCTGTGACGTCACACATTGGAGTACTGTGCAAGAGAGAACGCACTACCTGTTCAGAAAGACAGACATACAGACAAGGAACGCGCTATTTAGCAACAGAGACAGAGATGTAGGCTCGAAGGGAGGGGTTAGCTGCTGTGACGTCACACATTGGAGTACTGTGCAAGAGAGAACGCACTACCTGTTCAGAAAGACAGACATACAAACAAGGAACGCGCTATTTAGCAACAGAGACAGAGATGTTGACAAGTAGAAGGGGCTAGCTGTCGTGACGTCACACATTCGACTACTGTGCGACAAGGAGCGCACTACCTGTCGACAAAGACAGACACATAGACAAGGAACGCACCACGTAACGACGAAGACAGAGATCTTGACTCGAAGGGAGGGGTTAGCTGTCGTGACGTCACACATTGGACTACTGTGCGACAAGGAGCGCACTACCTGTCGAGAAAGACAGTCATATAGACAAGGAACGCACACGTAACGACAAAGACAGAAATGTTGACGCGAAGGGAGGGGTTAGCTGTCGTGACGTCATGTAGTAAGGTACTGTGCGACAAGGAGCGGACTACTTGTCGAGAAAGACAGACATATAGACAAGGAACGCACCACGTAATGACGAAGACAGGGATGTTCCATACCAGTAGGTAATGAATTTTCCGTAATCGGTGCGAGAAAGTACGTCTAACGTTGTCGCGCATTATGGCGGTTCTTGTCTGTACCTGACGAGTATCCTTGTCTCACGTGTAGGAGCTCGGATACCTCCTCGCGTATTCTCCGCTCCTGTTAACGTTCTCCTCCTTTTACCCGCCAATTGCTCGCGTAGGAGATAGCATTTACCTTGGATTCCTACTTTATCATCCCTTGTATCTAATCGATAGACGAAGTATATTCGGAACTACCAAATAATAATTATATAGAATATTGTTAATATTTGGAAGAAATATGCGAACCGTGAACTGTTAATAATAACATACAAGAGTGCGATGGTTAAAGAATTGTAGAGCAAGAAGTGAAGGGGCGGGAATAGCGCAAGGAAACTTTCGTGTAAAGTTCGGAAACAACAATCTTATTAAAGTTCTTATAAGAAAAAGAATACAAGCAAGATATTTTCCTGTAAAATTGGGAGAGCTTACGCTAAGGTACTTTTTTTTTACATTGGTTTTTATATAATATTCGTGAACGTTAATATGCGGTCATGCCGAAAGAAAGGTGCAGGAGAAAACGCGTCGAATTGTGCGAACGATTCTACCGGAAAAAAAAGAAAATTTAATATTTCTTCCGGACGCGTTGCGGAAAAATTATCTAATTCCCGTCTTCGTTGAGTTTTACTAGCGACGTATAGATATTAAAAAATCATTGCTACGATACTTGCTTCCCGAAACAAGAACAGTTCGACATTTTCCTCTAGCAGTTACAATTTTATACCAATTAAAAACGCGTTCCGTTCGCAACGCGCGAACGCGAAACAAAAGCTTCCAAGCACCTTTCGCGCAGCGCACGCTAACGTTACGAATATCAGTGCTGCGATATCTCTATCATTTTGTACAGCGTTAGGTTTCTTAAATACTATCCACGTATCTTAGGGGAACAACGAAAACTGTAAAATCCTAAATCTCCTTTAAACACAACCTAAAATGTCTGAAATACATATATCTATAGAAAACGATCTAACACGATGCTTCCCAAACTGTTTTGAAATTAACAAATTAGGTCAATATACTAACGTAGTAGGGAGCTCTGTGCTAATTGTACTATAGCAATATAGTAGAGAGCTCTAGACTAATTAATCACTAGCAATCATATACTTGCAAGCAAAGTTAAGGGATTAGGAAAATATTGGTCGGAAGTTCGTCGATCTTCCAGCTACTGTAACTTCGTAAAGAAACGCTGTACGATTATCAGCTTGGATTCAGTTTGAAGCTCCAAGTCTCTACTTTCGCACAGGCGAACAGATATTTTTCGAAAACTTTCTTGCGTCGAAAAGAGTGAAGTAAAATTTATTATTAAAGGTAGCCTTCTTTTTTAAAAGTTTGCAAAGTTCAAACGATTCTACGGACCTTGATCAATTTTTCTCGCCACTCATTCTTGTATTTATTTTGTAGAGGAAAGTCTCCCCTTTACAACGAGCCCCTAAAAGTCGATGTACGGCTTCTTTATTGTCGAGGTCGCGCATTTTTAATGAAAAGTGAGCCACTCGTCGCGTGGTATCTTACTGTTAGTATCCGTATATTTCTTTACGAAGTTACAGCAGCTCGAATATCGGCGATCGTTCGATCGAAATGATCGATCCCTTAACTTTGCTGGTCGAAAACGTTCGGGAAGCATCGCCCTAATATATTTAACAGTAACAAATTTATCGCTTTGAACGTAACATAAGCGAACAATACTGCCCGAAAGCGAGAAATTAAAGCGCAACAAACCACAACCAGCTTTCCGTTTTTCCTGCCGCACTTATACCGATGATATCGCGTTAGTTTAACCCTCTGCAACCCAAATTTCATTTACTTTCACGGCGAAAGCTTTCATTTTCGATCTATGAGCTCTAAGAATAAAACGATCACTTTATGGCTGAGTTGAGCAAAGTTTATTCGGATAAAGCTTTCAATAGAAATGTTAACTACAATTAACGTTAATTAATTGTTCGAATAATGCCCAAACCGTACCGTATGGCTTCTTGAGAAATAAAATGCGGCAGCACCGCGATATGCAAATCGGATGAAACTCAACGAATTTAGATGCAAAGATGGGTATACGCAAGTTTCGAGTTTCATTTGGTGCAGGGGGTTAAAAAGTGTGCCGTATAAAATGTAACAAGTTCGAAGAGTATGCGCTATAGATATAATTGATACGCAATACGCAGCCGAGAAACAAACGCTTGATGCAGTTAACCGTAGATCGGTAAATATATTTTACCGTAATAAATACAACGTGTTTTCTTCCTTTTGTTCACTTTAATTACATCGTTCCGCGTGATCAATGAAACTTGACACGTGTGATCATGTTTAATTGTACCATATCGTTACGTTATGTTGTATTTTTAATATCTACCGTATAGCTAAATACGTGAAAAATCTTGGCCCTTAAAAACGAAGTAAACGCGCTATTATGCTTTAGTCAGCTTTTTATATATGTTACATTACTTTGTTCTCCCCGCACGCTTTCTTACACATAAATAAAGAGCTTAATTTTTACAATTTAAGTATTAGCAAACGCTTAACGGATACTTTGTAATCATCTTCGTTTAATTAGTGATACATTTAGTCAAGTTTTATTTGATCGAGTAAACTTTTTATTCGAACGACGCGCGGTTCCGATCTTCGTTAATTGCGAGAAAACACATCAATTCTTTTCCTTTTTTTATTCACACATATTTTAATCCTGTCTTATAATACAGTTGACGATATTATCTATTACATTTAGAATCTTGCTTTTTCTTTTTATCGTTCGCTAAAATTTGCAACCAAGACTAGAGATATTTTATCGCGGTGTGAAGCTATTCGCTTACAGTAAACGGCATTTAATTACCTTGGCGAGTAAAAATGCATGATATATGTATAATAGTTAGACGCGACACACGTAAATAAGAAACAAGAAATCCTCGAGAATTCGTGACGAGAAATTCTTTTGATTCAATGTTCTTCTTCTTTTCCCCGCCGCGATATACCGTCTATTTCCCTTCCTTTGGAGACATATTTAGTATTTTATCCGTGTTACATTTGTCTACTAAATGCAAATGAAATGCAACAAACATTCGCACGTATATATCATACAGGCTCGAATATGCGAAAATTCCGTGCCTTAATACGCGCGCCTATTACTCGTCGCAAACTTAATACTCTTAACGCCTGTTCACGCTTAATCCTTCGATACCAACATCCGTCTTACTTTTTATACAATATTACAGCTTTTCCATCAGAATTCACACATTAATTTACACCTGGATTCGTTCCTATTAACAAGCATCGCAACAAATATTGAACTGCCATCGCTATTTTCGCTACGTTTTGCGTAGTCTCGGTTAGTCAACTATTTTCACCGACCAATTTCGTCGGATTTGTTGCAGGATATTTCTGCCGTAAAATTCGCAATAATTTACACGTGGAGATTTACCCCTATCTTCTTCCCGTTCCTATTCGCGAGAATCGCAACAAAAGTTGAGCTAGCATGGCTATTCCGCGGCGACGTATGCTTCGTTTTGCGTCTCCATTAATTCGCAATTCTTCCCATTAATCGGATTCCGACACGCGAAACTTCCGAGCCTTAATGCCAGATCTTGTATTACAGAAACTTAATACTCTTATAACGCGCAGATAATACGCATCTACGCGCCTGATCTGTTCGATACCAACGTCCGTCTCAACGGATTTGTTACAGGATTATTACAATTCACCGTAAAATTCACGACAATAATTTACACGCGGAGATTCGTCTTCTCGTTCCCATTAATACGAATCGCAAAAGAAAATTTGAAATCCCGCGAAAACGGCGGATACTTTCGTTCGTTTTCTCCATTAGTTAACTATTCCACCGATCGATCTCTATCGGATTTGTTACAGAATATTACACCACGTTACCAGAAAATATTCGCATTAATTTACAAGCGGAGATTTGTCTTCCCGTTCCTATTAACAAGATTCGTAACGAAAAGTTGAACTGCCATGGCTGTTCCGCGACGTCGGCGGATGTGCTTCGCCTCGCGTCTCGGTTGATCAACTATTATTCTCCGATTAATCAGTCTAGTAGAAATTGCTTTCGATTTGGATGATACGTTTTATGTTACCAGTGACCAATTTAGGCAGCATCGAGGTGACACGTGTTTTTATAGCACGCGTGTTACTTCTACGTGTGATAATTCATATTTCTTTTTTTTCCTTTTTTTGTCGATTTCGTTTTTCTCGTTTTGTAAAGTGATGCGCAATATGAACGTCTTACGAACTAATTGTAGGCTTCGATTGAACTATGAAAATTATGCATGAAATTTGCATATGCGTATATACAATTAACAGTGAGGTTTGTCCGTAGGAACAAGGCACGGCTGACGTATCGTCTTTTCATTCACCGAACAGCGTTATTATTTTTCGTGGTTAAAAGTTTTAGCAATGAAGTACACAATCTTACTTATCCCGACAGATTTCACAAGATATCATTCTTTATTTCTGCCAAGTTTCCAAACAATTTCCATCCAGTTTCACATCTACGTTTGTGTTTTCTTGCATAGATTTTTCACCAACTTATATAAATTTTCTAGTATGTGTTTGTTTAAAAAATTATGTTTATATGATTGACTTCGCATTGAAAAATATTTCTTCTTTGTTTTTTTTCTTTTTCTCTCTCTCTCTTTTTTTTTATTCCTCCCCTATCGTGTATCACAAATAAATGGATATTCTTTCGAAATGGTATTCGCCGACCATCGATCGTCGCCTCTAAACGGGCGGGCGTCGATTACTCGGCTATCGGATTTCACAATTCCATTTCAAAGATTCTACTTAATAAGATACTACAATCGTATTACAAAACACGCATGCAGGATAATACGTACTATGAAAATAGCCTGAAATGCTGCCAAGTCCTCCAGACGGATACAATCGAGTACATACACATCTTTACATCCGAGTGGCAAGCGAGGGAATAAAAATGAGAAGGTTCGCGTTGAATGGAGCATGTTTGAAACTATCGTGCAACTGGTAGCATCGGATATATATATATATATATATATATACCCTAATCGAATCGACGAGCGTGTTAAATTATATTCTTTGTATAAGTAGTACGAATATTCAAGTCTATCGTTCAATAGTGAATTTCCTATAAAAAGCTTAAACCATTTCTAAAATTATAAATCTGTATAGTATCTCGGAAACGCCGAAGCATCGATATTTAACGGAGTTGAGCGAACTTCGATCTCCAATTACTCTGCTATCTAAACGAAATAGGATAAGACAAAGTTTCGACCAACCCTTCGCACTCCGAAGCTTTTTTAATAGGATTTCCTACCGCTTTTCTGACTCTCGTGAGAACTCGTGAAAAGCGTTAGTTTAGCGTATTTTCGAGAAGAGGACAATTTGTCCTCAATCCGTTAAGGACCAACGTTTCGTCATCGCGACATTTTATTCGCAGCTTCTTCGAGCTTTACAAAATTGTAGAACCCAATGTGAAAGTAATGCTAATGAAAATATTATTTACATGCTTTTTCGTTATGCGCATCGATAAAGACGAAATCCCAGCGATACGAATTGGCTGAACAAAAATTGTAAATGAAGCCATGTATCGAAACGCGTTAGTCCTGAACGAGTTAGCTTGCCTTGCTTTAATCCTTTACGGACGAATATTTCCGTATCGCTTTTAAATGCAATGAATTTAAATTAGCGTGACTAATAAATCCTTCTGTTGACGCGTGAACGAAACCATCCCGTTCCGTCCCCAAAGGATTAATAATTCGTTGAGTATTTTTCGGTTCCGTCCGCCAACGGTTGAAGGGAATGAAAATTAAGCTAGCGAAAATAAATAGAGAAAAAAGTTAAAGTCTATCCTTCAATGAAATATACGCACGAAGTGCAAAGGGTTACCTTGCCGATTAACGTTGCGTTCCTGATGTCCTTTTTGTACCGTAAATTAGTATCATGAAACGTGTCATGAAGTGTAGAAAAATCTCGGCAAGCAAAAGAAGTTTGTCGATAATCGGATAATTTCGCCGACGAAAATTTCGATGCTTTGTAAAAATTGTACGCGCATCCCCTTTATCCTTCGTGTCTTATTGCAACGTGAAGAGTCCCTCAAATTATACTCGCGTGACCGATAAGAATAAGCGAATTAAGCGAAATGAACCTTTACCACAATAGTAGAAATCAACAATTTACAATTCGTAAGATAATCGGATTATGAACGTTCACTTCGAAATTGACGATCCATACACTCGTTAGTTTCATTATTTTTTTTTCTCTTCTTTTTCTTCTTTTTCTTTTCTTTTCTTTTGTTAGTCAACATCAAGAATAATATTTGAGGCAGGAATAATTTTACTTCGCTAACTTTATAATTTCGCTTATATGTTTGAACGTAATTCCTTCGTATAGCATAAAACGCTTTACCAGAAGCAAGATAGCACGTACGCAAACATATTGTAATGTATATAACTAGATGTTATAAAAAATAAATGAAGGACTAGGAATCTTAGCGGATCCTGGTGGATCTTGGAACCTTCGTTGGCAGCCGCTTGCGTGCCAAGAAACGTTCCGTACTTGTAAAAGTTTTCCAAAAGTGCTTCTTTTTCGACCCACCTATCGTACAGCCATTTGGACAGCAGCTCCGGTTCTCTTGGAACCTAAAAACAATCGTTTAATCGTGAAGCATCCGTCGTATTAATGATACGAACGAATTATGCTTGCCGACAAAACGCAAGCCTTTGCGGACGAAACGAGACGATATTTAACCCTTCTTCGGATTTGCGGTATCTTTATTATTGATAATAATTTTTCTCGAGTTTCTTACTATCGAAATTGACGCGCGTCAAAAAAAATGAAAAAAGCTTGGCCGGCTATTTGCGACACGCGTCCGCAAAGGATTAAGAAACAAAGCAATCGTTTACGAATTTTTGCGCGCTCCATATGTTCCGAGACACACCGATTAGAATTAAACATTGGGCAACTTATCGCTGTTTTTAATTCTAAGTTATGCAACACGAAAGATATGTTTGCAAATGAACGCTTTGTTTCGTAACTTTTGCGAGCAAGTGTACATCGTACAACTCACCACTGAACTAGGATAAACACGGTAAAATAGTACTGTTTCGCACGGTGGCCGTGAACCAGTTATAATTGTCGGTAAATCGAGCGGTTTTCCTTGAGGATACGCTATCGTTATATCGAGAATCCAATTAATTTCTGGTTTAGCTACCATCATACCTGAAAGAAAAATCATTCCTAGTCGATAACTATAAATCATCGCGAGTCATTTTCATCGTGAAAAGCACATTTCATGCCATATTTATAAACTGATGTCACGCGAATTCGTATTTCTATAGGCATAGCTAAATGAATGGAACCTAAACAGAGATCTGTTTTGCTCTTCAACTCTTTGCAATCGTAACATTTTCAACGTAAGTTTCACATTTATTAACGAATCGGTTTACCAGAAGTTGAAGGCTCATCGAATTGTTGCGTGAAAAAAATTAAAAAAAAAAAAAAAAGAAACAATATCTTTTCTGCTCTATTGTACGATATTTTACCGGGAATATTCCGTGCATCGACCATGAAGAATTGAATATTATAATTTCTACTTTGTACGAATTGTGAATTTTCCGTACTATTTGCACTCTGTGCCCTTTTAACGCGTTTAAATGTTCCATCGATGCATACAGATCCACGGGCTACTCGTAATATTTATAAGACTACTAAAAATCGTAATTTTCACGGGAAAAAAAGTGACGAGTTTAATAAACGGCTGGACGCGAAGTTGCAAATGGAGTTAAGAATGAAAATTTCCGACGATTTCAATGAAAAATTGAAAACGGGGCCGCACGCGATCCCCGCGGCATGAAATGCGTTGACACAGCACGGATTTACGCGACCTTGCTTACTTGGCCTATTGTTCAATTGCTGTTCCGATGTACTACTATTTTGTTGCGACGGACCGATCGTATCGAATATAGTTTGCATCGCTCCTACCCGCGGTAGCGTTACATTTTCAAGAATCGGTAGATTATTCTTTTTAGCATACTTCTGCGACGTCTCGCGTCTTTTGCATAAAAAACCTCCTTCTGGGAACAGTACCATCCACTTTCTGTTCAATGGAATATACGCCTCCTTCAAGTGTTTCTCTAATTGCTTTAAACTCTCCTCCCTTTTTTTACGACCCTGGACGAAAAATATTCGGATATAGATTTATATACATTATATATATATATACATCGAAGTATATAGATATTATTTGTAAGGTATAAATCCGGAATACACTTACAGATACGATAAAGAAGTCCTGATGTAAAATAGAGACTATACCAAAGTTAGTAAATTTAAAAATCCTATCCATAATCCACATCAGATTAGGTAACACGTTTGGCTTGGCGTTAAACGTCGTCATTAGCATAGGAACGTCGCCAGTGCTCTGATGATTGGCTATTACTAATGTTCTTTCGCTAATTAGTTTTTCTATATCATCTCCTTGCTCTATTACTAAAAAGTTACAATTACCCATTATTCATCAAATACGCTGCAATTGTACGAAATATTTTATTAGCTGTATGCAGAAGTTTTCATACGTTCGAGATAGAATGTAAAACTTGGTAGAACTTGTGCAAAATGGGGAAAAATACTTTAAAACGTTAATTTGCATTGTCATGCATTTTTATGCACATTTAGTATGCAAAAAAATAAGAAAATGCATACAATACGCGATACATAAGATATTCAAAGTTAAATATGTATTCATTTATTTAGAGGGTGAAATTGGCCTCAACTAAGATTTCTGTACTTCTTTAACTTGGTAAATAAAACTTTGAATTTGCATAAAAATCCGCAGTCTACTTATATCGAATACAGATAAAAGAAGATGAAAAATAAAGACTAAAACTTTTGCATACACCTAATATACAGTGGCTATAAAAATGATTCACACGCCATTGCATCTTTTCATAATTTAAGTATCACTTACCTAGATTTCAACCTTACCAAATTTTCTACCATTAAATATAGCTGCAGTTGGATAAGATATTATTAAGTAGTCAAAAATATAGCTAACTATTTAACAGTAAATAGTAATGGAAATTTTAGCTAACTATTTAACATTAAATGGTAGATAATTTAGTTAACCACTTAATATTAAATATTAGAAAATTTAGCAAAGTATTTAATATTAAATAATACAAAATTTAGCTAACTATTTAATGTTAAATTGTGGAAGATTAAGCAGAGCTTAAATGTAAAAATACAGCAGGGTGTGAATACTTTTTGTGAACACTGTGTATCGGCTATATTATTAGTATACTCACTATCATATCCTGCAGACCAAGTCCACATGGATACCATCGCTAATAGCCAATGGAAAAATAATCCTTCGATCCTCCAGTATACTTGAGGTTGATAAACTTTTACAGGGAACAATAATGTCATCCATACTACATACGTCGGTATACAATAAACATTGTTGAGTATCACAAAACTGGTTCTAGCAATACATTTTACAAAAGTTAACACATTACTGATTACTCTGCAAAATCGAAAGTACAATAAAATTTATACGTATAGAAACTATTCTGTGATACTTAAAGTAAGCATTTTTATATTTTGTTTACTGAACTTTTCAAGGCTTATAAACATATTATTTATATCCTCCTTAACAACACGGCTCGGCTGCATGTTAATAAAATAATAGAAACGTTTTATTCGCTATTTCTCCAACACGAAAAATTGATTTACATGCAACGAATGTTCGGCGATATTTTTCACTCTCGCTGTACGCCAATAATTACATTAACGTGCACGTTCAACGTACACGTTCGACCGCATTATTTTCGTATAACGAGATAATATTATCTTTGCTCTTGCGACTCTCTGACATTATACGTCTTTTTTATTACAATAATTGGCTTCGAAAAATGCGCGCATAACCGTAAGTTTCGGAACAGCCCGAACTTTGACATAATAACTCCAGCAAACGTAGCCGGAAATGTAACCATCGAGAGATTGCGTGAATTTTTCAAAACGTGCATAAACGTTTGCGAAATCCAGGCGTTGCAAAATTCTTAACTTTCCAAATTCTACTCGCGACGACGTAAAGTCTATTTAAACGTTATCGCTGCCCATATGCAATGACAATTTACGCGAAGCGAAATTCTCGCTTCGATATAGTGGCATAGTTGCGGGAATACGTCGCTATAAAAGCTAGAAAAATCCAATTTCAGTTGCAACAGAAACGTACGCTGACTCGAGATAATTATATAAATAAAAGGAAAAAAAAAAAGAAAAAAGTTGCGGAACGCGAGAACACGAGGCCCGGCACCCGTGCCGTTCTAGGTTAAGGTTGAGGAATCATTTTTGCCAAATTCGAGAGAAGAAAAGTGTTAAAAACGTGTTTGACGGGTAAGAATGACTTTGCGGGATCGCGAGCGATATTTCGATCGTTGAACGGAGAAACGTAGATTTCGTAGGCGTAGTTGGCGCGATGAAAAAGACCGTGAGACCGCTTACCTCCCAAAAGTAGAAGAGGAAGAAAAGTCAGTCATTTTCGAAAGACACCACTTGCAACGCGGATTCGAGTAAATATCATCCACGATTTTCTCAGCATAGCATTCCCTCGTGCAGAAATTACATAATAAGGATGATTAAATTGGATGACACATAATCCCCGCGTGCTGTTTACATGAGAGTTTAATCCGTAGGAAATCGCCGTGGCAGGTAAAATTCGATAACTCGGTACCGCTGCAGCTTATAATTGTCGAATAATTGCACGGGGCTATCGGTTTTCAGTTTCAATCGTCGCACGGCTGGCGAGATAGTGCCGCGTTAGGATAACTTTATCGGCTTCTTATCGACAACCATTTAGATGACGTTATTTTTTTTCCAAAATACACCATAGCGTTGCAATTTCTTCTACTATATGCAATAATCACTACACGGCCACATACGTAACACACGTAAATACAATGGCGGCGAAAGTTAATATAGATTGGTGTTAAAGCACTGCGATAATTTTGCCGACAGCTACACGCGACTCGCCTGGCATCGTCGCCTTACCGATCCAAAGTGCACAAATTCAAAAAGAAAAGAATTCCATGGCTTCGTGGATGCGGCCAGGTTCATTTGAATAGTCGGATACTTTTTGAAAAGCACGACGGTAGCTCTCCAATCAAAAAATTCAAATAGCAATGCGTGCGATTTTTCCAGCACCTTTCGCCCGCCTTCTTCTTTTAACGCTTCGACGTTTGAATACGCGATGCTTTGCACCGCGCGATTAGTTTCGCGATAGGATAATCTTGCGAAAGACGCGTTAGTTTCGCGTGCAACGATCCGGAAAATAATTGAAATCGAAGAAAGAAAACGCGTGAATCAATGGCCGTTTTTATTTATTCGCGCGCAGCGTCGCTGTTTCTAACTGCAACTGCAACAATGATTCGCAGTTTCGCGTTCAGCGTTTCGCTTGCTCGCCAGCCATCTGACTACAGCATATTTTGTGGCTAGTTTTCAAGTTTCTCACCTATCTATAGAGATCCGTCCCGTCTATATTCGATATATCGGCTGTCCCCCTCGGTTTAATTCTTTTAACATTCGGAAAGGATTGTTGAAAGAAGTAAACGCTGAAACGTCGCGAAATGACGTCGAATCTATTGAGATGTAAATTGATCAATCATGGACTACTGGAATTAAAGAAATCATCGAAGAAATCATTTTTAACGTTAAGGCTGTCATTGCACGCATCGGCGGCTTTTAAAGGCCCTAAGAAGGTACATACAAACGTCTGCTATAACACAAATATCATGACATAAAAATGTAACGTCTCTTCGATGACACCTATGCAATTCCTTAATTAACGAACTTAACTACTCCCAAGGCTATTCACCTTTCTCCGATTTTCTTGTCCACAATTTTTGCATCGGCTCGTAGAATGTTTTTACATAATCGTCGAACAACCCGTTCTTAAAATAGGTTTTTTTTTCTTAAAAAAAAAAAAAGTATGGCGAGAGAAACAGATACCGACTCGTCGTAAATAATTTTGCCGGCATATTTTTTAAATGCCTCTGCGTCGTTTCTAATATAACAATTGAACACGTTTCTCGCGTAATCGAATTAACCGTACGCGAAACGGGAGACCGTGTACTCTATTTTAACAGACGTGGAGATCGCCGAATGAATTTTGTACGAAAAGAGAAGAAATGGTATGAGACAAATTATGCTTTCCATATGTAGAAAAAAAATACTAATTTAATATCTTCTCGATATTATTCAACGGAAGATTAGTAGCTTTTAAATATTCGTTTGCCTAGCTATAAATATTCACTTTTCCTTGGTAACTTGAAACTGTGTAGAGGCATGTAGGGATCTATGTGAAAACATAGATGTTGCTTATTCATCTGTGGGATGTTATCAATGACCTTCAATTTCCTCTGCTTAGACTCTTGTAATGTTCCTTGTAAAGCTACATTGGCTCAGTTGTGTTATATAATTTGCTCTCAGCTATGGTACACGGACAAAGACATTTTTCTTTCCCTTACAAAATGAAGGATCATTTGCTTGTTTCTAATGGTGGAATTTTTAGGAATCAGAAGGAGAATTTAGAATTGAAAGGGATACTTTTGGAGAGCTGAAGGTGCCGGCCGACAAATACTATGGAGCTCAAACTATGCGATCCAAAATCAATTTTCCTATTGGAGACAGCTTTGAACGCATGCCTGTAAGGAAATTCTTTCATCTCTAATGATTTCCTTGTTCCTACACAAAGACTTAGGCTGCTTAAAAAATGTTACAGATACTTGGCAGGTATATTATATTAATCAAAGGGAAAAAGAAAGTTAATGGTTGCAAAGAAAGAATGAAGAAGAAAATGTTGACTTGATCTTATTTTTTAAGTTATAAATGGACTGCAGACTTTTATGTATTTATTGAAAATTTGAAAAAATCCAGAAGGCATGTGATCTGCAAAATTATGTAAAATAGCCAAAGTATAGTTAAAATTATGATACTTAGAGGGTAAAGCAACTCAAAATTTAGGTCCTATTCCTTCAAATTTATTTATAAACAAACGAATTTGCGTAAAAATCTATAGTCTATAGTTATAAGCAACTAAATTTTGCGGTAAAAATGGCCGTAACATTTCACGTGCTCAACAGCTAGTGAATTTTTCTATGTTTCATTTATTCTCAACTGATGCATCTTTTCCCGTATTTTTGGCTACTAACTTTCCAAAGCTCAATTTTCGATTTATATTAGCTGCATCGGAAAGCGTGAGATCTGTAAACTCCACCTGCCAAGTATCTACTACATTTTTCTAAAAACCTCTACAAGTATATATCGCAAATTTGATGACTTACGCTTTGCACGTAACTCTAGTACGGTATCGTGGTTGCAATGGGTATATTAAAGAAAGCCGCGGCGATAGTAAACAAAGAATTTGGAATGGACGCGAAAGTCGCGGACGCAATTAGCAAAGCTGCCGACGATGTGATATGCGGGAAACTTTACAATGAACACTTCCCATTAGTAATTTGGCAAACAGGTTCTGGTACCCAAACCAATATGAACACTAACGAGGTATTTATGAATCCACTACGGCGAGATTTAATTATATATAGCTTATATATATGTACATATAGGTACACAGACCAATATGAACAATAATGAGGTATTTATTCTCACGTTCTAAAGCAATCGAATCGTATAGAATTTACGACTAGTTCGCCTATTTTGTTTGCAGGTGATTGCGAATCGCGCGATTGAAATACTCGGTGGTAAACTTGGATCGAAGGATCCGGTTCACCCGAACGATCATGTGAATAAATCTCAAAGTAGCAACGATACTTTCCCCACCGCCATTCACATAGCGGTTGCTCTAGAAATTAACAAAGTGTTGATTCCTGGGTTGGAGAAGTTGCACCAGGCGCTAGACGAAAAAGCTAACGCGTGGAAAGATATTATCAAAATTGGCAGAACTCATACTCAAGATGCCGTTCCTCTGACGCTGGGACAGGAATTTTCAGGTTGAAAATCGATACGTTTTTATTAGAGATCGATCGAAACGTAATTTCTTGATTCGCGAGACTCGAACTCGAAACTCCCGAAACTCTGAAGATTTATTTTTTTTTCTTTTGCTACTAAGAAGTATCTATTGCACGAGAAATTAAGCAGAGACGCTAAAAATGTTGAGTATTGAAACTGAATTTGATCTATTGCGAGTAAATATTAAATCCTACAAAATTCTAAGGGCTCAGAATTAATTTGTGCTCCTAATAGTTAAATAAATTCATGTCATGATAATATTATCGTTGCTTATACGAATTACTACGCTTCACCTACGCTTCGAAAGTTTCGAGTCACAAAACTAGCATAAAGATTCGAGCTCTCGAAATGCGAAACTTTTCGAGTCGCGAGGCGTTTCGATGTTTCGAAATCTCCGGTGTCCCGTCTCTGATTTTTACCTAATTATTGTATCACGAATTTATTAGGCTACGCGATGCAAGTTTGCAACGGTATTAAAAGGGTAAAGAATACTCTTCCGAGATTATACGAGATTGCGCTTGGAGGTACAGCGGTGGGTACCGGTTTAAACACGCCGAAAGGTTTCGCGGAGAAGGCAGCCGCGAAGATCGCAGAACTTACCGGCTTACCGTTCGTCACCGCTCCCAACAAGTTCGAAGCTTTGGCTTCGAAAGATACTCTGGTAGAAGTGCACGGTGCCCTTAACACGGTAGCGGTTTCGCTCATGAAGGTACGGTTCCATTGCCGGCCGATCGAAAAGCTGTACACGTATATACGAATCGTATAAAATTTCTAATTTAGATAGCGAACGATATTCGATTCTTGGGAAGCGGGCCTCGTTGCGGTTTGGGAGAATTGTCGCTGCCCGAGAACGAGCCGGGAAGTTCCATTATGCCTGGCAAAGTAAATCCAACGCAATGCGAGGCGATGACTATGGTTTGTTGCCAAGTAATGGGCAATCAAATGGCGGTAACGGTGGCTGGAAGTAATGGCCACTTCGAACTGAACGTATTCAAGCCAGTGATGGTGGCGAACACTTTGAGATCCGCGAGACTGTTGGGCGATGCCTGCCAATCGTTTACGAAGAACTGCGTCGCCGGCATTAAACCGAACGTAGACCGCATTAATAAACTTTTGAACGAGAGCTTGATGCTTGTTACCGCGTTGAATCCACATATCGGTTACGATAAGGTACATTATTATTTTTTCGATTTAGAAAACGGCTAATTAATGCCGAAGTCACCCTATCGATCGGATCACGGTCCGCTCGCGGTTTCCTTTCGGTTCGATCGATTATTATCAATTTGTTACAAAAGTGATGCGAGTTAAAAGAAAAAAAGGATTGATAGCATTTATTACGCGCCAATTCCAGTTCGATCGTGTTTCGGGCGATCTATGGAACTAAGATCGCCACGAAAGCGAACCACGATAAGGTTCTATGAGCGGATCTATGACTCGATCGTGAACGTATCGCGTAGTCGAACCGAGACCGAACCGAGAGCGGATCGTGAATGAAATCGATAGCGTGTTTCGCCCCTTACCGAGTAGTTATAGTTAATTTTTTAACGTAACGTAAACCGTGTGATCTATTCTAGGCTGCTGCGATTGCAAAGCAAGCGCACAAAGAGAACCTCACGTTAAAAGAATCGGCATTAAAGAATGGCATAACCGAGGAACAGTTCAACGAATGGGTGAGACCAGAAAACATGATTGGACCGAAATAAGTTCGACTAAGTGAAACGGAATATATATATATATATATACTCTTTTTTATTGATAATTGCTACAATAAATTTGTTTTAGTATACGCGTCTGTATTACTAGCGATATTCGAATATTTTTATTACTTGTTACTAATTTATATGATGAATTGTTCATAAGAAAATTTTGCAATCAATAAATATAGAATATTGCAACGAACGGTAGTTATTTAATACGGTGAAAAATATGCTTCAGAGATAATGTTTCAATGTTGCACGATTACGTTTGACGGAATTACATATTGTAAAATAAATCTCGTATGTTATCTATATTACAACAGTCCGAGGGCATAGGTCGGTAAACAGCTACTTTTACTGTATTCAATTTCGAAACTAAAACGACAGATACGATATGAATGCATTAAAGAAAGTACAAAGTGCCTTTACCAAAATTGGATCCCGAAATTATGGCAAAGTCGGGATAATTGGAGTACCGTTCGAAAAGGGACAGGTATAGCTACGCGAACCAGTGAAATAAAGAGTAATATTGCACAAGCTAATAATAAAATATTAAAATACAGCGGAAGAAAGGTGTCGCGCAGGGTCCAGAGGTAATTAGATCCAGAGGATTGGTGCAGGAGTTAGAATTTCTAGGTAACTATCGCTGTTTATTTTTCTGCCGACTATCAAACAATTATTCCCAACTCTAAATTATCTCGATTAAAATAGGATTGGACGTGAAGGATTATGGGGACATCTTATACGAAGCGAAGAACGTGGACGGGGTGAATAACATGTCGCACTTGGGCGACATCGCAGCGTGCACCAGCTGTCTATCCGAGCAAGTTCAAAAAGTTATGAAACAAGACAGAAGAGTATTAACTATCGGCGGAGATCACAGCTTGGGTATTGGAACCATAGACGGTCACGTTAAGGTAAAACGCGAAACGAAACAAGAGCAGTAATCTAATTATTTCGCGCAACGAAATATGTAGGTGGATTATTCATTGGTGCCCTTAGTGCTTTACGTGAACTAATTTTTTACGATACGTTGCAGGTGAAAAAGGATGTGGGTGTTATATGGGTGGACGCTCACGCGGATCTAAACACGAATAAAACTAGCGAAAGTGGTAACGTTCACGGAATGCCCGTAGCGCTATTAACTTCCGAATTATCCGATTATTGGCCGCATCTACCGGGAATGGATTGGCAACAGCCAATGTAATTACAGAGGAGTACATTTCAAGTGGGACGAGTGGCGTAATGTATTAAATATGCTACAATTATTTGCAGGCTATCCATTAGGAACGTAGCTTATATCGGATTGAGATCCGTGGATCGTTACGAGAGACTAGTTATCGAAAAATTTGGTATCACCGCCTTTGGTATGGAAGACGTCGAGAGATACGGTAATATTTTATACTCTACATCATATTAACTATTAAGCGTAGAAATTAATTCGGTGCTGTTACGTTGAGCTATTTCAAAGTAGGGATTTCTTAGTTGACTTAAATTTTCTGGGTCCGTGATCCACTCGACTATATCGTAATTAGACTGCGAATTTTTATGCAAACTCGTAATATTATAAACACAGCTAAAGTATTAAGATATAAGCACTCTACTTGATGAGTACGTTACTTCATATATTTTTATGTATTACTTTCATTTTACTTTTTTTCGATATTTCGAAATTTCCCATAAATGCATAAAAATTCATAGTCCAACTCGAATGTACATTTTATTTTATTTCAATAAATAGAAGTTCTCTAATTAACACGTTAACTACTCTCATGTTTCAATGTCTGACGCGATCCGTAATTAGTATATTTATTCTCAGGTATTCACGATGTCGTTTACATGGCATTAAACAAAATAGATCCGGACGAATCGAAATCGTTGCACGTTAGCTTCGACATCGATTCGTTGGATCCACTGGAAGCTCCGTGTACAGGCACCCCCGGTAAATCGAATTGCTTTCGTTCAAATAAGCCACGCTTCGTTTCTCCCGTAATTAATGGAATTTCTTTCAGTGCGCGGCGGATTATCGCTGAGAGAAGCGGTTCACTTAATGGAAATTCTGTACAGGACTAACAGATTAAACGCGGTAGATCTCGTGGAAGTTAATCCTTACATCGGCGATCAACAGAGTATTCGATTAACCGTGGAGGCCGCTGTACATATAATTCAAGCCGGGTTCGGCTACACGAGAAGAGGTCTCAAAGTTCCAAAAGGAGTTACCGACATGCCCTTGCAAACGTTTAGATAGATTAACTACTTTTATTTACAATATCATAATATTAAATACAATTAAGTTATTTCGTCGGTTCTCCTTTGAAGCTTGTACAATAGCAAGCTTTTGTAAACTTTTAAACAGTACCATAAAAATATAAGAGAAAAACAAAATAGAACAACGTACTTCATTGTTGCATGTCCCCTTAAATTTTATGGAGCGTATAGACTTTGTCAGGAATATCCAGAAACTCGAGATCTATCTTCTGTATTTCCGTTCTATTGTCCTCAATAACTTTGTATTCGCAGCCCAACTTTCCCTTGGCATTGGATCCCTTCAATGGAACCGTGAACATTCTAACTTTGTTCGTACTTTTGCCAAGTTTTACTTTCCCTTCTTTTATCGGTTCCCCGAGATACTTCACCGCTTTCTCGTTGCTACGAAATATGCCTAACGCCCTTTTATACGTGGACGTGTCTCGAACTTGTCTTTGAAATATAGTTTCAACCACGATATTGGTAGTTCCGATAAATAAGGCTCCACCAAGAGCAACTGATGCTAAAGTATTTAACGAAGGCAACTGCGCAAAAAACAAGAAAAGGATGCCCTTAATTATTAGCTGTTTGCGTGAACGTTGCAGAAAGTTCGTTCTTTAACCCATGAACGGGATACTTTTCGCAAAAATAAGTGGTATACTGGAGATGCTGCAGACCCCAAATCAAACATAGATAAATAATAGTACATAAACATTGATGAATATTTTGTTTCTAGATAGCGTATAAAATAACGGAAACGTAGAAAATATTAAACATCTTATTGTAAAACAGACTAAACTTCTATCGTACAACTCAAGCTAACCTTTTATCGTAAAACTCTAAATAACCTCCCTACTGTAAAACTTTGGTTAATCTTTTGTTGCAAAACTTAATTATCTACCTATATTAACTAAACTATCATTGTAAAACTTTAACTTTTGTTGCAAAATTAACTCAGCGATCCCAGTATACCACTTTGTTGTATGAAATTTTGAGGTTAGCTTTCGCTCGACGACACGGCGAAACGAATTTCTCGAATAAGTAATTCAAAAATGATATGCAAATTTATTTTGTTACGTGTACGGAGTATTTACCCTGCGCGATATCTTCATTATCAGTTCGATTAATCGACAGGAAAATATTTCTTCGCGTTTACGGTAACTTTACACAAGCACGCAACACCTACCACGATTCGAACTGTTCCACCATCTTTTGTATTCGATATTCTTGTCGTTCGATCAGCTGCTAATAAATAATAATTATTAGCAGGATAGAGGAGCAAATTGCATTACATAATTGTAAACTATAAATGCATCGCTTTGCGATAAAAATAGAATGCATTTTTGTCACGTGACAATTTCAGTTTCGAGACTCGATTGTATATCTACTCTAATTTATCGGTATTCAAACAAAATCGAGTTGGAGAAATAATATATAAAAATTAACGATAAAAATCAATGCTATGAATCTATGCTTTGCTGCAATAATGATGTACAATGACTCACGAAGTTAATTGAATACATTCATTCACTATATTTCTTATGAAATCAAAATCTAATCTCCAACTTGCATTACGTTATCGTTCGACAAATTTCGCGAGCCACTGTATTTAAAAAATGGTAACTTTTCGGGAGAGAAATTTAAGCGCATCGATTCGTAATTAATTTTGCAATAATCAGAGTCATAAATTCGGAATATTGTTATCATTTCTATGCCAATAATTAAAAAATTAATGATGAGATAAACGTTGCGTCATTTTTGCAGCAAACGAGCGCTATATTTAAACACATGCACGTGAAAACATCTAGAAATCTAAAAATCCAAAAAACTTCTCCGTAGTAAGCTGGTTTAATTTATTTTTCTTTATTTCAACAAACACAATATCTTTAGTATGTGCAGAACACCTGTGTGTTGTCGTACACGAAGTGTTCAATGGCATCTTGCATGTATACGTAATTAATAAATAGATTTCAAGTGTACATTCGTGAATGTAATTATTCCAGCAACAAGATGTATTTCTGTTCACGTTTTGCGCGACACGTTATTAGATTTAATTCTAGGTACATCGGGCGTTACAACAATATACACTAAAATCCATAAACTTATACGGTTGCGTTTTCTTTTAACCCTACATAGTTGTTCGCAAGTATCGTATGGTAATAGGTATATATATATTTCTCTACATAAATATATACATATATATATGTATGTATATATATATATGTGTGTACTTCCGGTGTAATATAGTAAAATTTGCTCACATATTTCGGTAAGATCTTTATGTACAAAAAATTACAAAAAACTGAATTGTCACGGAATTCACGATGACGTATACAAAAAATGAAAATCTGATAAGTCGTAGACGATTAAGAGGTATTTCACAGAGCGCATACATAGATATTATTTGAGATGTATCTTATGTAAAACAATATACACGTGGTAATATATATATATATATGTATAAAGTAAGACTAGATGCGAGTGTCACGGACCCTACCTAGGAATCTACAATCGATACGGAGTGTTGTTCGAGACACGAAATCTTTTAGAAGCGAAATCACCTGCCTTAACGCAAGAATATGCGGCACAACAACGGCTGAAAGCGTACTGGCAAGAAGAGAGCAAATTGTAGTCGTCAATAATTAATATCTTCTTCCCAAATTTTTATCCACGTCTCCTCGAGCAATTTACGGTATTCTCACTAAGTGGGACACAACACTGAAACAGACAATTCCATTTTACTTGCGCCAACTTATACTTACTCCGCGAAATACGTTTCCAATTAATTACCTTTCAATATATAATCCGTTAATAAAGTAGGTACAGTTGGGCTGTCTTCGCTAATTGCTTTCAATACTGCAAGAATACAAATATCGCGGTTAATCCCTTTGCGGATCGGAACAATTATTAACCCTTTGTGAACGAAGCTTAATTATCGACAATATCGTTTATTAATTCTTTGCCTTCGAGTTGTCAAAGCGAAAATCGCCCAGGGCAAAGGGTTAACGATATCGTTTGCATTGCATTTATTCCGCAAAAGGGTTAACGCTGAAACTGCCCGGCGGTTAAAAAGTACTCGTTTGATATTTACAGAAAATTACCAAGAATCTTAAAAGAATAGCCTGCCGTAAGCTTGCATAAACTTGAAAAAGATTACAGACGGGTGATTTTTAGCATCTCGGTAGTTGCAAGCAACGTTAAACGTTAAATTACGCGCTCGATTAATTCGTAATTGAGGGATACTTGCTTTTAATGAGGACTTGCAAGGCCTGATTGTCCGGCGGGCCACTGTCCGTATGATACGGGATTACCGTAGTTAAATACTGAAAGTAGCATGAGTAGATAAAAAAAAAAGAGAGAAATGATCAGAGCTCGCTTGGAATGATCGAAAACGGAAGAAGGCGAACGTCGAATTACCTTAGATTCCTGAAGCGATCTATGTTGCGGTAAAGGACTAGTACCATTTTGCATTTGATTCCTTTTCTTTGTGACGTGATGCTGCCTCCGTCGATTTTGTACTGCTAACAACAACGAGATGAACTGATTCTTCAGTTCCTTCTCGTATTCGAGCTCGTCGCGCAACGCCAGCTCCGCGATCAGAGTCTCGCTCAGTGCTCCGACCAACGATTCCATTTCCCCGAGCAACTCGGTCAGCTGACTCGAGGTGAGTTGTTTTAACTCTAAAATAAACGGCGGTGATTCAGTATTATGAGGCCCGTATCGATGCCCGCGTTTATTGTTTATGAAAACATACTTTTCTCGTGCAGCGGAGAGCCCAGAACTTCCCTGCTTCTTTCCAGCGCTTCGTCGCTGTCTAACAGAGACCCGTCAGAGTCCGGGGATCTTTCCATCGACGGACTCTCCTGCACAGGCGAACGCTGGTCAGCGAAATACGACCCGAGGTTTTAATGTGCGATCGTAGTAGTATTTTTTACGTTTAATTCAAATTCGCAACCCGTTTAGTACAGCGGCGCTTAAAAGTATCGGGCTACGGTCCACGAGAGTAAATCGTAAATGCTAGTCGACACGATTTTTCTTACGGAAGATATTTACATGAATTCTTCCCGTAATTTTCGACACGAAACGAACGATTATTTGTTCTTCGTTACGTACTCGCGCTGTTAAACGCGAGTTCAGAATTTTACAACAACTCGAAGCGGAATTAAATATAAAAGAAACTACGCGTGATACGGGGAAAAAAGAAAAGACGGGTTTTAGATTTGGATACAATAAGAGAAAGTACTTAGAAAAAGTTCAAGTAGTCAGAATTATTGGCAGAAGAACCATAAAATCGACACTTTTCAACGATTTCAAGCAGAGTTGTGAAACCTCTGTATGCGACAGGAAAAACCGAATTTCCTTCGTGGAAATTGGGGAACGAGGGTGGAACAATACTATTGTATCATACCGTTAAAGGCTAAACCTAATCTTAAGAGAATAAGATATTTTTTTCCTCGCTTCTGTTTGGTTACAATAATAGTCACGATGTAAGCTACGCTAACTTTTCTCGCTCTATTCGCGAAAAGAATTCGGAGTCAGCGAAAGAAAAGTACGCGAGAATCAATAGATCTGTTCCAAAACTGCGAAAGAAGAATCGCGTCGATCAAAGATATCCGTTTAATTTTAACGTCGAATGCGATGCAAGTTTGCAGGGTCGATTTGACGCGGGGTGTAAGTTTATATTCACCTGCATTATATCGTCTATTTCGCGGAGCACTTCTTCGGCAGTCTTCAATGGTTCCTCTGGACTGTGAGTATCGGTGCTACTGGACAAGATCAAAGCATGCATGTCCAAATCAGTTGCGACAGCCTCATCTTCGCTACTTAAATCCTCTAGTTCAGGTCTATAGCAAACAAAAACGGAAGCGCCCAATTTTCTCGCATTAATCGCTCTTCGCGTACTTTCAAACATTTATTTTGTCCAGCTATTGTTCCAGAGTATGTATTTTTGTTTTTTTTTGTTCAACGAAAAGCAGCAAATAAAGTTGAAGAAGAAGATTGCTCAGAACTGTAGAGCGCGCATTTTTATGCATCCAGAGGACGCACGCGATGCGAAAGAATACGTAATATATGCAAAGCAAAACATAAATATGCGTTGCTTCGTTCGGGAAGTGAAGCAACTCTTTTAACACTTCCAGTGAACAGGTTTGGTCCGAGGGATCGGACGAAGATGTTTTCTTTGACCAATGAATCGCTATACGCGTAACAGATTTGTACGATAGAGCAATTATTATTAAGTGTACCACTACTCTTTTAATAGGAAAAAGGTAAATGCTAAAAGCAGTTTACGCTTACAATATTACACCGTCCCTTGTTTCGTTTGGTTGGCAGCAACTTATAGCTTCTTTTAACTCTTTGCACTCGAAGCTATTTCAATTGAAATTACAAACTATTACAATTACATAAAGTTTGCAATTGGTTGAAAGAAAAAGGGAAACTATTACGATTTCTTTTTATCCTTACGTTGCGAATTGAAAATTATTTGCATCGTCCCCATAGCGTGTTAAAATATACTCCAATTTACCCCGAATAGTCAACCGGTATTGCAACAACGAATACGGCAGATCGGGAAGAAGTGAATTATTCATAGGTAATATAAGGTACGCCTGAAATTGCAAGCGAACCGAGCTGCATTTAATTAATAAAAGTATAAAGAAAACATCGGGTCCCTGGTACGTTATTCGTACAGCGGAGGAAATATTTCTCTCCCGTACACTGGAGGGTTAATAAAAACGACGAATTTGCATAAACAATGCGCGGTCTACTGACAATGAGAACGCTGTACAGCAAAGGGAGGAGAGAGGAGCTTACCTTTCGTGTGAAACCGGTGCCTCGTTCAAATTAAGCGCGGGCATGTGCATTTTTCTAGCATACGATTTGCTCCAATCTATCGGCAATATGTTACCGAACGTACCGGTAATCGTCCACCACATTCTACGAGAAAAAGAAAAGAAGAAGGCTACCGTGAATGGTGACATATAGAAGAGAACGTGTTATTCCCTGAAATATACATTAAAAGTTCCATTGGGGCGTGTTACTAATCGCGTAGACAGACCGCCGCCAGCTGACTCATATCATTCTCCTCAATAGTCCACCGTAACGCGGTTTTAAAGTTGAGCGCGGCCGCTATTTTTGATCTCTAACATTTAACGAGTTCCCAGAAGCCACGGCGAATAATTTAATCGTACGCGATTACGAAGAACTCGCGCCGCTACACGCGAAGAATAGAATTCGGAGCGAGGATCTTTCGGAAGATACATATTTCTAGACGTCAAACGTTCTATCTTTAACCAACGGACAGCCGACACTGGGTACACGTTTAATCTCTCGCGAGAGATTACAGGTGCGAAAATTCTCGTTTTAACCGCTAGTATTTTCGGTACGCACCGTGAAAACGGCGAAGGGAGAGTAATTTTTCTGCATCTTGCGCTCGCGTTACCGTCTAACACCATCCTTTAGAAGTATGGCAGCGTATAATTTTGGTGGAGAAACTATTTTTGACGTATATATTTAGCGAGGGTTCAAAAAGAGCCAGGGGGGAGACCGTGCGAGGGTTAACCCTTTGACTGCGACGCGATATTCGCGTGACCGTCGTCGCTGCAAAGCATTGGTGGTATAACAAAAACTACGAACATAGCTCGCGTCTGCAAAACAGTTACTCGCGAACAAATGAATTCCGAGTGTAAAACAGTGAAACGTTACGTTGCTATTAAAATACACCTTTTTCTTATGTAACGATAAGTTGAAAAATAAATGTTCCTTATATTACGCGAAAATTAATGGGCGCATATGAAGTTTGAATGTTGCAACTCGATCATCTCGAATAACTCGTGAATATTATAATCTAACTAGCACGAAGATGCGCTGTATCCATTAGAAAATTTAGTTCCAATTGTAATTTTTATTTCCCTATTCGAGATAGTCCGGACTCGATTATTATATACACATACATACTATTCTATACTATATTAATTCGAATGTTTTCAGTGTCCCGTATTTGGCACGATATTAACGGTACGAATAGATGGTACAAAGTATGGTATCTGAAAAGTTCGTGGAAAAACAAGTGAAGGGGTTAAACACCGAGCAGGCAAGCAGCAACGTATCGCAAAACGAGTTGTTCCAGCAAACCGTAGCAAACAGATAACAATCGTGCGAGCATCGAACTGTAAATCTTGTTAAATATTTTATTACACCGCACACATGTGCATCCTGGTTGATTATCGTAGACGCATTATCGCGTCGAACTGTTGGGTGAAACACGCGATAAGATCCCGCAACGGAGACAGACGTCGTCCTGTGTGCGACTTGGTCTCCGTTTTCTGGGCTATCGTGTGAATCACTTGGTCCTCGTAGGCGTTTCCCGGGCCACGTACAAGTACAAACGTACAGGCAGTGCAAAGATAAGGCAAATATTGGATCGCGGGAGCAAACCGAGTGGAACTTATTTAGACAACAATACATCCATTCTAAGGAAATGAATTTCCGCGTGCGATCGGCGCCCGTGAACGAGATCCTATCGACCAAAACCTCCTCTCCCGCACGTCCGATTTGCAAACAATTCCAATTCGATGGCACCCTATATTACAGGGCGTGTTTCCGTAACGGTGGTACAACCGGAAGCGAGATCATTTCTCGCACAAAAGTAAGTCAAAAGTGTACGGCAAACGCGAGGAGTATATATGTTCGTCTTTGTGATTTCAAACGTCTCATTGTTCGCGATATAATTGCGTTACGTATAAAAGGCAGGTGTACCGTCGTCAACAGAGTAGAAGTACGCGTAGAAGTTACAAAAGTGAGGATCCTATTTTATCAAACTATCCTGCTTCGTCCAACTTTCCCCTGTACATATTCAATTTTCCATCGTTAAATTATACTAAATTATATTGCGCGTCCATACAAATTTCTCGCCCCGCGATTGAAACGTAAAATCTAATAAAGAATCGGCCATCGTTGAAAAATCGAGATGCGTGCGAACACTTTCTGTAGTCACTCGGTAGAAGAACAAGACACGACCTTCGTTTGAATACGTTAATGGAAACTTCTACTATCTCTACGCGTTTCTATCAATGAACGTTCTTTCTCCCCTTTACTATGATTAACGGATAATCGAGCAGAACGAGGCGGAATGAATTAGGTCTAATTAGAAGTGGAACACGAATTTCACGGTCCAGTGACTGGCTTTCAATTTTTTTTCTTCCAATTATTCCAAACGATCGATCGATTAACCGTATGAATTTTTTTCGTAGTTATATGCAGCTGTAGTAGGCTGGATGGTCTCCCAGAAATAAAAGGAGCATACACAGAGAGACAGAGACAGACACGTAACGCGAGTCGAGTCGGTCGATGGTGTTGGATTAACAAATGGAGGTCAATTCGACCCACTTGAGTTTCTCATTAATGTTAAGTGCATTAAAGCAGTGACTTCATCCTGCGCGCATGTTGGTCGCATCATTCGGAGCGAACGTCTAAACAGAACTCGGGGCTGGGGATCATTCTGGCGAAATCGTTCCGAGCAGAAACCACACGATTTTAGATCTTCCGACTTCGTATCGGTTCGAGACGAAGTAACTCGCATTGCCGAGAGATACAAAGAACGGATAGCCACCCTGATCGAACGACATCGTCGTGCTGCAAACTAATGCCGAGACGACTAAGAAGGAACTTTGTAGAATCTCATTTCGCGATCAGTGTATACACGTGTACGCAATAAAATCATACCTATGAAATTGAATTGGTGCCTCTCCTTTACCCTGATGGAACGAGCCGCGTGTTATTCTTAAACCAATCGTTATATATATATTTACTTCCTGTCATCTAGATGTATCGTAAATAAAACCACGGAGATTTGAGAAAAAAATTTAGGATTGAAATTTATTGGCAGACTCCGATTGAAATTTATTGCCATTAATTATCTATGGAATTAATTCGACGTCTACGTGTCGCATAAAAAGGGGAAATAGAATTTATTATAGATATTAATTAGAGGAATTTAAAAGCTAGAAAGAAAAACGCAATTTGCCTCTATAATGTATGGAAATGTATCGTGTATACTCCGTTAAGACCCGGCGTTGATAGTTAAGGGTTAATAAAACGTTCGCGCTAATTGCAAAACAAGAAACAAGAATATTAAACATAATTTGGTATGTTTTACGCGTGTCCGTACGGTGCGTTACACGGAGACTTAATGTAGAGAGTAGTTAATTTGGGGAATCTGGATGACTATTTCAACACTGCTATTGCGATTATTATTTTTACGCGAGCGTGTAGCTACATCCCCGCCTGTTAAATGGAACGAGGAGAAAAGCACAGAGAAATTGAATTCCCGAGAAGCGAGCAGCGTATTCCCCTGCTTATTAATTCATTCTTCGGTTCAATGATCCGCGACCAGACTTGTACAGTCCTCGCGCACTATCCGTTGCATAATGCCGACGGCTTACGAGCAAAAACAGCAGGTCTTCGCCGATAAATCAGCCCGATACATCGTCGCGATCCAATTAGAAGGAAATTTACTGCCAATTCGTAAGGAACTGTTACACGGAGTCGCTGGAAAATTGGCAAAGGAACACCGACGACCTTACCCCTAATCGCCATCGCGTGTTTCGAAAACTAGGAAACGGAGCGCGATGCGGAGGAACTGGACCATTTCCGCCGGATCTTGCAAGCATATCGATGCGTGTTCCTCTCTTCGGGGCACAGATAAATAAATTGTTGAAGCAGAGAAACGGGACACGGCGGTAGAAAGAGAACGGTGGTCGAGAAACATCGGATCGGAGGAGCGCGTGCGCAACTTTATTGACGTTCGTCCATCCGGAGAGGGTGGCTCGATACGAACCGCGCGACGGAACAAAACACAGAGATCAAATTTTCATGGGACCCCCCGCAATCCCTTTCCCCTTTCCCTTCTCGCCCTTTTCGTTTCGATCATGCACGATTTCTCGTTGCTCCGAGTACTGACCCGCTGCGTCCGTTTCACCCGATCTGGATTTCGCCATCCCCTTCGCGTCGAGTGTCCGCCATTTTTCCACCGTGCAGTCGTTTAAGGGGAAAGTCGCCTTTCGCGAGCTGGACAATTTCAGCTGGGTGCTATCGTGAAGGAAGAACGTACCACTAAACGTGCATCGATAGTATTCTATCGTCCGTTCGGGAGAAAATTGCAAAAGCGCGTTTGCATAATTGCGTTTGCACGCGCTTAACCTTCGTAGGATCGGCTTCATACGGAAATTGACATTAACCCCTTGCGAGGCGACGATGAGTCACACTCGTTGAATATATTCTACTCCAACCCAGCGACTTTCGGTCTTTTTTTTATTTCGCCGTGCGCGCAAACTAATTACTGAACTCTTACGACGCAAGGAGAAATATACTATACTTTCCTGACCGATCTTTTACAAAAAAAGGTATACGTGTTTATCTGATTAACTAAAACGCAATAATTCTGTATCATTTTTGTCTAAAATCAGCAAACCCAGTATTACAATATTGCACACCTAACTCTGCAGTGCGTGATTTTTAAAGACCACAACGATTGGGCAACAAGAAGCACAACGACATGCCAACTCTATTTTTGTTCTAATTGTCACGAAACGTGAAGTATAAATCACCCATAAAAATACAGAGTCAATTTGAAGAGTTTATACAAAAACAACCCTCCTCGAAATTAGCAACTACGCTCACGAGGTACGCGACACGATTTAATTGAATATAATTGGTTCTGCAATGCAGGTACGGACAATAAACCTTAACAACCGTATAATACGACGAACGTTTTGTTAAGAGAATCGAAGTTTCGTAGAGCAAACTTAAACATCTTAGAGCATTCTTTTGCACCTCTGCAAAAGACTACGTGACAAGGGTTACCTTTGTTATGAGCGAAGTATAAATTTGTTGTCTGCATCGAATAAAAAGAAGCTACGTTTCAGCAAGAATATCTGGAGTATACTTGTCGCTCGATCCTACGAAGGTTAATAATTCTGTCGCTCGCGATGAAAAGAATATAATAAGAGGAGGCACGTTTCACTGAAAGAATGCGCGACCCTGTGGCCTGTGAAAAAGGGCCACGACGGGAAAAAAAGGAAGGAAGTTGCGAAAGGCGGCGTGGGTCGAGAAAGTGTTTCGGGTGGTGAAAAGAAGCCTAGCGCTTCGCGATCAAAGGTGAACACCCATTTGAAGGCAGACCTTGACTCAAAAGAAGCAAGATACGCGGTTTCACCCGGTGCCGTGCTGCGCGATGAAACGACGGGATTCCTGCGAGAGGAACTTCGTTCCGTCGACAAATTGGATTAGAAACAATGCGCCGGATACGCACGCACGGATGCGTTTATTCTTTCCGGCTTTGATGCATGCATATGAAAGCGAAGCTAATGCCGAATGAGACACGTGCGACACAGCACGTGTCCGATCTCCGCAATTCTCGGTCACTGACCTCTCTCCGCTTCTCGCAGACTTTCGATCCTTTGACCGGTTTAAATTCGCTCGCTTGCCCAGCATAAGCCTCCGCCTTAGTTATTGGGAAAGCGAGCCGAGAGAAGAGGATACATTTTAATCGAAAACTTCTGCTTCTCGAGGATTACAGTCGCGGTGGTCCGAATTGCCGCAAACTTATAGTTTCCTGGATATTAACGCTGGATTTGCGGAGCACGTAAACAAAAATTAACCGTAAAATTACCAGGACCATGAATATTATTTTTCGAATGCGTATATTAATTTACCCCCTCTCCCATCGACCCTCTCTAATTTCGAATATTTAGATACGGTATACGCATTTTTCTCCTGCACGTACATACATATATAAGCAGAATGCAACGCAGTAGTATGAATAATATTTGTTAATATCTCGAAAGCTACGAACTTTCGATGTTTCGGACCGCAACTATTGCAATCATTGAGAAAGAAGACAAACCTCCCTTGCCTTTTCCTTGCCCCAGTAACTAAACTCGTGTTCCGTAAAAATTTGAACGCAAGCCATTGGCCGAAGTAAACCCGGGGAAGAATGCAACTTTGCTCGCGAAGCTCGGAAGTGGAAGAAAAGGTTTCAGGTAGGCGCCAACAAGCCGAAGCAGGTACGCGATTTTAAAAGGCGCGCGGGTCAGGTTTGGCCTCCCGTAGCGGGTGAAATGATTCTTCTGATGCAATCTCCAAGAGGTTTTCCTTTGATATAATAGCAGCCCAGGTGTTGGATGGGTGCTGCTTTCAAAAACACGGCCCCTTTTTCTCCTACGATCGGCTCGACGAAAGCCAACACGCGTCTAGACGGATGTCGAGAAAGGCGTGACTTCAAAGAAATTTATGCACAAGCGGTGGAGTTGAAACGAGTTTAAGAGCCGACAGGCCGGTGGGTTATTCTACACCGAAGAAGATACAATTTTGCGCTCCGTTGAACTTCACCTGCACCGGACTTTGTTACGCGAATATATTCGGTCAGGCACCTGCATTGCGGCCGACACCGTGCACCATTTTTCACCGGCAACATTTGTGGCTACTCCCGGCATTTAAATTAATCTTCCGACGATCGGCTAGCAACTCTACGCTTCGCGTTTTCAACAATTCTTCTTAGACCTCGTTGTTTAACACTGGAACCACCGATGAAAAATAATTTGGAGAATTTTGCTTGCGGTGTCTCGAAACTTTTCAAAATTGTATATACCATCTAATAAGTGAAAGAAGGAACGCTGACGAAAAAATGATTACGCAAACTGTTGAAGCCATATTTCGTAACCGCGACATTAAAAAGCAGAGAATTCAACGATCTAAACTGATCGAAAAGTATTGCAAATGAAATGCAACTTGCGTCGAAGCGCGTCGATCTTTTGGTAGATTGATCGGGGGAATTTATTTCGCAGCGCTTCTCTGTTCGACTGAAGTCGAACAAGTTGCGGAGCTCGAATGGAAAAGCGAAAAATTTCGTGTCTTTCTCCCCGGAGAAAATTCCAAGCTTTCTAATCAAGCCAACTGTTGCGTAATTTATTGCGACTGATACCGAGATGAAACTAAGAAAAAGGGCTGCCGTTGATTAAAGATGGAGGAGTCGGTGAATCGATTTGCTCGCGACTCGCGATGATAGTCTAATTAGAAGGCGAGTTACTTTCTTGTTTTCTGTCCACTCGGTGGAGAGAAAGCTGCAGAACGCGGCGCAAACGTCACGTAGAGAGTACTCATGGCGGCACACTTTTCTGCTGGAAAATCGATACCGTGGATCTCGAGGATCGGGCGTGTAACTCGCGCCCCGTTTCTAGAACTTCTCGCTAGCATCAATTCTTTAAACTGCTTTTCAATCCAACATCTACGGTCGCTCGCAAAAGTCTACGCACTCCTTTAATCCGAGAAGGGCTGAGCTTTCACCGAGCCAGAAAACCCAAAGGTTGTCGAGATTCCTTTACTAAATCAAAAGTGCTTCTTCTAATTAATTAACCGTTTGAAAAAGGAAAATCGCGGAGGAGGCAAACGACCGCGTACAGTGGAGGAGTAGAAGATTAAAGAACACGCAGGATGGAGGAACAGAAAACGCAAAGGAAAGGGCAACATTAGAAATTAGTAGAAGATGATTTATATTTTTAGTTTCTACAGGCAGATGGTAGAGGGTTGCAAGATTTATAATGTCACCAAAGGGTATAAGGGTAGATTATAAGAAGACTCTAAGATTACACTATAGGGCATAGGAACACGTTCCTCCATAAGACGTCGTAGTTATAGAGTTAGAAAAACAAGAAAGTAAGATGTAAAAACGTGCACGTTGGAAACCGGAAGCCGCCTAGGCAAGGATAATATTAATTAACCCTTTGACTGCGAAAGGCATATATGCGTATGTCCATCCAGCAAATTTTATGTAACACAACATAAATTAATTTCCCAATTTACCATTATATAACGATATTTGAAAGTTTATTTTAACAGCAATGTAGCATCATTCTATTACCTTACCCTTCCCCCTCAACTATTTCGTAGATGCAAACTGTACGCGCATTTCTATTTATGCCAATTATTACTCGTAGCAGCGACGATCGCGCGGCAATAATATGGTTTGCTTAATCTTAAAGTAATCCGACAGACACTGTTCCCCGCAATTTTTATATCGACTTAGAAAAAGGGATATGTTTTGAGAGAAAGCGAGAAAGCGGAGGAAGGGATGACGAGAGGATAATACTCGTTGAAGCGTATCAATTCGGAGGTTTAGCGCAAGTAGGTGCAACGCTTGTTAATGAAACCATACGAGAGTAACGTTCGAGCGATATTGGTTTAGCCATCGAGTGAAACTGTTTGCGCGCCCGAACGAGTAGTCGAAGAAAGTGTTAACACGAGATTACTTAAACGGGATATAATATATTATCCCCTTGCCCCGGCGGAACAGCTAATAGAGCCGTAATAGTATAACATTTGCGCGTCGCGTCTCGTTCATAGAGCCTACAAAATATTCTACAACGAGTTTCATTAATGTTTCGCGGAGTCCAGAGCAGCACGCTGAATTATGCCATTAAAAGAGTGGGACAGGATGAGGTCTGGTAATTATGATTCACGCGCGAATAATATCGTAACGGTGATGACCGTAAACGATTACTTCCGTTCGCCAAGAACCGGGCGCGACTATCATCGTTTTATAAAGAGGATCGAAGAGAGTTGCGTACACACGGTGTAATAGATATCCGAAGGTAAACGCGACAATTTGAATGCGATAACTCCGGCAATCTTCCAGGGTATTCATTTACCGAGCCGCCATGCAACAGCGGCAACAACACCATCAGCAGCCGTAGCCGTAGCTTTACTTTTTTAATCGTTCAACGTGGCCGTATAAACCGGTATAACTGTACCGGAGATATCGCGTGACCCAAGGGTAATAGAAACTTCTCAATCGCGCACGTACTAACGTAATTTTCACTCGTGTACATTTATTTTTTTTTGTTCTCTCTCTCTCTGTGTGTGCGCGCGGTGTGTTTGCCGACGCCGCGCCGGGTTAAAAAGAGGCCGACAGCGAGTAAACGAGAAAGAAGCTGCCGAGAAGCTACCAAGTCCGCGACTTAAAGAGACGATTAATTCCAAGTAATCGATTTGCTGCTAACGCGCCTGTTAAATGACTGCTATTTAAATACCCTAACCAGGGTTACGCGCAGCGATGTTCGCAGGGGTCGTACAAAAGTATTCACGTACACCTGTATCTTCCCTTTTAGGGCACCAAACAAAAGACAGCGATAGTGATAGAAAATGTAAGTACATATTTAAGCATTAACCCTTTCGTCGCGATACTTCGAAATTAAAAGTGTGTTTGATGGATACTTGGATGGATGGATGGAATGTTTATTAACATCGAAACAATACGAGTACAAATATTTGCCTCCTAAAGTACCATCAACCCCTTGCCTTACGATTTCGCTTGCAGCTACGCGTGTTAAGGAAAACAATTCACAGCTTCAACTACGAGTCAGATGCAAAACATTGAAATATTCTTTTAAAGATTTAGAAGGAGTTAAAGGAATTCGATCAAACTTTGTTACAAATAATCGTAAGGTAAGGGGTTAATCGTGGTGCAATATACACGAACGATAGTGGAAATAATACTAACGTAAAAATAAGATATATATATATATAGTTAATCACTTAACGTGACCTTTTTCGAGAGGCAGCTGAACTTTCGAGTGTAAAAAAAACTGGTTACTAGGAAAAAATTTGATCGGTCTGCTGGCAATGAAAATAGTCGAAGGTGGTCGCGTTAAGTAATCCAGTATACGTCGACGCGAAAGGGTTAATAATAATTAACGCGTAGAAGCAACGCAGACGCAGAGCTGAGTGGATAATTTCTGCAATCGTTGCATCTGAAACCCGAGCTCGTTACGCGGGCTCTCGTCTTTTTTCGCGCCCCGGCGTGTATTTCGTAAATTTGTGGCCGCGTGAGCCGGAAATGATGGGAAAGACTTACTGGCACTCGTTCATGATTTCTTCCTGCGTGCGTACTTGCACGGGAGCCAGAGACTCGACGTCGGTGCCGTAATCGCGGAAGCAGGATGTTATCTTCTCGTCGAAAGTGTTAACGAGGTCCTCGAGACTGCCGCTGAAGGGGCTGAAAGTCCCCTCCTGAAGAATGTCGGTGCCATTTTCGTGCGTGGTAGCCGGCTCGTTCGCGTTACAATTCTCTCCGTAGCTCGTGTTCAAGCTCGTATCCAATAATTGTTCTACATGTAACAGATAAGACGAGAAAGCCTTCCTCATTACTCGTATTTACGTTCCACTGTGTTCCATTTAGCAACGCGTCGCCAGTCCGCAATCGATCACGGTTCGCTTTCCAACCGAATCGAAAGAAACGTAAACACCGATAGTCGTCGTATCTACGCGCAAGGAATCGTGCGGCCAATATAATTATCTGACGTTTTTTTTCTAGAAGCGTGCAAGGTCGTGTCACCGAGAAGCTTTTTCGATAGAGCAAAGAGCAAGGGTATTCGAATTAACTTTCCACTGGCAAGGTATTATTTGTGTCGTAAAACTCGAGACGGAGTCCATGGAACGGCTCAACTTTTAATTTACGTACGCGTAGGGTAAAAGCAGCGACGGATTAAGACTTTCATAGCCTTTAAGCGCTTAAAAGATTTTCAGATCCCCTTGTGCAGGGATCTCGCTTCAACGTAGCGCACAATTTCTTAATGATTTCCATAAAATAAAATTTTGTTAGATGAACCGATGAATAATCCACTTCTTCTATTTAATTTAGCATTTATTTTGAACAAAATTAGATACTTGATCATAGATATAGTTGCTGCTGTTCATTATACTTTTCGCGCAAACTATAAATTCGTATCTGAGAGAAGGCTTATTCTTTTTTGATAAAATAAATTCAACGACTCATTTATCGGTACACCTAATATGTCTCGAAATTAAAAGAACTTACAGGAAAGTAAGAAACTATTCCTCCTATCTATCTTCGCGTTACGAGGTAAATTTGTTTTAGCTATATTTATATGGTGTCCTAAGCGCGTGCTTATTTTGCTTGTTGGTCAATTCAGCCCAGGAATAAACGTTGGGAACATGGAACACCTGACTTTAAAAGCTTGTCAAAGATAGAGAATGTTGTCTTTTTTAATAAGACAAACGCAGCTGGACGAAGATGTTAATGCATAATTGTTAAGCGTGAAACAGTTCAAACGATTTCATACGATAGTAAAAGAAACTAGCAGTTTCTTACGTTTATCCTACGCGAAGAGAAAATATATTCGACGCGTTCTTTTTCTGCTTTACTTCAGCTACACGTTTTCTTAAACAAGTGTCAGAGTTGGAAGGTCCGCTGCTCCAATTTCTTGTACTTGATTTAATGCCAGGTTTACAGAACCCGTCAATTTCGCGGACTTCAGATTTCGTGTTTAAAGTTACGGAAATCAGAAATATTATTTTTAAGTAATTCGGGTTGACTTTGATTGATACAGCGACACGAATAGCTAAAGTTAGACTGCGGATTTTTCTGCATTTATGGGGAATTTAGCTGGGTAAAATGCTGCAAGATGCGCGCGATGAATTATGGCACACGTTCAACAGAAATGCAAAGTATTTGGGGGATAAAATTGAACGTGAACTTTAATTTTGAATCCGTGTTACAAAATTGGAGGTTATTAAATAAATAAATTGCCTACGTCTA
Source organism: Eucera pruinosa (assembly GCA_028830335.1). NCBI lineage: Eukaryota > Metazoa > Arthropoda > Insecta > Hymenoptera > Apidae > Eucera > Eucera pruinosa. The sequence continues at coordinate 14,529,826 of JAMYCR010000015.1, forward strand.
ATAATAAAAATGATTCGTACGCGACGCGATACGAATTCAGTGCTTAACTAATCCTAGCACACGCAGATGACAAAATAATCGTAGGACAAGGGATTAATGGAACCTGTATCCCTATCGTTGGAAGGAAAACAGAATCCGCCAAGTGTCGGAGAACTGCACCACGACAGGAGAGGGTTAAATGGTAGCCCGATATCAATTTACATCCGCCACGGATCCGAGTGTATTATCAGTTACATAAACGCGGCGGATCGTACTTTCGTCTAGACGTCATCGTCGCGTATTCAGCGGATCGAATGTGTTCGCAGGATTAAATAACGATAATTTTCGAAGGGGGGAAGCGGAGGGCGTCGATATCCGTGTACGGAGGAGGCCGGCGGCGTATCGAGGCCAGATTTCCAACGACGTGTGCTGCACTGTATCGTGAAAAGTGATACGGAGAGTTAAAGCGTCCACGAAGGATATTAGACACCAATTGTACGCATGACGTAGCCTTTTGTCGCGCGTTCGTCGCCCGAAGGTCGCTTCTTCACCGCTGCCTATGCCTGTACGCCTCTAACGGAGTAGCCGGAGAGCCACCCTCGCCGTGTTTAATTTGCACGTCCGTACGTAAAATGAGCGTGACCGCGCGTGCACGCGCGAGTTTCACGCGTTTACGCGGAGAGAAACGGGGGGGAACCTGTTTCCGCTACCGAGGAACGCTCTTTCGGTTTCGAAATTTCCGCTTCCACACCGCCGGCGACACGCTTGCAACGCCTTTTTTAGTCAACGCGAACGAGAACACACATCGCGAACGCACACCGCAACGCGACGCGAATACGTCTCTATCTTCCCGATCGTTTTCATTTCGTACGCGAGGAACTCGAACGCGATCCTCACCCACTTTCTACTGCCAAATCGATCGCCACGCGAATAAAAGTGAATCGAGAATCGTCGGCATTCAGGTTGACTCTCTGTTTCGCCCGACACAACTCGGATGTTATATTAGCCTTTGCAATTTTGCCATTTGACGCGACGCAGCTTGCAACAAAGAGAGATTCCCGACCAGGGAGCATCGCGATACTCTTTGATCCGGTGACAAGGTTACCCCGCGAGAAACGATGACGACACACGATGATCGATGGCAAATAAGGCGAGGAGAGAAAGAAACGCGAAACGTTTCGTCCCTTACCTGTCAGCAGATTCATGTTCTTCAAACTGGCCGTGTCTTCTTCCTCGAAACGTGCGAGGGGTGCCTCGAACTTCAACTCGGCGATCTTGCCCGCCATGTCCCTCATTATTGACCGTGTAGAGAAGAACCGGGAGCAGAGTCAATCACCGTGATGAAATTCGGCACCGTGCACTTGCGGTAGCGCCCCCGAGGCGCACCGTTTTCCACCGTCGATTTACGATCTTTTTTATCAGGGGTTAAATAGCGGAGGAAAAAACCGACAGACACCGAAACTTACTGCGCACCGTCCGACCCCTTCGAGACTTCGCGAACGACTGACGCAGAAGGGGCTGCCTGGAAAGTAGTGGGGGAAACCGAGAGCTCGTCGCCATGGCGACCTCTGCCGAACCGCGCCGATGTCGCCAAGAAATCAATTACACGTATATTATGCAAATTTATCGAGATCCTTTGCGTTCCACGTTGCGTGTATCTTTAACGAACAGTTTATAGCGCCTCATTATTTGAAATAGAAAATAAATTCATCGTTCCACGGATCTTTGCGTCTCGCGTTCTGACATACCGATCCTAAAATCGTTTCAAACGCCCTCTTGCATATAGGCGATGAGTTTAGAAACTATGTTGCATCATTGACTAAGAACAGGATAGACAGCTCATCTAATGCTTTTGTTTGTCACACGGTTTTGGGAGTCGTGAGCGCCATTACCATTTTCGTGTCACATCCAACGTTAACGGCAAAGCATAAAATAAACGTGCAGCGCTACAAGTGATAAGAATTAAAACTATAATATCGGTAACAATTTAAATATGGTCGGATCACAGACGAGGTACAGGATAGACCTAACCAAAATTGTTATGATGTCTACTTTTCTCCGCTAACAATTTCGAAGTACGGATGAGGTAGAGAAGGAGTTAATAGTAGAATTAGGTTTAGAATAAATGAAACAGTAACCTAGCTTTTTTAAAATATTTTGTTCAATGAACGACAATAATCTTCTCGTCGTCCAATACAATCGTGCTCCTAGTCAAACGTAAAACTAAACTGCGCGCGCACGAAACTGCACGAGACTGCGCATTCGCAATTTTTACGCGGGAAACGACTAAGTAACGGACAGTAACGGTCGACGCGTGCCGCATTAAGACGCCATTATCGATACCACGAAAAAATGCTTAGATATTGGTTCCTAATCGTTTCTTTCCCTCGAGGCTGACCTAAAATGAAAACACGGTGTGTAGCAAACCACAATCTGGCGGTTTTAATCGGATACGTGCAACGGTGCACGAAAAATACGAAATTTCGTGTGACGCGTCAAGACACCAATCTCGATGCGAATAGAAAAAAGCTTAGCTTTCGGAAGCTAAGCTCGCGACGCGAACGAAACCACCAAAAACCGAAAGTACGGAGTGGAATGGATAATAATCCAAGGTTTCATTCGTATAAGTGCCTCGGTTCGCGAAAAATACGAAATTTCGTGTGACGCGTCAAGTGTCGGACCTCGATGCGAATAGAAAAAAGCTTAGCTTTCGGAAACTAAGCTCGCGACGCGAACGAAACCACCAGAAACCGAAAGTGCGGAGTGGAGTGGATAATAATCCAAGGTTTCATACGTATAAGTGCCTCGGTTCGCGAAAAATACGAAATTTCGTGTGACGCGTCAAGTGTCGGACCTCGATGCGAATAGAAAAAAGCTTAGCTTTCGGAAACTAAGCTCGCGACGCGAACGAAACCACCAAAAACCGAAAGTGCGGAGTGGAGTGGATAATAATCCAAGGTTTCATTCGTATAAGTGCCTCGGTTCGCGAAAAATACGAAATTTCGTGTGACGCGTCAAGTGTCGGATCTCAGTGCGATTAGAAAAAAGCTTAGCTTTCGGAAGTTAAGCTCGCGACGCGAACGAAACCACCAAAAACCGAAAGTGCGGAGTGGAGTGGATAATAATCCAAGGTTTCATACGTATAAGTGCCTCGGTTCGCGAAAAATACGAAATTTCGTGTGACGCGTCAAGTGTCGGACCTCGATGCGAATAGAAAAAAGCTTAGCTTTCGGAAACTAAGCTCGCGACGCGAACGAAACCACCAAAAACCGAAAGTGCGGAGTGGAGTGGATAATAATCCAAGGTTTCATACGTATAAGTGCCTCGGTTCGCGAAAAATACGAAATTTCGTGTGACGCGTCAAGTGTCGGACCTCGATGCGAATAGAAAAAAGCTTAGCTTTCGGAAACTAAGCTCGCGACGCGAACGAAACCACCAAAAACCGAAAGTGCGGAGTGGAGTGGATAATAATCCAAGGTTTCATACGTATAAGTGCCTCGGTTCGCGAAAAATACGAAATTTCGTGTGACGCGTCAAGTGTCGGACCTCGATGCGAATAGAAAAAAGCTTAGCTTTCGGAAACTAAGCTCGCGACGCGAACGAAACCACCAGAAACCGAAAGTGCGGAGTGGAGTGGATAATAATCCAAGGTTTCATACGTATAAGTGCCTCGGTTCGCGAAAAATACGAAATTTCGTGTGACGCGTCAAGTGTCGGACCTCGATGCGAATAGAAAAAAGCTTAGCTTTCGGAAGCTAAGCTCGCGACGCGAACGAAACCACCAAAAACCGAAAGTACGGAGTGGAATGGATAATAATCCAAGGTTTCATTCGTATAAGTGCCTCGGTTCGCGAAAAATACGAAATTTCGTGTGACGCGTCAAGTGTCGGACCTCGATGCGAATAGAAAAAAGCTTAGCTTTCGGAAACTAAGCTCGCGACGCGAACGAAACCACCAGAAACCGAAAGTGCGGAGTGGACTAGATAATAATCCAAGGTTTCATACGTATAAGTGCCTCGGTTCGCGAAAAATACGAAATTTCGTGTGACGCGTCAAGTGTCGGACCTCGATGCGAATAGAAAAAAGCTTAGCTTTCGGAAACTAAGCTCGCGACGCGAACGAAACCACCAAAAACCGAAAGTGCGGAGTGGAGTGGATAATAATCCAAGGTTTCATACGTATAAGTGCCTCGGTTCGCGAAAAATACGAAATTTCGTGTGACGCGTCAAGTGTCGGATCTCAGTGCGATTAGAAAAAAGCTTAGCTTTCGGAAGTTAAGCTCGCGACGCGAACGAAACCACCAAAAACCGAAAGTGCGGAGTGGAGTGGATAATAATCCAAGGTTTCATACGTATAAGTGCCTCGGTTCGCGAAAAATACGAAATTTCGTGTGACGCGTCAAGTGTCGGATCTCAGTGCGATTAGAAAAAAGCTTAGCTTTCGGAAGTTAAGCTCGCGACGCGAACGAAACCACCAGAAACCGAAAGTGCGGAGTGGAGTGGATAATAATCCAAGGTTTCATACGTATAAGTGCCTCGGTTCGCGAAAAATACGAAATTTCGTGTGACGCGTCAAGTGTCGGACCTCGATGCGAATAGAAAAAAGCTTAGCTTTCGGAAACTAAGCTCGCGACGCGAACGAAACCACCAAAAACCGAAAGTGCGGAGTGGACTAGATAATAATCCAAGGTTTCATTCGTATAAGTGCCTCGGTTCGCGAAAAATACGAAATTTCGTGTGCCGCGTCAAGTGTCGGATCTCAGTGCGATTAGAAAAAAGCTTAGCTTTCGGAAGCTAAGCTCGCGACGCGAACGAAACCACCAGAAACCGAAAGTGCGGAGTGGAGTGGATAATAATCCAAGGTTTCATACGTATAAGTGCCTCGGTTCGCGAAAAATACGAAATTTCGTGTGACGCGTCAAGTGTCGGACCTCGATGCGAATAGAAAAAAGCTTAGCTTTCGGAAACTAAGCTCGCGACGCGAACGAAACCACCAGAAACCGAAAGTGCGGAGTGGAGTGGATAATAATCCAAGGTTTCATACGTATAAGTGCCTCGGTTCGCGAAAAATACGAAATTTCGTGTGACGCGTCAAGTGTCGGACCTCGATGCGAATAGAAAAAAGCTTAGCTTTCGGAAGCTAAGCTCGCGACGCGAACGAAACCACCAAAAACCGAAAGTGCGGAGTGGACTAGATAATAATCCAAGGTTTCATTCGTATAAGTGCCTCGGTTCGCGAAAAATACGAAATTTCGTGTGACGCGTCAAGTGTCCGATCTCGATAGGATTAGAAAAATGCTTAGATTTCGGCGTCTAAGTGCGCGAGTTCAACGAAACCGGCAAAAAACGAAAGTGCGGAGTGCAGTGAATAATAATCCACGGTTTCGTTTGTATATTTGCATCGGTTCGCAAAATAAAGGGAAGTTCGTGTCACGCGTCAAATCTCCGATCTCAATAGGATTAGAAAAATGCTTAGATCTGGGCTTCTAATCGTTTCCTTCGGACGACACTGTCAGAAATGAAAGTGCGGAGTGCAGTGGTTAGTAGTCAATCGGTTTTATTCGGATACGTGCGTCGAGTCGTAAAAGATATAGAATTTCGTGTGACGCATTGAGACGCCCAATCTCGATACGTTTAGAAAAGTGCTTTAGAAAAGCACTTCGTTTAGAAAAGCTGCGTGAACATTTTCAAAATCCCTGCATTGTCATGATCGGTGAACCTTCCTCTTTAAAATGCTTTTTGTTTCACCTAAGTCCGACTTTCGGTTGCCGAGATATCATCGTTTAAAGACGAGTTTAATTTTTTCCCGCTATTCTCGGCCTCCGCGAACTGACCTACTTCTCAACCACCTTCACCATTCGTAGTATTACGCAGGTCAGTTTTACTATGTTTACTATGTCATTCGTTACTCCGCGCGCACTATCCATAATAGTAAACTTTAAACGGCCATATCTCGCGAAAGAGTTGAGATATCGACGTGAACCGGAAATCAAATTAAAGGGCACATTTTCCTCTATCTCCAGAATCATCGGCTCTCCATTTTTCACGATCGCAAGCGTAGTTACGGAACAAAGAACGTGGGGGGTGTAGGAACTTTTTTTTGAGGAAACTACGAATCCAAAATTCTTGAAACTTGGTGAGAGGTTGAGTGCTTGGAAGAGTAGCTATCTAAGAGCGCGCGGCGATGTTTCCCTGCTATATTGGCAAGGGGGGAGGGGTCATGTGACTCTCCTTCTTTGGATCACGCGTGAGAAGGACCGTTTTCAATTCATCACAATTTTTCTAGTACAATACGACAAGATTTAATTATTTATATATCTTTATTATACGTTTGCGCTCTCAGGAATTTATTGTAACAATGAATACAATACGTTATACATTTCGCGTAAATAAGAGACACCGTTGCTGTAGCACGGTGTTAGTTTTCGATATAGAGATACATTATACTGGTGAAACGATTAACTTATGCTTTGCACATTTACGTGGCATTACGCGTACAGGCACCGAAATGTAATTTTTTAATGATTAACGATTAGAAAGATGATTAGATCTCGAGATCTAATCGCGAGGGTGCAACGATGTAGGTTTTGCAACGGTATTTTTCTATAACAAACGCTCGACGAACAACGCGCAATATAAACGCGAGGCCTCCACGAAGGGCGCTAATAGAAATATGAAAAAAGAGCAGCCCCAAAGAGTGCTAAACGAAACGGAATTGAGCAGCCAGAAGGGTCACTAAAAAATACCAATGATCCACTCGTAAACCCGATGAACGCGTGAGTGAAACATTGTTTGTTTCTCGCAACGCTAATATACTATGTTTACTAATCAAAGAGCAAATTCAACAAATCAATCGCGAAAGGTGCTTCGTTTTACTGCAAAGGCTACTTTACTCGACTCAACTTCAATCAAAGAGGAAAGAAAAAGACAACGTCGCGCAAGCGTCCAGCCCTGGACGCTTCGTTGACCCTGTAACGCAACGCTAATAAATAATAACGACTAATCTATGCACCTATTCTTCTTCAAAGCGCAACACTAATAGCGAAAGTGCAGCGTGCCCAATGCACGGCTGCCGTTGACTCGTCCATGGTCCATCGATGACTGAATTCCACTTTCTCAGTGGAACATCGTGGGCTTTTTTATCATATACGCAACGCTACGTGCAAAACGCGATCATTTCGTGGCGCAACGCTAACTGCAAAGCTAAACACGCGCGATGCAAATGTGTCGCAACTCTAACATTTTAATTCATTCAATGGAAGCTACTATTTTCGTGTAACGGAAGCTGCTCCGACTAATCGCGGTGTTTACAATTAGAAGACGCGATCGATATTATCGCAACGCTATCAAATATATTACGATGCTAATCACAATCAAATTGTGGAACGCGATACTAAGAAATGCTAAGAATACGCGCAACATTTCATACGTCGCAACACTAAATCAATCGCGATAATCGTATCTTCGCAACGCTAATGCAAACTCGTGACTTTTTCATTCGCAACTCTAATATCACCTCGCGCTTTCTTTGATCCGCAACGCTATGTCAACCCGTGCGTATGTTCTCGCAACGCTACGTAAAAAAGTACGCGGAGCCCAGATGTGGAAGTTGAAAACACTACGCATGCAAATCTAATAACGAGTACAGTGACAATGTAACAAGAGTAATGACCATCCATTCTTTCGTAAACCGAAAAAATGAACAGCCATTCGTTGCAGCCCTCTTCGTGACAGTTTGTCGGGCCTCTTCTTTTCTTCGGGCGCCATGCCCGCAGGGACATGAATTTAAGCTCGAGGTTCTCGAAAAGCAACCCAGAAAGAGACTCAAAAAATGGAATAAAAATGCATATCGAAGAAGTTAAATAGCACGCAGACGACCAATGACTCTGAGAATTCTAAGAAACTAATCTAAGAATTCTCAGCATCCTTGTTCGTGCAAACGTGCCGAACCTCGGCTGACAATGAGTATATACGTTCGTTTCGTGCAGATCGCGACCGCGTCCGCGTGACGATTCAAGATCGCCGGATTCGAAAGATCGACATTGGCAAAGACCGGAAATGACCTGCATTCTCCAGGTCAGATCAGCTCGCCGTCGATGTTCAAATCAGATTCCCTGAAACAGGTTGACACGCGACCCCCCGTTAAATATGAAACTCGCGACCCGAGACCATATGTCAACCTGCCCGGCCCTACCTACTTAAAATTAACACACATTCCAGAAAGTATACTACCTACCTACCTAATGCTATATTTAAAAATGGCAAACAAGCACACAAACACAGGCATACACCCCACCCCCCACCCAGCGGATCACACGCATACCGCCCGGGTGCAAAAGCCTAAACTAGGGAGTAACGTCCCGGGACGCCTCCGACACCCGAGTTCAACATACATCTCACACACACTCTAAAGTAAAAAAAAATCCTGAAATCGTCTAACGTGGGTAGCGACCATTGCGTATTATATGATTTCAAGCGTATGCAACTAGGCATATTCGAATATACTTCGAGCATTTCGCGAACAAATTTACGTCGATGGCAAACGTGTCAATCGATATATATTTTAAGCATTTATCAAACATGAAATTCGATAGGAAAATTGTCAGATATACTTTAAGCATTTATCAAAGAATTCAATACGAAAACCGAGAGATGCCTTTGCAATAAATGGTTCATTGCTATTATTGCAAATATAATGGAGACTATTGGTATCATTGTATTAAAGAATAAATTGACTGAAAAGTTAATCAAGATTATGAAAAAACGACGCAAGTCCACAGCCTAACCACACACACACACACACAATGTGGAAACGACGTCGCGCACGATACGCTACCCACGATCAGTCGCCACATAAATATCAAATATCAAAATAATAAAAAAAATGATCGTGCCACGTGCTTTTCACCCGCTCAAGTAGCACCTGAGCACGTAAGCGGGATCCCGGCAAAACGGCACGAACCGACGCTGAAAATCCTAGCTAAAAAACTTGTCGACATTCGTAATCGGCTGACGGACTGTGACTCTACTTTTCCAATGCGTTTAAAGCAAACAGACTCTACTTGTTACATTGAAAAGAAGCTACGTTACTTGCAAAAGAAGAAAGCGAGAAAACTCTAATGCAACGTGAATTTAAATACGCGAGGCTGAGAATAAGAAACGCGAACAAGTGACTCTAAATTAATGTTAAGAATATTAAATTTTAACAAGAGACTCTAAATTGAAGTTAAGAATACGATGATAAAATAGAACAAGGGACTTTAACGTGAAATTTTGAGTGCAATCCCTTGGGCGATTCCCTTATCAAAACGTCGTTACTTTTAACATAACATCGCGTTAAAGTTTGCGACATCGATTTGGAAGTCTACCCATCGCGAAATGTCTTCTTGCGCATTTTATTTGGCATCGTTTTTGTACGAGAAAAGAAAAATCTACCGTGTCTCTGTATCTTAAATCGAATTGAAGCTACTGTAAACCGCGAAGCAATATATTGCTCAATTCTTTTGCGAATTACGATTCAAGCAAGGAACTCTGATACAATATTACGCGTACACCTGCGTGTACTCAAATAGCAATGCAAACACATTTCCTCATTACTATTGTGCAATGAGTAAATCCACAAATATAACTAAAATCTATAACGTGCTCAAACATACGAGCATTCCACTTTAATAAATATCTTTGTGGAATTTCTGTTGACTCTACTTTTAAGTGCATCGATATTTAAAAAGAAGTTCCTACTAAGTGACTCTACAATTGACTCGAATTCTTTTATTAGCATATGAAAATATTTAAAATCGCGAGCGCAAGAAGACCTAGCCTCGTCTAATAAATACAATACATACAAGAAATAAAAATGATACACGGGTATACGATCGGATACCCGTGGTCACTGTACTCGTTTATGCAAAATCTACGTATACAACCAGTCACCCGTGCCGATTCGGACCTTTCGTCCTCGGCATGATTGAGTGACCGGAGGAATTCAAAGTGCATGCGACTTACCATTAGACGACTACGCTGTCATCTGCTGCAGCCAGGCGGATGGCAACCTGCTGTCATCGTCATCTAGCGAAGCCGTGAAGTCGTGGAGTCGTGAAGCCTTGAAGTCAACGGCATGGAAAATGATGTCGCGAGGCCGTGAAGCTGCGATGCCATGTCCTGTGGTCCCAAGGACAAGAAGATCTGTGGAAGACCTGTAACAGAGAAAAGACGACGAGAAGATTACAATTTATTCTTCGAGATATTGCTTATTGATTATTTGACAATCTTGAGATTAAAGACGTGCAAGTTTAACAAATTTTATATTTTTAAATCACTCTATTTCTTAGTTCGACAAAAATGAAATAGCAACGTGGAACTCTACAAATTTTTAATAGATTCTATATCTTTTAATTCGTAAAGATAAACGTTAATTGCAAAGATACTTACATGGTGGACTTCAGAAGCCCAGCGAGATCGTCTGCCAACAGCCGAAGAGTGACTCTAATACCGAATACTATTACTTACATAAAAAAAAGGGAAAGTAAAAGACTAGGCAACCGCGTAAATATATTCGGCGAGCAAACACTGACTCTACTTTCGCGAGTAATTTTTATAAATGAATCTAATTAGAGCAGCTGTGCTCTTAAGCAAATCAAATATCGTTCGACGGCAAACACTGATTCTACGATCGCATTGCGCGCGATCACAAAGTGCTGAAAGAAATGCTTATTTAGTAGGAGGGGGGAAGGGTAAGAAAGTACACAACACAAGAAATATATTCTATTATTCTTATTCTTGTCGAGCGTCTGTTTGCGAATACCGTTGCTCTGGCGTGATTAAACGATATTAATGTCTCAATATGAAATGAAATTCTAGAATTCTAGTTGTACGATTTGTATGCGCGACGCCTGTATTATACATGTACGCTACGAATGTTCGCGAATTGGAATCGAAAAGTTCGTTCAACTCGCGCTTCCTAAACGTAAGCCGCGTGGCCCCCCCCCCCCACCCATCAAATTCTCGCAAATGCTCGCGTAAATAAAGGTTCGAAATGAAAATACAGGAGTGGGGCGAGAGACACGCGGCGCGTTTCCGGCGACAGTTTTTGCGTGTTTACAACTCGAATAATTCGTGGAAATAAGAAACGCGTTTAGAAAATAATGCTGTACTACACGGCGAAACTCGCGACCGAAATACAATGAAATAAGACCCGACGTGTAGTAACTGTACTATTGTTAACAAGTTTTCAACACGTCCATGATGAAACGGAATAAAAAAATAACGAAAAACCACGAATGATTCTAAATTCCGCCCTGCCTTCGTTCACGTTGGTTACGAAATATAAATGACTCGAAATAACTAAACGTACGAACAAACAAAAAAATTAATAAATGTGAATCCATGTGTATGTTACCACGCGTTAGCGCAACGTAAATATTACCATCCACCGCTTTAGCCTCTCGAATTACCAACCAGGTATCTATAACAAAAAGAAGAATGCAAATTTTAAATAGATTAGTTAAAATAAAAGGCAGCAGTAATTCAAGGAAGGGGAGGAAGTTAATTAAGAACAAAGAAAAAGAAAAAAGAACAAGGTATCGGAACGTTGAGAATTGTTAAGTTAATAATCGTCTGTTATTTGTTGTTACGAATTAGCAGTAAATGACGCGACGTTGATTAAACAATGCTACTAGATTCAGGATGGAGGGAAATGGTACGGAGGAAATAGTGGTAGAGGGGATACGCACCGTACGATTACGGATACACAACCTTCCTGTACGAAACTCGAAATACTACTGACCCGCCGCGCTCGCCGAGCTCCAAGAGTGGGGGGACGCTATACGGTTGCTCGGCCCGTGTCACGCAGATCATTCGAATTTCGAGTTACATATTTGTATTGATATTACGATCAAAGGAATATTCCTTCGGTACGAAACGAAGACCATCGATAGATTAATATATTTCAAATCTTATATGTATTATATTTAATGCTATTTAATGCTTTACTATACATAATGCTATTTAATGATTTATTATACTTAATGCTATCTACAGGCACGACAAACTAAGTCACACGAGCACGAAACTAACAAATCTTCAACGTAGATCATATTCGTAACAGTCTAAATCATACGATACACAGGTCTCTAATCGATATTAATACAATATTAAAGTAGAAATGCACAGCGTGCAAAATATTAACACGGTCAAAGATACGTGTAATATGCATTTGGAAATCGAAGTCGATCACTCTTGCAAACTGGTATCTGTAAGATGTAATCTAAGATCGAAGCATGTAAACGAAAGTCTAAGGTAAAATATAAACTAAAATATAAAGGTTACACGTTAATGCGTAGTTCTTAGCTTGGTATCGTTTTCGAAAGACGTTTCATTCTTTGGAAAACGGTACCAATTACCAGGTCTCACCACGAGGAGGTGACTACGCGCCGAGACCCGCCGAAAGCCATTCTACGCCCTTAAAGTTTCTCGAAAAAACTTTAAGAGAACATAGAATGGATTTCGGTTCACAAAACTGTACAACGATGCTTAACCCTACTGTTGTATTCTGTTTCTAAGATACGCTTTTCTAACTTGGAGCCGACGTACGAATGATAAGAGACTCTACTGACACTTTGTTACAAAGTTAGTGTCTTGCAAAGAGGAATATAACGCGCGAAACTAAGCTCTACTTTACTGTACGCAACGCTAAGCAAATAGATAAAATCGCGAGCAAAGCAAACACGCACTCCCATGCGCGACAAAACCGTATACTCGCGCGCTCTATCATGCGACTCGCACTCAGCCGAATCGAAAGCGAAATTCGAACGCGACTTACACGAGTCTAAGGAATCGCTTTCGAGACCGAGATGAAGTTGCGCTGCTCCGCGGAGGAAATAGCGGCCTAATAGTCGGATCGCAAGAAACTAAACTTTGAGGGCAGTAGCGGACCACTGATGCCGTCTGAACGAAGACGTATCCCCTGCGACAAACAGAAGGCCATACTGCGTACCCGCGGTAAAGATGCTTACGATCCAGCCTACAGGGCCTTGGTCCCCTATCGGGCACTTTCGATAGGGGCTGCAAATCCTCGCATTGCAAACGCCGCTCCAACTCGACTCGAAAGCGATCTCAAAGACTCGAGGCGCGAACGAACGTTGATCGCGATTCGGAATGAGATTGAAATCGTATGACAGAACGACTTACCAAGCATAGAGTTCGATCGTGCATGACTACCCTCGAACAGCGCGCCTGTTTGAGAGCGAGTGCGTGGAGAATGAATATCGTGTACTGTAAAGAAAAGTTAAGGCTTTTTCGCTCCAAGTTAGGTAGCCGTCGTAGAACAAAATACATGCACAGTAATCGAGGTACACGTTACTTTGACTAGATGTAAGTATCGATACGCTTTTCCAACTTACAGCCATATTACGAACAGCAAATATAAAAATCGCGAGCAAAGTAAAAACAATTCACTATCTCTCGAAAGAACCAACGAGTTTCGCGACGCTCTCCCATGCGCAACAAAACTCTACACTCGCGCGCTCTATCACGCGATTCGCACTCACGTCGAATCGTAAGCGAAATTCGAACGCGACTTACACGAGTCAAAGAAAACGCTTTCGAGATCGAGGTGAAGTTGCGATGCTTTGCGGAGGATCTAGCACAGGCTAATAGTCGGATCGCAAGTGCCCCAAACCCTAATGGCAGGAATAAAGTACAGAGCCAGCATTACCTAGAAACTACTGCAGCTGCAACATAGGGTTACCAAACCCTTACGTTCCAGCCTACAGGCCCTGACCCCCTATCGAGTACCTGCGACAGGGGTTGCACAATCCTCGCATCGCAAACGCCACCGCACCTCGACTCGAAAGAGATTTCAACGACTTCGAGGCGCGAACGAACGTCGCGTACGATTCGGAATGAGATTGAGATCGTATGACAGAACGACTTACCAAGCATACAGTTCGATTGTCCATGACTACCCTCGAACAGCGCGCTTGTTTGAGAGCGAGTGCGTGCGAGGATCTCGAAGGGATCAAGCGATTGCAAATTGATAAACGCGAGCAAGAGTGGGATGATGGATATTATGTACTGTAAAAGGGAAGTTGAGGCTTTTTGGCTGCAAGTTGGACAGCGATCGTTGTACAAAATTTACATTGACTAAATATAAGTAGCTTATATGTACTTAAAATTAGACGCACGCCTCCCACGATGAATCTTCTTTCGATGACTTCCCGTTGAAGATTATTCTTAAAGTATTTCTTAAAGGTACTGAATATTTGCGCGAAAAATAATCTGTTTCTCGAAGAAACTTTAACAGTACGTAGAATGAATTTCGGTTCACAAAACTGTACAACGATGCTTAACCCTACCGATGTATTCTGTTTCTAAGACACGCTTCTCCAACTTAGAGCCATATTACGAAAAGCAAGAGACTCTACTGACACTTTGTTAAAACGTTCGTGTCTTGCAAAGAGGAATTTAATACGGTAAACTAAACTCTACTTTGTACGCAACGCTAATTCTTTTAACATTCGCCCGGAAGTGGGCGATGAAAAGCAAATATAAAAATCGCGAGCAAAGCAAACACAATTTACTATCTCTCGAAAGAACCAACGAGTCACGAAACGCACTTGCATGCGCAACAAAACTTTATACTCGAGCGCTCTGTCATGCGACTCGCACTCAGCCGAATCGAAAGCGAAATTCGAACGCGACTTACACGAGTCAAAGAAATCGCTTTCGAGACCGAGGTGTAGTTGCGCTGCTTTGCGGAGGATCCAGCACAGCCTAATAGTCGGATCGCAAGAATCCCTCTACATCGAGGGCAGTACATAATGACCACTGATACCGTCTAACAGAAAGTTAACATTACGTTAACCCCAGCAGCAAACAGAAGGCCGCACTGCGTACCCGAGACAGAGATGCGTACGATCCAGCCTACAGGGCCTTGCACCCTTATCGAATTGCTTCGATAGGGGCTGCAGATCCTCGCATCGCAAACACCGCTGCACCTCGACTCGAAAGCGATTTCAACGATTCGAGGCGCGAACGAACGTCGATTGCGATTAGGAATGAGATTGAGATCGTATGACACAACGACTTACCAAGCATACAGTTCGATTGTCCATGACTACCCTCGAACAGCGCGGCTGTTTGAGAGCCAGTGCGTGGCGAGAATCTCGAAGGGATCGAGCGATTGCAAGTTGATGAACGCGAGCAAGAATGGGATGAAAGATATTATGTACTTTGAAAGAGAAGTTAAGAGAAGTTAAGGCTTTTTGGCTCTAAGTTGTCGAGCGATCCTAGAACAAAATGCATGCACAGTAATCGAGGTACAAAATACTCTGACTAAATGTACGTATCTTATTCTAACTTAGAATTAGACGCACGCATCCCGCGATGAATCTTCTTTCGCTGATTTCTTGTTAAAATTCTTGTTAAAATTCTTGAATCTTCGTGACGAAGTTACGCTGTTAAAGTGCAATTAGTAGTACACGCAATAAATTAATAAAAGGCAAAAGTAATTAATAGAATAGAATGTAGGTACAAGAAACGAGAAATAAAGTAAAATGTTAGCAGAATAAAATGTAAGCAGAGTCACATTTAAACGGAATGAAATATATAAATTATTAGAAGTCAAACGTAATTAATAGAACAGAATGTTGATACAACGAAACAGAAACAAAGTAAAATGATAGCAGAATAAAATATGAGAAGAATAACATAAATAAAATGAATAATAAATAGAATAACGTAATAAAAGTTAGTGGGTAGCACCTGCAATACAATCATACATGCACAGATATATGTGTATCAAACGTAATGGGTTGAATTTAATCTTGAGTCTAAGAGAAATTAGTAGTAGGTGGGTGGTGGGTGGTGGTTGGTGGGTGGTGGGTGGTGGGCGGTGGGCGGTGGGTTAGCCCCAGTGGTCATCTCTGGTCATCATCTAGCTAAAAAAGTGAATCTGTGATATACAGATTCGATCCGATCCCTTCGGGAGCACCTGCAACAATAAGAGTGCGCGTCGCCCTTCCGCTGCTTATATAGACGAGGAGATGTCACGTGACTCCCCTTCTTCGGATCACGCGTGAGAAGAGACCTTTCTCAATTTTTCACTAGTCTTCTAGTACAATATGATAAGATTTATTAATTTTTATATCTTTATTATACGTTTGCGCACTGAGGAATTTATTGTAACAATAAATACAATGCGTTAAACATTTCGTTACGTAACAGCGTAATATTAAAATAATTTAAAGAGTATACGAGATACACCATGAGATTGATTTGTTAATGCTTTTTAATTCGCCGATATTGTAAATGGTCGAACGTATATATAAAACTGTATATCCAACCATATTTAAATTGTTACGGATATTATAGTTTTAATTCTTATCACTTGCAGCGCTGCACATTTATTTCATGCTTAACCGTTAACGTTGGACGTGACACGAAAATGGTAATGGGGCTCATGAGCCCCAAAACCGTGTGACAAACAAAACCATTGGATGAGTGGTCTATCCTGTTCTTAGTCAATGGTCGGATATACAGTTTTACAGAACATTTACAATATCGGCGAATTAAAAAATCATTAATAAATTAATCTCATGGTGTATCTTGTAGTGTTTAAATTATTTTAATATTACGCTGTTACACATGGCATGAACGTGTGACACGAAGTCCCATAAGATGATAGGTCTATCCTGTACCTCGTCTGTGGTTGCATTGTAATTGTCGACGTTGATAAAGTAGCGATTATCGTCGAGCGATAAAGAAGCAGAGCTGCATACTTTTCTCGCATGATACGGCTGCACGCAGTTGCGCAGCGAATCGAATTCAAATGTAATCATCGAAAACTGCGCTGGAAACCTTCGAACTCTTCAAATATTCTACGTAACGTCTAAATGTTACGAAATAAACTTCTTAAAGGAGTATCAATTTCGGAGGGAGAATAAAGAGTACGAGTAATGCAAGAAGCTAAGATGATTTAAATATATAATTAGCGAGCAGATTGTAATTACGGGAACCCCTTTTCACGCATATTATTTCATTTTTTTTGCACGGGAATCGTTCTCCGGTTTCGCGTAATCGCGATCGCAAGTGGAATTCATTGGAAAAGTATCGAGATAGATTCTAGCTGCTTCGAAAGCCACGCCTCGTTCATTTTCTAATAAACAATGTAGCGCGTTTCAGCTTCGTGTATATGATAATGTAACATAGCCTTGCCGGAGCGTGCGGAGCAATTACGCGTGGGAGGAATTCGCTGCTTGAAGGTCTGTTTTTGACATTTCCTAAGCGACATGATCTTTCGCTGTCCCGGTGCCCTGCTTCTTGTCAACTTCGTGTCGTATTACATTAGCATTTTGTTCGTATTTCTCGAGCAAAATAAAATTCGGCACAACGTACGCCGGAGAACCGAAATTTTCTTCTCGAACGAACGATTACGCGCACCTATGTTTATTTAATTACGCAGAAGAGCTGAAATTTCTCTCGTCGCCTGTAATCGTATGCAACTATGTCTCCGCGAGATTTATTTCACCACGTGGGAGTGTTGCAAATTTTTTCTCTCGATCCATAATCACGCGCAAGTATGTTTGCCCACTACTAAGATTTATATGCTACACGACAAATCGGAACAAAGTAATCGAATTCGGGATAAATAGGCGTCTATTGTTCTCCGAATCGTCCATTAAGCAACGAAGACGAGGAGTAAAAATGCGATGCAATTAACACCTGCAACGTTTTTATGCGAAGCTCGTATATTGGGCGAGCGTGCAGGGCAACTGGTGTAATAATGTTGCAGAGCCATGTTTGCGGGTCGTGCGAAGAATGTAAAAAGAGCGGTGCAATGGGGGATTGTAGTTAACCTCGACGATATCGTAAATTGCATTGTCAGCGGGAGGTGGCGATTAATAATGGCAAGGAACAAGATTTTTCTGGTACGCAATCTGGATGGTACCGAGTGGCAGATTATACATACGTTTCAGAAATGCTGAATCTAACGCGTGCTGTTAACCGTTTGCCCTACAATAACGAGTTACACACGTTCTACGAATTATGACACAGGTTAAAGGAAAAATGCCTGCATACTAAGGATCAAATTTCGGTTCGAACGTTAATTTCAATTTTTTATTACAAGATTGGATGTTATTAAAGGAACATTAAGCGTACAATATTCAAACGACTTGTACGTGACGCGATAGAAAAATAGTAGTCAACCAATGGTAGCCTAAGTGGGTAATAAAATAATAGTAGGGCAAGGAGTTAAGCCGTCGCCTCGATTAAAGGGTTCCTCTTAGAAAACTTATGTATGTAGGGTAGGATAGCGTTCCTATAATTGGCACTTCAATTCGTTCATTTAATAGCAAAGTAATGTACGAAGACGCGTAAATAAAGAAATTTTCATACCAATATTTGCACTTCGATCTTTGCGTAACAACGCATAGGCATTGTATACATTCGTTTACGGTTAATATTCGAAACGAAATATTACGAGTATAAATGTGGCGTTGAACATTGAAACCTGACCAATGTAATTATAAAGCGTGGAACTGTCGTAATTCAGTAAAGGCGCGACGTTTACTACACATCTTGTATCCAGTAAGCGAACCAGCGTATTAATATACGTAAAACGTATCTCTATTTAAACGAGAAGTTTCCAAGTGACAGTGCGAACGACATTTGACTTTGTTCTACATTTTCAATTGCACAGTATTTCACTGATCATATTTGTACGCGTAAAAAAATGTTCGTGAATAAAGGAGCGGTTGAACAATATTATGACGAGAAACTGAGATAATTTTCAAGTTTTTTTTTTTATTTATTTATTTATTTTATTTTACGGGTTTTGACCCTTTGGTAAACAAAAAGTACAAGCATAGAAAAATAAAGTATTACAGAAAAAAAAAAGAAAGAAAAATATTACAAAAAAGAAAAAGAAAAGAAAGAAACCGAAAAGAAAAAAAATTAAAAAGATAAGTCATAGGAGGAAAGAGAACGCAAAGCATTGTGTCTAAAAGTGATGAGAGAAGAAGAGAAATCTAAAGAAGAGCAAAATTGATTAACATTAATAAAAATTCTATTGAGACAATTAAACTGACCATAAACCGTCCTATGAGCTTCCGTTCGTAAAATAAGATGGTGTCTAAGAGATGGCCGAGATGTATTTAAATAAAATTTTGATAAAATATCCGGACAGCGTGAAAGACCATTAAGTATTTTAAACACAAAGATAAGGTCAAAAACAATTCTGCGACGTTCGAGAGACATTATGTTAAGAACGGATAATATAGGCGAGTAGTTATGATCAAGTTAAACGTGTTCCGAAACAGATAAATAAAGTTACTTAAAGCGCGAACCTTAAAGCGGCGGTACGTGGTACATCTTACCCTAGGTGTTGCTGTAACAGAAAAAAGGGAGAACGGGAGTCCGAGGAAAATTACCGAGAAGAATTTCCGAGCGAACGATTTTTAGCTTTACCTCTCGCATAAGTTTATCTGGATAATTGACCGCGCGATCGTTTTTCAAGTATCTGTAATGGAGCCGATGTTTGCAATTAAAAAACGGATCTCGGCATGAAAGATTCATGACGCGCGCGATTTGCGAGAAGAAGAAATATTGCTCGCCGTATTGGCGGATGTGCCGTGATATCGATTGTACTCGAAGCAACGTTCCTCTTATGCGGAATCAAATAAATCAACCAATTGAGGATCATTTCTTTTTGACGTAACATTGTCTTTGCCCTTTCCTTCGCTCAATTTGCATCGGTGAATTTTGGTTTTCAACGTTGCAATTATGCACGAGACACCAGGGATTTGCACTATACTTCTTTCGTCCCTGCTTCTTCTTCCATTCGAGCGCTAAAACTTTCCAAAGTTCGAAGAAATGTCAGACGAAACGTTGCGTTAAGGCAACGTTGATTCTTAGTGGGTTAATGCTTGCTTAGCGAGAACCGCGACGCATGGAGAAATAAAGTATAGAACAAACAAAATTGCCCTGCGAAAGATAAACAATTAACCCTTTCGCTGGGGCGAAGATGGCCGTGAGCGTTCCGAAGCCATTCAAAACGATTCGACGCAAAATCAAAATTGCCACGGAGATGTTTACCGGGAATACTCGCAAAATAATTGGCAGCGCAAATGGTGAACCCAGCAGCGAAAGGCTTAACCCGTTAGAATTTATCCAAGCGAGAAGTAATTGCCCTAAAACAAATTCCCTCGCGACGTCAACACGTTACATAAGTAAATAACGCCTGTATCATTATGCCAGCCGCGATAGAACGCGTACAGAATCAATTATGTTAAAGCGCAATCGGTCATTTCGCTGGCGTGATTTGTTCACGTTTGCTCGGCCTGTTTGCGTTTCAATGCCGATTTACAATCCATCAACGCGAAGCGGGTACGCTGGGATATCGGCCCATCGATAACTTTTAATTGATTTCATCGATACAGAACGTATGCGTCCCGATGGAGTACCTAGATTGCTTTATAATTGCAACCGTGGAAACGGTAATTGCAAACAGCCGTCATAATTATACGTGGCGAATGGCTACCGCTGATTAGCGGTTCGTACAATATTTACCACTTATGCATCTGTCATATTTTGCCGCACTTTTATCCAGCTGCATCAAGGCGATCGCGATACACGCCTGCAGTCGCGATAAGCCAATCGATATCGCTGCATTATATCCAAGCATTGGATCATCTTTTTTATCTCGAAGCTAAGAAAAACGGGGGCCAACTTTTGGGATTTTTTTTCTGGACCAAACTACCGATCCGAGGTTCTGGTTCAATTTTTAGTTTCACTAAAAATTACTCGTTTCTAATTAAATTTCCCGCTACGCTTGCATCCGTTGTTTTGGCGATACTTTTTCGCGTAATTTTTTCGCGAAGAAAATGGCATCTGTGCAATTCGATGCGCGTCGCGATTAGAAAAGTGTACGGCGACTTGAGAAATGAATCGAATACTTCCGGTCACTGTATATCTTGTCCAACGAAAGTTTAATAGCTAGCTGTGAATCTTCGGAGATATACTTACGGTGATTATAAACAATTATTTGTACGCGCCTACGTCTCTTAATTAGGCGCTTTCTAATAGGATGCTATATTTGAATCTTTCCACGAGAAATTTGCGCAGTCGCGTAAAGCTGCTAGGTAAACGACGAGAAGCTTTGCTGGATTGGACCCAATTAATCGGTACCCGAATAACGAAATAAACGCAGTGGTGTACACGTACTTTTTCTAGCCACTGTAACGTACAATTTAAGTCCTTCGCCTGGCTTTGTTCGAGGCTTGATCGTCGCAAGGAAACTGCGTGTACAAAATAATCGATCGATTTCCGCTCAACGCACCGCTCCGCGTTTTTGTCCTCGCAGCTTCCAAGTTTTCGGAACTTCGCAGGCACGCTATGCGCTATCTGTCTTCTACTCTTAGTATTGCAGTTTGCTATCCGTACGATTAGATCGTGGATCTCTATGCAAACGCAAATAAAAAAAAAGTACACCCTAAATGCCGAGTACTCTTCGTCGCGCGAATATTATAAAACGCGCGATTTGATTTCGATACTTCGTGTAGCTTTACATTTTATGCTTCCTCGCCTGTTTGAATTTCCCACGGATGTGTGGAAATCTAATCGGAACGCTAAAGTACCGCATAGAGAGAACCGTGAAACGGTACACGACTACCTCGATATAACGCATCACGGATTAATTAAAACTTCCGCGAAAGATTGATCTGGCGTGGGCGGGCAGGAGGCGATTTAAAGGTGGAACGCGATGGCACGGATGGCAAACGAACGGATGGTTAAGTTGCTTAATTTGGTTACGGTTAAATGGATGCTGGGGAGCGTTTCTATGATCGGTCGACCCAACCAGTTGACGGGCCCAATTGCCGATAGTTGCAGATCTTGCGACTTAATCAAATTCAATGGAAAAATAGAGCTAGGGTTACCCTTTCCATCGGTTGTTGTCGAAGGGATATTACGCGCCGGATGGTAATGACCCTCCCCGTTCGCTCGAACTTTGTTCTCACGTTGCCAGTGCGTAGTTGGCGATAGACCGATAGGGACGCGTGCGTTTCAAAAGCGAAAACAACCTCCGCGCATCTTCAGGTATGTATCGCTATCGGTAGGTAAGGAACAGCGTGGCTTTCGTAGAATCGCTTCTTGCTCGTTGGAACTGACGAACGCGAAACGGGAGAATCGACAAATGCACGATGGAAGAGGGGCACGATATTAACGCGCAACTGGACCGCGGATCTTTCACGCGAATTCGTATCCGCGTTAACCCTTTCACTGCGGCGCGATATTTGCATAATTCGATAATCAAAAATGCGCACACGCGTGCAAAACGGTTACTTGCGAATAAATGAATCTCACATTCGAAATGATGAAATGTTAGATTACCGTTAACTCGAATCCCCAAATATCGTTGCGAAACAATAAGTTTGGCAATTAATATACGTAGGTACATATATTGTATTATACGAAACCTGTGGAGCTTACAGATACGCCTATCGCAGTGAAAAGGTTAAGATGGCCCGTTCAGGCGGCACGTAAATCGAGGGGCTGTTAAAAACACGGCCAGCTGGGCTGGTTCATCGGATAACTTTGTTGCGCGTAACGATAGATCGATGTTCTCACGTGTTAGCGTAATCCGATCACGGGATTTATCGGATAGAGAAAGGGTAGCGGAGTCGAAAGACGAATGTTTCTCAACGGGGGAATAGAGAATTTCGCACGGGAAGACGATGCGCGGCGAGGAGAGGCCACGTTGACTCGCTGAAAGCTTCCCTGCAAAGTTCCGAGAAAATATATCGTCGACGTTGGCCACCCCGTGCTCTCCACGATCCTTCCGATTCTATTCTCGGCTCTCGCGAATCCCCGCGTTCGCGTCTCGTTTTACGAACCAAAATAGCCGTCCGGTATTTCCCCGGACCAAGAAAATCTCATTGAATCGCGCGGATCTTGCCAGCCGCGACGCAGCACGCGCAAAATCCTCTTCCGAGTTTCGTCGATGAGCTCTGACCATTGGCAGATTATAATTGCTGCGTTGCAACGACAATCGCCGATACTCGTCGACCGCAAGAAAGTTGCAGTAGTGGATGAGAGCAACGAAATGTTGCCGATAATAACGCGTTATCAGCTACGAGCAGTCAAGTACGAGGCGAAGATGATGGAGGAATGCAGAGACTATGGACAAGTTGACCCGCGTACAAGAATCATTTCGTCCGTACGGTGTCAGCTATAATTCGATTACGCGCCTCGCTTTCGGAGCAGCGCACGTGCTCCGAGTACAAAATATCCTAGTACCACGTCCGGTGTGTATTTGCATGAACCGTGGTGCGGCTCCGGTGTCCGTTTTCCCGAAGCAAATTTGGAGAGCGTCGCGTGCGGCGGAGAAGCGAGGCATCGCGGAAGGGCAACGCAACAAGAAACAGTCGCGTTTCCAACGATCCGCGCCACGACTGACTCTCTTCGTTCCTTTCTGCTTGCTGCGCGCTGCTGCGTCTACACGCGGCACGGTAAGTGTGAAATCGCCACCTGTGCATTGTCAGGTGTCGGCAGCTTTTCGATCATGCGTGTCACGTATCCGAGCTTCAAGGCGGCGAGCCTCCTCGCGAGGGGGTGATCAACGATCCGGGGAACGCGCAATGCTTTTCCATCTACGCGGCGTTTAGCCTCGACTACGCTTCAGATAATGGTAATAACGGGCGGGCAAAAAACCTTTGATATGCAGGTGGTCGGGAAAATATTGGGACACTCGTATGCATAAGCGGCTACAAAAAGCATTCGTACCCACCGCTGTACCCTTGCGTTAACTTGTCGTTAGCTGGATTTAACCGTAACAAATGTTTTATCGCTGAACGTAAATGCAGTCGCGTAAGGTGCTGTTGAACGACAGAAAATTTGCCGCGATTAAAAAGGATTAACCTGTTAACTGTGGAATTTTTTAGTCATTATCTTCTTCACGCGTAGAAATAAAGATGAATAAACAGGAATTAACTTTGCTTAGAATGATTTTAATTGCTGGAAATATAAATGCAAGATAACGCGTTTCTGCAACCGTGAAAGGGTAATAATTAGACTGCGGATCTTTATGCGAGTTCGTATCTTTGTTAACAAAATTAAAGAAAAAAAAATTTAGCCTAAATGCACTCGATGTACAGTAGCGTGTATTCTACTCCTGTACGTTAATATTTTGTATACGTTGATGGCTTATTTCGTATAACAATTCCGCGAATGTCCCATAAAAGCACAAACATCCGCGGTCTCGTAATCGTAACGAAAATGAGACGGAAGACAGGCAAGATAAGTTTGCACGCGAAACGCAGGTGGACGATTAAAAGCTGCGGTTCGCAATCGAGTTGAAATTATTCTGGTAGGTTGTTCGTTCGGTCGGGTTCAGGGGAACGTCTCTGAAACGAGCGCGAGGGAGCTTTCACTGAACTCTAAACGAGATTAGCCTCGATTGCAACGATACCTCGCGATCGAATGTACGCTGATCGTATGTACGTACAGAACTCGAGTGGCAATTTTTCTTTGTTTCGCGTCTCCGTCTAGTGGCGATAGCTGCGCGGTTCGACGAGGCATCGTTGCTGAATCTAAATAGAACGAGAGTTCCGCGAAAAAACATCGGGCGGAGAAACACGGGGAGCGTTGGAATGGTGGGACGATTTGCGTAAATGGATCGGCTCAACCAACTGCACGCATTATCCGCGCGTTTTTACGAACGCTTAAAGTAATTGTTATGCATCGAACGATATCGTAATTGTACAAACTCAGTCAAGTGCGACGCACTTTTTTTTTCCTTTTTCTCTCCTCTACACCGCTCAAGGAGACTGCCCCCATTTGGCGCTGCCTAATCGATAAAAAATAGTACGATCCCGTTGCAACGATCGATCGGTTGCTTAATAATTTTACGCGTGAAAAATCTCGGCGCACGAACCACGCCTCGACGAATGTATGATATATAAATTTCGTCGAGCGACTGCGGTCAGGAGTCGCGAATCAGGTTTTAGAGAAGTCGGCTAATTAGAGGAGGCGATGGATACGAAGTGTAAGCTTACTCGAGCCAAACGATGCTTACTCGTACGAATGGCTGGGAACGAAAAATTGCAAACTCTAGCGGATATTAAACGGTGTATACATATGTACACGTATGTACGTATATAGGCGAGTCTACCTTCTGCTTCGGAAATAAGCATATCACCGCGAGCAGATCAATTCGAAGGCGTATCCCGTGCGATTGCCGGCGTAAAACACGATTAATTCCAAGGCACGGCAGAGGGTTCAATGGTAATTAATACACTTATATGTCAGTTAATGGATTTATTACGCAGAACACGTTACGCTCCGCTGTTTCAAGGCAATCCAGAGTAATCGAATTCCCATGACATGTCGCGCCAGATTTTATTTATGTTGTGGATCAACTGCCTCTACGCTGTACCCGGAATCTCTACGCTAACGAACGCGCTAACGTTCGCGGAACGACCATTCACGCGTCCTTCGTTTTAATAAAATCGAAAAAGCCACACGCGTTATCGCTAGAACTGTCGAGGCGAACGAAATAACGATCGATTAAAAAGCTTTACCATTCAAAATCATAGAAATCTGCGGCGGGCTACTTTTTAATATATCTAATATATCTAATGCGCTTTTCTTCTGTCGCACCTGAATCGCACGGGCTTTGCGAACACCTCTGCATTTTTATTGCTTTCGTATAGACACGTACACGCTTTAGTCGACGATAGTTCTACTTTAGACGGTCGGATAATTTCTGAAATTCTACTATTAACCCCTTGGAATAAAACCAGGGACGCGGATTGTAGACAAAACGAAACGAATTCTTGCGATGATATTTCTAACAACATTTAGTTGACCTCGTTTGATTCTCTTTGCGATTATAATATGGTATAGCAAATACGTGTACCGTATAATATTGAAATGCTTCGTGTCCAGCACAGGATTGAAGCGAGCAAAGTATAGCTTTTGCTATCACCGAAAAATATACATAGAAACAAGCGTGTGAGAAATTCGAGGAACTTGAACGTCGTAATTTGCTCGAAAAAGTGGCGAAAGTTGTTGTATTTTTTGAAGCGCTCAGCCATACGTTCGTATGTTGTTCTTGTTCCTATTAGGCTGAAAGAAAAAGGAGAAGCGTCCGGGCGTTCGTGGAGAAGAAGCCTAAAGTAGAAGGACTCGTTGTTTCGCTAGTAGAATCGAAAGGATAGTAGTCAGACGCTGGTCTGAACGCGAGAAGGGAAGAAAGCCAGCGGTGGCCGATAATGAATCTGAATATTTTTTAAAGCAGGTGTTTTATTCTCGAGGTAAAGTTACGTGCGATTACTGCGGTTTTAATGCAGGAGAAGGTGTACTTTGTTCCGATTGGCTCGCCAGTTACGGATCTGGCACCGCCTCTGCCGTTCGATTGAGAATCATTTATGTACATATATGTGCATACATACGGTGTACATGTAACGTGTACCGTGATCTCTTAACGGGTGGGTGGTTATGTCACGACAAACTGTATCATTGATCAAATAATGCCAAAGGGGGGAAGTGGGGGGATTATTTAACGGGGATTAAAAATATTCCGTGCGAATAGGTTGAATCTATCCAACGAGGTCGAATTTAAACGCGAGAGCCCACTTTTAAAGGGCGAAGAGAAACGAAGAGCAACGTTTATATCTTCAAAAGTTCATCGAAATTTAACTAAACTAATTTAGGCGCGGGTAGTCGCAAAAATATTCAGCCACTTTAGCCACTCGATGTACAATTGTACGTCAGGGAAGAAAAGTTTCAAAACAGACGAAGAGATTACTTTGATTACGCGTCACGAAATAAAGGAACAACAACGGACGAAGATGGCGTGAGGCAAAAAAAGAAACGAGAAAAATTTCTTCCATACTTTTTTGCGGTACAAGTTAATTCAACGCGAAGCAAGCGCGAAGTGGTATTTTTTTTCAACTTGTTCGCTTACGTTGCTTTCGTAATCACGAGTACGCATGTCCGGCTTGTCGAATACTTTTGCGATCACCTGCAACTATTATACAATTGCACCTAACGCATTCGAGCAACTGCTAAGCAAACTTACCTAAACTAATTAAGGAACTGTTGCGCAACTGCACCTGTCCGTTTAACTCTAACTTTCCTTCGAGTTGATACCAGCAGGATAAAAGTGGACGGTTGCCGTTACGTTGCCCTTACTCTACGAGAGAACCGTGTAACCCTTCACCCGCGAGGTGGAAGCATTTTTCAAGGAGGCCGCGAAGAAAAGAAGGCGAATCTTTTTCGTAACTTATACAGCTTGTGTTACTCGGTGTCCTGAATAACGGTACATTCGATACCGCGTATCCTATGCCTTTCGAGCAATTCATGTTCTGCTTGAATAGAGAAGCGCGATCGGTTCTCAGCCAATAAACATCAATGACAAATAATTACCACAACCGGAAACGCAACGGCGCGGCGCGTCGAAGCGCGCGATGACGAGTTCACAGAGACGCGATATAAGCATCGATGACAATACGAACTTTATAGTATATCAACGTTACGTCTTCGATATTCTTTTCCCATCTCCGTCTCTGTCTTTCGCCTGGGTTTCTTTTCTTTTTTTCCCCAAGCGGATCACGCGACGTTGTACCGGCACCTGTTCGCCGCTTGTATTCGCATCGTTATCGTTTCATCTCTCGAGCGATCGCGGTGATTTGTAACGAATTTGTCGAGAGAAGACGATGAAAAATATCGATAAGGAACACGAGAAGAAACGGAATGGAAAAGAACGGAGGGAAAAAGGTGAGCGGCGCCTGTGTTCACGGAAGCGGTTGCCAACCTACCTACCATCTCCCACCGAATCCGGTTCGAAAGAATTCCGGGAAGGAACGAACGATTGTTATATTTCATTGTCGTACGCATTAGCGATCACCTCGGTTATCGGGCCTCGCGATCAAAGGCTACAAACGCCGGTGATTGTATTCGCATTGCACACGACCATTGCACAGTCACAGACAGAGGCACAGAGGCACAGAGGCACAGAGGCACAGAGGCACAGAGACACAGAGACACGGAGGCTAGCAATGCCCATCGGAGCAGCGTTCGAAAGATCACCGGACGATAGACAGGATGTCCATGTAAACGCGTCTAGAAAAATGGACGAGAAATGGGTCAAGAACTCGTGGAAGCTAGCTCGATTTTCTTACAAGGATCCTCGCGGTCGCTCCTTGTCAGCGGCTATTTTTTAAGCTCAACTCGCAGTGGAAAGGGAATACGATATACGTGTACTCGATGGGCAGGAACTGAGGAAGTCGACGTCATTGAATGCCACCTAAAGGCATGGCTACGAGTTCTCTTCGTTGGCCTTCGTCGCCTTGGATCGACGACAGTTCCGTGACCGGTCCACCAGCGGCTCGTTTTGTCTCTCGTACGTTTCGCTCGAATTGCATAATTCGTGGGTAAATAACCTCACGGAATTGCCTTCGCACCGGATCCGGTTCGCACCTCGTGCCTGGCTTCTTTCTTTTGTAGATTCAGCGCTCGGATCACGAGCGAATTCATTCGGTGAATCGGTCACGGGTCCTTAAGCGGCAACGATACTCGACAGCTTGCTCTTTCAAAGTTTTTACACCATTCGCAAGAGACGCGAATCAATTTTTGCGGGTATTTGGCAACGATACCAAAACTACCGCACGTGCCAAACCTAACTCCTCGTGACTTCTTTTCTTTTCCCTTTCCGAGAATAGGAGAAGGTCGCGAAAGGACGATGGTTTGCGATCGCCGAAAGCGTGAAACGAAAATCGCCGAGCGAACTGAAAACCGTGCCAAAAAATCACTCTAGTAGCATTGCTAGAAGCATCGTTCAATAGAAATCACTTTCAAGGGAACAACGCAAATACCGACGAATAGAAAAGATTTGTTTCGCGTTCTAAATACACAATAGATCAATCAGGTGCATCAATCCGCTTTACTTTCGATTAGTTGAGCAATTTATTTTATCAAAAATTCAAATAGACGAAAGATAACGTTAAACGTTACAAGGTGAGACCAGCTACGCGCAAAGTAGAATAAGTATACGATTTTACACGATATAAACGCTGCTTCGAGTAAAAAACAAAAAGTAGATTACTCATTGGTACATCTAACAACGCGTGCTTCGGTGTGAATTTTTTTACATATGGTTTGCATGCTCTGTGCATTTTTTCCAGCAGATAAATTACCCACAAGCGTACAAAAATTCGCAGCCTGCCAACGAACAAAAAGACGCACATTTTGCCAGCGAACGAAAGGTGCGCGGAATTCGTCGATAAAACCTTCTCACTTTGGCTGCTCTTTCTCGCGAGCTCCAGATTTGCAGGTGTCGCATCCGTTTAGCTACGCCACTGAATCCAAGCCCCTTACTTTGCATTTCAATCCAACGCAACAGCGTCTTTCGATTGCACGTAAAAACGCCTCGATTCGAATCACGCCACATATCCGAGCGAGATGCTCGAACAGATACGGGTAATTTTCCGAAAGGAATACATTTTCGCGAGCCTAATCGGTTCTCGATGTCGCGCGCCAGCGCGCGTGTCAACACGAGGATCAAGGAAGTCGATTTAGCGAGCAAACGTTATCCGATTATTCCTCGACCCGATCCATCGACGAACGCGTGTGTACACTGAACTCGAATTAGACACTTTTACGCACGCGGTACTCGAATTAAAAGCAACTCTCCGTACGCGCCGGTTGGCTGACGCAAGGACCGACAGATTTTTGCGCGGAACGAGAGACAGCGCGACCACTTCTCGCCGTTCGACGAATTCTTGTATTTCCGTATCACGTTGCGATGTTTGCGGTACGATCGACGAGAGAACGCGACGGCTGCAATAATCGGCGTGGTACGGGATTTTATCGCGCCCGAGGATACGCGAATTACCGAATACCGGTTTGGTCATCGCGTAGAAAGCTTTACGCGGATCGATTGACATGTGCCAGGGCCTTAAACATACCTTGCACTTCGCCGTGTGCCGTAAAGATGACAAAGTAGTAATTTCGCTCTTTTTTTAGAATTCTATTAAACGCGGATCGCGTGTCTCTGGCAAATCCAAGCCTGTTCTTAACGCACATTCGTGTCTTTCGTTTCTTTTTTTCCCCGTGTCATTTCATTTGCATCGAGCGATATTAGATGACAAGGCGCTGGTACAGGCCGCGGTAGGAATGTATCTGGAATATTAGATTTTGCCTGGACACAGCGTTGATCCGTCTCGCTGTCGGCTGTTCTCTGTCCGCGGTGAATTACGGCTAGCACAACGCGCGCCGAGCACGCGGCGTTCCATAATTAAGCAACTCCGAAGAGAAGCTCGCACGCGATTAATTATTGCCGACGCGAAAACGTCGCGAAAGATGATCGATCCGCGAGTACGCCCGCCTGTACGCGTGTCTTACGTAAAGTATATCCCTCTTTCCGTTTCGAGTAAGATGCATATCGATTCGGCGGGAAAGAAATCTCCGTTTCCGTGCGAAAAAAAAAAAAAAATTGATTGCTCGTGGGAGAAAAAGGTTGCCGGCCAGCGTAGAAAGGAGGAAGAAGAAAAATAAGGAGCCAATCATCCGGCCGATTAGATCCTGCTGTTTCCGATCGCAAACATCCTAAACACTATTCGCCTGTCCCTGAACCTGTAAGAATGCCTTTTGCCCGTACTCAGCGTATATAAGACTGACGACGTCCTATCACAAAGCGCAGTGTTAGATTACCACCTCGACGTCAACAACGAGCCATCGTGTTATTGGCGTACTCGCCGGTGTTACTGCGATTCACTGGTGAACTGAATGAACTATCGTGATTCCATCCACGCGATACGCTCCCGGGGATAGCTGAAGCATATTTCGATCATCGATACGAGCAAGGCCCACGCTAAAACACGTTCGCCATGGAAACCTTGACCAATTCTCATCTGATCGATGCCGGCAAGAATCAGACCAACTTCGCGAAAGATGTGCCGAAAATCGTCAAGTACACGGTAAGCCAGCGACCCGCATTCTAGCCGTCGATTTTCTTCGCCGTGCCTTATTACGGGAGATTAGTAATTACAAAATTGCCGCCAGCGACAACGCAACGTTCTCCGTTCCTTCTAACGACGCGTAATTTTGCTCGTCTGCCCGTCGATTGTTTCGACGATTCGAAACGATCCAAGGAGACGAACGCGCGTACGCGGCGCGGATAAATCTAGAGGACCCTGGCAGCGCCTCGATCCCTGAAATCGAAATTATTTGCGCCAACTAATGGGACGAGTCCTTTTACAGCGAAGTAGGCGTAATCGCGGTGCGCGAAACGAAAATGTAGACACTACCTTGGCGATTATTAGCCGTTGTGAATCATTGCACGAAAGTGGATCAACTATATAATTCACTCCTCGTCTATGTTGGCCATTGACGATCGAGATAAAACGTCGAACAAATGGGAACGCTTTGCGTATCGCGGCACGCGCGCACCGAACCCGATCCCGATGGGCCTGCTTAATTGTCGCGTGTGAAAGCGCTAATTCAATTCGCGTCGCCGCGAAAACAATGCATTGTTATTGCCTCCGTTGCATTAGGTTACATATACTTACACGCGTAGCGTTGCACCACGCAACAGACGCGTATTCAGAATTCACGCGATCAAAGCTGCCTCGCTACATCGAGCTGCGAGACTAATTACTTTATTACTGCTACGCTACCGCTGTACACTCTATTACATTGATATCATATATTATTGCCCTATTTAAATAGCGCGGAGCAGCGGCTCTCAAGCTGGCCTCCGTGCGATGGCTGGCGAATGCGGAAAACATTGAAATAAATTGCTTCGTAAATGCGGAAGGCACGATCTAACGAGCGTACATAATGTAATGAAAGCTAAAAGCAAACGCCGCGATCGTTCGATTGCAGTGTCGGACGCGAGGCTTGAAACTGTATTCGATAAAAGCAAATACAAAAGAACCGCGCCAAGAGAAAGCAATGTCGTTCGTCGCGTTAAAGCTTGCAGCTGGACCGCGGACCTTCACGCGTTTATGGGGAATTTTAGCGCGCAAGAAAGTGCAGAAAGCGCGTTACACGCAATGCGTACAAATTG
The DNA here is from genome assembly GCA_028830335.1 of Eucera pruinosa. Classification (NCBI taxonomy): domain Eukaryota; kingdom Metazoa; phylum Arthropoda; class Insecta; order Hymenoptera; family Apidae; genus Eucera; species Eucera pruinosa. Next base: position 14,561,872 of record JAMYCR010000015.1, read on the forward strand.
TACACTGTATAATTGAAATTACAATATTTAGGATGCGAAACGAGCGCCTATTTGCGTCCCTCTTCGTCGTTTTAAATTTTACAAATACGAATTTGCGTAAAAATCCGCAGGCTGTTTACGGCGTAACGCAATTCTCCTTAATTTTCTCGCCCTATAATCTTAACCCTTAACTTGTCCCTGCTTATTTTAAGAACTATTCCCCGCACCTAGTCCTTCTGAAGTACTAACAAGTTCGACGGCTAAACGAGTTCTAGAAGCGCTGCTTTATAATAGTAATTAAACTACTCGCGCCAACAACTTCACCTAATCCCCTGCGTATCTACGAATAAGACGATCGGCTAACGAGATACGATTAATTTGCAACTTTGTTGCAGCTGGCCGATTCAGCGAACGACGAAAGGATTGGCATGGACTATCACATTCAAGCGGTAACCAAAGACGATAAGCTTAGGATACTGAAATTCCTGCGACGATTCTTCTTCAGGGACGAGCCCCTGAATCATTCGATCGAATTGATCCCGGAAAGCGAGGACAGTACATGCATCGAGCTGGAGGAATACTGTAGCATGTCTTCGCTGGAGAATAATCTCAGTTTAATGGCAGTCTCGACGAGCGGTGCGATAGTAGGTGTTTTATTAAACGGTAAGAATTTCGCCCGTGCCTATGAGAGAGATTAGCCATGATGCTCATCTCTCGTTCCACTATTTACGCGAAAGCTACGCGGCTACAATTCTGTTTACGCGTCTCCTTGCGTATCTGGGTTAACAACACGATCGCGTATCACCAAGAATGTTCTATTCCGATTGCCAGAGGGAAACGTTGATACCGCGAGTTTCAAAAATTCTGCGAACGCGAAACGGTGACGAGACGTACGCCGCCGGTAATTAATTCGTCAGCTTAATCGTTAACGCTAGATTTGCGTATATCAGGAGCATGATTTCACGGATTTCGCGAAAAATAGATACGTTGCACAGGATGGGCCGCTTAACCCGTTAAATGACGAGTAACTTCTTAGTCGGAATTCCCTTCGTACGCGGAACTGTAAATTAATAAAACGGAACGAACGATTTCAACGAAAATTTTAATTATCGCAAATAGAGAGCGAGGGATTACTGAAACATTAGTAATTCGTAGGACGAGTTTATTCGCCGCCTAGATTCGTACGATTCCGAAGGATCTTTGAACTGACGACACTTGATTTCTTCTACGTTTTCCTTTCGATAGAAAACAATTTCGATCGGTTTACTAGTAACAAAGATAACGAAGGTAATCGCGTTAAGTGATCATATATGCACTCTTGCCAAAAATTTGGGACCACAACGTATTTGAAGAAAAGAAAGAATCGATGAGGAAGAAAACAAATCTATGAAAATAAAAATGATCGATACTAGTAATGAAAATATTCATTTCAAATTAATACGAAAATTAGCAGAAGATAGAATTTAGATACAAGTTAAGAAGTGGTCCCAAAACATTCGATCAGCAGTCGTAGGTATGTACTTGAAGTTGAAGAAAAAAGAAAAGAACACAATGAAACGAAACTAGGAATTCCAAAATAACCATAAACCAATTTTTTCGCGTTACACGAGTTATCGGAACGATTGCATCCTGTTCATATCTATTTAGCAGCACTTAAAGCAACGCAAGATTTCATCTCTAAAAGCTTCTCTAATAATACTCAGAAAAATCGACGGAGACTCAAGAAAATAAATAATTAACAAAGGGAAATTTTCGGAACCGTGTCTTCAATCGCGATACATACTCATATCGTTGCATCGATCAAAGTCAGCGTATATAAGTAGCTAAAAAATTCTCCAACGATTTCTACGAATTTCTGCGAGCAGAATTCTGCTCGTCCCGTTTCCATAACTTCAAACGCAGAACTCGAAACCCGTCGAATCGCTCGACGCGCTCCGCGAATCTAGCAAAGGATGACGAATAGAAGATGCTACAACACAGCGTTCAAAATATTTGTTCACAATCCGCGGAGGCCGCCGGTTTATTTGCCAGACGCGCGTCTTGTTTGAGTATCAATCCGCGCGGATGTTCAATATTTAACGCTGCCCTAACTAGATAACAATTGAAATCGCTGCGAGAGGCTTGTGTCGGGAAATGTGTATTTTTTTTTTTCATCGGAGCGCACGCGCGAGCTCGTGATCGAGTAAATTAGATAAAAATGCAAACGGGAATAAAATATTGCAAGAGAAGACGAGGAGACACGCCTACCGTAAAACGGGACTGTGCTCAACGTTACATAAATTGTTATGCGTGTAGCAAGCAAGCGTGAAACATATTAATCGCTACCGGTTGTCGCAATCGCGGGTAATTACATTACTCTATCGACAGATCCAGTTAGTCATATGTTTATTCCGTTTCGAAAAAATCCCATTGAACGCGGATAGAAAAAAAAAAAAAAAAAAGTCACGAGCTTCTTTTTCCCGTTCGATTTCTCGACGCCTTCTATTATTAGATACTTCCAATCAATTTATCGATAATTATAGCAGGATCTTCGTCAATATACTTCGCGCGCTTTTTCGAACGAATTACTCGAATCGCGAGGCTACAAACAGGCAACGAAGAACACTTTTGCACGGAACGTTAAAGAGCTCGGTAATCGTAGCTTCGAATGCAAAGTATATGTTAAAGAGTCACCTTCGAGATGTAAATTACTAAGGTAACACATTCCATCGATATAGAATATACAGAGTCGACTAATTGTTATTAATAGCGTTTAACTTGTCAGTTTTAATCACCCGACAAACGATCGTTCGCCCGGCGATACGTAATTTGTGTATTTAAAAAAAATGCGCCAACCGAGCCGGTTAATTAATTTCCAATTGATTCGCGGTCAATTGCCGGTTAACGCTAAAACTACGAAAGCTGTCGAAAACCGATTTGGGTCACTGATTCAGCTTAAAAATTATGCATAAATTTGCAGTGGCAGATTTTCGAGAACATTCCGTGATCTTCCATATGGATACAAACTACAAATTAAGATTCGTTTCGGTTGCATCGTATACTTTTTCAATCGTCCTTTCATTTTTATTTTTTTTTTCCCCCTACGTATAAATGTATCTTAGTCGCCGGTAGTTCTAGCGTTAAAAGGGCAAAACTCGGTCCGCGGGGACGCGTTACGGCAACATTCTACATAATGAGAAGCCCTGCTTTCATGCAGATTAGAGATCTTTAGAATAGAACGGCAATACGCCGTTCGTTACAAATGTCCGCAACAATGTTTCTCGGCAAGCCGTGAGTGTGAGTCACACTCGCAACCGATCGAACGGAATTGAATTTTTATACGAATACTTAATCGTATTAGAGTCAATGGCGAATCGATAAAATGCGATACCACTTACTTGTTGCGAACAGGAAAGATGGACCCACCGTGCGACGAAGAACCGGAGTACGTAGCGGCGTGCGAGAATCCAAAGTTTCAAAAGATTCTCAGGCTACTGAACTACGTGGACAGGAATGTGAATCGTGACGGGAAGTTCCGGGGATTGAACATCTTGGAAATCAGAATAATATCCGTAGATTGTAACTGGAGGGGTAAAGGGGTCGCCAAAGCTCTTGTGGAGAAAGCACTGTAAGCAAGCGTTCATTTTTATTAACCCTTTCGCTACGAAACACGTACGTATGCGGCTTCGAAAAATTGTGCGATCATTCGCATGTTCGAAGCACGCGATTATTTTTTTCCGTGGTACGCTCCGATATTTTATCGATTCGTGCAACAATACCGTGCTATGATTAATCACGTGGAACATCCAAATGCTTATATTTATACTAGTTTCGTATTAACTAAATCAGCTCTTCTTCGTGCTTTGAATTTCTCAATTTTAAGCTACCGTGGCGAAACAGTTAATTCTGCGATTGCAAGGCAAAACGATTTAAGTTTCTGGCTGGGCCACTTAATGTATCCCACTTCAATTTAAATTGCATATCGATACAAATTTTTTCGCAAACAGTTTAACGCTGCTTTAAATTTCTAATTTTATTTTAAACTTGTATTAATAAACGCAAACTAATCACTTGGAAGTTTTAAAAGTTCGACGAGTTAATATTAGATTATATGAATTTTCAAGTAACCACGTTAACATCTTCTAAGCCGTGCTTAGTTTGAATTTGTACGGGCCTTTATAATTAGATATTCGTCATCCTAGCAATATAATAAAGTTTCGCTTTTGCCGGAAAATTTTGCCAGCTGCTGTTAAGTCGCAAGCTTCGACTTTCAAAATATAGCGGCTTAAAATTGTTTCGAATAACGAGTGCTAAGCATCGGATTTCGGTCGAATTGCGTTACCTATTTTCCGATAAAAAGATTTTACGTTCGAGAGGTGAAAATTCAAACCGCAGGATAAAGAACAGTTTTTGTTAATACGAAAATAATCTAAATATAAATAATTTGGATACTTTGTATTATCAATTATAGTCCGTAGTTTTATCGCGCGAATAAAAACAGATTCAGTGATATATTATAGAGAAACGATACGTATCTTTGAGGGCGTATATATACGCTTTCCGTGACGAAAGGGTTAATATATAAACTGCAACTTTTTGAAAGCGTGACTTTGCCTTAGAACCATAGAACGAAATACGAAAACAAATAGGAAAATATTAGACGTATGCAAAAGTCTCAAGTCTTCGTTTTTAATTGTAACTCTAAGCGCATTTAAATTCTTCGTTAAATGAGTACAAAACCGCGGTCTAGTCGTAAGCCAATTGTACAGGTGTTCTTCTTAACGAAAAAGTCACCGACCCCTGGTTTAGAGGCGATAAAATCGTCTGTGAAGCGAAGACTAAAACTTTCGTACACGCTTGATAAATGGCTGGTGGTATTAGAACTTACAGAAATGATTGCGTTTCAGTGAAATTGGAAAGGAGAAAGGGTTCCATATCGCGCGTGCCGACTGTTCATCCTTCTTCTCTGGGAAACTTTGCGCGCGATTGGGCTTCGAGCCGATATACGAGCTCAATTACGCGGATTACGTAGACGAGGATGGTAATCCTATATTTTGTCCGGCTTTTCCTCATACGGCGATCATTACGTATATTAAAAAGTTGTGAACGCGATACCGGGATATGTTTGAGATCGAGTACCTGTTTAGAATCAAGGATAATTCTTAGAAAAAAAAACAAAAAACAAAAACGCACTCCTACATTTACGCTACGTTTCTCTGTCTTTCCCGATTATCCGGACATGTTGTACATTTTCTTTAATTTATTTATTACTTTTATACGGATCATTGTAACATCGTTAGAGAATTATTCAATCGCTATAGCAAATCGATTGTTTTATCGTACTATTAGCAGCGTAAATACTATACCATAGTTACACGTCTTTTGCTTGGTTTCTTTCCTTTTTTTTTCTTTTTTTTAAATAATTAAAATATGTACGAATTTGTTGCAATGAATTTATACGAACAAATAAATATAACTCAATTTGTATATAAATAATCGGTGGTACTGGCAATTTACTAAACGATAGCAGTACCGTTTTTAAACGAATAAAAATATAAACCACCCGATTTTCACTCCCCTTTTCCTATATAATTGTGTCGGAAATTTATTTCAAAAATATTTATTTTATCTAAGAAAATAACAACGCCCGATTTTTTGCTACTTCGCGCGATATAAATTAGGCGTATATTTTTGCACAGCAAAAATACAGATATTATTTAAAAATCTCACTATGTCAAATGTGCAAAGAGAGGCAGGTACATATTTTTCATGCTACTTATAGTCATCAGAATTGTTATACTTTTTATTCCACTCCTCATATCTTTGCTGATGTTCTTCCATAGTTCTAGCTCTACTTTCTCGAATCATTTCGTACTCTTTCTGAGCTTGCATACTTTTCTCTATTGCCATCCGTTTGTGGAACTCTGTCCACTTTGCAACATGCCATATCTGTAGAAGTATACCTACAGACACAGTTACAATGCAAACTATCATCGCTTTTCTTTTCTCTTGCCGGGTAGCTTTTCTTACTGGCCCCCATTCGTATCTACCATACGAATCCCGTTGCCCGAATTTGTAACTAAATTGCAAAATGAAAATCCATCGCGTCGGTTCATCGATAAAAGTATGTAATTCAAATAGATGAAATGCCGTTTTTCTTCCAAGCAAAAAGCAAGCAAAGAAACCAAATCCTTTAAAATGTAACATAAATACTTAGCGCAAATACATTTACATAATTCTGTAAACGATTTTCGGCAATTTCGGGATTGTTTATTTAAAAATTAAAATTATTGGTCTTAAGCTTTGTAAATCAATGCTCAACTATTTCTCTACATATATTATCTTCTTTGAATCCTAGCTTCAATAATTCTTATGATATATTTGCTAACCTGAACTTTCATAAAGAGCTGCTTAAATATTCTATAGATTCATGTGAAACCCTCAAGTTTTCACAATTTGATTACAATATAAATATATATAGCTAACATTAGCAACAAATATTAAATTAAATTGAAATTAAAATTAAAATAAAAATAAAATTAAAATTATAAAATATTAAAAATTAACAAATATTACAATACATTATACACAACTGCTAATTTCTTCTTCTTTAACCCTTGTACACTGTCACAGGTTAATTTAACCCAAAATGAAAAATGGACATTAAATAATTTCCATCTAAAATATACAAGACCTTCGTGCAGACAAAGATGCATTCATGCATCTTTTAAGGATCATTTGAAGAATGTGTTCCACATGTAGAAAACAGCTATTAAACTATTAAGATACAATGAAAAGTGTTTGATATTTTAGTATTGATCTGAATGGTTTTAATGTAATGCTTATTTGGGCAGGGCATAAGGGTTATTCACTGGTTCATTCCAATTGACCATTTGCAAAATTAAAACAGAAAAACGACATTTCATATGCACCAATCTAGTATGTACCTATATTGTTCGTAAGGACCGTATCTTTGATAAGGACCGTATCTTTGATAAGGACCGTATCGTTGATGAGGACCTTGCTGTTGATAGAAACCTTGTTGATAATAAGTTTGTTGCCGAGATCCTGGTTGCTGGTAAGAATTTCTCGCACCAACATTGTAATATTTCAAATTGTTGTCATACAAACGTCTACTACCGTTTTTGCTTAAAACGCTATACGCTTCGTTTAATTTGACAAAATCATTATGACAGCCTTTATTGCCAATGTCGGGATGCATCTAGAAATGATCGTAAATTCTAAATATCATAAAAATAGGCATACTTCGCGTTTGAAGTTGCAGGAGGGCCGACTCACTTCTTTCGACAATTTAATGTACGCATCTTTTATTTCTTTTTGCGTAGCGTTCGGGGAGATGCGCAATATATCGTAATAACTGTGCCCGCGTCTTTAACAAACATACTTGGTTGTAAAATTATGTACATACTCGAGAAAGTACGTGCTTCCTTTTAAATTCTAACCTTTGCTGATTATAATTCCCGTGCAAAATGCGCACTAACACAGGTACATCGAATTTGTACACGCGAGAAACTTGTGCCATTTTCTCGCAAATCTACGCCTAATCGTACATTTCAATTACGATCCACTTTTAACGCAGTCACATGCTGACAATAACATTCTATCGCAATTTTACGCTATTATTAAACATTAAACCGAAATAAGTGATGTCACAACCACAGACGAGGTACAGGATAGACCGATCTTCTTATGGGACTTCATGTCACGTGCTCTGAAATACCGATAACCTAAAAATTCAGACTTTTCGGAAGAATATCTTTCGTTTTATTATCTGACAAAGAATGTAAACACTTCTAAAGTATTTTAATATACAGAATGTAAGAGCAAACACAAAAGTTATACATTTTAGACACTCGAAAAGGTAAAAATGAAAACGAATGTGGAGCTCATGAGCTCCAAATGCAGGTGACAAAGAAAGACATTGGATAAGTGGTATATTCTGTTCTTAGTCAATGCTACAACTTTTAAATCGCATTAAATTTTGCTAGTTTTACAAAGCGTACGAAAACGCGTCACCATAATTATCTACTAATTTTAATTGAAGTTTCTACTTCGCGAAATTTGGGAATATTTCCTAACAAAATCATTGCAAAAATTGTTATTTTACGTGCTTGACTAATGTCGTGTCTTCCGGTGTTTTAGCGCTCAGTTCGCCATGATGCTTCTTCAAATTAGTGCGTGCGTGAAATTTACAAGAATTTGTTGGAAAAATTTATTGCTAATGTTCCTGACAACATTCTTTGCCGGCGAAACTTAAACACGGATTAAATAGGTAAACGATTCTTTTATTTCTCGCGTATTTCGTATCGTTTCTATGCTTGCGAAAGCATCATTTGAAAAAGCAAATTTCGCGCACATTCGGAAACTCGTTGATATTCGATTCGATATAAAGGGGATGAAATTTCACGAATTAAATATTTATTAAAAACCAAATTCAGATTTCATAATATAGTAACAATTCTCATTTGCGTTTGGTGTACGGTATAAAATATATTACAATATGTATAGAGGAAACATTCTTAATTCATTAATTCATTAATTCATTAATTATATAAGATAGGCCTCAAGCCCAGCTCGATGTCTATGCATTTTATGCTTATCGTATCTAATTTATGCAATGTTTGTTATGCGTCTTGTATAAGCTCTAGGATTATCAAAAAATTATTACGTACGTAATTCATATTTCGTGTCTTTATGTACAAATTGTACGTTACGACAATGAACTATAATGCAAGCCTTTATCAAGAGGTGTGAGAGATTAACCGATATGAATCAATCGTATAAAAGCCCTGTTTTCTTATCCGAATATCGCTTTGTCGTTCTAAATCAATAATACACGATAAATCGAATGCATTGGCACAAATATAACTTTCGCCTGTATCGCGGTACGAATTCAAATTTCAAACTTCATTTAAATGCACATTTTCAGGTGATAAAAAGAATAGTCTTAGGGTTTGCTAAAGAGTTGCAATGTAATACACCAGTACAGTCACATTTTAATAAAATCTCTTATTAAAATAACGATTAAAATTTTTAACTTCAATCAAAATATATAAAAATTTTATCAATCGTATCGCTACGCATTTCCTATTCAATGCTTACTTCGCGGTGTCTTCGGTTCAATTTACAAGAAGATCGTAAACTCATTCGAAATCGTTCGCGAATACTTCTACGATGTACGTTCTTCTCAAAATTCAACGGATACGTTTGCTGCACAGGCAATAGCTGACTTTTTTTGTCTCACAACTCGTGATAGTTTCTCAAGTTTACCGACAATCCAATTCTCTTTACCTCGCTAGTAGTAAAATATATACGTGTCCGTGACGTTTCTTCACTGTTTCAACAATTTAAATATGAAGGCAAGTTGTATTTCTCTCTTTCTCGTTTCCAAGCGATCAGAATGTTTTCGAAGTCGCTACACTACTTTTTGTTCTCTTGCAAGGGGACGTTTACATATTTCGGGAAGTCCACGGCGTTCACCGGATTTTTAACTTTGAAGCTAGGGAACAGCCCCGTCATGCTAGTTCTGGTGTTGTACCCTTTAGAGTAGCCGTCCCAATGGTTCCCATAGACTTCGATTAAATCTCCGACTTTCAACTCGATCTCGCCCCCCTTTCTCGGCTTGTGATCCATGATAGCCTGATGCGGGTGCGGATTTTGCCCCCCGTAATAGTAAATATCGTCCAGCGACGCGAAACGATTGTACGCGTCCGGATAGTAAGTTTGCATCAACTCGTACGCGACGCGGCAAACTTGAGAGCTGAACGTGCATACCAAATAATCGCATTCGGACAGCAAATGTATGTCGATGATTATCCCTTGCAAAGAGGAGTCGGAATATCGCTTCGCGACCGACGCCGTCTCGGCTATTTCCGGATCTCCTATTATCTCGTAATTCGGATATCGACTTCTGGCCGTGGTGATCACTTTCGGATCATCGCTCGCTAGAAACACCCTCTTCACTTCCGGCTTCGTTTCGAGCTCGTCGAAATACTGCTCGACTTTCACCATGTACTCGTCTATGTCGTGGTACGCGGCTTCGGTGCCAACTTTGTCCGTTCTTCGCACGTGAATTCCAACGATAGGCTTCTTGAAGCCTAGTCTTTCTTTCGCGTACTCTAGCGTCTTCTTCACGTGATCTTGCGGTCGCATTAAATACTTCAACACTTGACCAACCCACCATACCAGGGGATGGCCGTGAAGCTTTTCCAATCTCGGCGCTAAATCGGCTGGAACGCTTGGAGGTTGAAACCTCGGTTTCGGATAAACGTTGTCTACAATTGGCAAAGAGATAACTTGCTTGGATGAGTCGCCGGGCCAAGTAGCGTACGGCCCGTTCGTGGACACGCATGTGTCGCTAAGCGGTTTAAATACGGACTCCCAGCCATCCTTGTGATACCTCCAACCCTTAGATCTAATTATTAAGGTGCGCTCGGTGCCGTAAGCCACCAAGAAACAATACGTAATATGATGGATCTGAAACGTATCCAAAGTTCCATTACAGTTTCTGTATACATTTTTACTTTAAGACGCGAAGCTTTCATTCAGGTTTATTTACCTGACACCCAAATCCGCAACCTTTGTTTAGACTGCAGACCAACTTTCGCGCTTTGTTGCAATCGGTGGGATTTTGTAGATACCTAAATCTTCTTTGTACAAGATCGGACAATTCTTTCGCTTCTCGTTTGCGCCACTCTTCATAGCCGTCCGCTTTCGCTAATCTATCGATGTCTATCACGAGAGATCTCTTGTGATCCCAAACGTTCTTTAAGGTGTCCTGTACTTTCTTCTCCCTCTGCTCGTAACTAAGTTTGTCGATTGTTTTTCTAAGCTTGCTTAGCTCCGCGTTAACGTAATACCTGTGTTAAAGTCCAAGTATTACGCGTGAGTTTTCTATTCCGCCGAAAACGGTTGCAAATAATATTCTTTTATATTCGATCTGTGGATCGATTGTAAGAGCGCGCTTTTACGGAACGCAAGCAACTTTCCGCGCATAAAGAAAATTTAATGGTACTTTACTAAAATATTTCTAGCGCTATTTTTATTTTTGCTCGTGTTTTACGCCTTAAATCCATTGCAAAGTAAATGAGCATTTTGTAGGCATCGATTTTGCTTATTAATTAAAATTAATCGTAGCTTAAAAGTGTGGCTAGTTTCTCTCGTTTCTTTGCAAGAAAGTATGCAAAAATTATCGACATCCACTTCTAATTTTTTCGCGAGCAACTGTATGCAAAAATTCGATCTGGGAAAATTGCAATGAAATATTTTTTTATACAAGGAGAACATTTAAATCGAAAAATTGGAATCGATATCGGTACAAACAATTGTCTATAACTGGACGAAAATTTGTAAGATACTGTCTACAAGGAGTTAATAATTTAGCAAAAATTCGTTCAGCATTGCCGTGCTCCATCCTCAAATTTAGACATACCATGTCTCTTGTACATTATTCCTTATCCTCCTTCTCAATTCCTCGTACTCCAAGGAAGGGATGCCTTGCTTGGCATTATCCTGATGATCCAGCAGATCATCGTAAAGGGAAACCTTATCCAGTTTATCCTGTATAGACCCTAAATGGTCTCCTTGAATAGATTTTGACCTTTCTCTGGAAATTATGTTATCCTGTACAACGAAAAGATCACAATGCTCTTTGTTTTAAATTTCAAATAAATCTGGCTTCTTTGATGACTTCTATAGTAGACTCACCTCAGCACTATGTTCTTTAAGGCTTCGTTCTGCCTTTTGAGTATCTCAAAATCGTTAACCATTTGGGCCAAACGTTGGGCATTCTCTTTATTGGTGGGACTCTCATTGTTGGCCGATAAATTATTGGTCTTGAAAATGTGAGATACAGATATTATGAGTACCAAAAGCCAGGTGGCTAACAAAGCTATCCCTACTTTTCCTAACCAACCCGGTCTTCCAGACCAAAGTGTTGCCATTTTATGTTACAGTGATAGGATTATTGTATCTGATTAGTTGCATTACGTCATCTATAAACGCAAAATTATCATTCCTTTAATGATAAATTGTATGACGTACGCGTAGCATCGCGATAATTGGCGGAAATTATTATCAATGAAAATCGCTCGATCGGAAAAAGTTGCAAGCACGCAAAGTAACGTAGAACGAAAAGAACGGGAAGGATTATCGAAACGATACAATAGAGAGAATGTTATCGAATAATTAGATCGAGTTGACATTAGCTTGGTGTTGTGTGTAGCAGAAGTATATACGCGATATTGTGGAAGGAAATAGAAATCGATCTTACCGAACGCTTCAGCATCTTTGTAAAAATATTTGAAGCACGAGATCAGAAACATTCGGTACGGTTACCGCGATCATAGGAACAGTATCTTGACATTGACAATCGCCTAGTTGACTTCTTTCATGTGCGATTACAGTCATTAAACAGCGTCTCGTGTGGCAAGCGCCAACAATGCAAGTTACAATTCTTACGTATACATTATGAGGAGTTTGCACTGGAATAGAGTGAAACGCTCTAACCAATAGTCACAATGATTTTGCAATCTTCCGACATAATTCTCGCGAATAAAAATTAATATCGCGACGCGAACGAAATTTTTATTTGCTGTTACGCGTGTACAGTTTTCCGTTTATGTCGCAAACGGTTTAGAGAGTATTTTATTGGTATCGAAAGGAGAGAAAGAGAGAAAAAGGGGAAGAGAAAAAGAGGGAGAGAGAGAGAGAGAGAAAGTACGCGGGTCGGTGAAACGCGTTAAAAGTATGAATAACTAATTTTAGAACGCGACCATTATATCAGATGGCGGTAAAAATGATACGTTTGATTCTAGCATGAAACACCGCTATCTATTCGTTCGGTACGTTATTTTGTCGTATAACCTAGAATATCTTGACACTGCAAGCAAGAACGGCGTTGTGCGAATGCGAATGGACGATTAACGCCGGACAAAGTCTACGAACTGTTATTGGAACTGTTCTAATTATCGAGTCGAGGTGTTATCGAGTGGACCGATTGCGGCGCGGTGAAAGTTGGAAATCGATGGGAATTATTGGCGGGTAGGAAAAGCATGAAATTGACAGAAATAAGGTAGTATCGGTTGAGTAGGGTATCGCGGTATTTCTGAACGTTAAACGCGGAACGCGGGTCGCTGTGTCGCGGCTCGGATGTTGGATCTTTCCCCTCCTCGTCCCTCTGGATCGGGCGAATCCCTTCCGAAAATCGCAGCACGCAGCATCCTTGCGCGCGAAACACGCGTATGCCGGTGGACGCACATTGTGCGCCTGTACTTCCATGTACATACCTGTGAATAGTGTATTTTAAGGTTTAGTTTTACGGGATGAGTGCGCGAGGCTTGTATGGATCGTGAAAAGGTCGGACTAGAGTGCAAGGGAACGAAGGATATCTGTCAATTGCTGGTGAACTACAGTGATTATATTAGTAGCGGAGAGGTAAAGGTTGCGCGTAAATTGAAAGACGGGACACGTCCATTGTTGTAGCCTAGCCGCTATCGTTTTACGGGCAAAACGAGAATTCGCGATATTAAGTATATCGCGGCGAACACAAAAGAATCGGATTTTTCGTCGGTTTTTCGCCTCCACTCCCCTTCTTCGCTTGGCTACCCCCGGATTCCCTCTCGTCCGTCGATGAACAAGCAGTTGTCGTTTTTTGCATGTTTCACTTTTTTTGTTTCTTCGGCATCCCCGCAGTTTCGTTGGTCCGTCGCCGAAGCGGTTGTGTCGTTTGCTAAAACTTGAGAGAAGCCGTGAACCCGTGTGTAGAATAAGTTGCATCCGTTCCTCCGACAATTCTCTTTGTGTGTCTCTCTCTCGTTCTCCGTGATCGTGTTCGTGTTCCCGTGTTCGTGTTCGTGCCGTGTTCGTGTTCGTGTTCGCGGCAGTGTTGTCAAAATTCCGGCAGCACCGCTCTCGCCCAGCTGCCATTGCTGTACTGTCTGCCGTTCAATCGGAGCATCGTAAATACGATTCCCCTTCGCTGATTATTCTCCTTGTCATCGTCGTCGTCCTCGTCGTCGTGGAAACAGTCAAGATGCCACACTGTTGAGAACTCACACGTAGAACATGCTCGCAGAACAAACGTAGCGGGTGATTATACCTTTGGCTTCAGACGCCGGTTCAGAGTGAGCTAACCTTCACAGCGAGGGTTTCTCTTATCTCTTTGATCATCGTTCATCGGGCCTGAAGCAGTGGTACGGATTGACAGAACGATGAAGTGGCTCGGAGCAAGTAGCGCTGGTGCTGCGGGTGAACCGGCACCTTCTATGCAGTTGCACCATCCTTCCGCCAACGGACACATACCCACCGTAAGCATTTCCTCCGATTTTCTTCCTTTTTCCCTTTTTCTCTTCTTCCTTTCCCCCCTTTTTCTTCTTTCTCTATCTTTCCACTTTGGAATCGGTACGCGTCGTGAAACGGGTTCCTGCACTAAACTTTTGCACGCCATCGAAATGTCATAACCTATCGTTTCATGTGTCTCGAAGCAGTAACGTCTCTTTTCCAACGCCAGTATACAAATTTACGATCGTGCGCGTTCGCGTTCGCCTTTCCTACGATTTTAGTCGCTCCGATACCCGTCCGACCAACAACTCTCGCTCTATCCTCGAAACATGCGAAAAATGTTTTTTATTCTGCATATGCAGAAGTATTGCATATGCTTGTGCTTTGTTTGATCCATCATGGCAGAGTGTTATGTAGAAATAAAGGTATTTTCGTTGCATTCACGAGCTTGCTCGCATTAATTCGATTGATAGCAATTCTTAGCATGCTGCTAATTTTTTTGTCCTCCTATCCAAAATAGTAGCTTTCTTTAAATGTGCCTTGATATTGCAAACATTTTTTTCTTTTTTTTTTTAGTAATTTGCCCGAAAAATATTAATATATGCATTTTTAAAAGCATCACTGTATTGCAAGGAATCAATTAGAGATGATATATTTTATAATATACTGTAAAGTTCCTTTGATATCCTTGACTGTTTATAAGCCAAGCAACAATGATTGTAATTATAATTTTCTGGAATATATGTTACAAAACCTTGTACTGATTTTACATAGTTTAAGTTTGCATCTTGAACTAGTATAGATGAGTTGCTAAACTTTAAAGCAATGAAATAAATTGTTTGTAAACAGGATGCAGAGCAATGCGGTCAAGTAATGGCTGGTGGAGATAGTATGCGTATTCAGCCTGGTCAAACACATCAGATAGGTGTGAACAGAACTCAAGACGACGCCATGGTGGGTTACGTATTCCAGCGACCTACAGAAGCAGAATTCAATGCCCAATCGTCGACTTTTCAAGCAAAACAGGCACCTCGTGCATGGGCCCTCGCGGATGATGCTATTATTGATAATGTGAGTACAGCAAACTATTCAGAATCTAATGTGTTATCCAAAGTAATGCAACGAACCCTTTGAACTTCTCTGTTGTCCCAAAAAGTAACTTGATAGATAATTACACGTGAATATCTGTTGTTCCTATTTGATTGCAAGTTTAAATGATTTATAGAATCCAGAGAAATGGAAATATCCCATTACTAAACTGAGTGTACCGCAACAGAATCAACCTCAACAATTGGGACTGCAAACTATGAACAATGTTCACCTACCATACGAAATCCATCCAATGCAACTTAAAGTAAGTAGCACAGTAATTGATAAAAAGTAGAATGAAATGTTGCTTTTTTGCTTGGTATTTGGTATAATGGTTGCATCTTTTTGTGTTGCACAGAGTGGAGCACCAGGAGCAGAACATTTAGTTTACCTAAATAATCAAATGACAGCACAGCAACAAGTTGCCCTCTTTCATCACCAGCAGCAACAGCAACAACAGTTCAGGAATGGCCAGGTAAGCTCAGCTTATTTTCATAGTCAACATATCTTTATCCATTGGAACCTATTTGGCTCCATGTTCATCCATGAAAATACGTTGCATTTTGTAACGAATGCATGCATATACGATACATCGAAATACGTAGATCGTTCGTGATTCGTTCCCATTGACAATTATTTCGCCGATGTATAATTTACCGCAACTCAAAGATAGTTCCGATCGCGATATAAAAGAAATTTCGAATCGAGCGGCACGGGAATAAAGAAAGTGAAAACGCTTTTAATGCGCGTAGAAAATTTCGGAATTTAGATAGCTCGTAACATCGTGCGAATATAGTTAATAGAACTGTTTTAAGGTGGACTCTTTAGTGGGGTAATTGCTCGAAAAATATCGTCCGTATATTTCGGTAACAAAGTAATCGATATAGTTTGGTAATTTAAAAAGCGATTGTCAACTTTCGGTGCAAGTAGCGTGTCCAGTTCGTTAGGAAATGAAATCTCGTCCTAATATGTGATTGGAGTCATTGACATTGACGAGTGTAGTTAAGAATCGTCTAAATAGAAAGTTTAGCCGACGTGTAGGACTGGTCGTGAAATCGTGTCAGGGCCAAAATTTGGCGGTTAGTAAATTCCAAACGATGAATTCGTAGTTAGATCGAAGCGGCGGCCTTCGATTGCCTCGGAAATCAATCTAAACAGTTTGTCCGTATCTTTTAAATTCGCTTTTTCTTGCAATTTTCGTAGCAAATAATCTACTACTCCGTTTCGTAATATTTGTTTGCTGTACGCGAAAGATATCTCTTTATTGTTCAATGGAAATCGCGGTAGCTGTTTATGCGATTTGCTTTTAAATTCGTTTAAATCCGTTCCCGTTAAATGCAATCTCGTTGCACGCGCGTTTTAATCGGGAAAAAGTTTCGTTGAAGCACAGGTAAAATGTACGTTGCTAGGGGACAATGGAAGGTGTCTTCCTCGAGTTCTTTGTTAAATTTGGCGCTATATTTTGGAGGGTAGTTTGCGTCGCACGACAAAAGGGGTAAATCAAAGGGGAGCATCGCGGTCGTAGTTGCGTCTCACGTTATATAGGAATGATTTATTAAAAGAGTTAACGTCACGGTCGTTTTGTTTGTTAGAAAATTGTCAGATCGGGTGTTGTCGTAAATATTTAGCCTGGTAAAAGTAAATTTGGCTGGCGAAGTATGAAATTTTGATTCGGCGGTGGTGAAAAGTCGTGTGATGTAAGGAGAGCGATGATTGGTCCGCAAGGTTGGCAAATGAGTATGGAAGTACTCGGTAGAGGGCACTTGGTTCGAGCGTCGTTCTTTGTTTCGGTTAGGAGGGCAGTCTCTGTCGAAGAGAGAGGCCGGTTAACGAAAATTGGAGTAGAGGCGAGTAAGAGTATCGTGACACCGAGCGTTATTTTAACGCCCGATAAGACCGCGTTGCCGCGATATGTCAGGTCGGACGTGAATTGAGGAAAGAACTCGCAATCGACTGGCTGCCCCTGTAAATAAACGCGTATTCGCGGAGTGAGTGTGCAAAGTGCGCGAGAGGAGAAAGGTGGTGGAGGAGGTGGCGGCGGCGGCGGCGGTGGCGGCGGAGGCGGAGGAGGAGGAGGCGGAGGAAGAGGAGGAGGACGAGGAAGAAGAGAGGAGCATAGGTAGCAGTGGCAGCATCAAGGCACCCGAGGTGTCGAACTGTTTGACAGGCGGCCGAACGCTTTTCTTTCTCTCTCTCGCACTGGCGTGTGTGGTGCCGCGACTCGCGAGTCGTATTGTTTGGCGGCGCGACGGCGGTGTGCTGTGCTCCGTTTACGAGAGCCCTGCTCTGTCCGTTCGGAGAGGAAAAACGAACGTGAAAACAAGCGGGAGTGGTGTGTATTCAGTGCCGGCTGAATTGGCGTCCGCGCCCCGACGACGCCGCGGTTCACCTATTCACGCGATTCTCTACTCGCTTTTCTGCAACTACAACTGCTACGCGTCTCCGTCATTCGTCGGCATTCTGCGAATCGCCTCCAAGATAGCCTCGTCTTCTACCGCTGGATAGTCCGGATAGTCCGGATAGTGCGTGCTAAACAGTGTGTGTTGCATTTCTCGTTCGCGTTGTTGGTGTACCACGGGGTTAACGGTGAATCTCTCGAAGGTGACGCGCCGTGCCGAGGGTACCTTGGAGACGGTGGAGAGTTTCGGTGTAGGGTACGGCCAGGGAGCAGGCACGAGCACAGGCGACTGGATGAAACCACCGGGGGATCTTTTCCTTTACTGCGACATGAAGGATTTGGGGGCCGACATGGTATTTATTTCCCTTCAATTTTATCCCTCTTTTATATTATGAACGCGTCGCGTCTTTCCCTTCTTTTTTTTTTTTTTAATCATCGCTGCTCCAACGCGTCGTCCAACCTTGCTCCTCGCGTATTTCTAGGTTATGTTTCGGCAATTTTTATTTCACAATGGAAACCTCCATGTTTACGGAGCTCGAGGGTACACCGGAGTCGTTCCTAGGGATTGTTGACGTTCCAAACGTACGCAACTCCGATCGTATTTTATTTGTGTCGGGAAACTTGGACGAATACCGCGATCTTGTTTTGTTTTCGCGTTACTTATCTTACACACCTCTGCTCGATACACCTAGTCGCCGCTAATTACGTGTGAGAGTATTTTTGTCTCGCGCTTCGTTTTTCAGTTGACGTGGTTTCGGCAAAAAATGGTGCAATCGGATGCATTGAATAGCCGCGGCCTTTTGTTTTTGCTTCGTTCGAATGTGGCGCAACGGTGAAAGATGCAACGCACGGGTATCTGTCAAGGTATCTCGTGTTTACGTTATTCGATAGGTTCAAGGCACTTTTTACGAAACATCCATGCAACTATATTTGCATCACGATTGCATCCATTGACTAGTTTTTCGTTCGCAATCGACGAAACGTAGTATTTTCGTAGATATGTCCCGACTCTTTTATTCGGCTTTCTAACTATCGAGCCAGGCGCAATCTGCGAGTCTAAATCGGTAGTTTTGTAAAGGATGAATAAATTAACGATCGTTTTTAACCGGTGTGCAATGATTAGGAAAGCACTTGTGCATATTGCAGCGCGTTCAATTACATCAACTCCGATACCCTCTCTCTGCGCCTCTCCGTCTCTCTCTCTCTCTCTCTCTCTCTCTCTCTCTCTCTCTCTCTCTCTGTCTGTGTGTTTTTGTTTTTATCGTAGATTGTTTACTACACGCGGAGTACATGCGTACTCGACGGCTTTCGCGTAATTATATCAGCGTACAATTTTTCCAAACGACCGAAAGAAGAGGCGTGGAACGCGCGTTTTTCGTTGATGCCCGCGCGGGGCAAAGAATGAATGATCCGAATCGTGAATAGAATATCCCTGCCAACGCACATACTCTCGCATCGAGGTGTCCGATAGTTATTCAGCCAATCAGGTCTCCGAACTCGCTTAACCTTGTAACATAACAACGAATTCATTAGCATTGCCTTGTACCTTAACTCGATGAAAGGATAGCAGGTTTTCCAGCCGCGTTTTTATGCACGCTATTTCAACCGAAACTAGACAAAAGATTTGAATTCCCTGTTGCAAAACGCGATTAAGTAGCTCGAGACGAGATATGTAAAAAAGAAAAGGTGGTTCTGCCGCTAAGTTAAGAAGGGGGAGAGAAAAGGTTTCTCGAAACGATAGCTTCGCATTCGGATCCTTGGAGCGCGATCGAAGCGCGGCTTAGGCTTAGAAAAAAATACGTATCTTAATGTCCAAGCTGAATCCTTGCGCGGTTCTCCGTTCCCCGCGACCGTTTCTTCATTGTTTACGTCCTCGAACTCTATTCAGAGTGAGAAACGGCCGCGGTTCCGGCCTTCCTCTCTCTTTTTCTCTCCTCCACTCTTGTTCTCCGTCTTCGTTTGACGCGCGAGCGAAGCACAGCCACGGCGGAGCGTTGTTTTAGGTTAATGTACCTTCGCATGAACCGAGAATTCTCGCGTTGCAATCGTACAAAGTATAAAACGATACTACTGTGCGCGTTCGTTATCCGAAGTGCGACGTTTTTTATTTTCGTTGCATCATCGATCGATTTTCGCTTCGCTTCTTTTGTTCTTGCCTAGTCTGATAATGTAAATATGGTATTTTTGTCGGTGGTCTTTTTACGAGGGCTACGCGTTGTTTGGACCGATGCCATTTAAATTTATACGGCTTTATATTTTGCATGTTTCCCCTTGCTCGTGGTGTTCCCCCTTTGGGTTCACCTAATCGATTGAAACACTGTCAGGGTCCTCTTTTTCTCCGTCTCTCTCTCTCTCCCTCTCACGACAGTCGTGACACATGTGAACGATGCCTGGTGGCCGAAAAACTCAATGGAAATTTATCCTTCGTTCATCGTTTGCAATTCAGTAATGCGCGCTCGATGATATCTCGTCGGGTTCTTTTGCCATTCACCAATATAATCATTCATTCAAGATCGTGTTTTACATAGTTTCGTAATCGATTTCCCATTGTGCCGCAATTGTAACAAAGCGGCGGTGCCGGCGCGTCTTTACGCTAATGAGGAATCTTGGAATTTCGTAGCGAAACGTTTTACTCGCTTCGAATACTTGTACGCGTATAGATTAGCGGACTAATTTTTCCCCTGGAAGAGTCGCGTATTCGCGTATACCGCATTGATAAAATCGTAGAATATAAATACGTTTATCCGTGAGCCAGATGTACTATACCGCGCTACTCTTGCGCCAATATAAACGGCAAATGTGCCTGGAGGTATATTGATTCGCGTGAGTCACTCTCTATCTCTTCTAGCTGCTTCGAGGTTCAGGGTTGACCTTACTTGCCACAAAACGCTTTCAATTAGCCTGGTCGTTGCTTTCGATCGAGGCATCACGGCTATCGAATTCGACTGCGGGAGCAGAAAATTCGCGCGCACCGTCCCCGCGAAAGTCTCTGAAAAAGAGGATCGCGAACCGGGGCGACCTTTCGAGGCGCCAGCAGGAGGAGACTCGCTCCGAAGAAAGTCGAAGGAAGGCATAATCGCTCGCACGGCATGGCAAAACGTTATACATTATGTTACAACATAAAAATATCGGGTTGTCACCTCGTTGCAACTTTCTCTTCTCTCGGCACCACCACAGTAACAGATGGTTACGGATAGTTATGCAGTTAACGCCCACGGTTCGCAAGCCTCTCTACGATAATCGTTACACAAGATCAGTGTCGCTCTTCGATTACGTTGCTCGCGTAATTCTTATTATCTACGCGTTAACGATTCGCGTAGGGAAAACGACGATAGCTTTCGGGGAATTCGAGTACGCTCCGGGGCAAAGAGGGATTTATTCCTCTTCTCCGCTTCTTCTTTCTTTTTCGTCGATGGCGCGTGGTAAATTATCGCGCGCACGTTTTTATCGAAATTCTCATTTTGGAGTCTGGGGATCCTCGAGACGTCTAGACGCGATATTTCCTCGCGGAAGGTGGGAATTCCTGGGAAACGTAAACACTGGCGTGGACAAAATATTCGGACTTGAATCACGTCCAACGTTATACCGTGGCGACAAGAACTGCTAGGGTTAAAATACGACTTCTATATGACAATGAGCAAGAAAACAGGCGCGTGTACCACTGCGCCTTGGCTGACTCTCTGACCTGCAAAGACGGGGCTGCCTAAGAAACTACTCCTACGCGCGAACCTTATCGTATTCTATTCGCGATAAAAGAAGAGTGAAACCAGTTTCCGGTTTCTCGGATGACGTCATTGCCTGAAAGAAGTGTCCCGCGACAAGGCTCCAAGCGAATATTTCAGGGCTGCGATAATCCGTTTTTGCGAAATCGCCCCGAGAAAGAGAGCTCGCTTCCACTTGGGATCGAGAAGCGAACAAATTTACGTTCTTCGTACCGTTAAGAGGAATGTTTATTGACATCGGCTTATATGTCAGTGAACTTATGCAAAGCACCATCGATAATCGATAGTTTGTCGCTGATTGGAGCAAGGCTCGAAGCGCCGCGACTCGCGTTCTCGTTATTATTTAGAAATAATGCATAAATCCTTGCTCGGATTGGAAAAGGTTTCCACGTTCGCCAGCTGCATCCGTCTGCGATAGTCGTATGGATAGCGATCGTTTAGGTCGGAGTAATAGGTTTCTTTAGCCCTTTGCGGACGGAACTTAACGAATTATTACCAAGCTATTAGCGATGTCAATTTGAATTTCGTGTTTCAACGTTAGATTTACGAACGCGGACCGTACAATTTGACGAGCTTCCGGAAAAATAGGTATTGCAGAGTTGGAGAACGGGGGATGTTGAATTGGGATAATTATTCGTATCGGTGCATCGATCGAGGCAAACGTAAAGCGCATAAAAATACTATTTTTGATTTCTGTAACCTTAAGGATAAAATCTGAAATGCGTCAAGCTGTCGCGGGTCCAAAAAGTAAGAAAGAAATTGGCCAGCTATTTGCGTTAGCCGTCTGCAAAGTGTTACGTCTGTACTTTTGCACAGTAGAACTTGGAACCTAAATGAAGAATAGATGATTGTTGAATCCTTTACTCGCGAACCCCAATTTCTCGACTGCGAAATTTATTCGGACAAAGGTGGATGGAGGTTCCGTGACTTTCTTTGCTTTTTAGAGACGAATAGAATCGGAGTTGTCGAAAAGCGTGTCGCGTAAATTTGTGCCAGAGAAAAGAAGGTAGGTGGGTTCGGGTATCGTTAGATAGAAATTTGCACGGTGTTTCTTTGAGATAGGAGAAGCTGGTCGGTTGCCTCTTTCTTCGTGTAGTATTCCGTCGTTTATACCGTAAAGTGACGTATCGCGTCGTGACTTGTAGTGACGTGACGCGCATGTCGTTGAACCTAAACGCATCGGTTACGCTTGCAGATTCGTCATCGAGAACACGGCAGTATGTAATACACGAAGGAGGAGAAATTCATTTCCATGCGTCTTTACACGCGGCCACGGCTGCGTTGGTCTCTCCGTGTCGCAACGTAGGAACGTCGATTCGCCTGTTTCTCGTTCTCCGTTTCCCGGTGTCGTTATGAATCGCTTTCATTTATCTAAAATTTCTCTACCCGGCTAGCAGTGCTTTCTCGTCGTTTCGCTCCGCTCCAAAGTAGGAGGGATCGTTTTTAAATGCAAACCCGATAGAGACGGCGACAACCTCGAAACGTTAGATCCGCGTTGATTTGCCGTTAATTAAAAAACCAAGCCTGGATAACAAAATACGAAAAACCACCCCTATCGCGCGTTCTTCCCTAGCCGTGTGCTCCTCCGTGCTCGCTGCGCACGCATTTAACTCACGCAGGCGCACGCACACCGATACGCACGCTAAATACGCACAAGGAACACGCATACGAGACGCACGAAAGCAACGGAGAAAGACACCGAAAGGGGTAGAGAGAGGCGATCGAGAGAGAGATGAAGAAAGAGAGGGAACAACAGGGTTCGCCTCCCTCGTGCTGCTGATTCTCCGCGAGGACAGTGGCCGTGACCCGAGGCCGAGGGGCCTGGGGAGGGGTCGGTGGCCCCGTGGTAGTTTAGCGACGACGTCCACGCTGCCGTTCCTCTGGTGGGAGAACCTCGTGGGTGTGCGGGTCGGGTAGAGAGCAGAGAGAAGTTGGAGTTGGAGCGGCGGTTCGCGTGGAGGGGACCTAGCCGTGTGCGCGTCTGGTGGGGTAAAGCTTAGGGGTATAGCCAGCTCTCGTTGGCTTTGTTCAATGAAAGAGAGATCCAGACTCTTTCCTTTCTTTTTTCTTTCTCCTTCCATCTCTCTCTCCCTCGCTCCTTCGTCCGGTGCTTTCCATCCCTCTGTCTCGCGTTCTCTCGCTCGCTCACCCTCGTTTTTCGCCGCCCCGATGGCGTTCCTCCTCCCAGCGTAGTTGCGGCCAACGTGCAAAAGTGCTTCTGCTGCTGCTGGCCGGTTCCAATGGATAGAACGATATCGTCCTCGTCTAGCGAACGAGAGACGGCCGCGGCGCATCTCTTTGGCTTCTCCCTTTCTCTCTCTTCTCTTCTCCTCTCCCTGTCTCTTTTTTTATTTTCTCCTCTCCTCTGTCTTCGCTGAACGCGCAAAAGTTTTCGCTGACCGGTTTCAGGGGACGGAATGCTACCGTTTTCGCTCCGCTAACGAACTCAGAGTCCGAATCAACGGGAATTATCATTTTTCCTTTTTGTTTCCTACTACGTAGATCGCGGCCGCAGCCGCGGCTTCTTCTTTGCCACCTATTGCGTTCGCGCGATCCATGGGAATATTTCTATCGTAGCTTATCACCGGTGCGCTACGGCGCGGAGTCGTCTTCTTTTTCTCCTCCCACGTTCGGAGGAACGGGAAAATACGCGATGGGGTCTTCTCTCTCTTCCATCCATTCGCTTTTCGACCTCTTCTCGTCTCTTTCTCGCCGCGTAGTCGTGCTTAACGTGCAAAAGCGTCTCTGCCGGCCGGCGACGCGGTCGATATTCACGGCGTATCGCCCCCGGTTGACCGAGCCTTACCCTTACCCTTACCTTACCGAACCTTTAGACGTATCCTCCGCTCGCCGTTCCGCAGCTCCGATTCGCATCTCATTCGTTAAACACCGGACTGTGTTCGCCATAATACCGCGGATTCGCCACCGTACACAGCGATGGGGATCACCGACGTACCCAGCTGGCTGGAGCACCTCTTCCTGGTATATATTCCTTTAAACATCGGCCGACGCAAAGGCAGTCTTATCGACCATTGCGTAAAAAACGCGCTGCTAGAAATAGGCTCGATGCAGGCGAGCGGCTTTTCGTCGCACGATCGAATGCGTAGACGTGGGATTTCCTATAAGCGTCAGACGCGTAGCGTTCGCTCTACGAACATGGTATATTTGTGTGTTACACGCTTCGAGAACTCTACATAGGAGTTTGTTTGTCGATTTCTACCGATCGTGGCGCGATGCGTTTGCTCTGCTACCAAAGCAGCCAGGCGTTGGACGCGTACTTCTAACGTAAACCGAGCAGCTGAAAATCATTCCAGATGTAGCGGCGGCATACAAGCCTGTAACGCGTAGAAAAATCTATGCTTGTCTCACTTGAAAAAGGTGAGTGCTATGCATTCAGTCTGACGCTAATGGGAAAGTGCCACCTTAAGACGGAATACGCAAAAAAGGTTTGAGTTAAAGAAAATAACGCAACTCGTGCGGGTTCTCTTCGCAATTTTCGTCTACTGCGATGCAAGGAATGACACTCTTTCCCAGTGTCATCGTCGCAAAACGATCGGCCATGCTGAAGCTCTAGGGAGAGGGCCTAATTTACGACGCTCCCAAGTGTTTGCTGCTCTTCCTTCTTGGTAACGAATGCTCGGCGATCGCTCTGCAGCGCGCCAAGATTTGTATTCTCTTGCATATGCCTGTTTCGTTGCTTTCAATGGGAAAAGTAAGGAAAACATCGCTCGGCTTGCATCGAACCATAGTAGACAAATTCTGCGTTTGCAGTTTAACGATGGTAGGAACGATGTCCCGAAGCTTTCGATATATATAATTTGCCAGTTTCTGGTTGCGTGGTTGCTTTTGCGTCGTCCTGTAGGCGAAGAAAGAGGTCGCAAATCCGGAGTATCGCGTGTCGGCACGTGTCGCGCAATCTGGGAAATCAACGACGTAACTTTAATACGCTACCGACTAAGCAGCGAACGCGTTCTAACGTCATCGATGCATACGAATCGAGATCGGAGCTGGCGCGAGTCCTTGCAAAGGGTATTTTAACCACCGTCTTGTGGTCGGGAACGTTGCTACAGAGAAAGGAGAGATAGATAGATAGATACATAAAGAGAGAGAGAGAGAGAGAGAGAGAGAGAGAGAGAGAGAGATAGAGTTAGAAATGCTGCAACTGGCTGAAATGGAACGAAATGCGGGTCAAAGAAAAATGTGTCGTAGGATGATGCAAAGGAAGATTCGCTTTCCAAGTTGACACGCGCGGATCGTCGGTGCGCGCTCTTTCGATTCACGTTTTCTCCCGTGGGATTTCTAACCGGTTTCTAAACTCGCACAACCCGTTCGATGTTTTTTCTTTCTCCGCGTGTTCTCTTTTATCGGCCGATTTGTCGATCCGAATGAAAAGACGTACGAGCCCAGCAATCGCCGCTTATTTCTACGTGCCAGCTTAAAAAGGGGACGATAAGCCTTTAGCTTTTACTATTAAATTTGCCAAGCTGGCGTAGCTTCTTCTAAAAAAACTGCCAGAGATATCGCAACCCAATTAGAACCACGCGATGGCAAGCTTTCGCGTAGATATTTCCCTCTGCGTTTGACGCGTGAAACGCGCTCTTTTTCGACCGTTTTTGCGGCTCGCATGCCGAACGATACCTCTACGTGCAAAGCCGTAACGATAACGACTAATTCGTTACAAGGGATACACGTGAGGGTTTTTCTCGCGACACGAGATATAATTAAAGCGCTTACCGGTGCGCCACAGGCGATAAACAAAGTCGTTTGATATTTCGTGGCTGATGTATTCGAGGCTTGGTGTACCCACTCGCTGCATGACGCACGTGCTATTGTACGCGATATCGTTTGCATGATCAATAAAATATAAATATCGCGCGCGCGTGTCTGTCCGCCGAGAGAAGAGAGACACTTTGGTGGTGGAAAACGCGTGCACGCTCGAATCTCTCGCATTCCCACGCCTTTTTTCCCTCTCGCAACGATTCCTCGATGAATCACGCGATTCATCGTAATTCTCCGGCGTCGCCGTTTCTTGCCGCGCCGCGATTAAATAATCTCCCGCGTCTCGCGATTTGCCGGAGCAAGCGTGAAACGTTCGTTGGAAGCGTCGCCGATGCGGTAACCTCGCGATACCGCGAGTCACACGTGTACACGCGATCCCTCGCGATCATTTTCCCACCGGAATTCGCCACCGATTCGCGAAACTTTTGTAAACCTGCCCGTTGGACGCTTGTAAACCGTTCTCACCCCGGCTCCTTTGTCTCCCGCGATGCTAAAGCGATTATAAAACGGGAGGAGACAGACGATCGCGCGATGGCGAAGCTATACGACACTTGATCAACTAATCCTCCGATTGAAACGTTTATCGGGATTCCCGGTGTCCCGCTGAATAGCGGTGGATGAAAAGAAGGGTCTTGAAAGAAGGAACGGGGTGAATGGAGCAAGCAGCCAGCCAGTCGGTGCTTTGATTTAACGATCCGAAGACGAGGCCGTGAGTGAGCGCGGGCAAAAATCCATCGAGACTGCACTCTTCGGCTGCACTGTCACCCATAGCACGTGCAGTATATCTGCATCTAGGATCCCGCAATCTGCGGACGCTTCCCTCCATCCCTACCTTTTCCCTCTCCGCCGGTTACGTCACTGACCTCCAGTTAGGTGAGGTCGGGAACAGTGCAGCAGAGTTCAGGTCACGATGGAACGTTGCGACTCGCCTCTGTTTCCGATTCCAATCCTTCGCGGTTATCTTCTCGCGGCGAACTCCGTCTTAACGCGGGAGAAGGAACGCTGGTGATATTTCCGATACCATCTCAGATACAAACTGTTAACGTTCCCGTGAACTATATATAAACTTCTGCCTGTAAAGTATGAAAGTATTGCGCGCCGCAAAGAAACGCAAAGGCACAGAGGAGGCTAAGTTCCCCGAAACGAAAGGTATTCGGCTGTTTTGCATTTTGGTCGGTGTGTATCAGGTCTGGTAATTTGGCTAGATGCAGGCTAATTGCGAGCAGACCTTAGCGTAATTAATGGGCGATCGTTGGGATTCGTATGTTCGGCTGCACGAGACACCCACCACCACTTGGGAGTTTCGTGCGAGCAACGCGGCAGCTTTGAAAATGTGTTCACTGACCCCGTGGACTTACGACCCGTTTTCTCATATTGTTTCAGATCGCTCCCTCGGCAAAAAAGCTTTGGGGCGTGGACGAGGGCGGCTCCAAGGACGAAGGGGGTGTAAAAGGTGGTGGGATACTTCACCTGGGCGACCACCAGATGTGGCGAGATTCTACCTGGAGCACCTCAGGTACCATTCTACTTTTTATGCGCCTTTAAAATCCACACCAGGGGCATACTTTCCCTTGGAACCTTTCATCGGCCGCTATCGAGAAATCATCCTGCAGCTTGCTCGCGTTTCTACGATCGCATTCGCTCGCGTTACTTTCCGCGGAAATTCGCGGCTCGGTGACTAATTGCGTCTAGTTACCAGTTACGACGATGCACCGTCGAGATCGTTAACGTGCAATAAGGCTAATAGGGATGAAAATATTTGAAACAGGCTTTCGAGAACGGGATGATCTATGGGTCGATAAATCATGGACGGCAGGCATCGACTTCTGGCCTTTTTCGATCTACTCGGATTCTATTCGAGTCTATCAAGTCTATCCAGACTAAGAGATTTGCGTATGAAATACTTCGCAGATGACCGTATTGATTTTTAGATCAGAAGTGCTCGCTATACTTGGTAACTTGGTGGTCCTGTAAGGCTTAATAGGTCGACGGACCCTTAACGGGGTCCCTTAATTGCAGAGAAATTAGATGAACGAAAATGATACTGGCGTAACGATATACCAGCTGTCGCCTGCTTAACGTTAACTTTGGTAGACGAAAATGATAAAGGAATAAAAGCCAAGATAAAATTCAACGAAACTTACGATAAACGCAAAGTTAGTTGGCAGCAAGTAGTAATCTGTACTCGGCGGTTTTAACCCTGTTGAGTTTTCGTTCAGGTCGCAATCGCTTTGGACAAAGCCATCCGTCTCTTCTAGACTTTCACGTCCTGAGCGATTTTAACTCTGGAAACGTAGGGGGCGAGTCAGACCGCGTCTTAAAAGCTCGAAGGGTTAAATTTCGCCCGACTTCGTGTAAATAAATCTACGCTGCGGTGATGGGGTCCGAGTGGAAAAAAATCTAGAGGAGTACGGAATAAGTCTAAAGAGAAGCGGAGCTCTTTTTGCGCCTCCTCCTTTTTATATTCATTTTCATAAAGCTCGGAATCCTTTGTATCGTGTCGGTTAATTGTTACTCATTAGCGGTAGACTATCTTCCGCTTCGTTTATTCCAAGTCCGAATGGTTACCTAGCTCCTCCCAACTCTCATACACGCGAAAGCGGACTTGAATCTGGAAAGGATCGCGCGTTTGCGGTCGATACTTGGGGGAAATCCTTTAAACTGCTCGTAAATATCGCGGCCCCCGTGGCGTTCTTCTCGAGACGCGAATTTCGTCACAGACTCTGATCGATATGCCCGGAGTCGCGGCTGATCGTTGCATAATCTTAAAGCTGCCCCGCGCTAATTTCTTCTCGAAAGAAAGCCGCGCGGCGTTAAGAAAGATCGCGTTACGCGAGTCAATCGACTTCAGCCGAACGAGCATAACGCGTCGCATTTTATAGAGGTAGCTGCAAAAAGTATCGTCCCGTTAGTCCCGTAGGCCTCGCGATTTACGCTTCGAGCGTATCGATAGCAATCTAGAAGGTACCAAACAGAAACGGCATCTTTCTTCTTGCCAACGAAACGTTCTTCGTCGCGTACAAATGACAAAGTAGGAGGTGTAGTTTGGAGAAATTTTTCAACGCGAACGAACGAAGAAGGATCGACGAGTATATTCGCGTTATGTAAATGGTTTATTGTTTGCGAGGGCAATGGCGGGGCGCGGCGAGTGGAAACAGCGAGATAATGAGTTGATTCCGATTAGCGGGGCTATCCTTTTACACTGGGAGGAAAAGGTTGGTCGAGGAAGGTCCTCGACGACGGCTGACGTAGGATTCCCTGAACGCTCGATAAGCGCGTTTCGGTGGCGGTAAAATTAGAGGGAAAGGTGAACGATATAAAAAGGCTGTTGGAAGTTACAGCCGTATGCCGTACGCGATGGTCGCACACTCGTCCATGGTGTGGAGTGTGGACTGTGAAGTGTGGAGTGTGGAGGGTGCAACGAGATGCGAGCGATACCGGGTGTTTTACGTCGGGCGCGCTTATTGATTGGTACAGCTCCGAAAGAACAATATATAGAGACGAAAGTAGAAATACTTGTGTGTCTCCGCGGGTTCCAGCGGAATGTCAATAATCGATACTCCGCCAAAACAGATCTCTCCCCGCGACTCTTGTTTGCTTTTACGAAAACCAAGGAAATCTACCGAGTCTCCCTTTTCCCTCTTGCTTCCAGGATCAATCGATAGCACCC
This sequence comes from Eucera pruinosa, assembly GCA_028830335.1. Classification (NCBI taxonomy): domain Eukaryota; kingdom Metazoa; phylum Arthropoda; class Insecta; order Hymenoptera; family Apidae; genus Eucera; species Eucera pruinosa. The sequence continues at coordinate 14,591,789 of JAMYCR010000015.1, forward strand.
TGGGCTTCTCCGGTATTTTCGAGTCCGCGTCCCACCAACTTTCCTTCCTATCTCTTTACCAGCCAGCCGTTTTAAACTTCTTCTCGTTACCCTCTTCTCTAGTCCACTAACGATTCGTCTTCCATCCCTTCGCCTTCCTCGCCGGTTGTATAGAATATTTGCATTTCTTGCCGGTTTATTTCGCCGGTTCGTGTCGTTGGAAATCATCAGAATTTCTCGTCAATTAAACGGATTACCGCGGTAATTGTTGGAGGGGGAGCCGTGGGGAGGAGAGAGGCGAGAAAGGTCGCAGCGAGGTTCTTTCTCATTAAAGTCGGAGCCTTAAGTCGTTCGTACGGGGTTGTTGCGCGAGGGCGATGGTACCATAGCGCACTGGCACTGCCAGTGTTGTGCAGTTGCTTACGTTTGTGTGCTGTGTGTGCAGTGTATGCACGAAACACCTGATTCTCGCGACGGCATGTACCGGCTTCCATGTGCACGCGGGCCGAGTTTACATGTGTGCGTCACCTCGATGGGTGCAACGCGGCTGTTGCCATGGCGACAGACGCCCGGCATCAGAACGGCGGTGGGGGCAACGTCCCAATGCTCAGGGTCGTACCTACTGATCCACCCTGAGCGCCAGCACACCAACCCCCTATATATATCCACCTGGACCCGACCAAATTGCGTCATGTGGAATCGTAAAATTCATACGTTCCCTCCGCAATCCTACCGATTCACCCCTTTTTTTCTTTCGTGCAGCCTATGAATCTGCTTCTTCTTCTTCTTCGTCTTCTCCTCTTCCATTGGAGTCGGGCAGGCGTTCGAATAAAATCGTCTCGCGGGTGAAGAGTTTTAGGAACGCACAGTGGCGAACCGTTGCGGATTTTTATGATAGAATTTGCGTTTCACCTTTGCGGGTTTCTCGCCCTACGCCTTTTATCGATTACCGGTTGGTGCGACTCCAACGCGATACGGTTTCGAGATATTATTGAGCTCTGTTTACCAGCGCAACGCACGGCTACAGGGTAGTTACTCTTTTGACATTTTACTTACGTCTTTGGACTTCGATAGGTGATCCAAATTCACGGGCAAATGTTGAGGATCCGCGTTAAACGCGAGCACGCGTTAATAGGGATTTCTCGATGGGTCTAAACGCTGATCGAAACACGGCGAGCCACAAAATTATTGTTACAAAATTGCGGATAATAGAGGTATATAAAATAAGAAAATAATAGAAATTTGAATACTATACGATTAGGAGACTGTGGATTTTTATGCAGATTTATATTTCTACAAATAGGGTTGAAAAAGTAGGATCTAACGTGGGGGTTGCTTCACCCTCTAAGCATCATAATTTCCGCTATGTTTTAGATATTTTGTATATATTTGCGGTTCTACACTAAAGGGTTATCCCAGTTCATAATAAACAATAAAAATCTGCAGTCTAATGATTAGATATTAATTCAACGTTCGATAAAACGATATCGATAGATTCAATGTTGTTCCTGTATTTTTCATATCTCTCTATTGTCTTATTGCCTCTTTGCCAACAATTTCGTGACTCACTCGATACCTCGATATCGTTGCTAACGATGTTTATGAATATGTTACAGATCATGCTGTTTCACAACCGATCTCAATGGGCACAGGTAGACGCGTGGGTGTCGGGACTGGGTATCACCATCAAACATCAGAAGTTGGAACAGTCCTCAGCCCCAGAAGCAGGTTAGCCTAATTTTTCCAAGATAATTCTTAACTTATTCGTACTTATAATTCTCATTCCATCGCAATGAGTGATCTATTACGTTTCCTCTTACAGCGAAACTGGTGGTCTGGGGGTTAAAATGGTGGAATACGTTCTTGGCTCGAGTCCTACGACACCGAAAGATTTGGAACCCCGGATGGTTTCTCTGAGATTGGTGAGTGTACGCGACGAACAAAGAATACCAAGAAGACTAAAACTAACTTGCTCGTACTTCAGTAATACATATTCGATTATTCCTGTTCGCGTAGAACACCGACGCGGATAAGAAAGAAAAAGAGAAGGGCTCGGCAAGTCCTTTTGACAGTTCTAAAGACGACACGGGTCCGCAGAACAACGGACTAGCATCCCAAAATGGTCTCGATGACGACAAAGGGTTTAAGTAAGTGTTTGAATATGTTTCTCGGTGAAATGAGTCACCATGAGTATTGCGCAAGAGTATACCACACAGAAGCAGCCCCCGCAGGGTTGCTTTTGTTTCTAAGATACAGGACGCGATATACGGAGAGAGGCAAGGCAGGTTTTGCGTAAAAGATTTCGAATGGAAAAGCGCGTCGCTATTCCCGCGTGGCCTATATACGTTTGCTTCCAATTGGACACGTGTGAACGTGTCACATGTAGTTGGCGAACAATCGTCATTGCTGCGAGAGGAACGTGTTCGAGGATCGTAATAGTGGTAACTGTCAAGGGCGTGCATACTCTTAGCCGGCGGACGATGACATCATAACTTCGTCTCCGATGCTTGTTGCACCATCGTCGTACGCCATCTGGTGCTCCGCGCATTCCTCATTTCCCGTCGCGATCTTACCGACACCCCTTTCGTTAGTTTATACTTTTAGTTGCATCTCCGCGCCTCCTTTTTCCTCTCCGCGATGACAATTCCTCTTTCTCGTTTTTTCGCGGTAAGATCTTTTTCATTTACTTTTTTATTTCCCAATTTAAACATTCTCCGCCCCCTTTTTTGGGGTGCGCATTAGAGACAAGAGAGTAGCATTTCGTATCTGTTATCGTTGCACGCGTTAGGATAAATAATAAGTTAGGAACGCGAGCGCGGAACGTTAAGAAACGCGGCAAATAAAGCGGAAACATCGGAACTTGCACGTAGATGATAGTCCGGCTGTTCCTACTTAAGAATTCCATTATTCTAATGATGTTTGTTCATCATTGTCAGCCGTCACGGTCTGAACTTTCCCTAATTTTGCAAGATCGAAGGTGCAGGTCTGTTAATGCGAGCGATCGTTGCATCGTATTACGGCGCTCGTTATGCAAAATGTCCCGTTACGCAGAGCTCTTGCTAATTCGCGTATTCGTAGAATCTCGCGCTACGCGATCAGTGTCCAAAATAGTTTTCGAGAATACTAATATCTCTAGCAAAAAGTTTTCGATCGAACACACGGTAATACGAAATCAACTAAAAACGCAAGCCGCTGTTGCGTAAACGTAGATGTTAATAAAGAATTCGTAGACGACAGGGAAGGAAATTAGTTAACAAGAAAATTAAGGGAAGCTTCGAGACGTGGACAAATTTTCGCGAGAAATAATTCTATCGATAGATCGCGAGAATCTCGTAGCGTTAACCATATGCCTTAATACCACGAGTCACACTTCTGTTAAACCCGTAAAAATTACCATAGCAAATACAAATAAGGTGTAATATTTCAGTATTTTGCATTTGGTGCAAAGCTGAAGGGGCAAATTGTTTTTCGTTAACGTTAACTGCCTAGCTGCTAAAAAAACTCGCAAAGCAAGGGTCAAAGCATTTAGACATGACCATAGAAATGTTGCAAAATATTAGATAACGTAAATATTAATTACAGCGTTGCTTATCTCTACAGATTTATATTGCACAGCTACTTTTTCGTAAAGCTCCGTCGATCGAATACTCTTTCCTCGCTCTTCTTTCTTCGATACGAAACTTCTTCGTAATTCTTATCATATTTCCTCTCTCGTTAATTTCGCGTTAAATTCCTTGAACTTTCCCACGCGTGCTTTTTTCATTTGTTCAGTAGACGTGCTTCAAAACCTTAGCGTTTTCGGTTAGCGTCGAGTTCCCCTGCCTGACAAAACTATCGACGCGCGAATTAACATAGCTCGCGAGGCGTTTGCGATTTTTTTCTAACCCAATTCCGAAATCGATTTTTAGTTAATGCGAGGGAACTTTGGAGCCAGGCTCGAAAGGAAGTTAACGGCAACTTTCTAATTGTTACCGCCGTTTTTATCGCGCCTGTATTGCAATCACGTAATCATTTTTAAGCGCGCTCTAATTATACGCAGGTATAGGTAGAAGTGCTCGTGCAACTTCGCTAATGGGAAAGTATAATAGCTGTCGGAATGTGTGAATTAGAGCCGTTTTCGTTAGCGAGCCGATTGAGAACTAGCAACTCTGATCTTCCGCGCGATCGTGCGCAACGTTAGTCGAATTTTCTACTTCCTTCTCGATCGTGCGGAACGCTACTCGGAATTATCTACTTCCTTCGCGATCCTGGCGTCCGATCATCGCCCTCTGTTTCTACGTGCATTCTCAAGCGAGTCTCCTCGCGACTCGCCTCATCTCTATCGATCGACTCTACTTAAACGGAGCGAAGTAGAATTAAGTTTGGAGCCAGACGAGCGTTTCTTTCGCGACCGTTGCGTTCGATCATCGTCGTTTGTTTCTACTTGCATTCACAAGCGAGTTTTCGCGGCTCGTCCGATCCCTCCTGATCGATACTACTTATACAGAGCGAAGTAGAATTAAGCTTGGAGCCAGACGAGCGTTTCTCTCGCGTTCGTTGCGTTCGATCATAGTCATCTGTTTCTACTTGCATTTTGAAGCGAGTCTTCGCGGCTCGTCCGATCCCTCCTGATCGATTCTACTTAAACAGAGCGAAGTAGAATTAAGCTTGCAGCCAGACGAGTGTTTTCTTCGCGAATACATTTGTACGCTTCTCTTCTTCTTATTCGACTGAAAGGAAAAGGAAACGTCTTTAAAAAAAAATGTTTGCTTTCAAAGCAACCAGTCGTACGATTTATCCAACGCTTCCCCCATTTTCCCACCATGAGACCGATCAATGCAATTCTCGTATGGTGGATCACCTGTTTTCACGCAACGATCGTCGTCAATCCTACCACGCATTGCCGAAATGCAACGAACCAAGTTCCACTGTATCGCATCGACGCTGCATCGAATCGGTGAATGCGTTTCATTAATACCGATAACAAGGTATTTTGACAGCGTGACGCGCGCACGCTAATAAGTACGTCAGCGAATTGGTTTCGAGCGAAGCTTCTTGCAGTAAGCATTATTCTATACGCGCGTCGACTGGAATAAGGTCCATGACATTTACCACTGTCGCGATATAATGGCTAAGGAAAGCTACGTCACTTTCTTTATATAGAAAATAAGAACGGCGGTCTAGTCTCGGTGGCATACAATCGCTTTCTCGCCGCAAAATCCTGGTTAGATTTAACGCACAGCAGAGTATTTCAACGCCTGTCGATTGCGTTTGTTTTAACAGCCAGCTCGTTGACGGCGAGTTCAGTGTAATCCGCGCTCGCCGTACATTTGCATACAATAACATACATACTACGAGTCGAATGAATTTTGTAATTCATTGGTCGGTTCTAGTATTAAGATAGCCGAATATATCGGATATCGTTCCACTCGTGCCGTTAACCCCTTCACTGTGGGCTCGTGTTATGCGTTTTTTAAGGAGACGAAAATCATCGATGGATCGCGGAGTTTTATGCATTTATGGATAATTTAATTGGGGGGAAAAAATACAGGATACATACAGGAGGGAAAATTATGTAAAATATCCGTAGAAAAATACGCGGTATTACCTGTAGAGGATGAAACTATTTTCTATTAGAGTTCCTCCATTGCATTGGGTGTGTTTGAAAAAACACGAATCTGCATAAAAATCTCCGCAGTCCGCTAACGATTTTCTTCTTCCTTAGCTTCTTATTTCCTTTAACTTTTTCGAGATGGATACGAAGAAAATGATCTAAATAGCAACTTAGTCGTACGTTGTATAATCAATCGATACAGGAGAGTTTTCGCGATACGAGAAAACGTCGTTCACCTGTTTAATCCGGAGCGCTGCGCAGCGAAATGGTTAACAAAGGAAATATTGTCGTTCAATCGTAGAACGTTTATCCGAGAATTGAATTTCGCGTTCAATTTTTGCCTCCCATTGTCCATCGCCAAGGGGTTAACGCGTTCAATAGCGCAGTCAAAGGCATCTCCGTGTTTATCGAGTCACGATTATATCGGGTCGTAAACAATTTTTTCATCGAGTCTCGTATTGATTCATGGATGATTTACACGGCCTCTGTTTTCGTAAGTGTATCCAGCCAAGCGATTCATAATTTCCGTTTATCTTGGTCGAATGCACAGCGCTGTGCCGCGCGCGCCGTAAGCACATTGCTTTCAATTGCAATGAATCAGCGAAATCCGCGAAATAGAGCGCGAACACAGAGATGAAAAAGAATTCGATTCCGCGTGCTCCGCGTTGCATAATCCTCTTCATCTTTTACTTCCCCTTCCTATTGCCTCTCTCTAAATTAAAATTGCCGCGCGTTCCGGTTAATTGTAATAGCGTTACAATAGTTGCTCGGTCATATTCAGCTCTCGCTGCTCCGTTTTTATTATATTCATCGATCGCATTTCGTACTTCATAAATAATCGCCGCTAAAGAAACACACACACACACATGCGCGCATATCTCTTACTTTGAACAACGCTACAGCTGGTTGGTTCGCGTTTCGTTTGCAGCCGTACACCCGGGAGTCGTCAACCGTCTCCAGGGGAGGAAGAATTCCAGAAGAACGCAGCGGCGACGCTGGCCGTGAGCGCCGGTGGCGGCGGAGTCGTGTTGCTGAAACCTGGCGTCGATGTGGTCGGAAGCGAGGAACATTTCATGGCCGCTTTCGCGCCGGCTCCGCCGCATCATCTTCAACATCATCAACCGCCGCCGACGCATCATCTTCAGCATCCGCATTCGCACGCGGCGCAGCTCTTTGGTGCCCAGGCTCCGCCACCCCCACAGGGGCCTCCGCCTTCGCAGCAGCAGCAACAGCAACAGGGACCTCCGCAGCCGCAAGACACCACCACGCACTTTGATGTTCAGGTCAGTCGCCTCGTATTTCGCACCCCTCTTCTTTACTCCGTGTAACGAACGCGCGAAAAGGAAGCTTTCCTCTATGGAGTCGAACGAGGGTACATACGGCTTCTAAGGCGGTATGGCGTACGCTTCTGCTCGAAAGCGATGGGACCAAGGGGTTGTTGCCCTATGTATCGAAACTGTTCGTCCTCTTTGCTTCACGACTACTTTATTATCCGCGTATGCTAGCGGTAGTCGACCACTGTAATCACCCTGTTCCTATATCGCGTATATCGTAGGGAAATTTTATTTAACCCTTAGTAGTATACGAGTAGTGAAAATATGTTGGAACGAGTAGAGCCAAAGATAAGTTCACCGATCCCTGTTCTATACTAAGTATAGCTAAACACCTGTCGAAGTTTTGCATCAGTTAAGGAATCTAATTAAGCATAGGAGCACGGTTTGATAATCTTAGGCTAGCGGTATTCGTAAAACGTCGGTTGATTAAAAAGCTAACGATTTGCTAATCGGAGCAAGTGTTACGCTGCAGAGTAGATCCGTATCTTAGCATAGCACGGTCAACTGGGCCGTAATGAAAGGGTTAGCCCCTAACCCTAACCTTATTTTATTAGCTGCTTATGCTAACGTTAATTCATCGCTGCTTTTGTATCGTGTCGCGTAGAAATCGTTTGAATATCGTAGGAAATTTTCGTTGAATCCGCGGAACGAATTATTCTTTTTAAAATAACTTCAAAGTATAGAAAGCACAGCTCGAAGCTCGCAAAAATCCACCCACGGCGTATTAAAGTTTATTTCTACGTGGAGAGTTGAAACTTTTGAGCAAAGGTGTAGTACGCGTACGGTTGTTGTCGGTGGTGGGAATAACGGGAGAGCAAAAGCATCTCGTCTTGTTGCGCGTAGACAGGCGCATAAGGATTATTCGGGTGGGCATGTAAGTAAGTTCGTCCAACGGACGATTGTTGTTCTTGGATCCGGTTAGGGATGATTTTCAGTGGATTATCGGAGGAAGGCCGTCCTAGTTTCGGCGCGTTAGCTCGGGAGTATATTTTGGCGTAACGATTAATAAATCAGAAAACGTACTCGTAAATTGTGAAAGCAATCGGGCCAGTTTAAGCGTCCTACATAGAGAGAAGCACCGTAAGGTTTGCTGATTATTATCATAGGCTGCTTGGTCAAGTAGTTCAACGAAGCTCGTGCATTAACTGATTAGGACGGCTATCGGTACACTTTATACGCTTCCGTTGCTACACAAATTGAACGCTTCATCGAAGTACTTCCCAAGCGCGGCCATTCCTTAAGTAGAAATACACGGCCTCGCAAAAAGTTTCACATATCTCTCGTACGACGGAGTCGGTCAAACTGGCGCGTTTATTACGCTGCTTAACCCCTTAACGCGCAAACCTGTGTATGACACGGGTTCACCTGTCTTACGTTTCACTCAACGACTGTTACAAATCATTTACGTTTCCGCTGTACTTTGTCTGTAGCATTTTCTACGTTGGCAAACGTAGTACTCTTTACGGTATTAAAATGTAGGGAACGCGATGCGCTGTCTTCAAATTGTGAATGCGATACGCAATGAAATTTGGTCGCTTTCGACGCCTAAACTGAAGCATAATATAAGCGTTGAGGGGTTAACGATCTCCACGTGGCTTATGCAATTCCCCGACGCGTTCAGGCATTCCTTCGACGAGATGTCATTCGAAGGAAGGAGGTCCCGTTCCATTTGGCCGGCAGTATTCCAAACTTCTTTCGACGCGCGTCGTTTACTTTTGGGAAGATTTTCTCCTCTCTCTTCTGGTTTTTGTGTTCCGCCGGTCGTGCATCTGGAAAGTATGCCGATGTCGTCGTATCCGTACTGTCGTAATACGTTCGTTACGAAGCGAGAACGCGCCGGTGGCCAATGCCTTAGGCTTGTCCACGGCTTCGTAAACGCCTATCCTACTTTGTGAACGTCGAAGCGATTCCGGCTCGGCGAACCACCGTAATACAACCTGCAACTCCGTCAACTCGCGATAGCTGCAAGCTGTAGCGGTATTTAAAGAGCCTGTAGATGGTTTTCCACGCGAAGGGCGAGTCACTGGCGGCGTTAATTTAGCGATTGTGCCCCGGTGGCTAGGAAGAGGTTATTTTTAAACAGCGAGCCAGCAGCTGATGCTAACGAGCGGTCCAACCACCGAGCCAACCCTCTTGTACGGGTTCTTCGGCGACTTCTTTCGCTTTTCATGTCTCGTCTCGTTCGAACCTGTCTTCTTATCGAGGGCCGAGGCACCCCGACGACAATAGAGGATGGACGCGACGAGTAGCTCGCATGATTGGCCCTTGTTCGTGCAATCGCAAACGCGTAGGGGGAGTTCCTCTATTACCGGACACTAACTCAAGGTTTTCTTTAAATAAATGGAAAGGAACGATCCTCTGTTCCTTCTATTTTGCATTCGATACGAGTTAACTCGAATTATATGGAAGCGAACGAGACGAGTAACATTCGCGGCGATATCATCTTGAATTAACGTTAAACTTTGGCGCGCTGTTTTGGGGGAACTTTGAGCGGTCCCTGCTATCGGGCGTAGCAAGTATTCGCGACGTAACTCGACGGAAATTCAAAGTAACTTGCAGTGGTCGTGTATGTAATCGACGGCGTACGTTTCGCTGGGCCATTCTTTGCGGCTCGAACATGTTTATCGCAACTCGTTTTCTCGTTTGCGTTTCTCGGTGTCAGTGCTCCGCTTTTCCGGGCCGAGACCATTTTGGTACAAAACTAGTAGGAAGTAAACGTTAACGTGCGCATTATTACGAGTCGAATGACAACAGGGACAAGGAGGCTCCAATTTAGGATGAAATTAATTGTAAGCAGTTCGGTTTTGGTAACGTCCGAGTTTCTAGTGAAAAAAAATCGATTTTCCTGAAACGATTGCGACGCAAATTGTTAATTTTGTCCGCCTGCTTACGGGAATCTCAAATTTCCTAGTCTATCATGCTATCTTCTCGAGTTTTCCTCTCTTCCTCTGGCTCGTCAGCTTTCGCGATACTACCGATCCGTAACCGTTTTGGATTCCAAATACGCGAGCGCTGTTCGGTGTTAGGTGTCGGCCGGCAATAGGGGAAACCCTATCGCGAACGCTAACTATACTAAGAACTAGCTAACGTTTAATTATAGGACCTACTTCTGTGTAAATTGTCACCGCTTCTCTCTGATGCAACACACGTAATTGCAAATCAAAGTATTTACAATAGACGTTTCGTTCGCTCGGCCCCCACGCGTGACTTGGCAAACCGTCGACGTTTACGATTCTCGGTCCGCTTGGCGAATCCGTTTTCGTGCAACGCGTCGAATGCCGTTCTAAACTCGGCTTTAAATGCCGTTTAATGGATCTATCGTATTTCAAGCGGATATTATTTTCTCCTCTTTATCCTTCTTCTTCTCTCTCTCTCTCTTTCTCTTTTTTTTTTAGAGCAGGGTCGACAGAAAAAATAGACCTGTCATTTTTCTTGCTCGCGTCACTGTCCACAGCTCGTTTGCGTTCTTCCTACCTACCGGTTGTCCATTTTTTTCCCCGAACTAAACGTATTTTTAACTTAACGCGGTAGGCTTTTATCGGACCTGTGCGCGGATCGTTAGTCGGTTCCGCGTTCAGAAACGAGATACGATTTTATACAGTATATACGTGTGTAGTTTGCACGATTTTGAAACGAAGTTCCGCTCCAATAAGCGGCAGCAAGCTAGTAGAAACGCCGCGAGCATCCTGCCGCAGACTTGGCTCCGAGATGCGCGGACCACGGATCGAATCTTTCCACTCGCGGTCTTTTAACCTTGGCTAGCTTTATCCTTGAGAATCTAGCCTCCGTAGAGGACACACGCGGCCTGCCTTTTCTTCCCTTTTTCTCCTTTGCTCTTTCTCTCTCTCTCTCTCTCTCTCTCTCCTTCTCTCTATTCTCGCTGCACGAAAAAAGGGGCCCCCCTTTTCGTGTCGGAGCTCTCGCTATGACCCGGCAGGCTTAACAGACGAGCAGAACGGGGGAATGGAGAACGACCTCGTCCTCCGGCGCAGACAAATGTATAAATCACCGAGTGACAAGTTCTCGACGTCTACTTCGAATCCTATTCAGAAAATAGAACAGACGATATATAGCCATCCTAGCACATATTCATATTTATGCACTGGGTGTTACACCGTGTGCCTCGCCTGTCCGAACCTTCTATCGGCGAATGCATCAAAGTGCCTTTTCGTTACGAAACCTTCCCTTCTTCTTTCTACTTGGAACACCTCCGGCGCGTTCGCGTTACGTGCCTCCTGGTGCTTTTAATCTTTATCGCAGTCCGACGTCTTTCCAATCGAGCCGATCGTAACGCCTGTATCGACAATAACGGGGGTAGTTTGACAAAACCAAGTCCCGGACGCGATAACTTTTGCATCTGCTTTTGCTTCTCTTTTACTATCGACTGCGGTTACAGTTTCGACGGATACGCTGCTCGATTAATCGATCCGATCGTTGCTACTGTTTTCGAGAACTTTTGGAGATTATACGGCAAGGAGGCTTGAAAGGGAACTTTTCATGAAGCGCGCAACTAGTGTTTCGCACGGATACAGAATAGTCGCCAAACATTTGCGCGCACCTAATATTTCCTACGAAAGAGACACGTTTACCGCTGTCAACGAAACACGGCAGGTGCAAAAGCTGTATAGTATTTTATTAATTGGTTCGTCGAGCGAGACAAATCGAATCCGCGAGTGCGCAAATAAAAACGAAACGGAGACGAGCTAATCGAGCTGTTACATTTTCATCGATTTCGGTGACTCTTAAACGGGTTGCAAGTTTCTTTCGAAATTGGGCCGATCGCCGTTGCTTTCCAAGCAAAGAGCTGGTCGATGCGACACCCTACGCGTTTCGTCAAGCAACCTCGCTTCGTCCAACTTTCTCCTGTTCCTCTCGGAGGGATGGAAAACTAGGTGGAACATCCCTGCCGACAAACCGCCCCACCATTGTCTCGCGCGCGCAAATAAGACCGGAGAGCGGAAGTCGCGGATACCTTTGCGTTCGTGTCGCTCAGAGAGTGTTGCTCTCGATAGCGTTCCACATTCTTCGCTGCTCGCAGCCAAACGTGTTCTTCCTATTCCAGGAGCTAGTCGCCGGTCGCGTACTCGTCTTTGAAACCTCGATCAAGAGCGATTAAAACGCGAAACGTTGCCGTTAGAGTATTCTCCGTAAGGAGGGGAGTCAGCTGTTTCGTTGGGTGGACGCGACGCGTTCCGTTTGAACCGGCACGGATTAGGGCGCGACAATTTGCAGGCGCAAACGTTCGGACGAGGAACACTTTCAAGAGTGAACGAATTAGCGTTGCCGGAGTCGAAGTTTGTTAAGAAAGTCTGCGTTAGGGAGTAACAATTATGTTTGTAAAAGAGGAAACGAGAAACGAAAGGGGAGAAAACGCGCGGTGTACGAGTCCTCGGGTCGTCCAACTCGTTTTCCGCCTTCCTCTCTCTCTCTCTCTCTGCTTCGAGCCGTGTGCCGTGCCTTGCACACGTTCTACCTCCTCTCCTACGGGAAATGGTACCCATCGTAGGCAGCATTGTTCCCAGGGTAGGGGGCCATAGCTGCATTTTCCACGTGACGAACGAACCGCGTATGCACAGGTGCAGCTTGACTGCCATGGCTCCTGTAATCTCTTTCTTTCTTGCACGTTCGTTCTACCTTTTCGTTTCCGCACGCCTCGATGAAAACGCAAAATGTCGCACAAAGCATGCATCGAGCGGTGGTGCACGGTCGCCGAGAAACAGCAGCGGCAGGAGGACGACGAGGAGGAGGAGGAGGAGGAGGAGGGAAAAAAATTGCAAACGCGCGCGACGCGGCTTGTGTGTTTCGCCAACGAATTCGTTATAATTTTTTCCCTTCCTTCCTTCCTTCCTCCTCTCTCTCTCTTTTTTTTCCCCACTATTTTTCCCTTCCGCAATTAGTGCCGCATTATACGTCAAACTGGATTCCGCCGGTGGTTGTCGTATTAATTAACACGCAACGTTCGTCTGGCGTGCGCGACGTCCTCGCGTTTCAACCATTCGCATGGCGGACGTGGCGCGGGTTCAGACAAACGCCACCCGCCACCCTGTTTGCCGAATATCCAGCCGGGGGACACGCGCGTTCGCCATCGCTTTGGCCGAATCGCTGGGCTCTTTGCTGCTACGAATATTTTCGCCTCATCATTATGGCTTGTTCGCGACGCAGCGCACATAAAAATAGAACGCCGCTGTTGGTGGTTGGGAGCGTATTACGGGGACGTTTATGCACGCGTGCTTGCCCCCGGAGCACGAGAGGAGGAGGAGGAGAAGCGTGTGCGATGGTACGAGAGAAGTGCGTGGAGTGCGCGGAGTGCGTACACGCATGAGACACGGCTGCCCTCTGATCGCGTTATTACGCGAAGGCTCGTGCTCGCCGGTGCATGAAGCGATTCCCAGACCTCGTCTCCTTTTCTCCATTCTCCCCTTCACTCCACCTTTTGCGCCCCTGCTCCGTCGCTCGACACTCGCCGCCGCGTTCTTCGTTTCTTCCTTTTCTCCTACCATGCGACCACTCTTCGCCTTCTCTTCTCTTCTCTTCTCGTTTTTCCCTCTTGGCCTCCTTCCCTCTCCCTCCATCCGTTCGCATTTTCTCGTCTCTCTTTCCTTCGTTTCAGCTCTTCTTTGGCCATACGCGCTCTCTGTGTTCTCTCGTGATCACGCGAAAAGCAGGAAGAGGAGCACGAGTAGTCGGTTAGGGGGATAGAGAGAGGGAGAGCGGGAGAAACCCTTTAAAGGTGTACGGGTGTGCGTGTGTTGCACACAGTTGCAGAGGCATCGGGTTGTTGACTCGGTGCCCATTCAGCATAAAGTGCAATGACTTCCTCCGATGAAAATCTGTATCATCGCCCGAAGGCTGCAGTCTTCGGGGTAACCGCGACGACGTTCACCGTCGTCGTCGCCGTTGCTGCAGTTCCGGTCAGAAATTCCAACCCATACCGGCGTCTTCCTATTCCCACTGGCCTTCTTTGTTGCGGAATATCGAGTTTCGCGGCAGCTTCGTTTTTCAGCCTCTCAGCTGGCCGCGTTTCCGTTTTAAACGCTTTACGGCTCCTTTGACGAACTGACAAATATGCACACGCCGCAGCCACCACCCTATCCACGGCCAGAGCTATTGTTCCTCCGAAACGTCGCGCTTCGCTCTTCCTCCCTCCCTCCCTCCCGCCGTTTCTCCCTTTCGCTCTTTCTTTACGTCTTGGACGAGTCGATATACGATTGTGCGTTTGGACCCCGAAATTCTTCGCGAGCAGAACGGGTTTCTTAGCTCTCCACTCCGAGCTCCGTCAAACGGTCGATTCTTTCGGCCAAAACGGAAGGCAAGGTTGCACCACTTCTAAACGTCGGCGGCTGCCTTCGATCTCGCTTGGATCCGTTTGCTGGATTTGTTGCAGCGTAGGCTGTTTGGATGCGTTTTTTGGCCGGCGCTGTGAATCGATTTTGTTTCGTTGCGTTTCATAGTGGCTTTGCGAATAATCGCGCCTCGACGTGCCTGACGATTTACTCGAACAAGCCAACTGCTTGTCACTCATTCGGCGATATTTTTGGTACACTTACATAATCGGCCATACTTACGCGGCAAACCTTCCTCCTTTTAACCTGCCCCCTCGCCCGAGCCCGTTCCGCAATTTTTCACGCTCGCTGACTCACTTTGGCATATACTCGACCGTCGTGAAACCCTATGCTCCACATACGCGTCGCGTCGCGTCGCATCGCATCAAAAGGATTTGTCTCTGATTTATCGCCTCCAATTTACTCGCCTCTCTTTATTCTACCTCGCGATTTTTGCCAGAACCACTCGTAACTCGGCTTCGTTGAAGCTTCGCTCGCATCGTCTAGAGGTTTCTTGGATCGCGCCACCGGCAGGTCGATAGACGCGTGAGTCGTAGCACCTGCGAATCGATTTGGCAAACTTTCCGCTAACCGCGGCGCGGATAGTCGCCGCTGTAGATCGCGGGCGTTTCGAATTTGCGCGAGGCCTTTGCGAGTGGCGCGACTCGAGGCAAGGGTTAATCGTTTCTTTTGCTAATTATCGATCGAACGAATGGGTTAACTGGTGCAAGGCTAGTTGCTTAGGGAGTTGGCAGGTGGCAGGCAACGTCGGCCCTGCCACGACGTACTCGATTAAGCGTTGGCTAATCAGAAACAACACGGATTAGCAAATCCAGGAGTAGCGTGCGAGAGGCTGAAGCAATTAGGGACGGCAAGAATGCGCGCACCATTTCCTTAGCTCGACCAATTACACCGTGCTTTCATCGGAAGGCTGCACTCCAATTAGACGGCATAATCTACTTCGCAACACGCCTTCTTCGCAACCTGCCATTCCCGACAGATTTATTAAACAACGATTAATTTGTATACCTCGCGGAAACTTTTTCTCTCCCGCAAGCTCGTTAAACAGCTTCGCCCTCCTCCCTGCCCGTGCCCTTCCTTCGAACCGCCCCGGATGTCGTACACTTCGCGTCGCGACATTAAAGACACACCAGCGTGTTCCTCTATTTTTCCGGACGCGTACGCTTCCTCGGCGTTCTGCTGCAAGTTTATGTAAGTGTCTCGCTCGCGCGTCGTGCTCGTCGACGCGGAAACCGAGCGAGCGGGTCAAAGGACCTCGCCACCTCCGGGACCAGTCTCTCGGAAGACTACCGTCTCAGCAATTAAGCGGAAACATCCGATCTTTCCAGACACCCTCTGCGATTCTCGCGAATCTTCTTCCTCCTGCCAAGTCCGTCGAATTTCCAAAACAAGGGACTTGCTTTGGGTCCGTCTTCTCTCTCCCTAAACTAATTCCGTTTTGCCCCTCCTGCTACTCGCACCTGAACGTCTACTGGATATCTTCTGCTTCTTCTTTGCGATTCTTCCCTAAAGGTGCCGCTTATATTTGCCATTCGCTGGAGGATGCGCAGCAACTTGAAAAGATCGGCCTGGCTTCCCGAAAGTATCTCTCGTTTCGAGCGCGTATAAAACGTTGCGCGATAAGTATACATATTCCATAATTGGTTACTATTTATGTTGCACGCTCTACTCTTTATAATTCTACAGCTCCGAAGAATGCGAAAAGTCGCCGGAATGCGCGACATTCCGGGGAATCTGGATATTTCCGTAGCCCGGATAGTTTGGAGCGGGCGACCCGAACCCGATTTCTTGGCGACCCGACGAGAATATCGGCTTGCCGCGACATTTTACGGTTCTTGCACACCTCTGGTATTGAAGAGCGAACGGGGGTAGTAGCAGCTTTTAGCAAGGGAACGGCGGAACGGAGGCTTCTATTCGGCTTTCAGCGGCTATTAGCCGGTGTTTTTTAGCTGTCGTAATAGGGAGAACGGTGGTGGGAGGCTATGGTATTCCGGTGTCAGGCCGATTATTTCCCCGGAGAGGCAAACGTACCGCCGCGCAATTCTTCGCCGCGTTCTCTCCTCTAAGCCTGTTAATAGGCCGGCGGGAAAGGTCAGGGTTGTGACGTTGCTTTGAAATTTGTCGGAGTATCCGCGCGACTCCGCTCTCTCGCCTCCCTCTTCCCATCGCGGAAAAGCTCTTTCGTTGATGAGTCATCCGAATGGCCGCGGAATGTGTTTGCTTCTCGGAACATCGATTGCAAAAATTGTCCATCGTCGGCGGTTTTTGTTTAGCCGGGCCCGAAAGAAGCATTATCGATAGCGTTTCCAATTAAAGGCTCGCCCGGTTAGATGGAACGAAAGTTAATTAACAAGTATGCGCGCGGCCAGGGAGTATCACGGGGCGCGTCCAAACGAACGCGAAGAATACACCCACGGCCAGCGAGGGTTTTAATATTGCTTTGTCGTACTGCGAGGCTTGAAGACGAAAATGGCACTTGGTCCGTGTTATTAATGAAACGAGAGAGATCATTAGTCTTAGAAGAACAACCGCGTGCCCCGTGGTGGATCCTAATTAAAACCACGGATCACCCGCGAAGTCGAATCTAGGCTAGAAAGCAACTTCAAGTTGCCTCTCCACCTTCACCTCCAACCCTTCATCACCGGAGGTCCCCTCCCCCCTTATCTCTCGTCCGTCTCTACTTTCCACTTTCCCTCCGACATCTACCTCATCTCAAGCGTGCAAACACAAAGCAAACGCCCTGAAATCGTGACCAAGTGCAAACTCCAGAACCGTCGGTGCTCAAAACACTCGGCCCACCCCACACCACCTACCACCTCGCTCCTCTTCTCTCCTCTCCTCTCCTCTACTCTCTTCTCTTCCACTCGCCTGTGCTCTGCTCCTCCGCGCGTGTCGGTTAATCATCGGCAAATGAACGGGGGAAAAAAAGGATCAATGAGTTACGTAAGCCGTGTAAAGAAGGATCGCCAGTAGCGCGGCTTATCGTTAGCTGCAATTTCAATGTTTACGGTTTTCGTGCACAGAGGTTGCATCGATTACCGATTAGAGAATTTTAATCGCCGCGCGTTGCATAGAGAAGAACACGGTACGAACGCTGCTGAAAGGAAATAGAGAGAGAGAGAGAGAGAGAGAACGAGGGAAAGTCACAAAGGGTGGAAAATTGCGAGCGAGCGAGCGCGCGCGTCGCTTGATCGGCGTTTATCACCTTTTCCCTTGCCGCGGAGGCTGGGTAAAAGCAGCTGATACGGGGCGGTGGTAGCGCGTGGCGAACGTTTGTTGCACCTTGGTCACGGGTGCATATGCATGCATGTGCACGGAGAGAGGTAGCCGAGCGAGTCGCTATATTTTTATACGTGCGAAGCCGCGCCGCGTTCAGGTGGAAACTTTTTTCTTATAATAAGAGATCGTAGGGTGCGGGCAGCGTTGCCGCGTTTCGCAAGGGATGGTAGGGGTCGAGGAGCGAGAAAGACATCGCGCTGAGGAACGGCGAGGACGAGGAGAGGCTCGAGGCACCTAACACGCGAACTCGCGTGCTCGGCCATCCCTTGGAATCTGCGGGTTCTCAACTCACCTTTTCGCTGGATCCACGCGTCGCGCGACGCGTCGTGGATCGGCGATATCCCTGCGGGGGGTCGCACGCATCCGTTCGATCCAATAGCCGGCAACCAGGCGCCCCATAAAACGCCGGAAATCGCCTTTTCTCGGTGGCTTTGGCAACTTTCGGCCTGCTTTTCTCCACGTCGCCCCGAAGGTGAACGGTAAGAAACGGGGCGCGAAGAAAGGCCTAATTTTTCTCGGCTACTCGACGGATAGATATAGGATGGCAATATCGTGCTTTCACTGACCCCGTTCCCTTATCGTATAATATCGCATAATATCCCACTCTATTTCGACGTGTATTAATTAAACGCGTGGTATATTAGCGGCTGGCGGGCGCGGGGCTGACAGGGGTGGGTTGCTTTTTCGATCGAAGTCTCGAATTTATCGGGAGTCGGGAAAGCAAATGTGCGGCGAGGAGAGGAGAGGAGGGAAAGCTGGGTCGAATAGGAAAGGCTTTTGGTTCGACGACGCTTTCAACGTTTTATCGCTCGCCGCGGCTCTTTGATTCCGCGGAAATACGCGATATCGGCGGTGTATATAGACGGAAGAAGGTGTCTGGTGATAGCGGAGGAGCGGCTGCAAGGCACCGTTAGGGGTGCACGTTTTAATTCGTTGACGAAAAGGGACGGCTCATCGACCAGCACGGGGCCTCCCTTCTGGCTGCAGCTCGAGCGTGTTTTCCAGCGGAGCTCGAATGCCGAGGCTCTCTTTTCAGAAATCAGGCTAGTTTAACGGATAGCACCACCCTGACGGTTGCCGGTTGGCATTCGTCCGTGCAGCGCCGTTTCGGTGTGCGCACAATTCTACTCTCTCACCCTCCTCCCTTCCTCAGCCAGCTATATTCTCATGGGTAACCGTATTTGCGCATTTATGTACATGGAAGCACGAAGTTGCTGATATGTAAATAATAGCTGCTGCAAGGTACGGTTGGATGGGGGGGTATGAATAGCCCTCTCCCCTTTTCGATTGCCTCTCCTCCTTTTCTTCGTCGATACACGCAGCCCTCCTCTCCTTCTTCCACTCGACGCGTTCTCTTCCCTCTTCTCTCTCTCTATAATTACTTCTTTTTATTTTTTACTCTACAACTATCCATCGGTTTTCCCGCCGAGTTTCCGTTTCTCCCACTCATCTTCGATCTGCCACAGCTCTCGCAACCCTCTCCCTTCTGCTCCCTCGTTCCTTTCTTCTACTTCTTTTTTCTTTTTTTAACTATTACTCTTCTTCTTTTTTTTTCCTCTCGGTCTTGGAGCTTCCATCTCTCTCGGTCTTCCTTTCTCTCGGCTGCCCTCCTTCTCCGTCGCGTTGCGTATTTTCCTCCTTTTTTCTTTTATAACACATCCCGTCCCCCCCGTCGGTGGCCGCTTCTGTGTCGTTGGTTCCCATCTCTCTCTTTGTCACTCCCCGCACAATCTCTCCTGTGTTGTGTGTAGCCGTATCGTTCTCTGTGCGCTCATAGACACGGGAGAGCGTGTATGCGCGTGTACGTGTGTGGCCGCAAAAGGGAAAGGGGGAGAGCTCCCTGTAGACAATAGGCTGTTGGCTACGGGCGACGACAATGTGCCGGCTGTGCAAGAAGGAAGGCTTGCCTTCACCCGTCTGCTTTCCTCTCCTGCCACGCTCTCGTTTCTTCTACTCCGCGTTCTCCTTCCTCTCTTCCGCTCCCTTTCGGCTCTTCACCGGCCCTGAGAACCCTCGAGGTGGTACAGCGTACATCAAAATTAAGGCACGGCCAATTAAAGTCGCGCCAAACGCTCTCGATCCCTCGTCCTCTTCTCCTCTCCTCTCCTCTCCTCTTCTCTCTTCTCCGGTTGAACCTCGACACCGGGGTCTCTGTACATTCCGCGTTTTCCTCGGCGAGCGACCTAGCTGGCGGAAAATTCACCGCCACCGGGCTCGGGCGAGACGCGAAAAAGTTGCTCCGCGAGTTTTAGTCTGGCGCGCGAAAACGATACACGTATTTCGGGATCGACGATATTTTCGACGGCGGCGCGGGGTACGTTTCGCCGTTCGGGGGTTGGGGAAGAAAAGTTGCCGGTGCTGGTAATAATATCGTCTTGCCGCAAAAGCAGCAAGCAGTCTGCAGCTTTTCTAAACTCGTCGTGGTTCGTCGTGTCGTGTCGACGCGACGAATCGATACACGCACGAGGAGAAAAAGAGATGAGAAGGTGCGAGAGAGAGTCCCCCCTCTTGCGTACTCTACTTCGCAGTCAATTATTGGCGTTTAGGAGACTTATATATAGGGCTGCGCGTTTTAAACGTAACCCAGTGTTAAGCCTTCCCTCCGGCCTCTCGGCTTCGATCGAAGGGGAAACAATGCCAGGAGTATTGTAGGCCAATTGATTTTCTTTTTTTCTTCCCTTCCTTCTACCTCTTTCAAGGGATCAAGCTGCTAGGTACACGCGGCGTTACCTTTTTTATCCTGCCCTCTGTTATCCGCGATACCGTATCAACCGGGAGGATAGCCTTCAGTTTCGCTCGGAGAGTTGATTCATCATGCCTCGATTCAGCGCATTCGTGTCACGAGTACGCTTTTCCCCGGCAGGGAGGGAGGGGAGGGGTGAAATTTTCGATCTTCGATCTTTCATTCCTCTTTTTGCCCTCCTCTCTCTCTGTCTCGTATCGGACGTTGCGCGTTCGCAAAATCGACCGTGATAGGAAGGCAGAATGAAACGTACGCGAGCTACACGAGGCGCGGAGAGCCTCTCTCTCTCTTTCTCCGCGCGCGTTCCTTTCACCTCTGCGTCTAGTTGCCGCCGCCGTGCTAATACTTGTAGTTACTTTTTTTCACCTGCGAGCAAGTTTCTGATCTTCGTGCAAACCTCTCGACACACAGAATGGGCAGGGAGGGCAGAGAAGCAGGGCCGTACTTTGGGGCGAGCCTTCTCCCTCTTGGCTCTCTCCGCTGTGTGTGCCAAGGCACCAAGGGGGTAGTCATCTTCTTTTGAATCTCATGAAACTCGCGCGCGCGCGCGCGCGCCCGCCTTTGTCTCACCCTCGTCCAAGTGCAGGTGGTTGGGGCGACAGGGCCGTACGCTCAAAAGCACTTGGACGAGAAGAGAGCGAGAGAGAGTGAGGAAAGCTCCCGAGGAGAGGGAAAGAAGCCAAGAGGACAGAGAGAAGGGTGCCTCGGGGACAGGGACTCGGGAACGTCTGTCAATATTGGAAATTACATGCGGAGTCTCGTGCTACTTTCACTGGGCAGCTGAATTATTCAGAATAATCGTAGTCGCGCCTCTCCACGCGGATACCGCGAATCCACGCGTCGCCTTAACCTACCCTATTCATCTCTCGCGGCTTTGCGTAGGAAATTTCATTCTCCGGAAGTAGTCGCTGCTGGGGCGCGATGGGTTTCGTTTCCACCTGTGCTCGCGCAACTATGCTTAACATTCCATCGGCGGTTTATTGCCGAGCTGCGGCAACTCTGCCGAAGTTTCCGTTCAGTTTAGTTGCACCGATAAAGTGGCGGCGGGGAAGGAAAGATCGGTTCGAAAATATCCGCCGGCTCGTTCGCCGCGCCTCTAACCCTTTTAGTTGTTGCGACACGAGCCCGCCGCTCTTAAGTTTCTTTGTACAATTGATATTAACCTCTTAGCACCGGCGAAGCTGGCCGTGGTACTGTAAACGGCATTAGCAGCGCAATGGTCGTTCGACGATTTCACCTCCGGCTTTGGCCGCGTTCGCGTTAATTAATTCGAATTAAAGCTTAACGTCGAACGGAAAATGACCGTGGCTTTTAAAGCAACGTAAATAAGCGAGCCACCGTAGGTAGCTGTGTCGCTCTTCGAAACGCGAAGCCACTGCGGTAGTAACTTATAAGCAGCCTAATGGTTAATAATTTATGTTCTCTTTCGTGCTCACCCCTCTATATATGGGGATCGCGCTTAGAAAACGCGGAAACGCCACGCGATATCCGGAAATTACGAATTTGTACGCGGAATAAAATTCGGTCTCCTCTGATCCACGAACCGCCGCCGCGGAGTATAATTCGAGCGTTAAGGGGTTAAGCGAGCGGCGTTGACGGTTCCGTTTGTTGCGTTTGACACGGCGTTCCACCTGTGCTCGGAATGAAGGGCGCAATTAAAAATGCAAATTTACTCGCGATAGAGGCGCAAGCTGCTAGAGTGTATCGATGGCGTTGAATGGACTGCTCGATGAGTCGGCGATAGAGCGCGGTAGCGGGTAGAATGTTTGAGGAGGAATGGCTCGATTCAGGAGGCTCGCATTCACGTCAAAGAAGCGAATGAAAGGAAGTCGGAGGGCCTTCGAATCGCGGAGCTGCAGCGAGTCGAGTCGAGTCGAGTCGAGGTCTGTGTTCTGGCTGGTAATCGAGAATGGGAGGAAGACGGAAAGGAAAAGAGGACTCTGCGCGCAATCCGTTGGCCGAGTAACGACCCCGAGAAATGTTCTCCGGCGCGGAGAAAATCGCGCAAACCGTTCTGCTACGAGACGCCGCACGAGACGAGCACTGTTGCACGGCGGGGGAGTGGAGACGTACGAACCGCGAAGCGCACGTGAAAAGTCGCGACGATTTCGCGGTCATTAATTGCCGGTCGATCGCTCGAGAGCGCGCGCACTCAGTAACTGCTGCTCTGCTGAGGGGTAAGCGCGCGTACGTCGTTTGAAAACCGGCAAGGCGGATCTTCCCGCGAAATCGTGGAAGCTCGCGGCTTTGTCGTGTCCTCGGCAAAAGAGGAGAAGAGCCCACAGGGAGAAAGAGAGAGAGAGAGAGGGAGAGAGTTGTGAGAGGGTGAAGGAGTCTCCGAGGGCGACAGGGCTGTGTGCTCTCCTCGTTGGGTCTTGCCGCGAGTAGAACGAACTGTCTGCTCGCCGGCGCGACAGAGATCGAAGCAAATCGCGGTTGCAAAGAAAGACCGAGAGAGCGTAAGAGTGTCGGAGGAGGGAAGAGAGAGCAGGAAGACGGAAAGAATGAAAAAGCGAACGAACGAGGAAACGAGTGGAAGAGAGACGGACGCGCGACGAGAGCGAGCGAGAAAGAGGGAGAGAGCGAGAGGGAGAGCGACGGTGAAAGGAAAGGGTTAGAGGGGGGGAGCTAGAGGGCTAGAGGGAGCAAGAGAGAGGGGTGTACGCGTCACACCGGCCGCGTCGCGTCGCGTCACTCAAAGCTCGGGCCATGGGAGCGAGGAGGCTCGAGAGGAGGCAGTCAGTTCTCAACTGCCTTTCTATGCGGCAACCGTTGCGAGCGCGGCTTAAGCCCGGATCACGCTGGACTTAACGGCTCGCTACGGAGAACCGGCCTTCTTTGCACCGCTTTCGTCGAAGCCCGGTGGATGCGGAGGAACCTGGAGCACGCGAAGCTTTGAACGCGCACATCAGCCGAGCCGCGAGGAACCCGCGTACTCGTGTCTACTCGTGTACGCGAACCAGAACGAACGTCGTTGTCGCGAGTGTGCTCCCGTTCGTCCATCGCGCTCCGACAGACTTCGCGCTTCTACCTCGAACGCCGCGTACCGCCTGCTCTTCCGCGTTTAAGCCGCGCAATCTCGTGCCTTCTGGGATCTTTTGTACTGAGTATCGCCCAGCACTTTTCCCCGCCTCGTTGTTGCAATAGTCGCCCGACGTTCAAGTGTCGTCAACGTTGGAGTTGGAGTTGGAGTTGGAGTTTGAGTTGGAATTTGAATTTGAATTTGAGAAGACTCTGTCTCAGTGTTGTTTTACACAGTGTGCAATTCGGGAGTGTGTGCAAGCAAAGGAACAACGCCACGTGGGTTGCGTTCCGCGTACGTTTACTACTTTTTCACAGTGCGATCGATCGTTGTTTGGTTAAATCGTACACGGTATAATACGTAGCGTGGTAGCATAATAGAGTATACGGTAGAACGTAGCACGCGTACCGTGAAAAGCGATGTGTTCGACTATCATCGAATTATCGCTCGGATCGTTCTGACGGAACAGTGATCACCAGCGGACCGAAGGGGGAATGCCTGGCCTGGTTCACCGCAAAGTTTCACCGATCCGTCGTGCTCCCCTCTTGAACTTGGTGACTTTGAGCAACGTCAGATCGAACTCTGCCTTCCACTGAAACGCAACTCTCAGCGTGACGGTGAACAAAACTACGACGCAAAGTTCCTTCGTTTCTATTTGCCTTGTGGTGCGATCGCGGTCGCGCGCGTGTGTTCGATTGTACGCGTCGATTGGAAAGAGATTTATAGAAGTGGACGCGATAATAAATGCCAAAGCTTGGTCCCGCGAAGCTTGGTCCGTCGGCTGAGCGACTGAGGAGGATCAGGGGCTGAAGGAAGAAAAAAGAAGGAGGAAATCTCAGCCCTGGGCCAGAAAATATGGTGGTGCTCGAGCTGGAGACCGTGTATGCTCAGGCCGCTCCCCATACGAAATTGCTAAACAAGCGTTTCGTCGGGGCACACCATTGGCTGGGTCCACTGAAGGAGGCCCTGGTCGCTCGACTCGCGGCTGACAAGGTACAGACTCGATCCACTGCTGCGCGCTGCGCGTCCGATCTCCTCCTCCTCGCTATACGCGTATTCCACTCGATAGATCTCTCTCCTCTTTGCTTCTGGTTGCGCGCCATCCCCTAAAACAGTCCTCTCCTTTCCGTCTCGAACGTATCGCGAATCGCGAATCGCCGCGACGCTTCAACGCCAACACGGCCTCTCGTATTTATCCAGATAGACGCTTTCGGAAAGCAACCTCCGCGTGGCCAGGGACGATATTTATAAGCGTGTAGGATTCCTGCCCGATGCACTCATCAGCTGGCATTAGACAAAAACGTTCATTGAAGATTTGGTCGGCTAGACTACACCGCGAGCCGCGCGAGTGTTATTTATAATGCTTGGGGAAACGGCGTTTGCTAATCCCGGTTGCAGGGGCAAAAATTGGCCGAGAGAAAGGTAGAATTGTCGGGCGCGAGATCGCCGAGAGCAATCGATTCGAGCGTTTTTTCGTCGGAGGTTTTCAATTAGCGACCCGTGTAAGGTACGGAGCAACGATTCGGGGCCAGCCGTGGCGTATCGCGGCGTTTTTTAATCGACACCGCCGCGATACGCTCTTAATCTCGATCGATCTTTTTTCTCCTCGTCTAGCGCGCGCGACGTGGGGATCCAACGAAACGAGCGGCAGGATCGGTTACGTCCAGTTTCCGAACAGTTTAGCTAACCAACGCTGGTAGACGCGCGATAAAAAAAGTTGCGCTATTAAATATTGAAAGTTTCACCGTTAATAAGGCTCGGTGCATGTGTTCATCGGCGTACGCTAACTGTATTAGGTCAGGAACGTGCATATGCGCATATTCAGCCCCTTCCCCTCCCCTTCCCTTCCCTTCCCTACCTCGATACATCCGAGCAGATATAATCGAGTAACCTGCTTTAACCTGGAATAACACGCGTCCTGATTTAAGAACTCCATCTCCGATAAACACAGAGGGGAATATAATTCGTCCTGCGGTTATCGCTCCGACATAAATTCTCTCGCGCTCGAAACGCTAAACGGGAGAAGAGAAATCGCGCGCGTGAAACTTCCGCTATAGGTTTTCCGATACGGGTTTTTGACCGCGTAGGTCCGTTTCGCCGAATGCGGCGATGGCCGAAGGCAACGCTCCCTGGAACACACCGCGTGTCATTATCGTTCGAAGAGCACGGGGGAATAACTGGATGCGTGGCATTTTTGCGCGTTCAAAGGAGAGCAATATTAAAGGTCGAAACGTTCTAAATCAGTCCCGTATGCATGAAACTGTTTCGGTGTTTGGTTTCTGCTTTACGCAGAGGCCATTCTCGCGTTACAAACTTTACACAATAACTTAACGCAATAACGACTCGAATAATCTTACACAAGATCGTTTACACTTGAAGTGCAGCGCAAATAGAGCGGCTTATCTTTTCTATTAAATAGAAACCGGGGGGAAAAAAAAGTCGCGCGAGCAAAGGCGATACCGTAAGAGTAAAGAGTCGCGATGACCCAGCGATATTAAGAACGAATTTTGCTCGCGGAGAAAATCAGCCGAGTTAATTAATAGGTTAACCGCGCCAAAATACATCGATAGCAGCGGAGAATCGAAACGAACGAAGTTTAAGTTTTTCTTTCCCCCGTGCTCTTGGATTCGACCGACGCGACTGCGAATCGGTGGAAAAAAAGCGCGTATTGCCCGAACGAGTTGCTATTCCTCGCGCGAACCGTTCGGTTGGCTGACAAAATACAGAAGCATAAAGAAGAAGCAAGCAGAGCGGAGCAGAGCAGAGCAGAGCAGAGGGGATAGGTAAATCGGTGGATGGGCACGGCGACACGTTTGCGCAATCCTCGTTGAAAAATACTGCTCGCGTTCCGATTACTGGTTACACAGGACACCCCGCGGTATTTTTCTCTCTCCTCGAGGAGAATTTTTTTCCCCGGGAAAATTGGTTCTCGGATGTCGCCACGGTCGCGGCTCTTAATTCACCCTCGTGAAAGAACGGGCAGAAACGAGGAAGAGAGGAAAGGTGGTTGAAAGTGGAAGACCGTGAGACACTCGATAATTAAGAGAGAAAACGAATAGAGGATGGCCGCGGCGTTGTACCGCCAGGTAGAAGAGAAGAGTCACCGCAACTTTGGAATTTCGTTGACGGAGCAAAGCCCTCAACTCTTGTTTCGCGTTTACGAGTTCTTTAACCCCTTCGCGGTCAAATTTCTCCTCTATTTCTCCATCATTCTCGACTCGTCGAATCAACGGGTTCCGTTCAATCCTAGGGTTTAAAATCGCTCGGAACGTTAACGCGCGGTGTCCTGAAATAATGAATTTGTCTGTAATAATTGATTTCGCTCGCTTTTGTGCGACTATTTTTGTACAAGTTTGGTCCAACTCCTACGAGGCACGCACGTTACGAGACGTTTCCTATAAACGAGTAGGTAGGCCTATCTCGCAGTTAACGCACGTAGATCCTTCGGAAGAACGAGCCTCGCGCTTCCTCGTCATTTTTCTCTCTCTCTCTCTCTCTCTCTCTCTCTCTCTCTCTCTCTCTCTCGTTGGTGTTTCTCCACCGCGGCAAGGACGTCGTTAAAAAGTCTTACGAAGCAGAAATCCGGTTACGTGTATTGTGTTGGCTTGCGCGAAATTGAAGCGCGTGCAATTTTTCGGGCGCGCGTTTGCGGAGGTGTAAGCGTAAGTTAAGTAGTTAGGCGAGCGACGAGTTGCCGGTGCGTTACGTCGATTCGCCGTGGTAAACGGTGATTAATAACACAAGCCGGGTGGAAGGTTCTTAAAGTTCATCCGGTGGTTGTCTTAATTAACGGCGCGTAATTAAGACAGACGTGACTCAATTGCACCCGAATGCTTTCCGCGATCCGTTGCGTGCGCGGTGCATCGAATTCGTATCTATCCGTGTACGGATGGCTGTATTCAGGAGTCACGACCCGTAGTAGAGTAGACGCGATCTAGCAGGGCGAATCTTACGAAACGCTAAATGGAAATGCGGGATCGATAAGTAGCGTGTTAGCTGCTTGTGTCTGTCGTCGTCTGTTCGTCAGCTCGGAGATTTTTACCGTGTAATTGGAGAATTTTCGCGTCCCTTGCTTCTCCGAGCTTTCGAACGCCAATCTTTTATAGACTGGCAAGTCTTCAAATTTCCAAGGTTCTCCCAGTCCCCAAGTTTCGGAATTCTTCGTTTTTAGTCTTCCGATTTCCAACCCTTCGAAACTTCGAGTAATCCTTCGAATCTCCGTGGTCCTTCAATTCGCAAGCCTTCGAATTTCTAAGCTTTCGAATTACCAGCCGTCAAATTTGCAAGCTTCCGAATTACCCCAAACCTTGGAATTTTCCAGCCATTGAATTTCTCAGCTTTGGATATCCGTAAGGACTGAATTTGCAAGCTTTTGCCACTTCCAAGCCCTCGATTTTACAAAGCCCTTGGAATTGGCGGAAGGAACGCGGCGTTAAATTGGATCACGCAATTTGCCGTCTAACGCGGAATGCGCCTAATGTCACCCCATCGGCGGGGCACCCTTCTCTCCGATTGACAGCTTTTTTAAAGAATAGTTGGCAGTTCGTGGCTGTTACGCGCACGTGTCGTGGAACACGGTGTCTTTCTTGGATAACCTCGGTGAAAGCGCACGCGATATGCTAATATCATCGATACTTGTAACATGCGGGCTCGCGGCGCGACCAAACCAACACTCTAAACCAACACCAGGGTTCGTCTCCTCTTTTCCGTCGCTACATTATACTTAACTGTGACATCATCCCACCGGTACACTTACTCCTAAACCATACGGTTATTTGAATAATTTACCAGCCAGCGAATTTCCATCGAATCTCCTCACTCGATCTTTTCTCGTTCTTTCGTGCATTCTCGCCGCATTAGACGGCACTGGAAATGTATTCCAGACGAATTTTGATAACATTTTTGCAAAGCTGCTTTAATAACGGTGATGACGTCAATAGACGGGGTCTTACATCGCGTTATTACGCCGTTCAAGCATATTACGTTGATAAAGAAAATTACATTGTCGAAGAAAATTCTATTCGAGGGGAATTTCAGATCGCTTAACTGTAGATTTGCGGACACCGATATCAGAGGTTTCCTAAAAAAAAAAAATAAGTCTATCGCACGTAAACACGAGGGCGAAGTGAATTACGATACGTATTCGTATGGTTGCATCGATCAAACGCGATACAAATTGCCAAGAAATAATATTCTGTAGATTTAACTAACATCAAGCGTCGTGCAACTCTTCGCGCATTGATATTTTCCACGTCGTAAAAATCCGCAGACCTAATCGTTACGGTATAGTTGCGAAGCGTCACGAATTCGAATAAGGATACGTTTCGCGATAGAAAAATCTGCAAGGTGTTTTTGCGCTAGCTAATATTCGCCCAGGATTTATCCCAGCCGCGTATAATATCCGGACAATTTACCAACGTGTACAACAGAGAAATGTGTTTTATTAACGCGTAAATGTTTAAGCAGGCTCTTCGGGCTGTGCGCTGCTAGCCACGATTTATCGAGATCTCGCAGCTCGCGTGCGCCACCGCGATGCTCCGCCGTAACCGCACGTACGCGTTTATATCTCTCCTATATATTTGTCTGTTATCCGTTGGTTGCCGTCTTCGCGTGGCGGTTTTTCCGCCTCGCTTTTGTCAGAGAACTCGCGGAACCGCTCTCTCGCCATCGACAATGCTTCTCTCTCGTAACGCGTGTCGCACAGCGGGCGCAGAACTTTGCGTTGTGCAAGCGCCCGCTGCATTGTTCGTCCCCGCGTCTCCAGTTCTTCCTATCGTCTCTCCTCGCGAACGATAATCACGACTACGGGCTGCCGATCTTCGCGCACGTATGGGAAATTTAACCCCTTCGAGAGCCGCTACGAATGCGAATATCGAAATATAACACGCGGAGTCGACGAATTCGAGTCCCTTCGACGCGAGAAATAGACAGGGTAAAATATTTTCGCAAGCATCGCAGCGATTGCAATGTTCGTACCGAATATCCCGTATACGTGCGACCCGCGAAAGTAAATCTAGAAACGCGCCAATTTCGCGTTTTAGGATTTTCATAAGCGTGCGGGCAAAGTTAGCTAACAACGAGAGTCGTTTAGGAAAATTATATACCGCGAGCTACTGGCTAGCAACTATTTTGGGAAAGTTGAGTTTCTCGCCGAAAACTTGGACTCTATCGAAATCTACTTAAATTACTCGGAGCTCCCGGTTGTTGTTCTTATTTAGTATACAGTAATACGGCGAGCTCCCGCGTGCCAGATCGATTAACTGCAACGTGATCAACGAAATACGCCCCGTTCCCTTTAAAGTTCATTTGGCAATGTAAATTCAAGTGAACATCGTAGTGGAACGTATCGTTGTTGCTGGTCTGCTAAAATATTACGATGCGTAGCTCGCAACGCGAGTTAATACCTTTATAAATTGTTTACTATTCTACGAGCGAAAACGTTTTCTCGGTTCGCGGCGTTAAGCGCAACTTTCAAGTTAAGCAGCAGTCAAGTGTTTCGGTGGTAAAATTGCAAACAAAAAGAAACAAAAAAAAAACGTAGAAAGCGGAGAATTACGCGCTTTGAGCTGCGAGCAACCTCCGCGTATGTCTGTCGTTCGTTAACGTTTTTTTTTCCCCTCTTATCGTTGGTAACGAATTTTCCACAAAAGGGAGTCTTGGCTCGTGAAACGAAACGAACGAGTAGAACAAGAGTTCGCGTTATAGTAGCGATAATTTAGGCGATTTGTAAACACGCGTATAAACTTGCGCAACGATAAACGCCGCGCGGTCTACGGATGGCGATTAGAATATTCAAGCGGCTAAAACGTATTCTGCTAAACATTGTTGTTGTACGTGACGCGTGCTCGGTGAAATTGAAATTGTTGCCAACGTGGAAGTTTTTGCCCCGCGCAAGCCGAGAGCCGACTCGGCGCGTTCTCCAGGCGTTCGGATGTATTTTATATTCGAGGCGAAAAGAAAATCTGACGGACACGGGAGTAGAACGTACGCAGCGTACCGTGAATTAATTCGTAACGACGAAAGTCACGGGGGAGAACATAGTTTACCATAATATTCCACCTTTTACCCCGCGTCCGGCTTCTTCTATCCCCCGACGACGCTCTTCCACCTTTTCACCCGCAGTCTTCGTCTATGGAAATTTAATTATCACGCCGGCTGCCTCTTTCTCTCCGCGATGCACGCGATAATGATTTTCCTCTATGCCCTTCATAATCGTACCTCTGTCTCTCCGCTGGAAAGAAAAGAAATTATCTCCACCTACCCGTCATCCTCGCAGGGGCTGAAATATTCGTTTTTTCTTCCACACCCTTCCTTCCTCCTTTCCTTCCTTCCTTCCTTCCTCTCTTTCTCCTTTTCACCCTTTTCTTTGCTTCCCCCGAGTAAAGAGAATCGCCTGGTCGCGACCCAAAGACGAAATACGAAGCCTACTTTGTTCTTGGCTTCTTTCGTCCCTGAAAATCTAATTATTGCCCCACCTTGAGCGGTGTGTACGTGTGTGCGTGTGTCTGTATGCCGGCCGTGTACTCGCCAGCACGCAAAGTAGTTCTCGATCCTAATCTGGACAAAAGAAACCTCTACACAAGCAACAGCGATCCATTGGGGCGCCTCTAAACGTCGCGCGTTTCATACCCGCCTCGGTTTACACGCCGGTCGATCGAACGCCGATTTCATGTTTCGCCGGATCGAACTTGCTCCGCGCCGATCAACGCGAAAATGCGGACATTTCAACGCGAACGAGTGAAGCTTTCTTTCTTGCGAAATACGCGTTTCTCCGAGTAGTTTTTCGCGATGCACTTTCCCCCGAATAGGGTAAACGACCCGCGCACTGTCACCGTTCCTATACCTGCCACTTCAATTCGCTTATTTCACAGGAAAGTAACGTACAAAGAACGTTTCGCACTAAATATGAACGGGAGTTTACGTAGCAACGCGTAGACATCGTATATTCGTTTACACTTAACATTTACAACGATAGATTAGGAGGTAAATGTGCCGTTGACCATTGAAACGTGACCAATACACGTATAAAGTATGGAACGTGTGATAATTCGGTAAGGCACGACGTTTACCGTGTATCTTATATCTGTTACACAAACGGACGTGTTAATATATGTAGAAACGCGTTTCTATTTAAATGAAAAGCTTTCGAGCGACCGCACGAAGGACCGTGGACTTTGTCGTACCGTTTCAATTACGTAGCAATGAATTTATTATATCCAGTATACGATAAAAATATTCACAAATAAAAGAACGGTTGAACAATATTGCGCTGCAATCTGGAGCGATCTTTACGTCGACGTTCTAAAATAGTTAAACAAAGTTGCGCGCGAACCTTAAAGTGGCGGGACGTGGTACGTTTACCGTAAGCATTGCTAATTCCATGGTTAACCCAATACGTACATATATTCGATTAAGTAGCTTCGCGGACTTTTCGAGCTGCTGCGCGATAAACGTTCCTTCCTTCGTTTCAAAGTCTTCGCGAACGCTAAAAAAACCATCGACTCGCATCGAACGACAAAATAGCGCGCAACTTGGAGCGGAATCTTAGTTGGAAGCGAGCAGTTGCAGTTGCCGAAAGCTGGCGCGTGGAAGACGCGGAGTTTATCGCGCAACAAGCTAATACGCGAAAACGAACGCGGGCACAATGGTCGGATAACGAGAGGATGACGAGTGCGGCGGGATGGAAGAGCTATGGGTAGGCGATCCGCGTTTAATGCCAATTGGATTTCGCGAATGCAGCGAATCCATGGCGCTTAGCCGCGTGAATAGCGTCGGGAATGGCGCGTGCTCTATGGGCATCGGTTCCGCGCTCGTTTCGTCGTCTTTCAAAGCTCTCTTCTCGCAACGGCGTGCCATTTTACTCGGTGGTTAGTCTAACCGCGGAGCATGATTCTCGATGGAATGCTAAGAACACAGCGGAGGGCTTCTCGAGCCCCTTTCCTCCGCCTCCTTTCTCCCCTTCTTCACTCTTCACTCTTCACTCTTCACTCGCCTTCTTGCCTTTCCTGCCTTGCCTGCCTCTGTGTCTTTCTTCGATACCGTTGCACCGGCTATTGCATAAACCCGCTCGCTTCTTGCCTCGGAGAGACCCGGAACTCGAGGAGTTCTCAAGACGAGCCTTTCAGCTCCCAACTATGCCAACGGAAAAGAACCCGCTTCGATAAACTCTCTTGTAATCGGTCCGCGATTATTAAACGTCCCGTCGTTGGTAGCAACGATTTAACGTATCGAGGAGCTGCCTCTCTTCTTTCGTTCTCCTATTCTTTTCTCTTCCCCGCCTTTCATCCGAAGGATTTCGGCGATCTTCCGGTTAACGATAGCTAGGCATTAGCCGGCGTCGTCTCGACTCTCTCTCTCTCTCTCTCTCGCAACCGATTAAAATATTTTCACGAACGCGGCCGCGAGTCGCGACCCAATTCGCGCGAGTCGCTGAAGCGCGGCGAATCGCGTTTTCGCGTAGCTTGCCGGTTAAGTCATCGAGACATCCACCTCGTTCGAGCTTTATCCAGCAGACGCGGAGGTGCAACTCGTGGTGCATTCAGCAAAACGACCTTTCCTTTGCAAACGCGAGAGTCTATTTATACGCGGCTGGTAGGATTTATGCAGCGACTGCCAATGTCAACATGTTCGATTGTCCGCGGGAAACGAGCCACTTTCAACGCGCCGCGTATTCACCTTCCGCGCCATTTTAGATCCCCCCTTTTTGAATTTTCCACTTTAAAGGCATTTAAACGCGTCATCGCAACGCGCCAACCACACAGAAACATTTATTTCCCTATAAGGTTACGTAACGTGCGTTTCTTCTTTTTAATTTATACTCCGACTCTCTCTCCCTCTCTCTCTTCGTCCGTGTCTGTTTAATTTCTAGTTTCGCGACGCGGAAGCGCGCTCTCGGATGAAAAACAAAACGCGTGCCGCGATTAGATTGACGGTGAATGGCAAGGTGTCCGAGTACGCGAGTCACGTACGCAATCCCGCAGCCCGATAGGGCGCGTCGTTCGATGCATTTCGATGTCATCGTTTTCCTGCGGAACGGTAGCACTTGTAGATGCATCTGGCGATTTCTATGGTGTATTGTCTGGACTGCGCGGAGCGAGCACGCGGCATTGACTAGCCCCGGCAGCCAGAAAACCAGCAACTGTCGAGAGACATGCTTCGCTCGCTTCCTCCTCGCTTATTCCCGTCGCCGTTTCCTCGCTTTCCTCGCTTATTCGCGCCTTCCTTTTCACGCGGCCAACGCGTTCCGTCCCTTATCTCTCGGCGTCCTTTTCGCCGTGAAAATATATTTCTTCGGCGCGATCGATCGCGCGCGTGCTCGCCTTTCCGCGCCGCGGCGCCGTCTTTCCTCCTCTTTCCTCTCCGATCTCGGTCGTCTTCCACGTCCACCGCCACCACCCAGCCCACCGCGCTATATCTTTTAAACATTCGAACCGTACCCGCCAGCGGCGGATTTTCAGTTGGCGCGCGCGCGCGCTCGATCGATGCGAAAAACAGACCGACGCGCAAAGGTTACAACGATTAGAGAGCTGGAGTAAATTAATACGGAGGGATGAGCCGCGCGCGATAAACTGAGGAGGTGGTGGCGTTCACGCGTGGGCTGGTTAAAGTGCACGGCTTGTTAGCCTTTTTGCTACGAAACGCCGCGGACAGGGGATGATTTTTAATCGATACGAAGATCGGCATACGCAAATATTTGAATACTTTTGTATTATCGCGGGCGGCGCAATATTGCTGCACGAATGGCAGCAACGCTTTACTCGTTTTCCGCGTAGAAATACAAACAGATACGTTTCCTTAACCTGACTCTCTCGCGCCATCCGCGTTCCTATTATTATTTTATACGTCTTTCATCCCTTGTTATATGTACACGCGCGACCAATACCGTAAACTAAATTAGTAAAGTGAAAACGTAAATTAAATTTCAGTGAAATACCGTGCGATGGAATAGCAACGTAAACGATACGCGATGAATAACTTAATCATTCGTTCCGTTGCACGACGGAAAGCGGAAACAATACCCGCGGTATAGAGAAGCGATATGGGTGCTCTTAATAAATGATAAATGATTCCCTTGTCTTTGAGGGCGGATGTATGCTACGCTCTTCGTAGCAAAAGGGTTAAGATGGAAGGGTGCAAGGACAAACAAAGTTGCACAGGAGAAATGGGAACCGTGGTTTGTCGCGTTAACAGAATCGTTGTTGCGAATTTCGCCATAGCAACAATTTTCGCAGCTATTTTCGTTTCATTTTTTGTTAACAACGATTCGTTGAAGTGGAAATTAATTCGCTAGAAGGATCGTGTTGCTCACATCAAGAGCTTTTTTTTACCCGCGTTTAATTAAAAACAATAGCTCATGTATTTATTTTAGATTCGTTTACGAGTCATTGAAAAATGAACATTTTAGCTTTTACGTTATATTTGTAGCCCGTAGCAAATATTCCTTTTGTTCAGCGTATTTCTATTCTACACGGGGAATGCCAACGCGTTACAGACGTTGTACAGCGGCTGCTCAAAGCTTCCGGTTAAAGTGTAATTTTGCTGTCGCCGAAACGAAATAAATCGCATAAACGCATCGCGTGTCATACCTCGCGGAATCATATCTCATCGAAGCGATCGTAAGAAAGATTTCATTTACGTACAATTTCGATTCTAGTGCAATTGCGATATATATTGGCCAGAAATTGTTGTCAGCCGCTGCGCGTTGACGCGGAAAAGTTGCGTTGAAGTATCTTCGACAAATTCGTCGACGGATAC
Source organism: Eucera pruinosa (assembly GCA_028830335.1). Lineage (NCBI taxonomy): Eukaryota > Metazoa > Arthropoda > Insecta > Hymenoptera > Apidae > Eucera > Eucera pruinosa. The sequence goes on from JAMYCR010000015.1 coordinate 14,626,836, forward strand.
TGAAATAAAAATGGCGGTTCATATTTGGATCCTCTCCTCCACCGCCCGCGTTTAGGAAAAGGTGACGAAACGAGGGTCTTCCTCGAATTTACCGAACTTTATTTCCGTCTCTAGAATAATAATAACCGCTCGAGCGCCGTATCGTTCTGGTAGTTTACTTCGACTGGCCGTCTAGCAGCTTCCCTGTCCTTGCCCGTATCCTTTCGCCCGCGTATTATGCCTCGATTCGTCTCGCACTCGTCGCGAACCCCATATCCGCTAACGTACGCGACGGAGAAACACGCTTCCTTCAGTACTACCTCGCTCGCAGAACAATTCGTTTCCCTCGTGCACTGCGCAGCGCTGAATTTATCGCACCCTCCTCCAGTGTTCGTCACTTTCTCTTTCTTCTCGACGCCTCCGCGGAGGAAAGCGACCGTCTTATGTTACATGGAAATGGTTCTCCGAATCGTCGATACGCACTAGTTTCATCCCCCAAGATCAGCGGGCTACGGGAGTCGTAGAAAAATCCGAAGCGGCGAAACGATCGATTCTTCGGTCGAGCGCGGCGCGAAAGTGAAATATTTAGCTTGGTGGGAAAGAAGGAGGAGGAGAGAGCGGCGCTTCCAAGGGACGTTTTATTATGCATACGACAGATTTGCGGTGAATTCAAGGCTGCACTTTCAGCCGTGGTGTGCCGGCTCTCTCGGTATCTCGCTTAGAGAGATCTACATAGGTTGCGCGTGCGTTTTCGTTTCGGTATCTCCACGTTGGCTAATCCTGCGGTGAAATCGGCGGTGGTCCGTTTCATAGCGATCTCGCGTTGAAAGTACGAACACAGAACGGCCCCCCGAAGGGTGCAAGAGAGGATAGGCTGACGTGAAGCGTCGTGCAAACACACGGAGCGCACGATGAGCGCGCGGAGGGGAACAAAAATGGGACTTTTATCCGGGAATTTTAAAGTGAAACGCGACGATGAACTCCGACCGCCGAGTACCCCGCCGCCGCGCTAATTAACATTATTTCCTTTTCGCTGCGGCGTTCGCGGATCGAGGGAGAGGTAGGCGGCCGCGTTGCTTTATTCGCAGGAAAGAACGGATTAAAATGTGTAACATCTCCTTTGCGGATTGTTAAACTAACTTTCTGGAAAAGAGCGGAGTTCCACCGGCCCTCGCCTTGCATCGCCCCCTTCCTCCTTTCCAACTAAATATCTCCCGCTTCTTTTTTCGCTTCCGCCTGCTTTTTGCAAGGAATTTTTCCCCTCCTTCGGAGAAGAAAGCTTATCGTCGCGGTTGCAGAGTTAGCAGCGACTGCACAGACAGATACACCGAATATTTCATTTGCGGGCGATGCGCTGCAGCAGTTCCGGCCGATTTTATCCGACTCTCGAGAAGCGTGTGTTCCGCCTTCGGTGTCGGTCGCGATAACAGCCGGTCTCTCTCCGCTCCCTCTGGCCTGATTCTACGATTCCAACAGGATAGAAAACCCGGCTGACAGCGACAGCGGCGGCGGTGCCTCATCCTCCGAGCGATACATAGCCGAGTTTCTATTCGCAGCCTCCGGGTTACGCGTTCCTCTCGATCATTCTCACGGTTCGATGCTCCTCTCGCGTCTCCCCGATCGCATATTTCACCCCTCCTCTTCTGCCCGCCAAATTATTAGGTTGTCCAATAAACTTCGCCGGCTTTTCATTTCGCGGCGAATTCTTCCCGGCGAAACGTTTCTCGCGTCTCGATCGCGCACCGTTCGCCAACTTTTGTTTCCCCCTGTCGCAGTCGCGTTGCGAGTTTTCGTTTCGCGATAAAAGCAAGGGGACGAAATTTACGGATAGCAACGGCAGATAATAAGATTCGTTTACGATAGGCGTACGCGCATAAAACGCGGAGACGGGTAACGCACGTTTGGCGATCGAGAGTCGCCGTTCCAGCGCAAAGGACTAAAGCGATTTCGGCGTTCGAATCGGATTCGCAAGGACGCGTTGGGCGATCTAACGTCGCGGCGTCCTTCGATATTCTGCCGTGTACCGTTCCGTTGACGATCGTCTCCGGTGTTAGCTGTCGCGTGCAAATAATTGCCGGCTATCAAACGGGCCGATATAAATTACGATTAATTAAACGCGAAAGCTGGCAGTTTTCTGGTAGCGCGTCGCTTAGGGTCGCGATAATTCACGTTCTGCTCGCACCGCGTCACTTCCTTCCATCTCACGATGTATCTACCTTACGTACGTCTTACCGAGGGAATGTAATAATTACCAGGGCAGCTCTTATTACGAGCTAGGTCTCGCGTTACCGCTGAACAAGCGGCCACGATGAGATAGCGCTCCTCCTCCTCTGCCTTCCTTCGCGCTCTCACGTTGCCTGGATTCTCCTTCAACCGACCGGAGAGATAGATACGCACACCGTGTTACCACGGTGGCTAGTTAGTCGCTTAGCGGATAGTTCCATTCCCTGTGGGACAAACTTCTCGTCCCTGGGATTGTTGTCCCTTTATTTGCCCGCGCTATCGCTCCTCCGAATCCGGCACGAGTCGTACGGGCAATTACGACCGCGGAGAATTTGCCCTCGGTTCACCGGTTCTTCTCTATCAATCGCTTTGCTTCCTCCTAACTTTTCGGCCTCGCTTACCTCGGAACAGCGTGAACAGTTAAGTCGGGAACGCGAAGCTAGCGTAGCTGGAAAACGCGTGGCATTCGAGCGAAGTAAGGAGACTTTGATGTAGTTACTTATCTATCAAACGGGCTAACTCATTGGGACATCGTTGCAAGATATACAAGTAGTCACGAAAATCTTCGCATCGCCAAACCTTGACCACTCTCCTCCTACTTTGAAAGGAATGGTTGCGTGTAAACGTGCGAAGAACAAATCGTTCTAATACTTTACGCTCGTTTTTACTTCGAAACGCGCGAAGAAACGTTGATTCGCTTAGGTCGAATAAATCGGAGGATCTCGCGGATGCTTTAGAAGGTTCAACGAAAGTAGAAGCATACGTGTAGCGACGCAATTTGGTTGCTCTATCAGCGACGAGAAGCTATCCTAGCAGCTTCAGCTGCGAAACGAATCGATGGCCATAGAGCGACGTTGAAATTCAAAACGAGAAGCTCTTTCAAGCAATCGAATTTCTCGCGGAAATAAGAGGAAAAGATAAGATAAACGAATACAAAGCGTTTTAAAGTCGGCGCAGGAGCGGAGACGCGTTATCGAAAATTTAATTAGACGTTAGAGGCGGTTAATTTCAATTGCAGATCGATCGAACGGATCAGCGAATTCGCGCGCAGCGTTGGCTCGCGTTCGCGTTCCATTGGAACGAGTACAATATCCGTAGGCTTGTATTATTTTGCTCTCGGAAGCCGGGGAATGGAGCGTTAGTTAGAAGGGGGGATAACATTTTTGCTAGCAAGTTTTAAAGCGCTATCTCGGGGAATCTTTCTAATTAGAGCGATCTAGATAGAGACCACGCGCCTCTCGCGTCTGTTGCATGCGAGCGTACGAACGAAGGAAGGATCTGCTGGCAAATACGAACGACGTAAAGTAAAAGGTTTGATTAATTGCAGCCGCGTTTAATTTCCTAACGAGTTGCTGCTCGGGCCCTGTAGAAACGGACTCGTGGCCGATGCGATGGTGCTCGCGGGACTCGATTATTCTTATCGCCACGAATTTCCGCCGGCAGCTTTTTTTACTCCGGAAACCGCCTCTTCCTCGCTCCTCGCTCCCCTCTTCCGCTTTATTTGGAAGGAAAGCATGCATAGACGTCGCGGCTAATACGTTTCACGGTGGCACGATTAATAATCGTTACGGGTCGCGCGAGAGTCGCCGTTTTATCGATCTCCCCCCCTCGACAAGGCTGAATACAAAACGGTTCTCGTCGCGTTTTATTCGCCGCCGTTCTAACGCGAATTCGAAAGACACGCTGCAAACGCGACCGGCTATAATCGCGCTTTTGCAACCCGATCGTGGAATCCGTGAGCGCGCCTCGCTTCGACGCGCGACGCTCGGATACTCCCCAGAACAGGTGTCCAGAGAATCGGTAACGATGGAAATTCCCATCGAGGTGTCCTCTCTCCGTGCTTCGATGGTCGCGGCGACGATTTCGATGCGGTGCGAGTCGCTGGCCGCACGTGAAATTCGATCGTTTTCCCCGTGACACGCGTCGTTGCTCGTACTCTCGGCCCTGCTACTCGCTATAGTCGCGCTCGTCGAAGGAGACGAGTTCGCACGACGATAGCTGTTACGCGATCCCCGAAGCCGGTTTCGTTTATTACGTCCAACTGGAACGAACCAGCCAGCCATTTATTATTCCCGATCGCACGCGTGCCCTCGCTCCGTCTCGTCTCTGCCCCCTTTCGCGTTTCGGTTCACGGATCACGTACTTTCGCGTGTTTTATTTAGCCCGCGATTGTTGCCACCGTTTCCAACTTGCCAGTCCCGGTGATCGATGATCGGTGACCGGTGACCGGCGACCGGCGACCGGCGACCGGCGACCGGCGAGCGGTGAGCGACCACCGCCCTCCGATCTTTTATTCCCCGCTCGCCGCACCGCCGCGGATAACGCGGCAACGTTCTTTCCCATCGAGAGCTATTAACGGCCGACAGAAGAATTCCATTCGAAACTTGTTCCCGGGAAGTTTAACCGAGGTGTCCGAAAGCGAGAAGAGAAGAGAAGAGAGGGAGAAATAGAGAGAAGAAAGCCTTGCGGAGGGAGCGAAAGAGACGGACGTATAGTTTGCCTTGAGAGCGAGGTAACAAGGCGGAAGGCTGTTTCGTAAAAGGAAAGAAAATTAAATTCTATCTCGCCGGTGGTATATTGACTCGGAACGCGCCACGAATATCGATGAGAATTCCGGGGAGAACCGGTGAGAGTCTTCTCGGCTTGCGTAATCCGCTCGACAACACCGGATTGGTAAATAAACGAACGAATCGCTGACCGGGCGCGCTGATCTCTCGATCAGTGCTCCTTGCTCGGAGCTCGTGCTCGGTTCTCGCTCCACAGTGTCCACCGCGGCGGATACCTTTCCTCGTTTACTTTTATTTCCGCGATCCCCCTGTCGCGTGGTTATGAAAATAATTCCCGCGGCCTTTGGTCGCGCAGATGCCGGCCAAGCGGAGTGCCGGCTACCCGAAGGAGACGAAACGAGTCGAGTTAACGGTGAAGCAACGTTTACGACCGCGGAAGTACCGTTGTTTCCCAGCGGAGCCCGCGTTCGTCGCAACGATATATCCCTGCGCGTTCCTCGCCGCTTCCTTTCTATTTACGCCGATTCCACCATGTGTTCCGCGAGCCCCTCGATTTTTTGTCCACACGCCACGTACACGCGCACGCCGCCGACGCTAGCGCGTACGGAAGACGAGCAAAAAGGAATTGATCGGAGATAGGTTGGAAATAGAGCAAGCCTGGCAGAGTCGCGCAACTTGCACTCGCTCGCATAAAATGGAACGAACACACACAGGTGTATTAACGATGTAGAACGGAAGAATCGCTTTGACCTCGGCGGTGGTGCACGCCGAGCGTAATGAAATCTAACAGCAGCTCCTCCGGCAAACTTTCCTCCCCCGTGGCTCGTCGAGGCAACTTGCAAACTAGCGGCAATTTCCAAGAGGCGAGAGGCCAACATCCGAGCATCGGCGACAGCTCTAAGCTGCTGCGCGCGTAAACTCGTCTAAACGTATGTGTAAACGTCACTTCGAGCTACGTTTCCATCGATCGATGGACCTCCTCCGCACACGCGTGTCTTGCTTGTCACCCATCGCAAACACTCAGCAGGACGGCGCCCCAGCCTTGTCTTCCATCGCACCCCCGTATTAGCGCATTCCGGACAGCATCGCGCGAAAACGCAAAGAATAACACGTAACTTTATCGCGTAATTGTGCGTGTCGCGATGCTAATCTCGTCAACCCTCTCCGAATGCCATTTCGGCGGCTGGAGGCCTTCGGCTCTAAGAATTCACCGCGAAGTTTAACTCGTGTGGTAGACCACGGTGACGCGTATCAAAGTAAGAATAGAAACGAACTGTTTTAATCGTTCGTGTTACTTTCGCGGACGCTTAACCCGTCGAAAGTTTTATCATCCGAATCTTTATTCGTACGCTATACCTTTTTAAATACATCTTTACGCAACACGGCCGCAACTTTCTTATCGCGCGCGTATCGTTTAAACGTCGGTGGCGAAACGGTAATCGCACGGGAGGAGAGTCTGGCCCAGTTAAGCGGTTAATAGGCGCCATAAAAGCGGCAACACCCGTGCGGCCAGAGACTTTTGCGCGCTCTACTGTATTTAGGAAGAACCCCAGTGCTCTGCACGGTTTGAAAAACAATGGCTGTACAATGTGTACAGCCAGACGATGCTAAGACATCGCAGAGGCAGAGGCAGAGGCAGTGGCTCTGCGAGTCTAGTATCATCCCCTTTGTACACGTATAGACGCGCGCGCTTTCATTCGGCTGGTGGACGACGACGCGCGCTCGGATGTTTGTGTCGGTAAGCGGTCGCGTCGTCGGTGGGAGCCTCTCTCTGTATACGAAGAAGTGCAATCAGGGCTTACAAAGGTTGTAGCATTTCATAAAGGTCACATCCACAACCCCTCCTCTCCCTGGGGGGTATTAAAATCAACCCCCATGCTCGCAGCGCGCCTCCGCAAGGACTCGTGCTCCTCCTCTCCCTCTTTCCCTCTTTCCATTCTTCCTCTATTCTATTCTTCTCTCTGCCCCTCTTTCCTCCCGATATCTTCCCGCGTGTTTATTGTCGTTTATTTATTTTTTCCACTGCGCCCACTCGACAGCTTTCCCCCTGCGCACATCTACCCCCTTTCCCTTCTTTCTGCCTGCTTTTCCACCTGTCCTCGATGTACTCTTACGATTACGGATTCATCGATTCCCGGTCGGTCGCGTTAACGAGCGCCCCTCGTACGTTTTCCCTCTTCGATTGATGTGTCTCTCGGTGCAGTGGCGACGAGATCGCGACGAGATCTGCCGATGACAAATGTCGCGATAAAACACACGGCGACCGTAGAGAAACGGGGGAAAGTATATTAGACGTGGAAAATTGCTGGCCTCCGCGTGCAACGATAACGCTGCGTCGGTTTCTAAGAAATCTAATCGAAGCTCGCCTCGAGTGCGGCGGCAAATATTGATACGCGAGTTGGCACGATGCATCTTCTCCGCGTCTAAATTCAAGAGCAACTATATCTCCGGTCGCCCGGAGATACCCTTTATTTGATTTTAATGCGCCTTCGATGGATTTCTCGATACGCAGCCGCGATACGCGGAGTCCGTAGGAACGCGATAAGCAATTCCTTTGCGCGTCTTTGCGCGCGAGTAGATAATTGCAACGGTCAAACATGTATCGGAGTGCATACCGTACAATATGATCGAAGCGTAGGGCGTCTCCTATAGTATTAGGTATTCGGAAAAATTCGCGGCGTTCATAGGTTTTGTCGTTCGTGAAAACGACGGCGGAAGAACACGCGTACACCTAGTCAATTATAAGAAGGGAATAGAAAAACTGTTTGTTGTTAAATCGTTGGAGAAAAGCAACGAAAGCCAAAGTATCGTTCCATCCACTTTGCGTATTAGTTTTCGAGTCAGATACGTTAACCTTTTATCGAAATTGAAGCACGCGCTCTTCTTTTCGACGAATTTGCTTAAAATGTCACGCGCGAAATGAGTCGACTAAACCGCTCGTAATAAGGGAATTGTGTCTTCAACTATTGCACGCCGCTACATCGTTCGCTTGCTTATCTTGCCTCGAAAGTAGCTTACCGATGCGAAAGGGATAACGTGCGCTGTGTTTGCCGAAATCATCTGCTAGGCGTGCGAATGTGCCCTCGCGGTGAAAGGGTTAAATCTTTCGCGTATTTCGATGGCATTCGACGGTGCGGCTACCGCGATCGAATCGAGCTGCGAGCGAGCCCAACCCTCGCATTTTTCATTCCATTCACCGCGCGCATTCCATCGCGCTCGGCCATTTAGTCCGCTTATCCGGTCATCGATGCCCATTATCTGATAAATCCGATATATCGCGAGGCGTGAGCAACGTTTTGGCGACCTTACCGCTGGTAGAGTCGACGGACAACCGTGTGCCGCGCTGGCGAACGTAGGCGAGTGCGAGCGCGTCAGCAGCGTATCGCAGAAGGTCAAACAAAAGTGGACGAGCGCAATTGCGGCACGACAAAGAGACTAAGCGAAGACAAATATTGCGTCTGGTGCGCACGATAACGGTGTAATAAAATCGCCGGCGCCGCTGCTAGAAGACCTTCTTCGCTCGTCTAACGTTGCTCCGACGCGACGCCCACGCCTGTCTCTCTCTCTCTCCCCTTAATAAAACTAATTGGCTCACCTCCGGCCAGTTTCCTTCGGCAAACGTCTCGATAGACTTCGGCCTTCCCCGGTGCCCCGCAAATTTATCCCGAAACGAATTTGCGGAAATGGCCGTGGTGTCGCCCGGCCAACGATTAACCGACACGCGTCGCGCTCGATTGATTCGCACCTCGTCAAAGGCTTAGCTAACTAACCGTGAAATATTTTCCGCACTCGTACGGTTTCGCTGCTCCCGCGTCGATACTTTAATCCCGTTCGATTTTCTAAATCTGCTTTGCGCCGAGCGGAACGCCCGGTGGACGCACAGCGAGATCCAACTACGCCTCTTTCGTTCTCCCTTGCGAATCGTTGGAATCGAAAGTTTATCGAAGCAATCTTGTTTAACTATCAAGATCATCCGGACGATCGACTCGGGGAAAGTTTCGAATGAAATCGTTGGAAGAGAGTTTTAAGGGACCCATCGATTTAGGCGTGGCTTCTTTGATTTTGCTCGGAAAAGTGCGAATTCGCATTAAGCGTCCGCGATCTAGCGACGATCGAGAGCAAGAAGTACATTGGCGGCGGAAAACGAGGCGGCAATTTTGTTGGTAGCAATAGCAGGGAAGAGGCGCCGAGAGGCTTTTTTTACGTTTAAAATGTCCGAATCGCAGGGGGAAAGAGATTAGGAACGTAGCCTGGTCTCGATGAGCAGGCAGGCATTTGGCACGGTTTCCAGCCAACGACACGCTTTCTTCTACGCCTGCACGGTGTACTCCCTCTAATTCTTCCCACAGTTTTCCACTCTTTAAACGTCATTCGCGTTCCAACGACAAAATCCGCCACGGTCTCGGGACTTTCCAATTTCTTCGATCGATTTTTCTCTTTGGGAACAATTACTCGGCGTCGGGTTTCGCCGGATACTTCCCGCCGACACGCTTTCACGAGCGATCTTTCATGGATGCGGTTTTATCGAGCGGCAGATCCAATGGAATTAACCGCCCTCCTCCTCCTCCTCCCCCGCGATCGCTTCAAATTCGCGGCAGGGTGTCCTTAGCTCCTTGGCTCGCGAAGTTTTCGGAGACCGCGCCTCGTACCGTTAATCCTTCGGGTGCTAAACGATTTTGGGATATCGGCGCGCGGCTGAATTTATTTTCGTGCAAACCGTGCAAATACGCGTTTGTTTTCTAATGTCGGTATCATCGTTATTTTATCGTTAATAATCACCAAGGATGTATCTTAATCGTAAACCCCTTGCCTTGCAACGACGAGCAGAGCGTGGCATACGATAAAGATTACGCGTAAACGCGACAAATACCCGCTGTATTTGTGGCAAATTATAATTCTATCTTCAGCTGTGTTATCGAACTACTAGTTCGAGAACTCGTACAGATACGAAACCGTCCTGTAACGTTTCGATGATTCGAGCCGAAACTTTGCCAAGCCGCGAGTATAAAAGCTATTAGCGGACAAAAAGCGTATTAGGATTCAGTTTCTATCGCGTGAAATTAACAGGGCAACGGGTTAAGCTATCCCAATGTTAAATAACCAATTTGAAAGAGTCAAACGCCGTAACGCCACTTTCAATGTCACCGTGCCACGGTAATCCGTGAAAATAATATATCGCAATACAATGTAACTACTAATGTCCACGAGCCGGATGCGCCTTTAAACGGACGAATGGATAATCCCGTTCGGATAACAGAATAATCGGGCGAGCGAAACATTCGGATACGAGGGTTATTCGACTAATGGGGAGGCTCTGCTGCATTTAGATCGCAATATTCATCGCACACGCGTACGCGGCAAGGGCTCCGGCAAATTTGCAACTTTTACTTTCTTCGTCGCGATCGACCGAATGCTCTGAACTTGCTTCTCGCGTGTCTTCGCGTATCATCGACCACAAAAGCACCCAACCTTTTTCCGCGAAGCGAAAGAATTACCTAATTTACTCATTCCCATTCGCATTCGCATTCGCATTCGCATTCGCATTCGCGGTCAAGCGGCACTCGTGGCACGTGAAATTCTGCCTCGAATGGCAAAGGCGAAGGGGTCGCAGTTGGGAATAGGAGGAATCTTGCGGCTCTTTTCGCGTGTGTGCATTAAAACGGAGTCGCGTGTCGGAGGTCGATCCGCGTTTTCGCATGACGCATAACGGGTGTCGCGTGAAAAAGAGAAGGGTGAGAGAGAAGAGAAAAAAAGGAAAAAAATGGCAAGAAGAAGGTGGGGCTGGTTAACGGCCCATTAGGCTGCGCTAGGGTAACCGGGCCGCACCCTTAAAGGCCATCCAATAATAAAATCCGCGTCATTTGGCTAAAAGCTACCGCGAAGAGTATCTAGTATCAAGGTGTGGCTGCAACCCTTATCACGCGACGTTCTCCTCCATCGAGTTTACCTTTGCTGCTCTTTCCTGTTTTCGCCTTTCCTCTTCTTTTTTCTCTCTCTCTCTCTCTCTCTCTCTCTATTTTCGAACCCATCCCTTCGGGAGGGACACAAGGGATCGGCCGTCACTGGGAACACGGGACGCGTGTTTCGACCGGAGAGTTTATTTTAATTGAATTTTGCAACTAGGCTAGCGCCTGTAACGGGAAACGCGTGCGACGAGAGCCACGGATACACGCGTACAATGGGCATTGTTTCCAGGCCCACGGTCTTTGCGCGGCCGCGTGTGCGTGGACGATGTCTGCTACCTCGATAATTGTGATTCCGTTTCGTATTCATTTCTTTTTCGTAGTCCCATGAAATGTTGCCGGCGGTTACCGCGAACGAACCTTAGCCTGAGATTCGCTGCCGGGTTTCAAGCTAACGGTACAAACGGAATTTTGTCCCCGGCCGCCGAGCCGCTGCTTCGCTCCGCAACTCGCGCAACCGGAGAACTACTCCTCGTCGGCTCGTAAAATTATAGAGCGCGGCCTCCTCCTTCCGTATTTAATAGAGCGACACGCGACCACTCGTTTGGGGTTTTATTTCATTAATTGTCGCGTCGGCTAGGCTGCGCGTTTTTATGCTAATTCGCGGTTCTCTTAACGGAATTGGAGGAGGACAAGCTAAACGAGGAGAGTTGCTTCGCCTTCGGAGTGCGATCGTTTGCGCTTTACTTCGAATACTTCGTATACTTTTGCATCGCGCGTACTTCCGAGTCCCGCGAAGGGTATAACGATCCGCGATCGCTAAGGTGACACGCTAATAAATAATAACAGACGAGGTTCGCAAACGTTATTTCTGTTACGAACGTTTGAAATATTTTTTATCGCAAAGTAATAAGCGGGTTGTAAAAATAGTGGCGCGTATTTCAAGGATACGTTATTCCGCGTACTTTACATGTCGTTAGATAAAAATCTCCGCCTGCAATATTACATTCTGTAATCTTTATTCGAACCTAGGAGGCGTACCAATGAATAATTCGTTTCTTTCGTTTAATTAGGCGTTTATTTTTAACAAACTTACGTGGATAATCCCTCGATCTTCGATACAAATTTCCGTTGCTTCTAGCTAAAAATTCCTATTCGAAAGAAAGCTCGTTCCCCCGATAAAGTAAACTGATCGACCCAATTAAAATTAGCGGACTACTTATCGATCCTCCCCCCCTCTCATTAAATTCTAAGAAAAAACTTACGTGTTTTCTTCGTCAATTTCCTCCATCTCGTTTCGCGCAGTTAACCAACGGTGGCAAACGAGCGACTCGAACACTTTTTCTAACCACCGCGGTTACGACGATTCGCGGAACAACATTGTTGCCGATAAGTGTGTCAGTGGAAACTCGGTGTCGCTACTTTGCCGCCGCAGCGAGTACGCGATGTTTGCTTCCCTTTTTGGTCGCCGCTTTCCTCGTAGTCATTCGTGGCCCCGGGTATCGCCTGCATTTCGTTTCCCGTGATTGGAACGAGACGCGGGGACGTGGTTGAATATCGGGCGGGCGCGTGGCACGAGGACGCGTGATCCGGAGGAGCAACAGCTCTTCCTGGATGACGTTGACGAAACACGCGACACGCGTGAAAGCAAGCTACGATTCATTGGACGGCTGATCGGAGAACGGTACACGGGCAGGCAGAAGGGTGTTGTTCGCGGAGGTTGGGTCAATTCGATCGATTGCCGGTGTCTGGGGAACCGGTTTCTGCCGATGGAACATTAACACCAGCGGTTCTCCTCCGCAACCGGCAGGCAAACACGCCAACGCGACACACGGCCGCGCGCCGCGCGCCTCGCGCCTCGCTCCGGGGCCCGATCCCGTGATTTATACCGGCAACTGCGAAAAGAACCCGGGGGCCCTGCACACGCTTAGAAAGTTGCCATCGCTCTCCGGGCGTTATCTGGAGCAGCTCGGCTCGCGGTGGCCATTGCGAAACAAAACGCTTCTCGCCTCTGCTCGCTTCTTCTCATCTCTTCTCTTCTCTCAATTTTCTCCGCGCGTAAAACCCGCGATAAGGTGGCGTTTCAAACTTTCCACACGCTATATTCCTCCGTCCGCTCTTAAACGATTCTTCCGCAAATTCGCCGCATTCTTCCTCGAGGATTCTCGCTCGCGTCTCTCCCTTCACTTTTGGAGAATTCTTGCGGCGATGATTCTTCGTTTGAATCGCAACCTAACCCGACCACAGAGGCATTCTGCTCCAGTCGCGAAACGATTCTTCCGCAAATTTCCGATTCTCCAAAATAATGCGCGCGTCTTCTTGTTCTTCTTCCCGAGGCGGATTGATTGTCTTGTTCCGTAGGATTCGTTGCGGCGAGTAGCGTTGTTGCTTCGCCGCGAGCCGTAACCCGGCGAAGCGAACACGCAACCGTTTTCTCTCCGATTAATTAGTCATTCCGCCGCGCCGGTTTAATCGTAACACGTACATACGTCTGCACGCGATTTCACGTCGCGGAACGAACGCAGCCGCGTTACGGTCAATGAGAACCGGACTGGAATACTGGCCAAGTTCACGACTCGGTCAAATCTGCAATGGGAAAGAGACCGGCTTCGCCGACATACCTACGCGCTCCACGTCCGGCCTTGTACGCCTCGAAATATCCGAGTACGCCGCGGCGCGCGCGCCCAACAGCCGCTAATTTCACCGAACGACGATCCACGCGTCCCCGCGAGAGAATCCTAGTTGCAATCGGACACCTACCTCGACCCTTGACCTCCTTCCGGCAAAATCAATCCCTTGGATAGCGATCTTCGCCATCGGCATCCTCCACTTCGTCGTCGTCGTCGCAAACTCTAAGCTTTTCGCAGCCGGTCGCGCGGAGAACGTCGCCTCCGGCTACAAATAATTCCTTCGGCTCCTCTGCATTCATCCGGGTCCTCGTTCTTTTTCTATCGCCTTTTAATTATTGCGTCCCCGATTGTTCCCGATGGCTATCGAAGCGGTTCTCGAATCGCGTACAAGTGGACCGGAATCGGCAGGAATATTCTTCGTATTCCGCTTGAAAAGAGTTATCCGTCCCGGGGTAGGGAGAGGAATCTCGTGATTCGAAGCGCTGCTTGCTCCGGTGTTTAATTAACGCGCTTGTTGCCGCCGCCGTGCCGGTGAAAACGGCCGGCTTTGCTAGACTTTTTGGCAATTAATAGCGCGTGATAGAATCGCAGCAGCGGTAGCAGCAGCAGCAGCAGGGATAATTGGCGAGGTAAGCGGCGCCGGCGATCGAGACTTTAGATCGGCGAACGCTCGATGCGATGCGAGACGCTGCTGTGCGAACATTTTCGGAGCGGCGAAGTGGGAAGGCGGCGGCTTGGGAATGTCGAAGACACCCTGTATATTCCGTACACGCAGTCAGGTGAGCTAACGGTGCTCCGAAGCGGTTAAGTAACGGGCTTCTCCGCTATTTGTCGTTGTACTTTTATTTCACGCAAACACAGCCGGGGTTTCACCGATATATCCTGCCTGCTTGCTGCTCTTCTCGTGTCTCGTGTCCCGGCAGTTTTCGATCCGTCGATACGCGTCCCGGTTTTTCATGCCGCATTTTCCCGCTCGCTCGCTCGCTCGCTCGCTCGCTCGTTTGCATCGATAGGAGGCCAAGCTTTTATCATCGTCGAGGAATCAATCGTCGATTCATAAACGTCATCCTTTATCGCGAGGCGAATTCGCCCTAGTCTTGCCGGCAACCGACGACCGACTGCCGCTTCTAGTTTACCGCGTTTAACTGCCGAGCGGGCAAAAAAGGATGTTTCCGTGTTGCGCGTAAATAGCTGCTTTATTCTTGCGAATTCGACGAGAACGGTTGCGCGGGATATTTTCGAAAGAGGAGGGACCAAGGATATCGCGAAAATACTTGGAACAGTTGCGCGACAACTTTATTACCCGATCTTCTGTGCAACTCGATTAGAAGTTACATAGCCGTCTCCAAACGTTTATTAAAGTTTTATATTCATTCGCTTGGAATTGTGATACTCGATTCTGTTCCTACGTCTTTGGGATATCGGTAAACTCTGTAGACGTGACCTGGAAATCGCATAGCCCATGTACCTATATTTTTTTCGGCTCTACCGTAGTCGCGTATAATTATGGGAGTATATTTTATTGCTACGTCTATTCGTAATCGCTGCTAGCGATACGCGTGTAGAAAATTAATTGGAACGCGTATCCTTCTTTGGACAGCGCGTGTATTCTTGCTACTTCTTATTTTAACGCGTTTCTTAATTTTGCGTACATTTAAACCGTCCCTGTAAGCGCATAAAAAGAAATCCGCAGCTTGCTTGCAACAATGTTATCGCTTGATCGATTTGGCGAGTCGATGCATCCGCGTTATGTATTTCAAGCGTTCCATTTGAGACGTATTTAAAAGAGCAATTTGAGCAATCTTTTCCTCGCCAATTGCATCGGAATTAGCATTCGAATGAAACTTTCTTCAACTTTGCTCTCTTTCTTTTTTCCCCCTTACACATCGCGAGATGCATACGGGGCACGCGTTCAAGCTGGCGATTAAAATCGTCGAGGGTGAATCGACGTGGGTGAGCGGAAAGGGTTAAAACAGCGCCAGAAGTTTGGCGCGCGGTCAATAGTTGACGGGTAGCAGCGCGTAGTCGAAAGTTCCGCGTTCGAGACTTAAGCGGCTGAAAAGGCTCCGTGTTCAAGGTTGATATTCAAATCGCCGAAGCAGTGAAAGCGAGTTAACGGCGTTGGCCGCGGCGAGACGTTAATAAATTTCGGCCGGGCGAAAATTCGTCTTAGGCAAAAGCGCGGCACGACGCGACGCGTTGCTATCCAAGCGGTATAAAGCGAGACTTCGCTCGGTTAGAATCAATAATACGCTCTCCTAGGAGATATGGTAATGTGCAGGCCGCCGAAATCTAGATTCAGTTCAATTCAGCCTGGTGGAAAGTTTTACCGGCTAGTTCCACCGTTCATTACCACTCGCAGATGCACGAACATTTCTGCCTCCACCGCGTCCACCTACACACGCGCGCGTATGTATGCGTACATATACGAGTACACACGTTCGTGCTATCGAAAAGTTTCACCCGGCCTGCGCGCTCCCTGTGTTCTCTCCGCCTTAGATACGGAAACCTAGAAAATTACAAATACAGGCCGGCTCGCGCGGTTCTCGCTGTCCGTTCCTGCTCGCGTTCTTTCATCCTCGCTGCTCCGAACAATCAGGGGATCGCGCACTTTGGACAATCGAAGAGTTCGCGGCGAAAACAACTGCTGGAAAAGTTGCAAGGCATTTGCGTTATACTTACGCGAATAACAACGAGTCGCACTCGCGATTACTTTGTAATCTAACTTCGATAAGACGACGTTGCATTTTTGCAAGCTCTCTTTAAGTATTTAACATTGCATCGCAAGCGCTTAATACCGCGTTCAATCGCGCTATGTATATAGAGTATTAGGTATTTGGCCCGCAGCAGAAGGAAAACGTGTACGCGTCCCTGCTATAAACTTCCATTAACGCTTGGAAATGGTTAAGCAGCGCGTTTGATTGGAAGAGCGTTTGGTTTCGAGGTTGCGATAGAAGGGAATAGGCGCGCGTGGTGGTGCAGCAGCGACCATCGGCGGCGGCCCATTCGAATACGTAATCCTCGAGACACGCGTGACGTTACAAGGCCAGCATTCGATACCACCTCGTCTACCGATACTCGCAACCCATTTTCGAGTTAGCCGGCTGACGTCAGCCAGCGTCCCTTGGATATTACCAATCGTTAAATCGCGCTGCGGCTGACGAGCAACGCTATCCGCAGCGCAAAGTAATTGCTGCCAGCCGCGCGCGCTCGTGCATCGATCTTTCGATAAAGATAAGAATCTGCGGGAAGGTTTAGAGGACCGATCGACTCTGGCGTTGGTTCGCGGTGCCCTCCAACGTAGCTCGTCAAGTTCGCTAAATAAACGCGACTCTCGTTGCATTGCGTGCAGAGTTGCGTCGCGTCGCTTTGCTTCGCGTGGCGGTCGATCGACGAACAGAAACGCGCGGAGAATTGAACGTTGTTCGCTATGGCCTAGTGTCAGCGAAACTGAAACGCGTTATCGATGCACCGCCGCGGAACGATATCCGCGCTGTTATCAAAGTTTCTCGCGATCCTGACAATGCGAAGCGATAAAACGTTGCCGCCGGATGCATGCTCCGATTCGAGACCGTTTCAAGCCCGTATTACGTCGATCCTTTTTCCACACTGCGTTTACGCGTGCCAGCACAGAAGCGCACGCTATTAACGCGACAAAAGTTATCGCGCTCTCTGTACAAACCGATTTCTCTTGCTCTCTCCGAGGATCGTTGCCGCCACGATTGTACTGTGCTCGACTATGGAGAGAAAAAGGGAAAGAAAGGAAGACAATGAAGTCTTTTCTGTTTTCTCTTTTATGCGGAACGCGCGCGACACGGGAAGACGGTTTCCGGGCGGGAGGAAATGGCCGGTCGAAATTTCGACCGGCGCGAACGATCGATCGTTTCGCTGGCCGCGCTTTCGCGGTCTTGTGCTCCTCCGCATCGGCGCAAGAAAGGCAACGCGCCGCGCGGTTCGCTCCGCGTGGTAAATGTTAAAGTTACCCATTCGAAGCACGTCGTTTTGAAAGTCAAACGAGCTCTCGGAAGTTCGTTGAACCCTGATTCCACGTTAAACCCGTTTTCACGACCGCGTTCCGCCACGGATTTAGTAACGAATATCTCTCGCTTAATGCTTCTTATATCACTGATTACGCCCCGCGTGCACCGCTTTTGCTTCGGGTAATCGAATCCCGGGCTTTCCGCCAATTCCGCGCGCTGGACTCTCTCGTAACTCTTCGCCGCTAAAGATTAGTCTGTTGCCAGAGCTAGAGTCCTTTCAACGCTTACCGTCCCCCAGAGATTTAACCACGCAACGCGTTCTTCGCGGCAAACGAGATCGAGATTCGAGAGCGATCGATGGGGGGGAAACGGCGAACGGGTTAACGGAGCGCGGTTTGATTAGGAATGGGGAAGATGGCGGAAGTGGGTTGGTTGGTTGCGGGAAAACTCGAATAGCGGCGACCATTAAGGCCGGATAATGGCCGGAGGGTTTTGGAAAAATCTGGCAACGATTGTCACGGTCGACTCGTGCCAGATTTTCCTCTCTTCCGTGGATACTCGAGCGTGTAGAGAGCAGGAATCAATAGGCTGGTATTGTAGCGCGGATTTGTAAGCCGCCGGCGGAAACCTTACGTATTCAACAGTGAGTCACACTTCCAGCAACGTATCCCAGCCCTCTTCTCTCACCTACAACAATGTTCTCGGCCATTGTTTCCAACCCTTGCCAAAATCAAACGGTTCCCCGGTGTTCTGCGTCGAGTTTCAACCCCATTTTTTTTTCACCCCTTTTCAAACGCAATCACCGTGATTTCCATTTAGACGTTCGTTTTCACCTCTTCCCGCTACGAGGGCACTAATCACTTCTCTGCGGTAATGGCTCCCGCTCTTTCTCTCTCTCGCTCTCTTTCTCTCACTGCAACTTCCATTCAAAACTGTGCCGTGAATCGAGTAGCCTCTCAACCTATGGTGCCTCCGCGCGCCTTTGCCACCCTAGCAGTCTCACCACCATCCTCCTTTCCTTCGCCCTTTCCCTTTCCCTTTCTTCTACAGCGGAACGCTGTAATCTCTGCGCAATTTATTAACCTACTGGAACGACGAAAGGTCGCAGCGTTAAGTAATTGGATCCTAATTGATAAGATGGAACATACCCTGAAATCGTATCTCCGATGAGGCGCATGGGTCAACCGCGCGTCCGATAAGATACCGTAGCGTTATTAAACATTTCTCAGACGTAATAAATATTAGCGGGGCGTAATCTCGCTTCGGCCCGGGGTATCGCGTAGACCGGGTTACAGGCTACTTCTCGGAGGGCCGAGGATTAGGCCGATCGAGATCTCTTCCCCGAATAGAGCGTATGTATCTCGTGCTCGTACGAAGTTGCCTTTCCAGCCAGAACAAACAAGTCACTCGATCCTCTGCCGCTTGCCGCTCCGGATGCAACCGTTGCACGGTGTCCAGAAGTAGGTCAAAGTTGATCGCAACTGGGGCTCCTCGGGAATTTTCAAATTTTTTCAAGTCGCCTCCCGAAAAATTTCCTGCATTGCGCACGTACCACCTGCGACGCTCTCTTCTCTGATTTGCAGCGGCAAATTTTGCTCGCTTGTTTATTTAATCCTCCCGTTTCGGCGACGCGATTCTATGGGTTCGCTTACCATCCAGCTCTCAACGTTTGCCACTTTGCGAGTTAGTGATTTTTCTTTCGAGCGGTATGCAACAAATACCAAACAAACGCGGACAAATGCGAGGTGGACAAATAATATCGAACTATACTCCGATGCTTGGTATCGAATTTCCATGCCGATGCGAAATTTCGATACCGTAGTCACCTGTAGCAACGAAAAGATTAAGTACCGTGTTAGACTCTGGCTTACAGGGACGAGAAACGTTTGTTACGTTTTTCGCAGCTTTGGTTGCTTTCCTGCTTCGAATACTCTTTCACCGATACACTTCCTCTTTAAAGATTAGCTACTCGAACAATGGCCAACTCCGGCGACGAGTAACGCGGGACGGTAGCCGAAATTATTAACCGTTCGCAAATAGCGTTCAGCCTTCTCTTAGGAGCTTCGATAATTACACGAAAACTTACGCACGCTTGCGTTTGGAGTGCCGCGGAGCACGTAGCGCTCCGCGCTTATTAACTCGGGCGATGGAATTAAAGGGAAAGCCAAAGTTGGAAGTCCGAGGTAGGGATAAGAGGATCTTCTGGAAGTCTCCTCTTTATCGGTGCATCTGGCGAAGAATTTCACCGGATGGGAAAAGAGTTTTCCAAGTTCATTGGACTTTGAAGGAGGTGGGGAGCGTAGAGCGTGTAGACGCCGGAGTTGGGAAAGAAGAAGAAGTAGAAGAAGAAGAAGAAGAAGAAGAGAGGGGTCCGAAAGGTTTGCGCACGGAATAATCATCGAACGTAACCGTGGCCTTGGCTCGAAGCTCGAGCCACTTCCGGAAGAGGTTAATACCCGAAACGCATCGCTGACTCGGAGGGCTAGAGCGTGTCGCGAATGGTTCAAGTTTCTACGCTGCTGGGGAGCAACAACCTATGCCTGCTCGAAACAATGCCTGTTTATTTAGACACAGATCGTTGTGTTCGTTAAGGGACTCCGAGGGGCATCATTTTTATGGTCAAAGTTAACGACGGCATGGGGAAAAAGAAAAAAAAAGAAAAGTCGTAGGTGGTCCCCCCTGGCCGTAACGAGCGAAGCCTAATTGCCGCGGCAAAGGCCAACGTATTCTATTCTCCTCGGCTAAATGAAACGTTGACGCGAAAGGCGATTCGTTCCTGACATTGTCGTTCCTTTCGCAATCGCGCCAATTAACGTCCACCGGCAAATTAATCGACCTTCGCTGCTGCTCCATTGCCGTTCGTTCCGCGTGGCTTCCTTTCCTCTCTTCTCCTTTCCTCTTCCTCGCTTCGAGAAGCTCTCCTCGCAGATTTTGTCACGCGAATCTCTCGCCGATAGTCGTCTAGTTGTGAAACCAAGGCCGTTCGACGCGAGGCCGATAAAAAGACACGGGGGTTGGAGGAGACGCGATTCTCCGGTCCGGTGAACGTGCCGCCACGGTCAAACCGTAGCACGTTTGTCGGTCAATTAGAGTCCGGAGTACCGGTAACATAGAGGCGAACGGTTGTCGGTGAACGTCCGCAGGGGGTCGACGACCCAAGCCAACCAGGCCTCAGCCGTCCACGGGTTCGACGCTGCCTTCGCGCAACCTATCCGGCAACTGGGAACAAGCTTCTTCTCCGCTCCCATGTTCCGACCTTGATCCGAAACTTTAAACCTGGCCCGGCGCAACTCGCTCCTCACCCGGTAACAGGATGTCGTCATCGCGCCTCGGAGCAACGATTACGTTAGAATCGTTGGATCTCCGAACCGTCGTCGTTGCTCGCCTGCGATCAACCGCTCGATCGCCTCGCGTGCCCAACTTCTCTCGGACGTTTCAATCTCTGTCCGCGGGGATTGGAATTTTGCCCAGAGTTCCTCGATAACCGCACGCTCTCTCGCGCATTGTCGAATAAATTAAGACGATGGGCGCGCGATGGGGACGAGTTGACGTCATTTGTAATGCTTCGTACCGTACGCCTGCCACGTAGCACCGAAAATTTCCCACCGTCCCGCCAACTGCGTTCCTGGCTTCTACGCTATCGATTTCTCGATCGCTCCGACCATTTCCCTCCTCCGTGGCATTCACCGCCGATGCACAAGCCCCGTCGATTGTTTCGTAATAATTAAGAACATTGGCTCTCGGGTCTCGTAAAGCGGAACAGTGCGCGGTGGAAACGTAAAATTATCTACGACTAGAGCGAGAAGCAGCCTTGCGCGGAACTTACGCCCGCCTGTACTTGCGCTGCAACGGAATTATTATCGACGACCGCGCGCAAACATCGCGGAAGAAAACGTCGCCGCGCGATCGGTTAAACTTATGCTTTAGCGAGCGGATTCGTTTCTGTTGCAGCAACTGTTCCGAAGTCAGCCGCAAGGAGCCACGCCACAGCAGTTGCAGCTGCTGCAGCAACAGCAACAGCAACAGCAGCAACAATATCTGGCCGCGTCGCAGGCTCAGCAGCAGCAGCAGCAACAGCAGCAACAGAACTTTCCCACGGCTCCGTATACCGTGATCAGCGGCCAGGAACCGTATGTCGGAGCATTGATAGCCGGTGCACCACCTCCAGTGGTGCCACAGTATTACGGGGTCGCGCCATGGGTTTATCCAGCCGGATTGCTGCCCCAGGCACCTCCTCAAGCTGCCGCTCCGCCACCGCCTAGGCGGCCACTGACTCCATCCTCGGCCGCAGCCGCCGCAGCTGCCGCTCAAGACACTGCAAATAATTTGGCCCAGACCGTAAGCATCCTAATTAGTCCGCTTTCCAACGAGACACGCGACTCAGCCGCGCACGTGTTTAGAAATAAATCCCATTGTCGCGACCTATTCACCGCCTATTCTCACCTATCGCCGATATAACGTCGTTGGCTTGCTGGCAAACTTTCTATACCCGCCTTTTCGCCGTCCTAAAATCGGCCCTGCTAAGAATGTCGCGCGTATCCGTATCGCCGCGAATCGTTAATAAAATTGTTATATCGAAAAGGATCATCCCGCTGAGAACTTTTGTAGGCGAAATAGATTGGCATATTGTACCGCGTCGATTGAACAAACGAGGCGGGACAGTTTCTCTCGTGTCTATTTATATGAATCGCAAAGATTCGCGCGCTCTACAAACGTACTTGCACGGGTTTACCCCAGCTTCGTTTAACATCGCGTAGCTCGAAAACGTAAAAAATTGGAGACCCGCTCGAAACCGATATTACTTCACGCCTATCAACCCGATACACGTTTCGCGTGGCGCAGAATCCACTCGCAGTTTGCCCGCTGAACGTTTCTCGATTAGGATCGGCCGTGGGGATTAAATATAAACTTCGAGCAACAATTTGCTGGCTCATCAACATTCCTACGGCTCTGTCTCTCTCTCTCTCTGTATAGAGTACGCGAAGCGGAGATTCTGCGATTCGTTCGTTAAAACGCGCGTCGTTTTTGAAATCGATGCAAGGGCGAGGGTGGACGGCGGAGGGTTTGCCGTGTGCGTAAAGGGAGGGATGTTTTCTTGCAGGTTCAAGGCCAGTACCAGGTAATACCGGCGTATTACGATCAGAATGGATCCATCGTGATGGGAGGGGTACGCGGGCTGAGTTCCGCAGCAACCCCCATGAGATTAGTGAGCCCTGCGCCCGTTTTGGTGAACAGAGCTCCGTCGCAACCACCGCCTGGACCACCGGCTCCACCGCCGCCAAGTCTATATTCTCAACCGACTCCTACGTCCCACAGTAACGCGACACCCGGAGAGTGTTTGGGTAAGCAACGTTATTGCAATCGTACGGGGGATTGTCGTTTAAATATCCGGACTGCTCATCGGCATTGTAGATATGTGTTACTCTGTCTCCGATATAATACTCGTACGAGATACATAAATATATATATATATATATTTATATATATGTATGTATATATATATATACACGTATATCAGTGAATTTTTAAACAAACATGTACAATAATTATATATATATTAACGTGACGGAATAACTTTGTCTGTTGTCTGTACATACGTGTATACACGCCACGTATTAACCTCGTGACTAAAAAGAATTCGTGAGGAAAAATTGGTTGCCGATAGCGGAAGCGTGCGTGTGTATGTGTTGTTGGAAACGGTGTTACCGCTAGGCTTGTAGACGGTATAAGGTTGGTAAGGTAGGGCAAATTAATTGATAACTAAGAGCGTGTGTGGGTTGCGGGCTTTTGGTGCAGGTCTGGCGGCGTGCAGTGCAGCAGCGGTGGTTGCACAAGCTCAAGCAGTGGCGGTGCAGCAGGCGCAACAGCAAGGATCAGGACTTGCCGCCGGTTTAGCGGCTCTGGGATACGGCGGCTCCCCTCTTGGGGCACTCGGCTCGCCCGCTCAGCTTCAGAGCACAGGTACACCATTTCTAGCCAACCAGCGACCGACACCGAATCTTTTCAATTTCAGTTCTCAGGCGTCGGCGGCGTCCTCCGTGTTCTCTCTTCTTTTGTACATACAAATGTAATAACGACCGCATATGTCTGCATGCTTTTCTTCCAGAGCGTATCGTTTTTGCCTTTACACACTCCACTTCACTCTTCCGTACATATTCAACCGTATCCCCCTTTCAGTCACGTCTATCTATCTCTTGCTGACACATTACTTACCGGTTAGCGATCAGGCGAATGCGCGCCCAAAGATCGGTCGCGGTCGAGCTTAGACACACACTTCCGGTAACATCGGAGATTGGTTTGATCGTCGCGTAAAAACGCGCGAAGCAAGGGAAGGACTCGAAGCTTCGTTTTGTTCGCTGGTTCAAATATTATTAGCAATGTAGAATTGTGGATCGCGAAATGACTCTAGGTGGTGAGTCGTATCGAATAGTAAAATACTAGAGGAATTGTTTTACGGTAACGATTTACACTCGTTCGTCAATAGAAAACGGATACCGTCGGGAGATAATACTCTGGGGGTTATTAAATAAAAGTTAAACGATTTGTCCGTATCGTAACGCGATACCAACGATCAGCTAACGTTAGCAGATCTGAGAAATAAAATAATCGTACGGCAAGCTGGGTTAACGCGTTCGTTAGAAGAGTTTTACCCGTTGAAAATACTCGGCTGCGATATACCTTCCTTTCAAAATACGTATCACCGCGCCTAATATAGACGAGGGTGTGCTAAAAAAATTGTCGCTTTCAAAGCTGAACCGCGGGCCACGAAAGAAAGTTTCACAGCTGTCGATACAGAGAAAAAAAATTCGCTGAATAAACGGTTTACTTAATCGGTTCTCGTAATTTTGTTCGCGATCAAATCCGTAAGTAATGTGTGTTAAAATCGGACATCGACGAGATCACACGTGTTTCTCGATGGAACTTTTCCTAAATCCCCCCTGCATACGTTTTCTCGTCTCTGTCGACAGGTCTGGGCCTGGGCGCTTCTTCAACCGCGCGAAGAGATTCGTTCGATAGGAACACGTCTGCTTTCAGCCCAAGCTTGGAGTACAGCCGCGCGAAGTGGCCTCAGAGTTACGGTGCCCTGGGTGAGAATCGAACTCTCTCCGTGTTGCTCGGGCTTAAAGTACGTTTGCCTACAGTTGCACGGTTTAATTTACAGGAACGGTAACGGCATCGCCAAGCCCATTAGGATTATCCTTAACACCGCCGCCAACTTTGGGTGGATCTTTGGGTGGACTGGTCGGTGGAGCGAGTCGGGTGTCCGCGGCACCCGGCGCCGAAGCCAAATTCCGTGCTAGCGCAGTTCCAGCTTTAACGGCTAACGGGGTTTTCGGCTCCAGTAGCTCTCTTTTCCCGAACTTGGTTGGCAAGCCGGGCCGCGGTGGTACCACCAGCCTTGGAGATAAAAACGCCGGAGGACGATCCCGCTTGCTCGAAGACTTCAGGAATAACCGGTACGCGATGATTTCTCAGTTCTTCCGCTAATTACTAACCCCCTTACCCTACGAATCTTTCAAGCGATATATCATTTCGTAGCGTTAGCTATTTATCATTATAATATTATTATTCTGTTACGCGTGACACTCCGAACTGTTACGCGTAACTTAGCACTCGGCGATCGTTAACCTTGTAAACTAAAATTATTGTTAAGCGGTGTTGCGAATACGCTGCACGTTTCGTGCATTCAGAGCGCAACACGTAGCACGAGTGTGACTCGTTATTATATGGCAAAGCGTTAATGCCGGCGTAAGTTAATATCTTAGCCTTTCGTTAAATTTGCTTTCCGTTGCGTTGGTTCGCATCGCAAAAATATGGAATCTTTTTTTCTTCCTTCGCCCAGCACCAGTTTTATAATCGCCGGCGCGCAGCTATCGGTCGCGAATGCAACGCCGTATCGCGTTGCGAAGCGAGGAGCGGTTATATTACGTGCGATTCCTCGTATGTTTCAGATTCCCGAGTCTTCAGTTGCGCGATCTGGCTAATCACATAGTCGAATTCAGTCAAGATCAGCACGGTTCCCGTTTTATTCAGCAGAAATTAGAACGTGCCTCCGCTAGCGAAAAGCAGCTTGTTTTCCAAGAAATTCTCACCTCCGCTTATTCATTGATGACCGACGTCTTTGGGAATTACGTTATTCAGAAGTTTTTCGAGTTTGGCACGCCGGAACAGAAATCTACCCTCGCTCAAAAGGTACTCACTCGGTTCGATTCATTTATCCGCCGTAAAACGTTCTTATCCCTTTTGCTACGTCGTCTTAAAGCCAGAAACTAAAACCGTGTAAACATCTTTTCGCGATACGAGTTGACTGCGAACGTTTTATTGGGCAAAATTTTATTTTTACAAGCAAGGCAGGTAAAGGACGCGAAGTTGAAGAGCGATTTGATTCGCCACCTAAATACTACAGCGCGTGTTTTATTCGAGATATTTCGCGTATTTATGCATATCGTATATGCGCGGTGCATTCGGTTGCGCATTTAAATTTCTCACACCTGCATAAATATTCGCAGTCTGAATATGAGAGTAGCTTAAACGTAGCTACGATTTATACTCTTTCTGATCAATTACGGAGCGGTACATCGTCGCGCGAATAGTATCGCGTTACGGACGAAACATACGCGCGACTTTAATTACCGCGTGTCCAATTTTTGAAGTATACGCATCGAAAGGGTTAAAATGATGATACTTTGCGTGTCAACTGATTTCACTGATCGAGAACGAATGAATCTGAATACCCGGATCGAAAGAATCGGGAGGGAGAGAGACCTTTTAGAGTTTGCTACGTTTCACGTTTAAACGTTTGCGTTAGGTTCGAGGACACGTGCTGCCGTTGGCACTGCAGATGTACGGCTGTAGAGTGATTCAGAAAGCACTCGAATCGATCGGACCGGAACAACAGCAAGAGATAGTCCGGGAACTGGACGGGCACGTTCTGAAATGCGTTAAAGATCAAAATGGAAATCACGTGGTGCAAAAATGCATCGAATGCGTGGAACCACGGGCGCTGCAGTTCGTGATCGGAGCATTCGCCGGTCAAGTGTATTCCTTGAGCACTCATCCCTACGGTTGCAGAGTCATTCAGCGCATTTTAGAACACTGCACCCCGGAACAGACTCAGGGCATCCTTCAAGAATTACACGCTGCGACTGATCAACTCATTCAAGATCAGTACGGCAATTACGTGATCCAACACGTGCTTGGTGAGTCTGGAAACTTGAAACTATTTCGTTGTCCGACAAATTCGCGCCGAGCGATAACGTTTTATACCGCATTCGATGGTATTTCTCACGTATCGAACCAGTTAGAGCGCAACGCGTATTAATTTGCCGATTCGAGAGTTTAAGAAAGGCATGCGCGAGGTAGCTATACAATGAATAGTATAAATGCAAAACGTAATAGCTTCGATCGAAAAAGTCGGTATTTTGGAATTTTTTAAGATTCGCTTCTGTAACCGAAAAATCCGACAAAATAACTACGAAAGCTGGACATATATCCCACTGTCTAAAGCATCTCCAATTCTTTCTTTTTTTTCCACAATTTTCCGTGCAATAGAAGCAAACAAAAAATCGAGTTTAAACTCTTAAAATTACGTTCCGGTTTGTAAATACCCTAATAGAGTAGGGATAAGGAGATTTTACTGATGGGATCTATCGATTTACATGTACAAATACAATTTCATTTAGTGGCATCGTATAACGCTGGCAAGTTGAAACGCGGAACGACTTAGGGGAAGAAGGATAAGTGTCCCTGGGTGCCTTGGTTTATTTCCCCCTCCTCTTCGTTCATCGTCGCTCAGTCCAATAACGTAACCACGCGTGACCTAGCGCGCCTATGTGTTTAGTACGTTTCGGTCTATTCGACGCGTTGCAGAGCATTGCTTAAACCAATAAAGAAATTCGTGGGATCTTTGTTTACAATAGCGTCGGGGGAGATGGGGATCCGTAGCCAATAAAACTTGCATTTCTCCCACGAAACTTCTTTCCGTCTGCCAATAGTGCGTGTCTCGGCTTATCTCTTTCTCCTCTTCGGCTGCTCGTCGCTTGGGCCAATAAGGAAAATTCGTGCGATCTGTGTTTATAGTAGTAGTGTCAGAGAAGATGGAGTCCCGTAACCAACCAGACCTGCATTTCTCCCACGAAACTTCTTTCTGTCTCTGCCAACAGTAGTACGCGTCTCGGTTTACGTCTTTTCCTTCTTCGCTTCTCGTCGCTCAGGCCAATACCGACAATTCGTGTGACCTGTGTTTACAAGCGTATTCTGTTGAAAGAAGATGGGCCCATCACCAATAAGATTTGCATTTCTCCCACGAATCTTCTTTCCGTGTCCCAATAGCCGCGTGCTTGGTTTATCTCTTTCCCTTCTTATCCTCGACGCTCAGGCGAATAAGGAAGGTTCGTGTGACTTATGTTTTATTGTTGCGCGAAAGAAGATGGGCCCCCGTAACCAATCAGACATGCATTTCTCCCGCGAACTTCTTTCTGTCTGCCAATAGTGCGTGTCGGATTTATCTCTTTCCCTTCTTCGCTCCTCATCGCTTAGGCGAATAAGGAAAGTTCGTCGCGTGACCTATGTTTATCGCGTTGGGCGAAAGAAGATGGGGTCCGTAACCAATCAGACATGCATTTCTCCCACGAAACTTTTTTCCCCATCTCTCTATAATATTACGCTTCCCAACGCTTAGGCCACGAAAGAAAGTTCGCGTCACCTATGTTGTTTGCAATTGTATCGAAGAAGATGGAATTCTGTAACAAATAAGACACGAATCCCTTCCAACTTTCAACTTACCAGCGGACTTATTCGGCTTTACTGGTTCGGTATAAAATTCGGCACGGATTTATCGGACAACTTGCGAAATTTGTAACGCGTTCTCGGACGAGCGTAATTCTCTTCACGTACGCGCGTTTGTTTTAAAGAACATGGAAAACCGGAAGACAAGGCACAGTTGATCAGCAGTGTTAGGGGTAAAGTACTTACTCTCTCTCAACACAAATTTGCAAGCAACGTTGTTGAAAAATGCGTCACCCATGCTACAAGACAAGAGCGTGCTGTACTCATTGAAGAAGTATGCGGATTTAACGACAAGTAAGTTCGCCGACGAGCAAACCTTCGAACAACGGACAAAGTACGGAATAGATCTACCATAATCGAATCAGAATTTTCGAAAGAATATCTTCGCTTTTAATTAGCCGAGAAGGAACGCGAACGTTTCTAAAGCATTTCAATGTACAAAATGACAGAGCAAACGCAAAGCTGTAGTTCTCGCACAAGCGAAAGAGTAAACATGAAAAATAGGGTAACGAAATCTCGAGACCGAAAACCACGCGACAGAAAGTATAACGTCGGATGATAAGGATCTCTTGTATTCTGTACCTCGTCCGTGACTTCGCTTCTTCACTTTTCCACGATCTTTTTCTATCCTCTCTAATTACACGCGTGGTTCTTCTCTCTCTCTCTGTTACGAAACAGCGCATTGAACGTGATGATGAAGGATCAGTATGCCAATTACGTGGTTCAGAAGATGATCGACGTAGCAGAGCCAGCGCAGCGCAAGGTATTGATGCACAAGATCCGCCCACACTTGGGCAGCTTGCGCAAGTATACCTACGGCAAGCACATCATCGTGAAGCTGGAGAAGTTCTTCATGAAGACCGCGTCGGCGATGGGAGTGGCGACGCCTGCTGGTGCTTCGAGCGGCGGAGGCGATCTCGGCCCGATCGGGCCGCCTGCCTCTGCCGCTGGTCCAGTGTCCACGCCAGCCCAGCAGCCAACGCAGGTTTTATAAGCGTACGGTTTCCGAAAGTAACAACCGGTGGAGATGTTCGTACGTCTGAGGCGGCGACGCGTACCGAGACCTACGTTAATATTTATGCAACGGTATCTATCGTCATTTATTCAATGGACGAGAGAAAGAAGGATGCATTTCGACGTGCCGTCCGCGTCTCGTTGTCCCTTCTTCGAACTTTATAAAGCTGAATGAAAATAATAATAATAATAATAAAAAAGAAACGATGCGCGTATATCTGCTTAAGACGAAGAAGAAGACATAGAAGAAGAAGAAGAAGAAGGAGAAGAAGAACTACCGAGACGATTTTTCTTATTTTTGCAACACAGTGAAGGAAAAAAAAAGAGAAACGAAGAATTTGTACAGAAACTAAGCAAGAGCGGACAACGGGAGACGACGGCGCGGGATGAAAATTTCGAGGTCAACTGTGTGTCAGGATAAAAAAAAAGATGATGAATTTGTAGAGTAACGTGTTTTAGAGGTGCAGTGCATTTTTTTTCTATTAGTAATCGAACGTGCTGCCGAGTAATATATTCATAGCGATTTGCATTGAGATGTGGCGGAAATTGCACCCCAAAATTAACGTTCGAGAACCGAGTTTCTTCGCAAAGGCTAGACAAGCTTCGAGCAATCGTAAAAAAGAAACTGTAGTGCTGAGATGGCTGATCGTCTTTTTAAAAAAGAAAAAAAACACCGCTCGTTTGATCGAATGAGTTTAGAACAGTTCCAAACGGCACGATAGTTCCGATAATTTTTAAGAAACTTCCCCCCCTCCCCCCTTCGTTTTTTGGGTAACGTCGCGTTACTCAACGACGAACACGTAACTCCTTTTTAAACTCAGCACTCTTTCGAAGGAGCATAGCTCTGTCCTCTGGCAAACACTTAAATGACACCTTTACGAATTTACAAACAAACAAACAAACAAAAGAAATAAAGAAAAAAAAACGAAAAAAAAAAGAAGCAAAAGAGTAAAAAATCAGGAGGAGAAGAAAAGAAGTTGTAGGCGGTGAGAGCCACGCGCGGCTTGTCGCGATTATAAAACTCGGTAAAAAAAATACCAGCAGGAAAAATTGAAAAAGAGAATATTGTGTTTAGACAGCTAGGATAGATCTTAGAGAGCTGCATGCATTTATATCGAGTTGTAACGAGAGTGCGATGGCCGTAAACACCATGCACGAGAAGACGAGACGAAACGAGACGAGACGAGACAAAACAAAACAAAACAAAACAAGACAAGACACAAGGACGAGACGCGTTTTCGTTTTGATCGCAAAGTGTACCGTACCGTCTTTGCACGCTGAAAGTAGTATTATATGTTTTCGTGCGGTATACGTTCGATCGACGAATCGGTATCGGTTCGGATTCGATAGAGGTTTAGGAGCTACAGATACGTTGATTAAATCTAGCATAGCGTTTGACATGGGAATGAAGCTGAGTAACCCCCTGACCTGACCGCCGATCTGCCCCTTCATTGCTTCGGATAGTTCGTGAAACGATCGAGAATAAAGGATAGAAAGGATAAAGGAAGACGGAAAAAAGAAGGAAAGGAAAGGAAAGGAAAGGAAAAGAAAAGAAAAGGAAAGAAAAATCGATTTCATTAGATTCGTTTTATGAGATTTCGAAAATGAATCGGTATATTATATATATATATATATATATGTGTGTGTGTATTTTTTTTCGCGATGACAGAATCTAGTAGAAGGAGACGGATAGAACGAGACAAAAAGACAGAGACAAAACGATGAGGAGAGACATTAAGTCGTCAGCACGGTTCTCCTTTGTTCATTTTTACGTTTGTCGCTTTCGGGCGCGAAGCATTTTTTTTTCTACTCTTACGTCCCTTTTTTGCAACCCCTATCACCCTCTCCTCCCCCTTCCCAATCCTTCTCCCTTAGTCCCCCATTCCTCTCTCTCTCTCTCTCTCTCTCTATCTCCCCTCACCCTACCCTCTCTCCCCGAGATCCTCAAATTTTGTAAATTGTGATATAAATAAATAACAAATGTGTATAGGTACGACGTGACAAACCCTATCGTGAGGAACCGTAAATTCAAGGAATATTTTATTTTTCACGGGAATTCTCTCCTTTTTGACGGACTTTGTGAATATCGTGTATTATAATAATTACTAATTATATTAAATTTAAATATGATTTACGTTCTAATGCTGCTGACCCTCGATCGATATACGGTAATATTTCCCATCTCTCCTACCATTTTCGAAATGGTTTACTTCCCCCCCGCCCATCGATCCCCCCACCCGCCCCATCCACGTACACGCAGGCACACACATTCATACGTATCTTTCACGTGTAAAATATGAACTTTTTTGACAAAGGAGACGCTCTAAGGGAAAGAAATCGTTTACATTCGGATTCATCCAAAACTTCCCACCCATTCCAAACCCCCTCAGAAAGCCCCACTCCCTTCCTCTTAGCCCTTTCTCGTTTTAAATAATCGCAGCCATCGCGATCATCGCGATGATTTTTGAACGTAACCGAGATCCCATTGTACATTGTATAAATGATAACGCGTTCTTTAAAAGACGAAAAACGTCAGGAAATTAATGTTCCCAATGCGTGTGTATCTATATCTTTTCGCGCGATTCATCACCCCCTTTACCCTTTTTACACGTTCGCACACAGGCATACACACATACACGTACACGTACACGTACACAGCGACACGCACGTTAGAAAAAACATACCGTACACAACACACATCTACATGCATTTCAATTGTATTATAATACGAATCACTCACAAGACGGTTGGAAAAGAGCACCTCTCAGCTGTTTTCAATAGCATCGCGCTTCTTACTTTTGAATCCAACTTACCGATTAACCAAGGACACGCGTGACGCGCGTTTTCTCGTCTCTTTGTTTTTCTCCTCGTCGCGGCCTCCCCGAATCCACTCCGAGTCGAGCCAGCTTCGTTCATCGTGCACGCGACGAACATTTTCCCTAATACTTTGGGAAACGCGATCGGGCTACCGATTTCTCATCCAGTTTATTAGTTTTAAAAGAAACCCTCTTTCGTAGTGAACTCGTAAAGTAAAATTGATCTTCACAAGTTCAGGACGGCGTGGCCCATCGGTGGGTCACCATATCATTTATGTATGTATATGAAAAAAGCGAACAAATTAGAAATCGAACGACAAAGTATCAGTGATAATTAGACTGCGGATTTTTTATACAATTTCCTGTTTTTTTTCACATGTATAGTCAAAAGAATGGGACTCGAGTAGAGATCCGTATTACTCTCCAAATACTACGAAGCGTGCTCCATTTTAAATTTCAACGCATTCCGGAAAAATTGCTTTGGTAAAATTGAACCATCCGATTCTAACGAAAACACAGTGGCAAGCATTTCGCGCATTTCTCTGCCGTCCTGAACGCGTTTAACGAATCAAAGCGATGCATAGTTCGCCTATATTTACGTAATGGAATCCGAAGAACGAAGCAGCATTCGATAGTGGTAGAACGTTTCATCTAAATCGCTTCACGAGTCGTGTGTACATATGACTGTTGTACGAGAAAAAACGAAAAAAAGAGAGAAAAGAGCACGGAAAAAATCTGGCCGAGTATTTTAAATTCGAAATTCGTATGCGCGACACATTTCCCACGCGTAACTTGTATACATCCGAAAAGATAATCGCGTGTCGCGTACTCGTAACCGATAGAGGTAAATATTAAAGTATAAGATCATCGAGTTGTATCTCAACTGTGTACAATGTATAATATTTTGTTAACTTAGGTGTTAAATGTGTAGAATTCTAAAAAGGAACAAGAAAAGAAAAGAAAGAAAGGGACAACCGCAAAAAGTAACTCGAGTTCCGTCGCGATTTTGTACAAAAAGAAAAAAAAGAAAACACTGTGTGGGAGGAGGGGGGGGTGGGTGGAGAAGAAACGAAACAAAAGGAATACGATACGAAACGAAACGAAACGAACAAAGAAAAGAAAAGAGCAAAAAAGAAAGAAGAGGAAGAACATAGCAGCTTTCTTTGTAAGATATTGTAAATAACGATTTATTAACGAAATTGACAAATTCTTAGGTAGCCTTTCTCTCTTTCTCTTTCTTCTTCGCGGGATGATTACTCGTAGCAGTGATGCGCGACCGGTTCACGAATAGGGAGACGAAAAAGGATTGAAAACGTCTGGGAAAGGGAAGTGCGTGAGACGCAGTACTTATCGGATTTTAATTCTCGTTTGCTTCGCTCGATCCGAGGCCAAGAGGTCTCGGAATCACGCGTAGATCTCGATTGGGTACCGGTACTCGTGGAGAAAGAGATGACAACGTGGAAAGAGGATTTAATTTGTAATCTGCTTCTCGCGTTCTCGCGCGCTCGCGGATTCGATCTGTTGGGAAATCGCTGAGAGGAGTCTCTAACTCGCTTTGGAGCCGCGAATAGGAAAAAACAGAAAAGAAATAGCCGAGGAGTTAATGACGAAGTAAAACGTGGAAAATGAAACACGCAGACACATCGCATACTGTACGATATTAACGAAACGAAACGAAACGATATAAACGAATACGAATGGAAAAAAAGAAAAAGATAAAGAAACTCTACATAATACAGACAGAGACATTCCAACCGCCACTTTTCACCCTCGATCGACAGGATACCTTCGCCGTTTTTAAAACGCCGAGATTCACGTAAATGCGACGTTAAATAACGTTACGACTAAATATTTAATAAGGGATGACGATAGAGTTCCTTCATCCATGTAAATCACGCGCATCATTTGTAAATTAAACGTCGAAAATTCAACATCTCATTTGTAATAGTACCATCGAATTAATCACCCTGTCGAGTTAGGAAAAAAAGGAACGCAGGAAAAAGAAACATAAGAAAATGAATACCGAAGAGTCACGCAATGAAAAAAAAAAAGAAAAAAGAAGAAGCGAAAGTTGAACGCAAAATCTCATGTCTTAACAGCTAAGGTTATTCATTACTATTATACTTTTATTATTATAATTATTATTATTATTATTATTAATATTATTCTTATTACGATTCTTATTATTATTATTATTATAATTCTTATTATTCTTATTATTATTCCTATAATTATTATCTATATTGTTTGATTAACGACCTTCCCTGTATTGATTATTCTTGCTATTACTAATGATTGCTAGATACACACTTCTATATAAATATAAATAAATTCTATATAAATATATATATATATATATATATATATATTTATATATATATACATATATATATAACATTATATATATATATATATAATTATAATATATATATATATATATATATATATAGAATAACACGAGTACGAGAAACTCGCGTATATAACGCTTGATAAGTAATGCGGACACCATTTTTTTTACGCGCCGGCTGTCTCATTTTTGTCCTCTCGAAGCAAGAACAAATGAAGGTAAAGAAGACGCGATCCCTTACTTCGATTAGAAGAGAAAAAGCATTTAGTGCGAAACGTTTAACGATAGCTTCGTCACCTAATTGCTGTCGTGTTATTTATATATATATAAATATATATATCATATATCATATATATACATATATATATATATATATATAGATACATCTCTACTTAAGCTTCTGAGGAATGAGAAAAGAAAAATTCTTAAACACGTTTTGATTATAAATAGTGTAAATTTTTTATATAGCGCGAGAATAATGGAATAATTCTATTGGTTGCGCGACTTCAACGAGGTGCGCGTGCATCGTGTATAAAAGAAACAAAAGCAACGAGAAAAAAGATGGAAAAAACGGTAGCCACACGTTCGCCGCAACAAGAGAGTACACGCGTAATTACGTAACGCGCGTACGCGCACGTAAGAAGCTCGCACACACATGCATACACACACACACACAGACACCGACACGCGGTTATTTCGATCTTTTTTTTTTGTTCGACTTTGAATGTTTCGTGATTGTTTCGCCGTTCGTTCTTTTGCTGCATTACGGATTGTGCGATCTCAGATCCGTCTGCGAAATTTCTCTAGCTATAGCGAATCGTACTGTGTACATCCTGTTCCTTGATAGCGTGTACTGTTTGTAAAATATGTAAAAGATGCGAGACATTGTTCAGTCGTTCTGTGTACACACGGTTTGGGTAATATATCTTTTTGTAAATTTCTGTGCGGAGATTGCGAATACGATTCGTCGCCGGGCAAATGGACAAATTTTGTTTAATAAAGGATCCGAATCGCGGGATTTGTAACGCAAACAAAGCAGTATCGAACTTATTCTTGCCTGTAATAAAACGAAAGAAAACAAAAAGAACAAAGCGAAGCACGCGAAGATCAACCGTGCGGGGAGAGACGATCGACCGGATCCTTCGCCTCTCCCCTCACACAACAACAGGAACATAGAGAGGCGTGTAAAACATTCGAATCTAGCAATCAAATATCGAATTGGAATCCCTTGCAAGTGATTGAAAATACCCGCGACCCGATTCGATTCGCCTTTACGACGTTCGGCGCGCGCGCACACGCCGATCATGTTCATCTCTGAAAGGGGCATCTTCGTATAGTAAATATCCCTGTATATACGTGTAACGAATCAAATGGAACAGTATTCGGCGAACGAAACGATTTCTTCTCTACTGTCCGATTGAACGTCGACGACAAACGCGCGCCCTCGACTAAATTTATTGTAACTCAGATCGTCGCCCGGTGCAGGCACGCGATCCACGCGTACCGATCGATCGATCGATCTTCGGATCTCACGCGAATCGTCAAATTGATCAGTGTGTATTTTATAAGCGATCATCGAAAAGGAAACACGGCGCTCGATTCGGCGTATACAGAGATATCGTGCAAGCAATCACACGACAGCGTTCCCACGTTGCGTTACGTATATCCCTTTGCGCTCCCCTTCAACAATTTAATATTTGTACTTTAGATACAATCACCTTTCTCTCTCTCTCTCCCCCCCTTTCTCTCTCTTTCTCTATATCTTTCTCTTACTCTATCTCTTCCTCTTTCACTTTCGCCCCCTCTTCCTCCCCCTTGCCCTATTGTATCCCCGGACACACGCCACCTCTTCTCGAGGGTTTCTTCATGAAGAAAAAGAAAAAAGAACAAGAACAAAAGAAATTGATAACGCAAAGCGAAGAAAAGGGTTCCCGGTGGGAACGCGTACGATTCGAAAGAGGAAAACACACAATTAAGCAACCCTATAAATAATTGATTATACATATATATACATATAAATATATATATATATCTGTATATGTATACCTAAATACTTTGAAAACTATCGGTATATGATATATATGTAATAAGTACTATTTAAATATTGTAACAATTGTATATGATTTTAATACTACATGCTAATTGTATTATATATATATGAAAGATCTGCGACCTCCCACTTGTAGAACACACTCGATCGTATACACACACACACGCCACATTACCTACCCCCCGTCACTCATCTACACGAGCACGCATGAACACACACACGCACACGTACACGTACACGCAGAGATACTTGAAGTGTTCCCCAATATTGCTGGTACAATCGCGAGGGAAGCGATTCTACGTACGGGGTAAGGGAAAAATCTTCGCGTAAGCAGGCCCAATATTTCAAAGTCGATTCTCTCGGAAACCAAGATTCCTCGAACAAATTCTATTCCACACTTTCACGCTACATTTCTCGCGTAGAATCGCTCCTACTACGTTTGTACCGTCAATTATACGGTACACGCTGTATTGTACACGAACACGCGGACCGGTATCGCGCCGTATGCGTTTGCGAGCATTCAACGAAGAGCAGAAGAATCGCGAATTTCTCCTCGTGGGATGCGAGTTGACGAGTACAAAACGCAAGCCTCTCGCACGTTACACGCGCAGAACACGCGTACAAGCGAAGCACAGAAATCCCAAGAACACCGAGTTCTTCTTCATTTCTCGTGTTCGCACCCACCGGTTTCAACTGCCATGGCGCTATAATTCGTGTACGAGCAAGCATATTTAGTCGAAGAACAAAGGAAAAAAAAAACGAGAAATAGAAGATCGATTTGGGGACTCCGTTGGTTCACTCGGGTGGGCGACCCTTTTTTGGGTGGCCCGGTTGGCTGCGAGGCGTCGTCGGGGTGCGAGAGCGCGTGAACCAAAGGAGGATGAAAAGGACGTAGAAAGTATGTAACATCCACGGGAATGGTGCGCCCTGATATTAAGACTGATGTACAGTTGCGCGCTATTCTCACCGCAGAGATATCGTGTCGTCATTTTATCTTCATTCGCATCCACCCACGCCACAGAATCGATCCACCCACACACGTACACACATTCCCCTGGACACGGTTAACACGAAGACAACCACGGATTCGCAGGGCTAATTGAACATATATATATAAATATATATATATCGTATATATTTGTCAGATATATGTCATATATGTATGCGTACACTCGTTTGCCACACGCCGCACTGGCTCTTACATTTGCACGCGTCGACGAAGCGGTATTTCGTGGTCTTCTTTCTTATTATCCGTATTATACATAGACTTCTTTTTCATTTCCTTTTTTAGTCGCGTGCGTGTACATTGTTGCGTGTGAAAAAATTCGATGATTTCTCGGTGAAAGAAACGGCTAAATCGCGCAAGCTATTTGTAATATATACCGAAGCTTTTTCTCCGCGGAGCTGTTGTTGTAAATTGTTTAACCAACGCGCGTTAGGTTGCTGCTCGGTTGTACCGCTGGCAAAGAAAGTGAAATTTTCTGCCACGCGATCGCGACGTACGCTACTTGTTGCGTAACCTTTTGAAAAAGCTCTCTTATTCTTATTCTTGTTGGCGTTGTTGTTGTATTCTTTCGCTTCTCGGTTAACTAGCACTCGTTTCGCGTTCGTGTTTTGGTTGAATGAAAAAAAAAAGAAAAGGGAACGTGTTGTTCGATACTCGCGCGAGCAATGTACGAGCTGGTGATGCTTTTGGAACACACGGTAGATGCAGAGGGATATAAAGAGCAAGAAATGTATTCCATATTAGCGAATAAATTAGATAAGTGGGACGGACAGGCATATGGATTAAAAACAAAAAATTGCATAACTTGTATATTAGTGTATAGAACGTAGAAACGATGAAATAGCCACGAAAAGAATCATTTTCGACGATGTTTTTTACAAGCAGGCAGAACAGTGCGAGTAGATTAATGAGACAAACAAACAAAAAAAAACACAAAATGATAAAAAATACGTCATTGTACCATTTAAGTAAAAAGTAAACAAACAAACGAGAAAAAAAAGAGGAAAAAGTTAAAAAACGCGCGAGAGAGAGAGCATGTCGAAGAAAAGAAAACAGTTTATAACAAAACGCACTAGCGACGAAAAGAAAACAGACAAAAAAGAGCCACTACAAACCGCCACCTCGAAAGAAAACAAAGAAAAAGAAGAAAGAACTAGTACCACCCACACCCTCGTATTTCCCCCTCGGGAAAAAGAGACACCAAAAAAAAATTGAATGAGCGTAGATTTTTTTTAAATAGTCAGACGCGTGGACCGGTGTTAGAGACGGACGGACGTGCCGGAATTTTTCGACAACAAAAATTAACGCGCGCGAGATCACTTTTTACCAGCACACGAAAAAGCCAAAAGACGAACGATTTTTGCACTAACCGTAAGTTTTATCTCTCGAGCTTCCCTGCGTTGTTTGTTTCTTTCTTGTTTTACAACAGGACACGCGCGTGTTCGCGTTCACCGATTCTCCGCGTCGCGTTTCTCTGTATTTCCCCGTTTTCAGATCGATCCGCGATCATTCCTCGATCGCTATCGATCCCAAAGGCACGCGAATTCGTTTCGAAACGCGGTGGTAGCGGTTCCCAAACAACATTGCCCAGGTCCAAAGAGTTCTGTTTTGCGGCGCCACGTTAAAACGTTACCGTCGAACTCTCGAATCACGCGACGCGGCAAAGCGTTTCCGCCGATGATACACGTATTGTAAAACTATTCCCAAGCAACGGCGCTACGTCGTTCACGGTATTATTATATACTAATTAGCGTCTTTGTCGATTGTATTTCATATTTTCTAGAACGTTAAATAAAATGGATTTTCGAATCTGAATATAATGTGAAGGGAGGATGTCGTGATAACTTATTACAACAAAAAGGAACAAAACGCGAACGTTCTCTGCTGCTCGTTCGATCGATTCAACGTTTCGTCGCGTTCTAGTAGATCTTAGATCTGTCGCCATCTTTTTTTTCGCAAGCCTCTGCTCTTTGGATCAGCGCATTTCCGGTTGCTCCGATTCGAACCACATTACTTGGACTTGTTTCGTCGTTAGTGTTGCATAGCTTTTATTTACACTTACCTTTTTTCGCGTTCTTTCTTCTTCTGCAGTCGTATTTTCTTCTCTTCTTTGCACACGCAACCCATTACGCTCGATGCTTGATTTTTCTATTTTTAGTGCGTTGAACGTGATTAGTAAAAGTATCGAAGATGACAAATATAGCGGCTCACCGTAACGATAGATGCGCGAGTGCTCCCCTTTGAAAAATCATCGCACGAAATAAAAGTATAAGTCGAGTTACGTATTCTTCGATGTATTTTTTAAATGGTATTTGTTCGTATTTGTAAACTTTGTGACTAGTAGACGCAATTAATTGATCGCTATGATAATTATAACGTATGCTTTCTGTTGCTTGAGTTTTGCCTTTTTTCTTTTTTCATAATTTTTCTTTCTTTTATTTTTTTTTTTTCTTTTTTTGTATGCAAAGAATACCTACCTTAGATCTTATTTATTGTCATCTCGTATACCCGATGATTCGAGACAATTTACGCGTAGGGCGATCTACGTTCACGCTTCCACTTACAATGTCCAAACGTTTGCCCTGCTATTTGTTTTTTTTTTCCTTTCGAAATTTTTCATCGACTAAAACTGCGAATAGGTGGAATGTAAAAAGAAATGGGGAAATTGCAAAACGACGGAGAACTACTCGAAGAGGGAGAGAAGAGAAATTAAAACGTAGGTAGCCGTACCGGTAGTTTGTCTTGATTATTAGCATTTTACTCATTAGTAGGCATACCTAATGCATCAGGTACACACGACACCTTTACACACTTACACACTTGAAAAAAAAAAAAATGATAATGAATTAACGGTATTCTAAATGTAACGTGTATATGATGGCTGTACAAATGTAACATTTTTTTCCATTATGTATGATGATATTAATGATAATGAAACATGGGAAGATTTGATGCAAAAAAAAAAGAAAATGTGGTTTAATTGAATTTACAAAAAGAAAAGAAAAAAAAAGAACACGTGTGCGAATCGATCGATGCGAGTCCGACTATCGGCTTCAGCTAGTCGGCGCCGGCATCGATCAATCGGTTCACTCCCGAGTGATTTACCAATAAACTACTATTACTTTTAATTATTATAAAATACCATTTCTGTAATAACATTATGATATAAAACCATACATTGAATGGCAAGCTCGAAGTGATTTTTGGTATCCCGTGACCCGTTTCTCGTCCCCCCCTTCGCCTATTCAAAATAGTAACGTTAACCCTTTGATGCTTCCGTATCTCGCCCCGACCATTAATTAAAAATCCTCTGCCTAATTAACCCTTTACGTGTTAAATGATCTTGGGCTATCTGAATTTATTATTGCGAATAACGCGGTAGGCATATATGTGTTTTTCGTATCGTAGAGTATTATTAATCATTAAACGTACGTACGACTCTTGTAAATTAGCGTTCAAAGTTTTACGCAAAAGAGACACCGAAATAACTCGCACGTTTGACGTTGATCGTAGAATAGCTATTGTCAGATTCAATTGCACGCGAAGCTTTCGCGCTTCGATGGTGCAGCGTTTGAAAGCGCTGAAAGGGAAGGATAGGAATAACAACTTTGTATCGTTAAAGATAAAGTTTATTGTTACCGTTCATAACTCTTTTGTGTCGGCTAAAAATCGTAGATTTCGCGCGAACGGGATTATCGGAAAGAGCCGTGGGGCGGTCTCGTGGCCGAGACCGAATGAATGTTTTTCTCGCCGCTTTGCGAGATATGAATCGTACCAACGCGTATTCTGTTGGTGGTACCCGCGCCATATGAAAAGTTACATTCGTAAAACATTCGGTGAAGGTGTGTGTGGTTTTGCGTGTGGATGTGTGGCCGCAAACGTTTGGTAATTAACTTTTATTCGCTCTCCTCTTTAGAACGTTCCCTCTCGGAGCGTCTAGATTTCTTCTTACGTCGACTCGGACTTCTCGATCTAGATTTGTGCCTACGAGATCGTGATCTCGATCGATGCCGATGTCTAAAAAGAAAAAAAGAGGACACGGGACGTACTGTTAATGTCACTGAAAAATTCTCTTATTAACGTTTATTATTATTATTATATATATATACATATAAATATATATATATTATATATAATATATATATATATATATATATATATATATATATATATATATATTTCTATGTAGATAACACAAAATCGGCGAGAAATAAAGCGACAAATAAATGAGGAAACAAAAGTGACAAAGCACGCGCAATCGTGCTGAACGAAGTTAGGGAAGAAGTTGTTCAAGATAACAATTTTATGTACCGACATCGCCTTATTTCTTAACTCTGCACCGCTTTATTACCGGTCTTTGTGTCGATATTGGGATCGGGACCTATCGCGATCTCTGTCTTCGTCTCGCGTCATCGAGTCCCTTTCTCTCTCTCGTTCCCTAATCATGGAATCCTTCTCTCTCTCGCGATCGCGATCTCTGTCCTTATCTCTCTCTCTGTCCCTTCCCATCGAGTCTAGCTCTCTGTCGCGATCTCTCTCTCTTTCTCGATCTCTGTCCCGGTCTCGAGAGTCTCTCGGTGGCATTATCGGCGGAATATTCGTGGGTGGTACCATCGTCGGTATCGTTTTCGGCCCGGTATCTTTATCATCCTCCCCCTCCGTCATCGGGATAGCTAAATTCGTAGGTTGCCACGTCTGAAGTGAAAAGAACAATCAAATCTCCCATCCGACATTAAGCTGCGTAAAGGTAAGATTGCGCGCTATGTACCGGATCGTTGCCCCATTGATTGTCCTGCGTAGGTTCGTAGCTCTGATAATACGGATCCGTTTCAGGCATGTAGAACGGAGCCGGCTCTCCAGGGTATCCCGGTGGAGGCATATCGAATTGCGGAGGCATTCCCGCTCCAGGAGGTGGCACGCTCATGTCCGGGAAACCCGGCTTCCTAGAGTACTCCCGCCTATCCGCGGTCATTACTTGTATCACGTTTCCTTTCGGCGGCGATTTGTCAAGGTTTCTTCTCGAAGCCAAACCCGAGCTTCCGATCACGTCGATCGTCCCGGCCATCTTCCTTCCCGGAGGTGGTCCCGCTCTCTTTGGTCCCATTATCCCGGAATATTTGCTGTTGTCATTAGTAATTGCCACTTGAGGTACCCTCATACTTCCCGCGTTACCACCGCCTCCTCCCGCGTTCAATATTAAACCTACTCCGGATTCGCTTCTCATTCTTTTTTGCCTCTCGCAGTACGCTCGCCACGTTTCCTCGTTGAAGCCGTAATTAAAGTAGTCTGTGATGTCCGCGCCAGGTTGCCTCCACGGTTTGTCTTCTAGCTGATCTAGATTGAACTCGTGGGCGGGCATACCATTGATAACTCCTATCGTCTCGAATTCGTCTATACTAAATTTCCCTGGCTGTTTGTTCAATTTGTCCGGCACGCCCGATGCGTTAGTTAGCAAGCCTCCGCGTTTGATATTTAGACTGCCGTACGCCGGCGTCGATTTAATATCGCCGATAACGACGTGCACGTCGTCGTCGGAATCCGAGTCGCTCGCGGCTTCTCCATCTTCCTGACTGGAAGCTTCTCTCATGCCGTTTTTGTTCACCTCTGTATTGCTTTCGTTTTGAGCATTGGCCGACGAAGACTCTTCCTCTGGAACATCTGCCTCCTCGATTGCCTGCAGGGATAAAA
This sequence comes from Eucera pruinosa, assembly GCA_028830335.1. NCBI lineage: Eukaryota > Metazoa > Arthropoda > Insecta > Hymenoptera > Apidae > Eucera > Eucera pruinosa. The sequence goes on from JAMYCR010000015.1 coordinate 14,669,767, forward strand.
ATCGCTCGAAAATCGTACTCCAAAGATGCCGAAATTTTTAAGTTACCGTTGCGGCACGTTTTGCATTTTTTACGAAATAAATTTGGGACAAAGGGAATACCTAAAAAAAAATTGTTAGACACTAGGAATGCATTGCTTGGGCTACGTGCAAATTGTTTTCTGGAATTTTTTTATTTTTCCTATATATGTGCTACATATGCCATGCTACAAATTTAGAAAAGGATTCTATTGCTAACTGCATGTGTTGTACAGTGCAGAGTATATTAATACATAAGCATAGAGAGTGTGCCGTAAAGAGCTAAAAAGATATCTCATAGAAAAAAATACAGATCCAATTGGTTACAGGTGCACTTTCTGTGATACAATTACAATGATAGGTCACAAGTACTTTTCTCATTGGTCGAAATGTTACGAAGCAAAGCAGGAAAGTAGACATACAGAGGAACACTGGCAAGCGTTTCCTTTGCCCCTATGCCATCCTGTGAGACATCTTTCCAGCTCCGCATAGTACACCTAATTCCATGAAATAGTTATCTTTGTTTATCGAGAAAAAAAATAAATTTTAGATGCTTCAAGGAAGCAATTGGAGTTCCTTAAAGATATGGCTGGGACAATTTGTATAAACGACGAGATATCTTCGAGGCTCGCGATTACGCGTAACAAGCTATTGAAATTCGGGATTGTCTCGCCTAAATCGGGACGACTAGCAGCTTTATCGTTCTCGATCTCGGGTCGTTTACGTATCGAGTTGGTTAGGTTCTAGGATCACCGACGCGTCTTTTATTGCGACAAAATGACATTAACGATACTTGAAAAGATAACAGATACAACGGGTAGAAGAAAAGCCAGGGCATTTAATAGATGAGGAACGTTTCTCTTGAAGTTTCTTCGATGAAATCCGGTGAGAAGTACCGGAGGGGCAGGTTAGGGGTAGCGTACCTCCGCTGTTGGCTCGGCAACATTTTCCGTCTTTTGATCTTCCGAGGTCTGTGATTTTTCGGGTATCGTAGAGGGAAGAGAATCATTTTCCTGGCTTTCCGCTTGAACGGAGGTCGGTGTGTATTCTTTACCGTCGGTTGAATCTCCGTACAACCATTGATCCTCATTCTCATCCGCCATTTCTCCTCTCCTCTTGACAACTAAAGAATCGTGTAATCTCCGAACACGCGTAAACGATCAAAATACAAATGCTTCCTCCTGCAGGGCTGCCAACCTTTTGCAAAATTCAGCGTACGTTCGAATATTCGGTAAACGATACTCTTATTAATTTATCGTGTAAATTAAACATTCTTGGCGCGATTGACGATGAAAAATTAAAAGAAAGCGCCCGCAATTCGATCGATCACTGCCGGCGAATCAAAGATAAATTTTTCGATGAATGGTGGGGATGCGCCGCAATGCCGGAATATCGAATGCTTTGACGTGTACAATGTACAATACTGTACAGCGAGTTAGTGTCTAGCTGCTACTGTTTGCTTGCAAAAGATTGGTTAGGATGGGTACGGATAAAAATGCAGAGAACACCGTAAGTTTAACGCGTGACTTCGATGAACGATTATTTGCTAAAATACGCCTCTGCAATTCTTTTAAATTCGCCATTCAAAGTTTATCGCCGCGTGCGTTAAATCGCGACGTACGCCGACATCCGCCACGTATGGCATCTTCATCGGCAACGTAAAAATCGTGGTTTAACACTTGCCCTTCGTTTACTCGCGCTTTTGTCTAAAGTAATAACGCGTAATACGCTTTTCGAAATCGACGCGAATGTTTAGTTTTCGTAAATGTTCGAAGCAATCGTCGCCGGGGTTAGGCGGTACTAGGACGCGTCTACTATTTTTCTAACCAATTCGATATGTTGTTTCAGATAAGGAAAATCAACAAATGGGACGGCTCCGCGGTGAAGAACGCGTTGGATGACGCGGTTAAAGATGTACTTACAAAGAAGTACAATTACTTGGAGAACTTTGCCCTGTTCGATGGAAGACTAGTCTTGTGCGGAATTACCGTAACCGTGTCGATTATTGCGCTTCTTTGTGATTATTTGTATCCCTTCCCTGCATCCAAGCCTGTTCTCGTCGCGTGTGTTTCATCGTACTTCTTTCTCATGGGAGTCCTGTCGGTGTACACCACTTACAAAGAGAAGGGTATATTTGCAGTAGCCATTCAGAGGTAAATTTCGCCCCCATAGATATTACTTATTGTTGTTTGCAATGGTTAACCCTTTCGTTGCGATTTCGATATACATCGCGGAGAGAATTCTGGCCTACCGAGAAATCATTGACCGGCATAACGTATATGTTGTATACGACGTATTAGCATGCGTTGGACAAAACTTTTGCGGCAGGATTTTAGACTCGCGCGAGAAGCGTTGAAAAATTTTTTTCGCTTTTTTTTGTCGATTCAAAGGACGATGCGCTGCGATTATAAACGGCTTTAAAAATTTAGAAATAGGAAATGGTAATTGTTAATTGTAACAGTGATAGCAAAATAAAATACCAGACGCACGGATACGTAATTTTCAAATCGCGCGACATTGTAGAGGGTTAAGTAGCGAAAGGGTTAAGCGGTAATCTTTGAATCGTTATATGTGATTCGTTTCAGAGATACAGCGGGCTTTAATCCGGATCTTATTTGGGAAGCGAGCTCCTATTTGAAACGACACGACGACAAATACAATCTCGTGCTCTCGGTGAAAAGCACGACGACGGGAATCGTTAACGAGACTAGCGTAACAAAGTCCATCGCGAATTTTATAGACGTAAACGGCGTTGTTGTTCCCGACTTACTAGAGAACGTAGTAACGACTATGCACGATAGTTTGACCAGTCAACGCAAAGAGAAGTAGTAGCAAATAGTAGGTTTGCAATTCACGGGGCACATCTTTTTTATATATCGCGTGGATATTTGCGCGCCACGGGGGTTTCAGGAATGAAAGAAATGCGACGATTTTAAAATAACGTATGTATTGTAATTCGTGTTTAAATACAATAGAAAAACAAACGTAAACTTTTACATAGCCGCTAACAAAATACAAATTTTTCTGCATCCACTTACATTACTATTTACATAGCTATGTAATACTCTATTTGACAATTTGTTGGTTTTGTTTCCTTTTTTTTTCCCGCTTTTTTTTCTTTAACAATATATCACAGTTGACGGTAAACGGATGATAGCCCATTGACGTATGATGTAGTAATGTCTGACAGTCAAGGAATAAAAAGAAGAATGATCGATGTTCAGAATACGTAAATATTACTGTAAATTATAATAATGATCGATGAATAAAATGATCGTTCATTGTTCCCTATAAAGTTCCACAAGATAAAAAGAGAACGGTCGATTTTTTAGTTCGGTTGGTTTTTGCATTCCGTATAAACGTACTTTGTGAAAAAGGGTAACCGTTTGCAGACCGACGATAATTTATAAATAATTTACACTCTGTATTATTAACCGTGCGTCGTGTCGTCCTCCACGAAATCGGCCGCCTCCTCTCGCGTCACGCACACGACGTGAGAAACTTTGTTCCTAAATTTTACGCCGTAAAATTTGTTCGCGTGTTGCAACAATTCTGGCCTGCAACAAAATTAATTGTAAGCACACATTCGATGTATTGGGTTGCAACGTAAATTCGTCCAGGTTTCCTAGGACGCTTTTTAAGTCCAACAATTTTACAAGTGGGAAACGCTTCGGCTATCGGAAAAGTAAGAAAAAGATCATTAACGTCGCGCATGTGTAATTGATTAAATTTACTTCCGAACTTGCGAACAAATCAAATGATTCCAAAGACCCTCCTAAATCGGAACGAATATAAATTACAGCCCAATGGTATTATTCCCGAAGAAAGAACGCAAAGTTACCTGAAAGTTGTCGTGATAAATTGGGCATCTGAACTGAGTTCGTGGATCATATCCGCTACGGCTTTCCTGTGTTGCGCGTCCAAAGCTTGATCGATTTCATCGAACAAGTAGAACGGCGCCGGGTCGCACTTTTGTATAGCGAATATTAACGCTAGCGCTACCAGAGATTTTTGTCCACCGGATAATTGATTCATTTCCCTCATTTCGGCTCTGTGTCCGGTGAAAGATACCCGAATACCTGCCACCAAATATTCGCAATTTTTTCCTATTTTCGATCAGTAGTGGGGAACAAAAAAAAAAAAAAAAAAAAAAAAAATTGGAGGGCTCAACGCAAAAACCGATCAGCTCTACTTTCGGCGAGAAAAAACTTCCCAATTGATTTCTATGCTATATTTCGCGTAGTTCAATGCAAGAAATTAGCGGCGGAATCATGCTTTCACTGCTCTTAGGTTTAAAAAATAGTTCCAAAGTTTCTTTTATCACACCAGAGAATTTCAAGCGATCAAGCTGACCGGTTTTTGCACCGAGCCCTTCGATTGTCGTTATCTTACCGACTCCGATAAACCTATCCGAATCAGCCGCTTCTGTAGTCGCGTCGTCCCCTTCGTCCCCGACCGCAGTTTTCATAACTAGCTGCGCGTGACCCGACGGCACCAATTTCTTGAACACTTCGCTGAAGTATTTGCTTACCTACGAATCATAAGACACCGCGTTTGCGGACGCATCAGTCTGCGCTCAGCCGACGCGCATCGAGCACGCGAGTTTAGTATTAATCATAGGATGCCCAACGGCGTGTTAAAATTCTAGCTCGAATCGGAAAGTAGTTGTACTCAATTGCAATATCTTCGTAGATTAATATAAATGTTGCAACACGTTTGGCGTCCTCCTGTTAACATGCGTACCTGTTTGAACGTAAATTGAATCGCTTCGCATTTCCGCTGCTCGAGCACCGACATTAGCTCTTTGATTTTCTCATCGCCCCTGTCTAATTCTTCTTTCCTTTTTACCAACTTTTCCTTTTGATCGCTGAACGACATGAACTGATCCAACGCTTTTTTATTTACGTGACTGGAAGAGAAAACTAGCGATACAAATTTCTATTCGGTACGCGAACGTTTGACGCACGTAGGCGTGGGTAGTATTATACCTGTATTTCTTTAAATGATTGTTCGCTTTCTCCATTTCTTTGAAAAGCTGTTTGGTAGACATGCAACTAAATTTGGCGTAGGCTTCGTGACTAGGTAGCGCACCGAGTTCGGTAATTTTTCGCGTACACTCCATTGTCTTTTGTTGTAGAATGTTCATCTTGCTGGCTAGCTTCTCCAAGTCTTTAGCGTCGGCTTCTATCTTTTCCTGCGCTTCCTTCTCCTTGATCTTCCACGTTTCCACTTCCGACGACTCCGCTTTTTGCTAGAAATCACTTTACGCGTTAGATGGATTACAATCGATAGACCCAGTGGCTATTTACGAGTCTATAGGATATTTTTTAGTTTGCAAAAAGCCACAAGAATATATATAAACTACGCGAGTTATTATATTTAGAGAGCGAAAGAAACTTCTCAATAAAACTCTTTAACCGCGCTCGAAAAGCAACCAATATCCATAAAAATCCGCAGCCTAGTAATTAGCCACAACAGCTTCCGTACTCACCTTCTTAATAGCGTTGGTAACTCGTTCGTTCTGTGATTTGAAGTCTGAATTCACTTTTACCAATCTCTTTTCGATATCCGCCAGCTGCGCTTTCGACGATTCCAATTGACGCTGTCGATCTTCTACCGATATTTCCTGCAACGCTTGAACCAGTTCGTCTTTTCTTCTGACCAAATTGTTGGTCAACAAATTCTCCAACTTATTTTTCTCCGCCTCTAATCGCATTCGCTTGGCGAACGCCTCTTTGTTGTCTTTCGTTAAGCGCCTTATATCGTCGTTCAAGGTATCGACTTGACGTTGATCAGCGACGGACAATTGCGCCATGAGCTCTTGGTGCAATTCGCTTTCCAAGCCCTCCTTGGTCGCGCGCATCGCTTCCAAACTCGAGGTACACTGGGCCAGGCTCCTCTCTTTCGGCGTGCGATATCGTTCGATCGCGCTCAGCTCTTCCTTCATCAGCCGTATTTCTGCTTTCATCTTATCGTACACGTCTCTACGATGAAAATTTCAATTGCTCTAGAATAATGCCCCCTGCATAATGCACCACACCAATGTTAAATTTATACGAACATAAATCGCTTACTTAGCTTTGCTGTTTTTGGTTTCGGTTCTTTGCATTTCGCTGACATACGAGCTGATGTTTTGATCCGCTTTCCTAATTTCCTCCTTGAGAGTCGAGAACTGCGATTCCAGAGACGAAATCTGAGACATCAGCTCCGATCGGGTCTTCTGTATTTCCAATCGCGATCGTAGCGTATTAAAGTAACCGCCTGTCAAGGATCCTTTCGAAGATACTTGATCTCCTTCGAGAGTTACGCAATCTAAGCCCGATGTGCGAGCCAAATTCGTCGCAGCTTCCAAATTACGACAGATCAGCGTTTTCCCAAATATATACCTGCACTCGCGATGAATAAAAAAAAGAATCCTCTTACTCCTTATCGTCCAGCGAAATTGCTCGTAAGACGAAAAATGTTTGCGATTATTTACCTCAAAGCTTTGTCATACTTCTCGTCGTAATTTAGCTGCGATATCATAGGTATCGCGTCGCCGGTTTCCGGGTAATCGATGTCCTTTACGTGAAGTCGATTTAAAGGCATAAACGTCACTTCCCCGGGCAGCCTTTGATTGTTCATCTCTTTCAAAATCTTCGTCCCGAATTTATCGGTTTCCACGATATGATGAAACAGTCGATTTCCCGCGGTTACCTCTACCGCCATATAGACGCTCTTGTCGCAACTAAAATTCTCAATTACAGGCCCGTAATAGCTGCTCACTTCGTGAGCCATGTCTTGACGCGTTCTGCAAACGAAACGTGTTAACCGAAACGATCCCTTCGCCACCATTCTGGATAGTGGATTACAATTCTAAACAGTTCCAAGCAGCGTAAAGCTAGCAGAAAAAATCAAATCTCAACATTCAAACACCTTTCATTACCGAAGCGTGCGTACTTTTTTTGAGTAAAAACTACAACGTACAGAATTAACAACGAAAGGATTAATCGTGTACCGCTTACCGAAACGTATCCAACACTTTGCGTACGCTATCTCGACCATTCAGAATAGGTTTCCCCGCCATGGATCGTAAACTTTGGTCCGCCTTGGATAGATCTTCCTTTAATCCCGACAAATTCAGCTGCAATACGCTCTCCTGTCGATATCTATTGATATGATCAATTTAGCTCACCGTTTGTTAAATTTCGCGCTCGATTACGAAGGAAATTAAGCGATAAACTAACTGTTCTTTTCGAGTGGCTTGGCACTGGTCCTTCGATTTAGTAAGCTCGTAATACTGCTTATTGTGCTCGTCTATGGAAGCTCGTTGCTGCTCCATTTCGCGGGTGTGCTCTTCTATCGTCTTTTCTAAGCTGATCTGCTTCTCCGCGTCCCGTTTCAAGTCCTCGCTAATCTTCCTCTGATGCTCCTCCTTATCTTTGATCTGTTTGGTCAGCTGCTTAAGCTCGTTCTGTATCCACTTGTCTCTCTCATCCTAACGCAAAACAAATTAGCTAAACCGTTCTTCCTGTATTTCGTTGCGCTGCGGTTAGTACGATCAAATTGCGTTCGATACCCTGCTAGTGAATTGACTTCCGCGTCCCTGCTTCGCGTACAGCTCTTTTCGTTTCTGCTCCTTCAATTGTAACTCGCGCGTGCACTCCTCTTCCACGCGTTTCATTTCTTCATACTGAAATCAATCGAATTATCGTTCGTGATCCTCGAGTCCCGTAATTCGCGTGAACGGCGGGAACAATTGAGACTGCAAATCTTTATGCGTATTCTAACTTTTACGAAGAAAATTAAAAAAGGGGGAGGTCTAAAAATAGGGGATTGTTTCGCCCCCTAAATACTATAATTTATATCTTCGATATATCTTTCGCAGTTTTTAAATACCATTTGCATTCCGTAACGATTCGCTTGCTTAAATTTCCTATTAACGCAGAAAGATTTGCGATCTAGAAACTAATAGTTACCTCCGGCTTTAGTTCTTCCAATTCCGCTTCCCTTGCCGCGATATTCACTTTCAATTTCTCTAGTTCCTGTTGCGCGCGTTTTCTGCTATCATTGTCGCCTTTCACTTCTTCCAGTAAATCATTAATCGTCAACGTTAGTTTGGTCTTCTCTTTTAACAACTGCTGTTGCTCCGCGCTAAAAGTGTTACCATTCGTTTGTAATTAACCGCCGCGGCTATTCGTAATCAATATCGGGCGTACAGGTTTATGAATGCTACCTCAGCGTGTCCCGCTCTTCTTTCGCGGTCTGTACCTCCTTTTTTGCTTCCTTGTGCCGTTTCGTCGCGGCTCTTACCATTTCCTGTGCAGTTTTCGCCTCCGCGCATAGCCTTACTTGCTCCGCGCCGCTGTCCGCTCTGGACTTTTCCAAGTCCTCCAGTTTTCTCTTATTGTCTTTCAGCTCCCGCTCGTGGATCGTGTATTCCAAACATCGACGCTGTTTATCCCAACACTGGTATTCCTTCAGCTCTTCCTTCTCTTCTTCCAACGTCTTTAAACGTTCCTCTTTAATTCAATTACAAATTACTCACCGTTTTCCTCCGTACAGGTTTTGCCCTCCAAATTCACCCCCTTGCAAATAGAAATAGTACTTTTCGGAGTAACATTGTAATTTGTAAGAGGGTGAATTCGATTCGAATACCGAGCGCAAAGCCTGCATTTTACGAGAGGTATCGCGAGTTCGAGAAACGGTTTACCAATAGTCCTCAAGAAGTCCTGAATCTTTTCCAATTTCCCTTCCGTTTCTTTTAAAATAATCTTTGATTCTTCCCTCCTATCGTCGTATACTCTGGTTCCAGCTACTTCTCTTAACAATTTAAGCCTCTGAGAGTCCGGGGCTGTTGCCATTTGATTGATCTGTGTAACACGGTTCATCCGAATTTTTCTGTTCCTCAAATATACGCGATAAAACGTACCTTTCCCTGTTTCACGATATAGTACGGATTTGACCTCGAGAATCCTGCTGATTCTAACAAATTCATTACATCGTTTCTAGTTACTATCCGTTTATTAAGAAAATACTGGTCCTTCTTTGAACCAATTACTCTTCTCAAATATACTTCCTCTTTGTCGATCTGTGATAAATAAATTATTGAGGTGCAATGGAAGATTAATTAGTAAGCCAAATAGGCAGAAAATTTCTCAGATATCATACCGGTAATCTTCCATCAGAGTTATCGAATATAATTTCCACATGGGCAGAAATAACTCTGGGCCCTGTACCCTCATGCAGCAGAGCCTGCCTTTGCTCTGGTCTCAGGTGAGAAAATTCATCGCTTAAAACAAATTGGATCGCGTAAAAGAAATTACTCTTGCCAGAACCGTTTCTTCCAACTTGAAATAGAGAGACACACTGAAGTAAGCATCTATTTGGATGCAAAAGTTTAATTTCAATGGAATTGAAATCTACTTACCTACTACATTGTGCCTGGGATCAAAGGGTTCCACCACTGTTTGTTCACGATATGATTTAAAACCCTGTATGATCACCTGGTTCAAAGAGATTTATTTCAATTAGATTCTTTCGTATTGCCCGTAATAAAATGAGAGAAAAATAAATGAAAGATTGCCAATGGAAATTCATATTGCTATTAGAAAAATTAAAGATAGAGCGATGATAATATTTTGTGCCCATTTGAGCATTCACATTTCTCACAAATATCTACAGTTTAATTACATAAAACTCCATAATCTAATTCGTATGCTTTTCTGACTCATTAAAAGCCATGCTACTGAATATTGTTAACTATTCAAATAAATTTAGATGGTTTAATAGCCAATTTAATTGTCAGAGGTGGTATAATACTCTGTTTAAAGAAATCTTTACACGTGTTAATTCACTCAAGATCAGAGATCCTAGCGCTGGATCACATTTTCATAAATCAGTGTTACTAGTAGGTGTGTGCAAAAGTTCAATCTTTGTTCTTCAATTTTCTTCGAATTATACGTAGTAGAAGTATCGAAATATAATCTTCGAAGCGTTTCCCTTGATTTCGTATGACTTTCTGCCAAGTTTTGGATTCCAGTGCGAAAGAACGAAATTGGTTCGAAGGAAACAAAGTCGTCGAGCCAAGATCGAAACTTTTGCGCACACCTGATAACTCGTTCACGAATTACATCGAGGAAAAACATTCTCCTGCAGAATGAGTCTGTAAAATAAACAATCTGAAGTATAGAATAGTTGTTGGTTTTGCGATCCAGCGAAACACGGAACGATTCGCAAGCGTCATTAGGATTTCTATCGTTTCCCGTTCTAACGAGAAAAAGAACGTTGCTGGTTTCTCGACGAAATCTCGTGGAAGCGCACCGGTCTTAGACGTGTTAATACTAAACAGCAGTTGCCATATTAGTTCGGAACGAAGAGCGTCCATCGAAAAGAAATCGTAGGAAGCGCGCAAAAAGGCACAGAACATCACGGAACGTCGCATAAAACTTCGTTTCACCGTACCTGTTTAATATACATGGTGCGAGTCGAGGTTCACACGAGTATCTCTCGTGTTAATGCTCTACGGTAACACAAACAAACGCGTAATTTCGCTGCCCACCGAATGGAAGAAAAACGTACAACCGACTGTTACGATCCTAGGCAGAGCGCTTTTGTAAAATAATCTGCAAGGCGACGGGTGAAATAAAGTCCCTAGCTTTGGGCGGGAACGTGAAGCTAAGCGTCGGTTAACGGCTGCCAACGAACAAACGTAACAGCTCGTCAGACCGTACAGTTACTTGACGATTCGGTAATGTTACCGAACCGCTAATGATTATGGCAAATAGAAGGCAGCGTTCAGATCGGTTGCCGCGTTGCATCATACGAGTCTTCCAATTGCCAACGCTACAAATTCTCAATGCCTTGAATTTCCAAAGCTTCGAATCGCCAATGTTTCAGTTCTTTGAAGCGTTTAATTTCTAAATTCGGCATTTCTAATGTCTCGAATTGTCAATATTTCGAATTTTTGACGCTTCAAATTCCCAATGCCTTAAATACTCGAAACACTGAATTACCAATGCTTTGATTTCCCAAAGTTTCTACTTGTCGATGCTTTGAACTTATAAAGCATTCGATTTCTCGACGCTTGCAGCATATAGAATAGAAATAGAAGAAGACAAATGCGATCTCTTAAGCGGGTGTTCGTTGGTTAAAAAGCGAGGAATGTTAACAAGAGCATAGAAGCGCGAGAAGGTGTCCGAGCTCCTGCTCGTGACGTTACGGCAGCTACCCCCTCCCTTGCGCCGCCAGCCGGCAGCCGCGCACGCGCGCCTCCACCGTCAGTTTGCCGCCGGCAGCCAAAGGGGGAGGAGGTTTCGCGCTCCGCTTTCAATTTAACATTTCGTAATATTCTTCCTATTAAAATGAATAATATCTTATTGCGAGTTAGTAAATTTTGTAAGAAACATTGGTTTGCTTAATGTATTAGCACTGTACTTCTTCTAAACAGGTGGATAGCAAACCTAGGCTCTATTTTGCAAAGAAATAGCATACGATTCTTTAAACAACGATCGACAGTCTTAAAGTTCGGGAGCGTATAAAATACTGGACGACAAGGAGGAATTGACGCAACGAGACAGTGGTGAGCAACTTTGGATCCGGAGCAAATCGAACACGGGGAAACAGTAAACACAGGAAAAAACGAATTCGGGGAACAGAAGGAAACAGGGAACACAGTAAGACAAGGAACACAGAGAAATAGGCAACAGAGGGAAAGAAGGAATTTGGGGAACAGAGGGAAACAGGGAACGCAGGGAAGCAGGGAACATAGTGAAACACAGAAACACAGGGGGTTGTGTAATAATTAGTTACTTATATATTTTATTGTGTGTACAGGTTCCGTGGGTGTTCGAGGTGCACAAGGAGTAGTCAATCTTTCGGCTGCTACTTGGATAGCCATGCAACGAGGAATTAAAGCAAGGATTACGCAGCAATATTCCCTGGTTCGAAGTTATCGCAAGTGAGCAGCGGTGAGCAGGTGCTGATCCAGAACAGCCGAGTTAAAGGGAAAAGGAAGAACTCGAAGAAGTAGTTTAATGCGTGTTAATTTATATTATATATTACATAAGTTTTAATCGTAAGATGTATTGTAAATGAGTTTATAAGAGTCGATATACAAGTAGACTACTGTAAAACTTAGAACATTACCTTTATGAATTATACTACTTTGTATTTTGTTATGTATTAATAAATTGTAAGGTGAATTCTAATAAGCAGTAGCTATTAGTTTGTAAGAATACTTAGACATTTTTGTAACTTGTACTTTGACATAAAGTTTAAATAAATACCCAATTAAAGATACTTAATTGTTTAAACAATTACTGACCTGTCCACCGATCCTAGAATGACCATTCCAAATCCTTTAAAGAGAAGTACCGTAGAGGAACTTTAATAAAAAAGTTCCGAAGCGCGAAAATCTAAAAAACAGACCTCAGTCCAATTAAATTAGTTGTAAGCATGGAAAGATTTCTTGGCAATGACGTCATTTTACCATGTTCACTGGATACCTCCTCGCTTATCATATTCGCCTAATACAAAGTTGTCAAATCGGCCGTAAAATTTCAGACCTAAGACTTCTCGGTGATTTAAATTTCCCGCGCTTTTTTGCTACGCTCTGGATACCTCCTCGCATATTATATTCGCCTAATACAAAGTCGCCAAATTGGTCGAAAATTTTACTGAGACTCCAAAAGTCTCGGCAATTCTTGGAAAATGACGTCACATCTCTGACGCGCTGAAATTCCTGGAAATGACGTCATCTTGATATGTCAGTAGATACCTCCTCGCTTATCATATTCGCCTAATACAAAGTCGCCAAATCTACCGAAAATTTCACCGAGACACCAAAAGTGTCGGCGATTCTTGGAAATGACGTCACTTCCGAGAAGTGACGTCATTTCTTCGAATATACGTAAGTTCCAAGAAGTGACGTCATTTCTTGGAATATACGTAAATTCTAAGAAGTGACGTCATTTCCAAGAAATGCCGAGACATTTCGGAGTCTCGGTGAAATTTGCGGCCGATTTGGCGACTTTGTATTAGGCGAATATGATAAGCGAGGAGGTAACTGCTAACATGGCAAGATGACGTCACTTCTTAGAAAATACGTATATTCCATGAAATGACGTCACTTCCGAGAAGTGACGTCATTTCCAAGAATCGCCGACACTTTTGGTGTCTCGGTGAAATTTTCCTTCGATTTGGCGACTTTGTATTAGGCGAATATGATATGCGTGGAGGTATCTACTAACATGGCAAGATGACGTCATTTCCAAGAATTTCAGCGCGTCAGAGATGTGACGTCATTTTCCAAGAATTGCCGAGACTTTTGAAGTCTCAGTAAAATTTTCGACCATTTTGGCGACTTTGTATTAGGCGAATATGATGTGTGAGGAGGTATCCGGAGAGCAGCGAAATAGCGCGGGAAATTTAAATCTCTGAAAATCGGAATCCTGAAATTTTTAGGCCGATTTGGCGACTTTGTATTAGGCGAATATGAGTTGCGAAGAGGTATCCAGCGAACATGGCAAGATGACGTCATTTCCAAGAAATCTTATTCATCTTAAAACTAATTTAATTGTACTGATGACTATTTTTTAGAGTTTCTCGCTTCGGAACCTTATTATTATAGTTCCTTCACGGTACTTCTCTTTAAAGGATTGGAGTTGGTCATTCTAGGATCGCTGGACAGGGTAGTAATTGTTTAAACAATTAAGTATCTTTAATTAGGTATTTATTGAAACTTTATGTCAAAGTACAAGTTACAAAAATGTCTAAATATTCTTACAAACTAATAGCTACTGCTTATTACTATTCACCTTACAATTTACTAATGTATATAACAAAATATAAAGTAATATAATTCATAAAAGTAATGTTCTAAGTTTTACAGTAGTCTTCTTATATATTAACTCTTATAAACCCATTTACAATACATCTTACGATTAAAACTTATGTAATATATAATATAAATTAACACGCATTAAACTACTGCTTCGAGTTCTTCCTTTTCCCTTCAGCTCGGCTGTTCTGGATCAGCACCTGCTCACCGCTGCTCACTTGCGATAACTTCGAACCAGGGAATATTGCTGCGTAATCCTTGCTTTAATTCCTCGTTGCATGGCTATCCAAGTAGCAGCCGAAAGATTGACTACTCCTTGTGCACCTCGAACACCCGCGGAACCTGTACACACAATAAAATATATAAGTAACTAATTATTACACAACCCCCTGTGTTTCCGTGTTTCGCTATGTTCCCTGTTTCCCTGCGTTCTCTGTGTTCCTTGTTTTACTGTGTTCCGTGTACATATTCCCTGTTTCCCTTTATTCCCTGTTTCCCTCTATTCCCTGTATTCCTTGTTTCACTGCGTTCCCCGTTTCTCTGTGTTCCCTGTTTCCCCGTGTTCAATTTGTTCCGGATCCGAAGGTGTTCACCACGGACTCGCTGCAATAATTCAAGAGCGGTGAATATCGTCGATTTTACTAATTTGCAATAAGATATTATTCATTCTAATAGAAAGTATATTACGAAATGTTAAATTGAGAACGGAGCGCGAAACACCCTCCCCCTTTGGCTGCTCGCGGCAGACTGACGGCGGCGGAGCGCGTGCGCAGCTGCCGGCTGGCGGCGCAAGGGAGGGGGTAGCTGTCGGGACGTCACGAGCAGGAGCTCGGACACCTCCTCGCGCATTCTGTGTTTCTGTTAACATTTCTCGATTTTTACCGCCAATCAGCCGTTCAAGAGATTGTAGCGTGGCGCTAATCTTATTGTTAGGTCTCTATTTTATCATATAGACCATGTAGAACAAACCCATCGATGCTCTTTTATCTTTAGCGCAACTTGCACAATGATTTATCATCATTACCATTACTTTCTTTGAAAATATTTCGATACTCATAAAAAGTGGTAATTTCGAAAAAATATTTTTTTATCCTTCTTTTTAATGTGTATACTCCGATAAGAAGGTATCGCTCAAAGAGACGTCGACAAAAATACGTGATAACCTGGGGCGCTAGTAGGAATAATTGCGTAGCAGAAACCACGGCAGAATTACATAAAATTAAGTGAACTTCTCGAGGGGATTAGTCACTGCAAGTCGGTACTTTGCGAAAACGACGAGTCACCCAGTTTTCATCTGAAAAGGATCAGTGCGCGTTCGTACGCCATAGGAGAAGGTTGAGCGTTTTCTCCGCGAACGAATTTCATTACGTTTTCCTTACGATTGCAGGAGCAGCTTTGTGGAAAATGGTCACCGGACGAGCGCTTCACTATGTATTCAAAATATCCGAGCGAAAATTGACGGCAAAGTTCTATCGCGAGATTCTTGGAATGAAGGTTAGCGTTTGAGAACGACCTTAAGACGGCGTTTGACGTTACGGAATTTTTCCATTCTTCGTAGGTATTGCGACACGAGGAATTCTCCGAAGGTTGCGAAGCGGCTTGCAACGGGTTCGTAATTGCTTTGAATCGTGACTCGAAATAAAAATGCTTTTACAAAAGAGATATTGAGCTCATCCAGCCTTCTCATGTTGCTTTATAACGCTAAAGCTACCAACTAATAAGGCATGCTTATTGCATAAAAAATGACACCCTGAAAGGTAGCAGGGGAAACGTGGAATTTGTGAAAGACAAATTTCTATTTGCTCTTGTTACAAAAGATCACAGTAATTCTTCAAAGCTGTATCGCTGCAAACTTGTATATTAAGCGTACCACAAAGTAATTTACTATTCTTAAATGGATCGATGAGCTTGTTTTACCAAAAGATAAATCACTCTTCTGATCAGGATTTAAAGAAGCTAAGTATATATTAAATATATCAGCTATAGCTTCAGAATAGCTAATCTGAAAAATTTCCTAAGCAATCGTAATTAACAGTGATTATATTTAAGATTGGCTGGGTGTTTAATTCTCCTTAAAGATTTTAACTTAAAAAAGTGGATTACTCATTGGTACACCTAAATTACAAATGGATCGTATTGATCACCTTGGTAGTTCTAGCGTTAAATCCCAAAAGTTCTACAAGATAGAAAGATCAAAGATTGCCACCCGTATTGTGTACATGGATTATAATTAGACTATGGATGTTTATGCATTTATGGGAAAGGCAGGAAATGCGTGCAATAGACGAAATTATATAAGCTATTCGAAGCAGACTCTCTAGATCAAATTTCATTCCTCTATTCGAGTTTATAGAGATAGGAATTTGCATAAAGATCCACGATCTACGGCGACTTAAAAAATTATACGAATTTCGATCGAACGCGTTACATTTATTGCGCAGACCGTACGCGAACAGATGGAGCAAAACTATGATAGGATACGGGCCGGAAGACACTCACTTTGTAATAGAATTAACTTACAATTACGGAATTAAGGAGTACAAAATGGGGAACGATTTCGGCGGAATAACGATCCGATCTAAGGAGGCGCTCGAAAGAGCGCGCGCGGACGGATGGCCGGTAAACGAAGAGAACGGAAAATTCGTTTTACTGGCACCCGGTGGTTACAAGTATTACGTTATCGACGAACCGCAACCTAAAGACAAAGGTATTTCAATAGAGGATTGTAATCCTATCGACTGTAAGACGCCGATTAAATTAGACCGCGTTATTTCGATATAGATCCCGTACAGAAAGTAACATTGTCCAGCTCGAGTCTTCAGAAAACTGTCGCCTACTGGAAGGATATTTTACATCTGAAAGTATTCGACGAGAGCGAGAAAAGCGTGCTACTGGGATACGGCGAAGATCAGGCGAAGATCGAGTTCGAAGACATCGGTGAATATTGCGCAATGTCGCGTAATCGTGGTAATAGAAATGTTCGTATTGATAAAGGAAATCGTTTCGATTGAATAGGAAAGGAGGTCGATCATGCCGCCGCTTACGGACGCGTAGCGTTCTCGGTTCCTCAGGACGAGCAACCGGGGATTCAGAAGAAGATCAAAGAGACCGGAAATAAAATACTGACCGATCTGATCACTTTAGACACCCCGGGGAAAGCTTCCGTAAGAGTTATCATTCTTGCGGATCCGGTAAGCGTGTTCTCGATCTTTTTTCTCCGAGTGTAATCCAGCGAATGGAAAGCGCGGTTTATTATTGCCAATGAATATTTTAAGGACGGTCACGAAATATGCTTCGTGGACGACGAAGGATTTCGACAATTGTCGGTGCCCGATTATCCGAGTGAGAAAATTCTCGATCGATACATCGCGAAGGAGGCATAAACTTCTAATCTGCACCTTTTGGCAGCAACGATAATATGTTATTTCAGTATTTTCAGAAACGCGGAAGACTGTGCAATTATTACTTTAATGATACGTAACAGCTCACCCGACTCGCGTATTTGTTAACTCTTTACCGTTAATATATATATATATATATATATATATGTTCGCACGACCAATTTAAAATATTACACTTGTACTATTTTGTAATTTAATATTTCTGTACAAAGATAAAATGTATCTTGGTGGAGGTTGTTATCGAGACCGAATAAAGCTTGTTAAGAAATGTCTTTATTGCTAGAACTCCGCTGTATCTCTCAGGGGTCATCAATGGCGACCCTTCGCTATACGAACGCGATTTCAAGGAAACGCAGATAGTATTGCAAGACGTATGCACTTGCCACGAAAAAAGTTTGATAAGCAGTCGCGTGAAATATACGCGTTCGTTATTCACGCGTTCGGGTAATACCAGTTTGTTGTATGCCGCTATACGCGAAGCACTTGCAACAATAATGAGGTTTAAAGCGCTTCTTCTCGTATCCGTTTGCGCGCTTCTCTTAATCGGTAAGTATACGTATACCGTTTACGCGTCTGCTTCACGCTGGATTTACGAACATCGACGGTACAATTTTCCAAGTTTCCTGAAGAATAGGAAACGCGCGTAGAAACAGCCGAAGTCGGAAACGCGGAGAAGGAGCAGAACGAATTACGATCGTATTCGTCTATGCTGCGTTGACCAGAGTCATCAGAAATTTTTAAACAATATTTGTCATCGCTGCCTGCAACTCTATAGATAAAATTCGATATACGTAAATCTAGCGTTGATTAGCGACCAGCCATTTTACCAGTTACTTTCCGCAGGTGATGTTAGCGCAAAAGTTAAATTTAGTTTTGGAAGGGGTTCGAGTAGGACATCGTCGCGCGGATCTTCGTTTGGATCTTTTTCTCGTGGAACGTCGCATGGTGGACTTTCTCGCGGAACATCTCACGGTGGAATCTCCCGTGGAACGACGCATACCGGATCGTCTTCTGGAAGTGGAACTTCGGTAGGAAGATATCCCGGTTCCTCGCATCCTACGGGACACTCTTCTGGTAATTTAATACCGCGCTGTAAATTTGAATCCTTTGCTGACGGGGAATAGTAACACTTGAAGGAGAATCTTGCTTCTAAATTCCAATCTTTTCAATATCAAAGCTTCTTTCGAGTTCCAAGCTATTCAATTCCCAAGATTTTGAAGCGTTTATCGGCGATGCCAATTTTCAAATTTTGTGCCTTAAAGATCACCGCGCGTGCAAAGAATAAAAAAGACAATTGGACGAGTATTCGTCGACGCACGTCCGCAAAAGGATTAATAATATAATATAAGCGTCGATGATATTTGCAAGGAAAAAATACGCTAACTGTTCGCATGCGTGGGATGAATTACAGGTACGTCGAGCAAAGATATCAGTCAACAAATGCTGCACGCGGAAGGTGGAGGAGCCACGCGACCAGGTAAGTACCGCGTTAAATATAAATACAAAATGCAAGCTACAAAAGGTACCTTCTTTATCAAGGACTCGCAAAGTCTTCTCAAACGCCATATCCGACGAGCTCGCATCCACATGTACCTGCCGCTGTTCCACCAGCCGGAGGAAAGCCCGGAGTCCTGACCGAAAGCAAGCAAACTTCACCGTATTACCCATCCGCGCCTCACGATCCCGTGATGAAAACTACCACGGGCACGCTTCAAAACCAAGGTACAGTGCAAAGATGATAGACAAAATTGAGCCACAATTTCCTTATACTGCTTTTCATTTGCCAGCAGGACAAACAAGTCCGTCTTGGAGTAATCCTTATTTACCAGGTTCTCACCCAAGCGTCCCAGGTTCTCACCCAAGCAACCCAGGTTCTTACCCAAGCATCCCAGGTTCTTACCCAAGCATCCCAGGTTCTCACCCAAGCGTTCCAGGTTCTTACCCAAGTGTCCCAGGTTCTCACCAACCGGTGTCAGCTTTGCGCCCAAGCGTTCCAGGTTCTCAACCTCCTCCGATTGGATTCAAGGATCACGTGTACCCGCAGACTCATCCCACTTCCGCTGGCACCCAATTTAGCCCACCGAAAAGCGGTCAACCTCCTTATCCCGTGCATCCTATGCCTCAGCCCTCGAGTACCAGTTGGTCGAGTCATGCGTCTCCTCCGCTTCACCAGACGAACTCGATGCCACTAGGAAATCCCTACAGCATGCATCCTCCTGGAGGAGCTTATGGTCACGCAGGAGGAGCTTACGGTCACGCAGGAGGAGCTTACGGTAACCCTGGAGTTCCTCATAACAACTACGGACCTGCCCCTTATCCACAGCAGCCGCAAGTTTTCGCGCAACCCGCGTCGCAACCCTTTATACCTGGCCAAACTATTTTGATGGTACCCGGGCAGCAACAGTCTGGTCCAGGTTTTGGCCAGCTGGTGAAAGAAGCGCTTGTATTTTCCACCATTAACGCGGGAGTAAACAGGCTGATAAATCCTCACACTCATCATCATTACGTTGAAAGCAAACCCGCCGAGCCTGCAGCTCCGGCGACTGAGACTCACATTACTTACAACAATCAATATTTCAATACCCCACCTGGAGGTAGCGGTGCCCCGAATCCAGGCGTGCCACAGGCAACCGGGCCTGTCACGTATCCGAGCGGGTCAACTTCAAACGCGCCGCAAGCAACGGGGTCTTTGAACAATTATCCTAGTGGAGGAGGTGCTCCAAACGTAGGAGTAAGCGGAGCTCCTACATCGGGAAATGCGCCTCACTACGTTCCAAGCAGTAGTAGCAGCGGAACATGGAACACGCCAGGAAACGTAGCTAGCAGTGGAACAGGAACGTCAATTGCGTCCACGAACGATCAAAAGAATCCCCCTAGCAACCCCAACACCGTAGACAATATGCCGTTCTACAGGATCTCCGACGAAGAGCTTTACAAAATCTCCGAAGAGTTGTTCACGAAGGATTCGCAAAATATATCGAATTCAATAGTGCTGAATCTACAGGCTCGCGCCACAGGAGCTAACGTAACGAACGAAGCTAAACTTCCGTGCGTATTTTAGCGATTTCTAATCGGGCGCGATCTACAAGCGCGACACTTGTAAACGTGGATTGCTTTTTCCAGACTGTTCTACGTAGAGCCGAAGCTGTTGGAGTATCCAACGATTCACGCGGTCCGATCTCTCTACGACAGCTACGAGCCCGATTTTCGCAAGAAAATAAACCGCACTATGGAGACGAGGAAAAAGGAGAATCTCTTGATCGACACGTTCCTGAATACGAACGAAATGTCAATGGCCATGCAGTGGCTGGCCGATCGAGGATTCATAGATCCGGACGACTTCGAAAGGAAGGACGTGCTTCGTCGAATATGGTTCACCATATTCAGCGGAAGTAGCTCCGGATTCGAACGAGTCTTCGCGTCGGAGAATTATGACACGGCCATCGTCGGGGTGCAGGATTGGCTTTACTTTCACGATCAAGAATCCCGAAATCGCATAGATTATATGAGCTACGCGGATAAGCTGAATCTCGGAAGCGTAAGTGCTACTCGATGAATACTAAATTATATATAGAGTACGGGAGCCAGGAATCGACGCTGGATAATAAAATTATATTTTATTATAAGCAACTTAACTCATTACTAATTAAAACCGTAGCAAGTGTCGATGCCTGGTTTAGCTTCCTGGCTACTTGACCCTGATATAATTTACGTATACACATATATATTAATATCGGGTTGAAAGACAATTTCTTTTTATTTAAACCTCCGCGCAGTCAAAGGATTAAAATAACTTTGCCTACAAAGATATTTGCCGCTTGTCTTGATAGCCTTTATCCAGGTAATTTCGTCGTTTGGTAAATGCAGAATGTCTACATTTTCGGGGCGTAAAAATCTTCTAATCTCTCGGCAAAATAGCGGCGCGAAATTTTCGTTCAACCCACGATATGTGATATAATTTTAATATCGCGTGCTTCGCGTATCTACTTGTTTTAGACCGCCTCGCTGTTGAAAGTAAACTTCCAAATGGATGGGATTGTTCGACAAAACGCGACGATATTCGTTGGGACGCTGCCCGAGCTGGAAATGGCTTTGTATACGATATGCTTCTACGCGAGGCCGAACAATCTCTGCCCGGTTTCCCTCGGTGGAACCAGATTCAACATTTACACGCACGCGTTTACCTATTTCGGAAGCGACGTGATAGACCTCGCCCTTCCCATGTTCTAATCTTCGGCCTAATCCACGCGTATATAGTAGTTGCACGTAGAAATTAGAGAATTTAGAATTTATTGTAATCAACACTGTATTGTTGTTCGCATAGTGTAAGAAAAAATGATTAAATATCTTAGGAAGTACGCGTGTATCTTATTCTATTATCACCCACTTCCTCGTCGTATTATTTGTTACTTTAAATTGAAACGAAAGAAGAAAATCGAAGGATACTTCAACTGTGAGTAAACAATTAAATTATAGTACTTCCTGTTGGATCCTTTCACGCAACGATAGCTCCCGATTAATCTTTAGATCTTCCTGCGCGATACATCTTCAAGGCCCCGAAATTCAGTTTCTCCTGCATAAGAAAATATCAAGTCATCCCAAAAGTTTCCGCGACTTTAGATAGAAACATAGCTTTGCTCGGAGAATTCATAGCTACGGTAAAAAGTGCAAGAAGCACGTGGCATGGGAAATTATATAAAGCTGTTATAGCTGGAGAGCGAAACTAATTTTTCCACAGATTCCATTTCGTTGGTCGTGTTTCTAGAAACACTATAATCTGCATAAAAACTCGCAGTCTATTCATAAGAGTATATTATACTAGATTTCAGTCGCAACGAAATCGGCGCGTAGCGCATTGAAAATCTAAAATTTTCCACGCATTTCACACTTTTCTACGCCACTGAAAACTATTCTATTACATTCTATTACGTCCGTATATTTGCTATGCTTCAGTTGCATAAGAGTAAAAAATCTGCACGCATGTTTCGTAAAAATTCGAAAGATAAGCCTCGCAAGTGTTTTTCTCCTCGTCAAGATCTGCTATATTCCACGAAGCAATTTATCCTTGCAAAATTGACGGAAATCAATAAGATTCTCGTGATTGGGAAGATTCTCGAATGACTTCAGGCGTCGATAAATAGAATCGAGTAATTAAATATTCGCATGCAGGAAGGTCCTTGCTTCGAAAAGTCAGGGACGCATCCTTTGGTGCTGCTGTAGAAAACGTATTCCACGCGCGAACGCATCGCGGATCGATGCGAGAAGAGAAAGCCTACGACGTACTTACTTACTCGGCTACTACCAAACACGCGTTGCAATTGAGAACCGGTTTCAACGTTGGCATGAGTCAGTTCACGGGGAACGTTTTAGTAGCGGAGTGACCGTCGCACTGCGCGCAACGATAATTTTACGGAGCGATAGATCACTGCGAACGCGTCTAGATCGCAGAACGACGAATAATAGAAAAAGTTTGGAGCAAGGACAAAGGATGAACATCAAGCTAATTCTGATCTGCACGATCCTCGTTCTTTTCGTGTACGGTAAGCGATGCTTTTCGTTTCTACGTGAATCACTGAACCGGTTTGAAACGGTAAAATAAAAAAAAAAGTAGCTCTTCGTTTGGTAAACGCGTCACCTGTGCGACAATCGGCTCACAGAGTTTTACCCTTGATCTAATGATCTACGATTCGCGAATCTAGAAAGCGAGCGAATTCTTCCGCGAGATATAAGTTTACGATTAAAAACGACAAAGCGAAAGTTTCCGCAAAAAAGGAACTTGTACGCGCGTGAAACAGGGCTAGTACACTATCGGGCAAAAGTTTGCAATCGCGAAGGCGTCGGAGAAAAGAAAGAATCTCGAAATATCGGGAGCGTGAAAAAGTTTCGACAGATTGAATCGCAAAATTGTAGCCCGTATTACTCATACGATCAATCGGATGATCGCTATTGCCTTTAATAGCTTGGCAAATGACTCCAATAGCAATCGAATTTTTGTTAACATATAAGGTATGCACGATTTATTCGCAAAAGAGCGCAAACATTTATTGAAAGTGAATGAAAAAACTTTTGCACTCACCCAATGCGACGTTATTACTTTAGAAAGCTATTCGGTTAAAAATGTACGCGAACAAAGGCGATCGGTACTAGGAAGTAAAATATGACGTTTGAGTTGATAAGAAAATTAGCAGAAGGTTCAATTTAGATAGAATTGCAACGGGTCTCGGATGTTATACTTGACTGTTTGTTGTAACGGTGTAACGCTAGAGAAGTTCCGGTAACGTCACGAGAGCGAAGCATTCTACGAAGCCGTTTAATTGATTCTAAGGCGAAATTGCATCACGGAGCTGCAACCAAACAGATTAGAGCAAATTACCGTTGCTCATGGTACACCGACGCAGCCGTCGGTTTGCGATATTATTATTCACTTGCCTACACTTGACGGAATTGAAAGGAAGACGTGGAAGAAATCTCGACTCGTCTAGAAAGTCGTAGTCGTGCTGACATTGAGTCAGCTAAATAAATTCCTGTCGGTTCCGCAATTACGAGCACGAAAATCTAGCTGAATTCGTCGAATTTGCCTGGAATTACGTGGCTTGCGTGAACGATGCCACTGCCACGGAGCAAACAATGCTATCTTAGAGCTTCACACTTCCGTTTCGCCACCGATTGCAATATATAGAATTCTAGAAAAAATGACGAGAACTATTCTAGTTGAAATGTTGTATCTCGCATTTGCTGCTTATTCAAGATACATAGGAATACACCAAGTTCAGCAACACGTTTTATACATTTTAAGTAAAGCTACCGAGTCCTAAGCACTTTGCACAAATCTAAGAATGGTACGATTCGTTTCTCCTAACTGTATTTAAGCGGAAAGAGTTTTCAACTCGTAACGCTACGACAAGAACGAATTGTAAAGCTCGCTTAATCTTCGAGCCCGTCTCTCGATCGCCAAAAGCTTTAGAACGCGCTGAAAAACTCACGAGTCTAAACCGGATATACTTGACACGCCTGGTACAAGTTGGCTATTAACAGGTTACGGATTTTTATACAAGTTTGCACGTTTGCATGCGCAATTAAAGGAACTGGACTTCAATCGAGATCCGTTTCACCTCCTAAATATTACAACGCGTCCTTTGCTTTCGGTATCTCGTATATCGTTGGGAACATAAATTTTCCGTAATCGCGTAAAAATGCGCGATCTAGTTCGCGTGCCGGCTCGAACCACTGTACCGGTTTTCCGGTCCTCTAAAAGTTAAAAAGCAGAACGGGGCAACTTTTTTAGTCGCGTCTAAACGAAGTTAAGAAGCAGGAAAGCTAAACGATCGCTCTAACGCGGTAAACGTTCGCAAACGCAAATAATGTGGTTGTCGTGTCAACCGTATCATTACTTTATTTAGCGAATTGTTAAATTATTAGGGACCACGTGAAACGATTTATCGTAGAGCGATAGAGAGGCTCAATGAGCCGTGAGTGGAATATTATCAATAACACGCTCGGATACGCAGCAGTTTTTATTAAGAGAAAATTGAAATATCAATCCCGCGCGGCCGTTTCATTCGATAAATTTTATTTAACTGCTACGCGAAACCCTGTAGAATTTCACGAGTCTATTCTACGCGGAATACCTACGTACATACACGTATGTTATCGTTCGATCGCGTAATCTCTGCGAAGATTCTATTCACAGCGATTTCATTATTCACGCTTCGTTAATTTGCTAGCTGGTAATTCGTTAACTGGCACATTGTCAGACTTGTACACGTTCCTACAATTTGCTTGCACGATTTCCCAAGAACCTTCATTGGAAAAATACTACGTTTTACTTAAATCCTGGTAACTTTGACACAGTGGATATAGGAGACGCGAAGAGATCGTCGTCGAGTGGAAGTCGAAGAAGCGGAAGCAGCGGATGGGGCTATGCAGCTCGTAGGAGCACACCTCGTCCTCGTACTTCCCAATCTCAGAGCACCTACCAGCAAACCAATTCAGGTAATTTGCATTCCATTTTGCAACGGAACTCTCGTACAACGCCGTCGTTCATCGATTAACTATTCGGGGATCGAATTCCTTTGCGAGAGATCGATAACCGAAGCATCCGATGTCTCGTCCACGCTGTAAAAGTTGGCGAACAATGTTTCTTTAACAGCGAATACTGTTCGCTCAGAGGGCGATACATCAAAATGCCTGTTTACGAACTCAGAGTTTCTGAACCGTTCGCGAAACTCATAATCACCCTCAAATGAAACACTACTTAAACGTGTCCACAAATTTATCGCCTGTTCGTCAGCTGAGTTCAGCTTGGACTCATCTTAATGACCACACGTAGCTGATATCGTTTTCCGTACAGGAGGTTCGAACCCAGGAAAGATAGGATGGAACGTGCCCGACAAGAAGCCAACCGGTACCAACATCGCGGTTAAACCCTCCGCTCCTGTGAACGAGCAAGCTGCTAAAACTAGCGCGACCAACGTGCAGTCTAGCTACAATCCTTCAGGTATTCAACGTCTCTTCTCCTAATGAAGCATCAACCTAATTCAGAGGTTAATCGAGGATGATTTCTAAGGTGGATATCCGCGTCAACCAGCCAGCAATCCTTACCAGACCAACGCCAACCCCAATCAACCGTACAATCCTTCGGTTGGACAAAGTTACAACCCTTCGGTAGGTCACGGATATCCTTCGGCGGGTCCAGGATACAATCCTCCGGTGGGTCACGGATACAATCCTCCGGTGGGCCATGGGTACAATCCTTCGGTGGGTGGCTACAATCCTGCTCCCGGTGGAGGCTACCATCCTGCGGCAGGAGGTCACATGCCTTACGGAGGAGCTCCACCGGCGTACGGTGGATATAACATGGGTTCCCGTCCGTCCGAAACCATTCTTATCCAGCAAGCACCGAAGCCTGGAATCGGCCAACTGGCGAAAGAGGCGTTCGTTTTTGCCGGAGTAAGCGCTGGAGTAAACGCGGCTGTGAATAGATTGATACCAGGAGGAATCTACGGCACGAGAAGCAGCGGCAGCGAAAGCAGCGGCGGCGGCGGCGGTGGTGGCGGTGGTGGTACTCACACGCAAATCACTTACAACAATTATTACAACAACGGAACTGCACCTGCGCCGGCTACGAATCCCGAGCAACCTGCTGCTGCGGCACCAGTGGCTCCAGCAGCTCCTGCAGCTCCTGCAGCTGACGCAGTTCCTGGAGTTCAACCTCTAGCTGCTCAACCCGCTGCAGAAGCTCCGCAAGCTTCGCAAACTAACGCCGGTACCAACAGCGCGTCGCAGAGTAACGCTAACTCGCAAGAATCAGCGCAGAACAACCCTAATCCGCTTGGATTTGTTACCTCTAACGACGACATTAAGAAGCTAACGGAAAGCCTGTACGAGAAGGAGAAGAACAGTGCCTTGAAGCACATAACGATGAACCTGCAGGGTCAGAAGAAAGATGATAGCACCACCGACGACGCTCCTGAACCGTGAGTATTGGGTCTTTGCATACGAGATTATACATTTAGCGCGATCTCTATTAATTAACGAATGGAAAACTGCTTTAAGCCACGTAAAGTCGGCAACTCTATACGCGACAGCCTAACATTTCAATTCAACTTTCAAGACGATCCGATACGATAAACGGATAACGAGATTCGCTTTTAGGCTGTTGACCGTAAAAGACGAGGCGTACGAGATCCCAACGGTGAAAGCCGTGCTAGCGTTGCACGACAAGTACGAGCTGGACGTTAGAAAGAAGGAAGTGGTAACGTCCGAGGCACGCAAAGAGCAATCGGAGCTGCTCGATAAAATTTTCGAGACGGACGTGATGAAGGCGGCTATGAAATTTTTGGCCGACAAGGGATACATCCAGGACGACGAGTACGAGTTTAAGGACAGCATGAAACGCATTTGGTTCTCTCAGTTCAAGCGAATCGACGGCGACGCGTCTAGTTCCGGTTTCGAGACCGTATTCCTAGCCGAACAGTTTGATTCGGATATACTTGGACTGCACAATTGGATCTACTACGCGAAACAAGAGGCCGAGAAGAAGCTCAATTATCTTGGATACGTGAACGAAGCCAAGCTGGGCGATGTGAGTAACGAGGCGCGATTATTATTTGCAACGCCAACGATCAAACGATCCCTCGGACCGCGGTGAAATATTCGCGGTGGCAGCGAATTCCTGGCGAATTGGCCAAACAGAGGTAGAAGCTAATATTTGCGGGAAGACAAGAATGCCATGAAAAATTCACTCCCGTTGCGAATATTTCGCGTTGCTCCGCGGGATCCGCAATTCCTCGGCGGAACTTTCTTTTTAAGATTGATTTAAATTGTTAATATAATTGAAGCCGTAACAATGGCCATTGCGTTGCATTTGATTTTTAGAAAGGAGCAGTGCTGAAGGTACGCTCGTCGTTAAACGGAATAGTGCAACCGGTTACGACCGTTTTCGTCGGCACATCGCCGGAGTTGGAGTTCGCTCTGTACACCATCTGCTTCTTCACTCGACCTAACAACCCTTGCCCGGTTTCCTTAGGCGGGACCGACTTCACCGTCTACGCTAGCCGAGTTAACTACTTCGGCAAAGATATACTAATTTCGGGATACCCCGATATTTAATTTAATCGACAGAAGTTATTCTCACATGTTGCAGCTTTTTAACGCGTTTGGCGTGATTTTTATAGATCAGCGGTGCCAAACACTCGCGTTCTATACGAATACGAGCAACTAAAAACAGTTTCGGGAAGCTTGCATATCTTGCATAAACAAAGGTCCTCCACAGAGAAATTTTAGCGAATAAAACGGCAAACATTACGAGTGGCCGTAGAACTGTGTTCTTTTCAGTATTTTCAACTCCTATACTTTGCAATTTGCATATTTTCTTTAAATTCCGTGAGATTGTTTTAATAAGCGTGTTAAGAGGGCCGCATTTGGCAGCGTTGCGGGCAAAGTGCAGTAAGCGGGCCGCGTGTTTGACACCGCTGTTATAGATCTAAGCAAATTGCCGTAGAAAGTAAGAAAAAGGTATCGAATACCGGGACGGTCCTTCCGTGGCGCCGTTCCAAGTTTGTCAGTTCTAGCAGAGGAACTATAGAGGGTCGTCCGTGGGCGCATCTAGTAGGAGTTTTCGTTTCGTTCAACAACTTCAAAAGCCACTTGCATTCCCTCAGCGTCAATGGATCTCCGAACTTGATCGCGCCTGAAATCGAAAGTATGTTAGACTAATTCTAGTAGCAAACGCGATGCTACTATGTACAAACTAATGACATTGTTATACTGTAATGATATTTGTCTCGAAAAAATAAATATATACTCTATTTGCATTGCGCGTTTATCCAATTATCGGGCTGCGGATTTTTATGCATTAGAAATGGAAAAAGGTGGTCACCCTTGTTTCGAATTCTACATTTCTCTGCCTCCGTGTTTTATATATCGTAAAATAATTTCATCTTCCACTGGTATTTGTAAAATTAGTCTCTATACTTTTACGTAAATAATGTACGTGTTATGAACTTAGAAAGTGCAACGAATAACATATCGCGGTGCCACTTCTTCAATCGTGCCTCTAAAAAGGTGAATTTGCATAAAAATCCGCGGTCTACTTGTTTATTCCCCGGCTGATCTACGGAAGAAAGAAAGAGCATACCGTGACAGGCTTCCATAGCAATGGCATCGTGAATGGTAGACGGTAAATTGTTACTTTCACGGCTGCCGTAACTAGAAAAACTTTGCAGCAATTCGTTTAGAAGATTCTCTACGTTCGATTTCAATCTCGCCTCATCGCAATGGTACTTGTTCTTTCTCAAACATTCCGGCACCGTGTGCACTGTTACGGTGCCGCTGCTTAGCACGGTGAAACTTATGCCAAGCTTTCTCACTATCGCTCCGTTCGATAAAAGTAGATTGCACCTGTCTACGGACAGCTGTACGACAATAGGTTCCTTCAATTTCACGAAGAAAAGCTGATTTTTCATTTCCGACTTGTACTCTGCAGAAATTCATTTCGTACCTAATATTGCGCGATGCGTTCGTTATATTTTTCTTTCACTATTGCAACAATTTCTCAACCTTTCTCCCCCGCGTACAACAGTGAAAACAGTTTTTATTGGAAAGCGCAAAAACGGGGTACTGGATGCAATAACATTTACACGAGTTTTTTTGCTTCGCATAGAAAACATTGCCACCGCCATCAATAAAGTATGGCACGCGCGTAAACGCTATAGAATCAAGTACCCCGTTTCGCTCAACTAATACATTTTCTCGAGCTAACTTAATTTGGCAAACTAAATTACCCCGTTTCATCCAACTATACCAGCCTGTTTCGTCTAGCTACACCCGGTTTATTGAACTACCCTGTTTTGTCAAACTAAACTATCCTCTGTTTTGTCCACCTACACTGTTTTATCGAACTACCCCATTTTCATAAACTAAACCACCAAGTAATGTCCAACTACCCCGGTTTGTTAAACTATCCCGTTTTGTTAAGCTAAACTCACCCTCTTTTATTCAGCTATCCCGTTTTATCGAACTATCCTCCACCTTTTCCAGTTTCTCCCCAGAATTCATTCCGAATCTCTTTTCCCCCGCTGTACATAATTGTCAAATTTCTAACGATATATGTATAATTTGTAATACGCGCACCATAGGTTGAGAATCGTCGTACTACTATGAACCTTTACCGTATAGCAACTTTTCGTATCTTATTCTTTCGTGAATAGCGTGTTGGTCCATCAATAGAAGCATCCTCGTACCGTTTTCGCGTATCAATCCTACTATCAATTCGTTGTTCATTTGTCCTAATATCTGACGATCAGAAGGCAACACGGTTACGCTAGCTCTCGATTAATTCAAACGCGCGGTACAAAAACCCGCCAATTCTAACTAAAAAACGTGCATTTAAAAGCTTTGCTACCACCTTTAATTATAACGCTACGCGAAACGCTATCGATTTAGAAATTAATCGAACAGCTGTTTCGCACGGAAAGCGGATCTCTTGCCGGTTTCTGCATCGAGCCGTACGATTATTTCTACTTGCAATTCTAGCCACCTACTTTGATACTTTTTAAGAGCTCTTTCTTCAATTTGAATTCGCGAAAGCGCCGAAGAGTTTTACACGGGCGTACGTCTATCTCTTGATGCGGCAACAAATCTGGAACTGAGGATCGATTGATGCATACCACGTGCGGTCTCACGATTACTCCAGCGCAAGCGGATTAAAGAATACTTTACTCTGCAATCCGGACTTCAGTTTCGTTGAACACACGCTTCCGCAGCATTCCTTCAGAATATCCGTCTTCACCAATCTCGCATTGCCGCGCAGCAGTTTGTGCAATTTCTCCGGCAGGAAATCGAAACGCTTGTAGAACTTCGTAGAATTGTTGTCGCGTTGCTCGAAGCTGTTGGGATAAGACCAATCGGACCACTCGGAGAGAGCCAGCTGATCTTTCTCTTCGATAAGATCATCGTTTCGCGATACATGTGTAACAGGTGTAAATAATTCAATTAAATCTGCAACGATCAGCGAACGATCGCCGCTAAATCGTTCGATCGATTTTTCGCTACGCGTTGCGTCGCTATCCAACAAAGGTGTAACTCGTTTGACGAAAATATTCATTATTTTGCTTCTAATGTTTTGCAAGAAGCATTGAACGCTGGAGAAGATCAAACTTCTCTTCCCATTTTCTACCGTGAAAATGTATTGCTCGGATGCGATGAACAGCAACACAAAAACTGCCTCCTTTCTTGCTATCCATTCGTCCTGTTCTTTTCCAATGAACTTGAAAGCGTCGACGAAAGTGGTTGCGATTATTTGCAGGATTAAGGGAGACTGGACTGGTTTGTTGTTTAAAAAAATCTGCTGACTCGCGTAGAGGCATTTGGCGTCGGGTAATCCGATGTACGCGCGGAACTTGATATCGCACCTCTTCGCCGATTTTACGCACCATACTTTGCGAAGCGACGCTTCTTTGCTGTACAGCAGCTTAAAAATATCTAACGGGTTGTGCGGCTTGGTAATTATCATGATTACTTTCTTCCGTTCGTTATCTCTAATCGTGAACGAAGTCTAAAAATATAGATCTCGCGTTTGAATTTTGCAGAACCTAAATATGCTAGGAGCTGCTAAGCTGAGTTAACCATCGGTTTACTTGTGGATTGGCTATGGCAATCACCCCAACCAAATAGTACATCAAAGCTACGTTCCATTTGTTCAAACATAATTCGTGGAAGCCTCGAACGCACACCGTGCTACCCTGAGAAGGTCTCCTCGCAATTTTAAGGATCTTTGGCGCGCGACCCGTTTTGAAAATCTGCCGATACCCAAAGTGAATCGCTTTACGCGAAGTCGCATTACAAACGAAATGAATTAACCCTCCAATGCACGGGTAAGAAATATTCCCCCTATTATTAACT
This sequence comes from Eucera pruinosa, assembly GCA_028830335.1. Taxonomy (NCBI): domain Eukaryota; kingdom Metazoa; phylum Arthropoda; class Insecta; order Hymenoptera; family Apidae; genus Eucera; species Eucera pruinosa. The sequence goes on from JAMYCR010000015.1 coordinate 14,701,406, forward strand.
CTGCTATTAAGTATTACATACGTGTCCTAGGGGATCACTGTTCTCTTTATATTTTTATTAACTAAATACAGCTCCTTTTTCTGGTAATTAAATTATTGCTTTATTGTTGCATAAGGAGCAGGTGGAGAGGGAATTTTATGGATAGAGGTTGAACATGGCATATCTGATTCCATAAAGTAATTGTTTTGGTAGCTGGACACCTGTACAATTCGCATTGGTGTCCAGGGCTACCATTACAAGTACCTATACTTGTACCAGGAACTAAACATGTTAAGATATGTTCCAATGGTTGGACACCACCATAAATCATACAAATGTACTAGGTCAGATTTTAATGTGTTCCACCAACTACTAGTATAATTATCTCAACTATTTATAGTGGACTACTGAAGGACAGTCAATGTGTGCCATGTTAGAATTAATTCTACTAGTAGCTGGACACCAATGTAAATCTTATGAGTATCCGGGTACTGGGATCAGATCTGAGCGTGTCCAGCTACTAGTACACGTATTTTATAGAAGGGATTTCTACAATTTTCTAATCCTGTTGCAAACTTATCATTGACCGTGCATTAACAATGTTAATAATTCTGTAATAACCTTACAATTGTGGGTGGACACTTTTTGGTCTTTTGGCAAGCAACATTTTTTGAGTCAGTTTACCATTGCATGTGATAACTTATTGAGCAAGGAAAACAATTCTTTTCGAATCCCGTAAACCGAAATCCGTGCACCGAAGGGTTACTTGCAAAAAAGTGCTTTACCTTTATGTAAGTTCTAGAAGAATTGTAATATCTGGAGGTGATCATCATGGCATTGGACAATCTACGAACGTTAGTCAAGGATTGCTTCCTCCAGTTGCAAACGTTAAGAATATGCGAATAATCAAAGCTCTGATCATTGTACTCGGCAATCGCTTTCAATTGTATCTTTGGTATTCCAATACCGTTGTCTATTACTTGAATCGCGCGATCTTCCTTGTGAATTCGTATCGCGATCGAAGTAGCGTTCGCGGTTAAAGAATTCGACACCTGTTGCACGTAAGGAGTACAGAGGAATTTTAAACGAAGGATAAGAAGAGGAACGTGTGCGCTTGTGATTAAATAATACGATACGTACCAATTCTAATATGCACGCAGCGATATTTGTCACGTTAGTCGTAGCAACAATTGACGCGTCCATACCGATTCGCGAACCGCACATAACTGCACCATTTTGTTAAAATTTTGCGCGCCAATACGATTGCGCATGCGCAAGGCTCGTTTGTGGAATTCCTATCGTTCCTAATTGTCAGAAACAGTGGAACCTTACGCATTTATGCAAAAAAACATTTGTGATAATGAAAGTGGTGCAAGTCGAAAGCGGGAAAGGGAAAAAAGCTTCCACATTTTTCAGATACACATCGATGTAACGGTAAATATCGGGAAATCGAGTACCTAAGCGAGCCTAAAATCGTTGACTCGCTTTTGCGAAAGGTAGCGAATGAAATTGGCTGGTCGGTTTCTCCGATATATTTATAAAAATTTCTTTATTTTATTGCAACTACTGAAAAATTTTCACATGTCGCTGTCGTAACTTCGCTTAATTAAAACGATCGATCATCGAATACTTTACACGCACACAGATTACGCGGATAGCTTTAGATAATTCCCGTTTTCTGCTTTAGTCGACTACGAGTATTCAAATATAATTTACGAACGTCCAGAGTCGCGCGCAGAGGAGGAAGACGATCCATAGATCGTAGGCGTTACGATACGAAACGCGCAACCACGATTGCGATTTCTTTTCAATGTCAATCAAATTTCGCGTCGTCGCGTGTTTGCCGAATTTCTATACCATCCGTATTTCACCGCGCGTTGTCGATAATCCTTAAACGTGCCCAAATCATTCCATTACATATATAGAAAACTTAACAATCGTGACGGATATGCGATCAATCTTTGCGATCAACTAAATTTCATAGTTAACTTTTCTATCCCGAATCTCTCGCGAGTCTCTTTTTTTTATTATCTTCGTTATCGAATATCTACTATAATTTCTTTTCGCATCGTCGTTGTCTCTATCGCGAACATTCAACAAACACAATTAAAACAAGCTTAATTTCTTTATATATATGTATAAAATACGTAGTTACGTACGTAATACGTGCGTAGTGCTGTTGTTTTAAACCGGGTGTCCATGAAATACTCGGGGAATAAAAAATTACACGGATCTATGAGACAGCTGTGAATTTTTGGCACAAGAATCGATCATCGTTTCTCATCGTTACCGATACTTAATCGCGAATGATTGAAAAAAAAAGAAGACACGAAATTAGTTCTTGCGCCGAAATTCACAGCTATCTCGTCGTTCTCACGAGATACCCGGATATCCGGATAATTTTTCTTTACCAGAGTATCTCACCTGGTGTCCGAGTACTCGGGTATCTTACAATCGACAGCTCTAGTACGTACACGCGACGCGAAGTCCCACAAGACGACAAGTCTATTTTCTGTACCTCGCCCGCGTTACTATTATTACGTCCAACGGAATAACGTTGTTTTTTTTTTTTTTACAATGCGGAAAACGCTCGTCCGGATATAGAGTCGCACGAACAAGTAACATTATCGTTCGATTTCATTCACGATACACACTCGAGTGTTTTTCACACACGTGCACGTGTTCATTATGTACAACGAAGATCGTGAAGTACGCTTCGAGAACGTCTACACGTTAATTATTATTGCTCCGTAAAACGATACTGTTACGCGTTCGTGAATGTTTACCTTTTTCTTTTTGGAAGATTCAACCAGAGGCTTTATCCCGCGCGACGCGAGCTCGAGTAGAGGTCGATTTATACTATCCGATGCGAAACATTCGCGGCACGATACAACTCAGGCTAATGCTCTGCCTTTTTTTTTATACCGCGAGAGGTTGATCCAGAGACCAAAACAAAAACAGAAATATACACAAGTTACATAAAGCTTGTGAACGAAGGCCTTGTTATGGAGTTAAGAGTTACAAACAAATATTGCACGCATAGAATAGGTGACAACGTATTTTCCATCGTAACACAGGGAAAGTAGTTCGACGAAAAAAATTCGGGTTACTCTGAATGCTTTCCCCTGCAAAAACTTTTGCTCGAATCGAGTCGTGCTGTAAAAGTTTCGCATCGGAACGTATAGTACAAGTCGATCTCTAAACGGTGCTTGCAATAGAAAAAAAATAAGAAATAAAAATACAGAGATCAAGGAAACGAAATGATTTCGTGAGAAAGAAAAAAGAAGAAAAAAAAAAGAAACGCGATCGAACGTATACAACTTGCAGCGAAATGAACAGCATACTCGTTTACTTTTCTCGCACTCGAAACGCTCTCGATTATTAATTTGCGTGATCGTTGACACGGTTGGAACCGGTCGTACATCGAGGAAGTGAATGGGGGGGAAAAGAAAAATCGATGATAAGTATAAAAGGAAGTTTGTTTTACAGTTGTTGTAGCCAAGCGAGCTCGGAGACACGGAGTACTTTTTAATACTAGAGAACTTAAGAGTAATAATCTACACGTAGAAAAAGCATTTGAAACACGTCGAATTTGAAAGCTCGCCGTCTATAATAATGGTATAATGGCTTTATTGTAGTAAAATTATAGTAATAACAATCACATACGGTGTTACTTGTCAACGAGATATCAACACTCACGTTTAAAGATGATGAGACATAAATAATTTAGACGTGTGCTCGACGCGGTGCTTAGAAATCATGTAACATTAAAAATATATATATATATTTATATATATATATATATATTTATATATCTTTATACGTATAATATATATATATATATATATATAATATGTATAAATTGTTGAGTTATTTCTTATAAATATCCTCTAAAATCTGGCTTGGCAAATTAATAATCACTTAGAAACAAATTCACAATTTTTTTTAGTCATTAACTTTAGGCACCAATGGTATGCAGACCCTGTCTTTGGTACATACGACCGATTCGATTTTATCATATATATCTGAACTATACGTTTAAGAAGACCTTCGATTGCTTTGCGTCTTCCGTTAGAAGAATTCTTTCGTTTAACAATACACCAGTTATTCACGTGCTCTCTCCACCCTTTCTTTCATTTGTTCGTTTCACATTGTTCGTTACGTTATATTAGTTTCCTAACTTTGTTCCAGTGCGACACCGAGGAAGCTCCCTCCTCCTCGTATTCCGTTTTCCTTCCCTTCCTTATCATTCTTTTTCTCTTTCTTTCTTTCTTTCTTTCTTTCTTGCTTGCTTGCTTTCTTTCTTTCTTTCTTTTAGTAAAACGACAACACAGTCCTCGAACAAACGTTCTCAAACGAAAACTCAGTCTTCTTCCTTCTTCTCCGGCTTCAAATCTACCATTGCGTGCAGCTCTTCCGGAGTGTATCTGCAATTAAACACAGACGTACGGTCGAATAAGGATCGTTGTTGCTACATAAATTAATCTCGTTAGTTCGCGATTGATTTGCAGTCAATCATAAAAGTCCACGGTTCTACTGAATTTCAACTATTTAAACATTTTCAAAAGATTCGCCAAAACATCGTAGGAGATCGATTTTCACTTAAACTTCTTTCGACTACTTTCAAGTGCGATGTAAAGACGCGATACAAGCGAGTAGCGCTTAAATGTTATAAACAAATTTATTTCAGTCTATGACTCGCAATTTTATATTCTACGAATTTTCACGGTTACTTTTGTCGTTTCGAAATACGTAAGTATTGGAAAATCGAAGATACGAGGCACGTAGACTTTCGCGAGTGACTGCGCATCCCTTCGTAAAGGATTGCGCGCTTACCCTAGGAGAGCTTGTAAGTCACAGACAAAGCGGTAAACGTATCGTTTGCCGGCGGTTTTATGTATAATGTTCTTGTCGTAGTAGTAGCGGAGGCCACGGCTCAGCTTCTCGTAGTTCATTTTAGGCTTGTTCTTGCGGTTGCCCCAGCGACGCGCCACCTCATCCGGATCCGTCAGCTTGAACTCCCAGCCGTCGCCGGTCCACGAGATGAATGTTTGGCACGATTTGTCTGTTAATAACTCTAACAGAAACTGCCAAAGTTGTATGGGCCCCGAGCCGGTGAAACAAGGTCCGCCGCCTGCTAACGTTACACGCAACATCCTTAAATCTCTTTCCCCTAAGTCTTTCTAGCTCGTTCAGATCCGAGCAAAGCTGAAATCTCGCTAGAAGTTCAACCCTTTCGTTGCTAAGACCGACAAGACACGTCGAGAAGCGTAAACTGTTTAGATCTTAACTTCTTCTGAGAAGCATACATCATCGCAATCGGTATATTAAAGTCACAACATATGTGTATGTGACGTAAATATTGAGATATACTGTACGCGCATGAGAAGAAAAGCATATTAACTACGAACCCCATTAGGAATCGCTAACACCCTTTGTCCTACGAATTTTTCAAACACCATATCTTGTAACATTAGCCAGCTATTAATTTAATACCGTATCAAATACAGAACGTTGAAATATTCGAATCAATTTGGGACTCGATAATCCCTTATCTTGCATAGCGAAACATAAATTAATAACTAAACTTTATTGTAGATGCACGACGCGTCTTCGTTCTATTTAAGTTATAGCATTCATCGCGAGCGTAGCTCGTCGTTGTACGACAAGATAGCGAACAACTCGCCTTTCCCCTGTGCCTCCGAATTCTACCCCTCCTAATCCATTTTCTAAATTTCACGCTACCCTAAAACCGTTTCGAATCGCAGCGCGTCGATGCTTCGATCAACACCGAAAGGGTTAAACCGATCTACCGGTAGACACTTCAGATTTGCTTGGCGAGGCAACTACCACGTTATTGCACGGTAGTCGAGCATTAGAATTGACAAGGGTTATACGTACTTGTATAACCGGGGATCATCGTGCTCTGTAGCAGAGGCTTCTGATCGGGATTATTGCCGATAGAGGAGGGATGATGGGGATTGGAAGAGTCCCTTGGACCGAGACCAGCCAGGAATGCCGGATGATGAGACAGATGCTCCAGAGGACCAACTCCCCATTGTTCGCCGCCAACTCCGCTACCTCCACCTCCGCTTCCGCTTCCGGGAACCGTTTGGAATGGCGTGGCGTCGTATTGTCCGTATGCACCGCTCTCGCTGTACCCTTCATGGTATCGACCTGCACCACCGTCGTCAATAACCCATTACTAACGTTAATCGACGTGCCGAGATACCCTATCTATCTCGAAATACGCAACCACCAACATTCTACCACACTGCTACGCGTAACGTGTTTATCATTCGCCGACGGGACAAATGAAAATCTAACGAGCCTCCGCTTCAATCATATTAACCCCTTGAGAAGGAGATCTGTCGAATTCTGGTCGAAATATTAACGCATCACTGACAAGCGCAATGCCGAAACGGATCGAACAAATATCGCTATTATTATTAGAAAAACGAACGATTACGGAAGCGAGAAATTGTCCTGCTCACCTCGGGGATAATTTTTAAACGGCGGCTGATACTTTGGCTCCACGTGAATTCCACTGGTGCTGTAAAATTCCGACGAGCCATCGAGGATGAAGGGATGAGGCGGCTGGTGGTCTTGGGGGAGACTATGATACTCGGAGGCCTCGTCGTATCCGGAATAATGAGCCGGTGTCATGTAACTTTCGGTGGTAGTTTGGCCAACCCTGGGATCGCTTTCGTTGGTCCCTGTACCGCCAAGATCGTTGCCACTCGTCAATCCTCCGCCACCTCCTTGAAGGTGTTCTGTCGTTATATGGTGATTGCTGTAGTTTGCTGCAAAAGCAATCAACCGAAATGGAACCGCTATCCTGCCGAGAATTCTTTCGCTATCGAATTATTTTAGGTTGCAACGCGTAAGTACGTATTCGTCCCGTTCTTGTAGCGTAATATTTTTAAAATCATCTGCGTAGTCGCGAAAAATGCTGCAACCCTTCCTCTCCCTTCGAACGCTTCGCCTACGGTATAATCTACCCTAAGAGTGTTACTTTGTACGCGTGCTATGTAAGCACGTATGTTTGTAACGAAACAAGTTGAGAAGCCGTGAATCCCAAAACGGCACAGGTCCACCGATTAATACGTTCGGAAGAACAACGTTCTCTTTGCTTGGCTCCTGTAACCTTTAATTAATCGCTTCGATTCCTACGACTATCGATAGAGACACGTCTTTAAACCCAAAACTTTGCGTCGTCTTGAATGTTTTCAGCGCGATCTGAACGAGTTCGAAGCAATCGCATCCGTAACTCGTATAACCTTTTAAATTATCCAAGCAATTATCCATCCCCTTTCGAAGTGGTTCGAGTTAATTACGTGCGGCAGCGTACGCGTTGCAACCCGATGTAATTTGAACGTATTCAGTCTATAGGATTTACGTATAGCGGGAATGCTTACACTCCGTTTTGAGCTGGTTCAAGTTCCGTAGATGTATATACGCGTTGTTCGCGTTATTGTTGTTGTTGTTATTGTTGTTGCTGTTTGGAGTATTGGAATGAGAGTTGGGCGGTTGGGTGTTATGGCTATGGGGTGGCGGCGAGGTTTCGTCCCTCTGATTTTCGTCTTGGCACACGGGACTGCGTAGATGATTGTAGCCGCCTGTAAAATAGAAAAATCCACCATCGTTAATTGCCAATTGGCTGCCTGGCAAGCCAGCATTTTAAAGGTACCATCATTTGTACAGTTTAGCATGCTTCCATTGCAACTCTGTTAGCATTTACCTATTTCCAAAATTCCTTAAACTCCTCATTGTTAAGCTCCTCTAATCGTTTAACGCTTTCGCTACTTTTACTCGAACGGTACGAAGAAATTATAAGAACATTTGGCATTGCATTGCGTTGCGTTCAATTCGTACTCTTTCGTTCGCGTTATTTGGGTAGCAAACGACTGCAAATGCTTCAAGAAGAAGTCGATAAATAGTCAGAGACGGGTTTATGTTCCTGCCGTCTTAGGCTACTGTATTTTTATCCCTACGCAACCATCTGATCATAATTAAACCGTAATCGTACCAATGAATAATCTACTGACTGCTCGGATAGGCAAAAGGTAAGAATTGTAGCTTATACTTAGAATAAAATGACACCCCTTTTTCTATTTATTAGCGGGAACTCGTGGCTTCGTTAAAAACGTAAGCTAACCGATGGCGACATAAAAAATTGATCAATACTGCGGCAACGAAGGCAGCATTACCGAGAAAAAGTGGATTACTCGTTGCTACATCTAATACCATAATCGTAGCCTTAATCAAATGCTCACTTTAGTCGAAATAACAATGTACAGCGATTCGAATCGCGACGATCAATCGTACGCTCGATTAACACCGCACGATTTTCTATCGCGCACAGGAAAATCTAATGCAAAATTTCCCGCGAAAAATAGCCTGCTGCTTAACTCTTCGATTGTCGCGCGGTTTCTTAAAACCTTTCATACGCGTCAAATGTAAGTACTACGTATGCACATTCGAGTCGATAAAGATCCGCCTCCGTCTACAGCTCTGCCAGCAACATCGCGAAAGGGTTAAACAGGTTGCTGTCCGGAGAACCTGACGTACAATTATAGCGAACCCTGGTGTAAGCAAATACCTATCCTAGCAGGAGGCAACCCTAGCGACTTTAACGCTCCAAGTGCTTTGCACCTCTGCTTATTCACCCGTTTAGAAGATTCTTCGTTCACCGAGAGAACCGGGCGAGGGGGAGAGGAGGGGCACGTGACGGAAGTCGGGCATTGGGCCAGGGCGCCGCCGGAAGCGGAGGATTCGCAAGGGTCGTGGCGGAAGTCCGGATGAACCCGAGGAGCGCAGAGTGTCGCGAGAGTCTGCACGGAGTCTGCAGGGAGGAACCGCTGACACGTGGGCGGCGCGCATCTCGACGATTGGTCCGAGCCAACTCCGCCTATCCTCGACTTCCTTTCCTCGGCCACGAGAAACCCGTCGTGCGTCCATTACGGAGGCTGCGACCACCTTCGTCCTCGTTCCATCCATCCAGCACATCGACCACCGGAAGCTATCGATCCGACATCGCGATCTTCCTAAACTTCGGCGAAAACTCACGAGTATCCGCTCGAGCACGCTTCGCGGAAGCCGCTCGCCACGCTACCGGAAACCGTCGGCCCGACCTTCCAACGCGGCGATGCGCGGCGGGAAGAATTTGAAAATTTCGTTTGGCACCTCTTTCGTAGCGGCGAGCGAGATTTCTCGCAATCGTGGTCTTCGCGTGGCAGTCAGAGCTGCGTCAACTGTTAACCCTTCGTGCACTCGTGTCTTTCGTTTATCCGATTCCCTTTTCAGCCCGGAAAATTGGGCGACGCGTGCTGGCTAGACGGATAAAACCACGAAGCTAGCAGAAAGTAATACGCGTCTTAAACGAAGGCGTGTCCCAACTCGGTATCTGCTACTTTAACCCTTGGTCGGCGATCTTCAAATTTAGCTGGCAATCGATTTTTTCTCTCCAATTCGATCACCACGCTGATAAGTGCGAACTAAATGCGTCGTTTACTACCTTGAAACATCGATGAAGGGTTGCCCGCGACTTTTGTCCGATCATTTGGCATTCCGCGATATCCCGATGACAGCCCGCCGCGAAGAAAGCAATAATCGCTACTATTTAATTTGGCGAAACGATTCAAAGTACGCCGATAATACCTGCACTGATAAAAGACGGTAATGCGGTCTCCGAATGCGCGACCGTGATAAAAAATGCTCGCATCCGGTTTCGATTAGCCGTTATATAGATTCCACGTTTCTCTTACACCTCGATAACGCTTTGTTGATCTCCTACTTTTATTGACAATTCTAAATATAACCGCTGAGAGAATTCCGCGTCTCGCGCACGCAGAATTCCCTTTCAACTTCTTTTCGACAACGGGGAACGGTTTCCTGTCCCCCCTAAGCAGGTTTAAGAAATATTTGCGCGTTTGAAAGAGATCGATAGTTGATTCTGATACTTTAATTCGACGCGATGTAACTTGAAACGTACAAAAATGTACGTCGCATCGCCATACTCGCGACGGAATAGGTCTTCCGCCTTAAATAATTTATTCGTTCATTCCCTTACAAAGAAATCAGAGTCCATACGACGCACGAAGGTCGTCGTCGAAGGGTTAACTCATTCACTACCACGAGCGCATGTATTAGTCCAGCGAAAGCTATGGGCGTAGACCGTGGACGCATATATGCATACGTCTAAGGTATCGTACGCGAAAACTTCAAACAACTGAACTAAAGAAACGCCAAACGAGAAGATTGTATCGCACCAGCGAGGATCGTCGGTATTTACGACGAACACGAATAAGAAATTAAATAGGAACTTAGCTGGCGCGTTGCATCCTACAATTAACCCCTTTTGCCTTATGCTTATTTAATTACCTACGTATGCTAGCATTAGCCCGATTACCGTGATTTTATATTCGCGTCGCGTACGGAATCATTCGAATATCGAAGGCAATAAATGTTTAATAACTTGCAGAGTCTTATACTCCGAAGCCAAATTTAGGCTTCGAGTTCAATTTCATCCCCAATACCATTTGTTTCTATTCGAGCCGTGCCATCATTCACAGTACGAGTGTGGATTCGTTATCGTAAGCCAAGGGATTAATCGAATGCAGTATACGATACGCAAAAAAGTATTCCACCCGCAGCGAACGGTTTCAATCTTAAGTGTTGCGCAGCCGAATGATTAAAGCGCGCTGATTTTATCGTTCTTCGATATCGCTTCAACGAACCGCGGATTGCATCTCAACGTTGATTCACCTTACACGTCTAATATCACCGCGACTAGGTTGAATTTTTTTCTTTTAAACAATCCTAGGCAGAGCCGATCGACGATCCTCGGAAGATTGCTAAGCGTTCGCGATTGCCGAGAGCTAGAGGACACGATAGTTTCTCGCGGATCGTGATAATCCATGGGGCAAGCATCGCGTTGCGTGAACGGTCGGAATTACAATGCGCACGATATGTGTGACCAGTCCGCGTTCCCACACTTATCCTTTTTAACTGCGGGGAAAACAGGTGGCCCGGCATTCGACCCGTAACCGTAACGGGCTATCGTTCGCGACACGGTTAATGGGTCCACCAGCGTTAACGAACTTCCCCGCCGCGTCGCGTCGGCCAAACGATATACTCCGCGCGTCTCGTCGATCCAACGGTGTGCTGCTTTCTAGATTAATCAATTCCAGATGCATGCTTGGCTAATTAGCAGCGCGATTGAGTCGCACCCTTGCTAGGGAACGGAGGATTCGTGGAAAACGCTAGGGTATTAGCGGATCGCGTGGACTTTTACGCGTTTATGGAAAACGTAAGCAAGACGAAGGGGCGCAAGGTGCAAGGGACGCAGAATATTAAAAGTAAAGTACGCCGAGAGAGCAAAGCGAAAAGCTGTTTAGGATACGCTTCTCTAATATTCTTAATAGAAATAGAAATTGGTGCAAAGATCCACGGTCTAAATCGACCTATAGTAAAACCTCGCGAAGCTAATGGAACAACGGGGGTATGGCAAGAAAGCTCTGCTCATCTTTTACACTGCTACAACAAATCGCGTATCAAGGGGGGGTTTCGACTGCTTAAACGTTGGAATGTAAATCGTGCGGGCTTTCTAAAAGAAATAGGTAATAACGCGTGGCGAACGAAGATCACGATTTTCGGTGGAGAAATTCCGCGGTGGAATGCGAGCGTTTAAAACCGGACCGCGTCGCAATTGCGTATCGTTCGATACTATTTCACTAAACGTTCGAACGTGAAGGTGCCACTGCGCGAAGAGCGCGCAGCATGAAACTACGCGAGCAGTTTGCAGGCACTATAAAGGGCGAAAGACACGCGGGTAACGACACGCGGAATTATCATAAGTCCGCGTGGCGGCGGGTTCTCATAGGTTTATAAGTCGGACCCCGAGGACGACGTTAATGGGGCCCAAGGGACGGACCCTTGCGCACACCACCTTCACCTGCACGGGCCGTGCGTAGTAGCTGCACCTCGCACCCCATTTCATGGACGGTGAGCGTGGGAGTGCAGCTTCGAGTCGGCCCTCACGCCGTGCCACGCACACCAAACCGCTGCTGCTGCCATCGCACACGAACGCGAAAAAAAAACAGTGAAACGTACACGCGTAAAACGGTGAACCCCTTCCCTGTCTGCTCTCTCTTCCACGAGGTATAATGTTTTCATGTGTACATATGCTACCTCCTAAATGCACCCTCTTCTGCTCGCGTTCCTTCTTCTTCTTCTCCTTCTTCTTCTTCTTCTTCTTCGTTCCGCGACTCCAAAAGGGGGCCGAGCAACGAAACTATTCCGAAATTCCTGAGCATTCAGGCCGCGCGTTTGTTCGCACGGATGAACAATTGGAGCCGCGGGGCAACCAACAGGATTCCCTTTTCTCCTCCGCCGCCCTCTCTTCGTTCCTCCTTCTTCGTACGCGTCTTCGTCCGCTGCTTCTTTTCTTCTCCTCTTCTTTTTTTTCCTTTTTGGTCAATTTCGCCTGCCCTACTCCTGCTATGTACTTTTTAATAGCCGTGGAATTTGGCCAGCGTGGGGTGTTTCAATTTGCAAAGGCCTTCCTTTTAATCCAGTGGAACATTCCTGGGCTACTTTGTATCGCGAGTGATTCGCGCAATGGAATTTCACGCGAGCGAGGAGCTTTTAATCGGATTTTGCCATCTATCGCAAATCAACGCGGGCTATCTCGTCAACGTTTCGAGCTGCTCGTTAATCCGCGTGTCTTTTCACCTTCTGCGACCATTTCGACGTCGTTGCTGCACTCTAAAGCGCCTTCAGGGACTGCTCGAAAGGTTCTCGAACGGAAACAGAGATCTAACTCTGCTTTAAGATTTGATCCAGAAAAGAAGATAAGAAGAGAGTGTCCAAGAACATAAAAAGTAGGACTCGAAAGAGGGCAGCCGAACTTTCTAAGGTACGAACAGAAATGGAGAACCTCTGCTCTCGATACAGAAATCAAAGACATCTGTTTCAGAATTAATCCCAAGGATCGAGGAAGATCGAAGAGAGACAAAATTCCTACAACTTCAACAGGAATCGAAGGCTCGCGTTGCACGATTATCCAAAGCGAAGGAAGCACAGGACTTTGAAGGAGAACGAAAAGGGAAAGGGTAAGGGAAATTCGTGAAATTTCAAGAGAAATCAAAGGCTGGCGCTGAAGGAGTCGGAGCACGAGGAGAAAGCGTAGGGCATGGAAGAGGAAGAATGTTCGGAGGGAGGAAAAGTAGGCAGCAGCCAGGCGCGTATCAGCTGTGGAACAGGTGCCAAGGGCTGGCAAGCAAGCAACGAGTAACGGCGAAGCAACGAAAGGCCAGCCAGCAACGAGGCACGCGCCAAATCGAATGAAACGCCAGTCGGCCTGCACAGCTGCTGCGCGAACAAGAAGAAGAAGACGAAGACCGGCGCGGCAAGGCGAGGCGGCCCTCTTCAAAATTAAAACCTGCGAACGCTTTCAACGTCCCAACTTATGTATCTCCCTCTTTCTCCCTCTGTCGCCTCTCTTTCTCCCTTTCCTCTTCTCTTGCCCCGTATCGGAATCTTTTGCATATGCCGATTAGCTTTATACGTATACAAATTTCAATTACACCGCGTTCCACGTTCCTTTTTCTCTCTTCGCGGATTATCGCGATCTTTCGGCACTTTTATTCGATTCGAATTGGAATCTCGTCCACTGTTCTTGTCTTGCATCGGTTCTTTGTCTTTTTACGTACGCAAATTAGGTCTACTACATTTGTAGAAATCTCGATTTTGCCATCCTTTCGTTGCTTTTTTCTTCTCTCTCTATCTCTTCGCGAGTATCGCAATCTTTCGCAACTCTGTGTTTCATCGAAATCGAAAGCGTTGTTTGGTAGACTTCTGCGAGAGTCCATTGTCCCTCTCTTTCTCCCCTGCTTCGTATTCGAATCTTTTGCATACGCAAATTAGGTTTATAATTATAAACATTTGAATTTCGCTCGGTGGATTGGAGCAAGTGGATCGATTCGACGTTTCTCCGCGATCCTACGACGCTTCTTCTCTCTTCTTTGTTTTTCCCTCTTTTCGCGAGCGTTATTAAAAATCTTTCGCAACCGCATTTCGTTCAATTGAAATCTTGTTTGGTAGACTTTTGCAAGTCCATTGTTTTCCACCTCTTCCTCCTCCTCCTCCTCTCTTGCCGCGTATCGGAATTTTTTTCCATATGCAAATCAAGTCTATAATTACATGCATTTCAATTTTGCCTCGTAGACTGCAGCAAGTCGATCGCTTCGACGTTTCGCTGCCGTCCTTTCGTTTCTTCTTTCCTCCTCTCTCTTCGCAGGCATCGCGATCTTTCGCATCTTTCCTTAAAACGCATCGATTTCTTCCCGGTCCCGTATGGGAATCTTTCCGGTATGGGAGAATTCGCGTTGCTTTTGGTGGGAAATAATCGATTCTCTTCCCCGGTCGAACAGCTAACAATTGCTCTGTACATCTATACCTACATGACGGCAAAGCAAAACGACGCGAGTCGCGTTTCACACAAAAGAATTCGCATCTACGCATTGATGTAGCTTTGCAGCGTGGAATTTACGCGTCGACTAGACGGAAAGAGTGGAAAAATAAAAGTTACCGTTTTATCGTCGAGTAAGTTTATTTTCCTCGCTGCGTTCTTTTCCACGGTAAACGATTACTTTTATTCGTTTTCCCTTTCTCCGTTTATATCGTGCTATATTAGTTTAATCTTCCCGTGTGTTTCTCTATTTCTGGGGCAGCTCAAAAATGTTACCGTTCTTAATTAGGTCAACGTTCTCACATTTGGTCAGAAACTTTTTGCAAGCGGTAGTATTTTGGAGAACGAGCGAGTTTCCGAGAGCCGGGAAAAATTCGTGCCAAGGAAATAGTGAAATGACTGGGTTCGGAGCTTTATCGTGGATTCGACGTCAATTCGGAGAACTTTGGTCTTTTCTCGCCATCGGCGTTCCATTTTTCTTTTTCCTATCTACGTCTCCTTTTCCTCGTTACAACGAATCTCCTCTTACAATGGGATCGCACGGGAAGCTTAGTTTGTCCACTTTATTCCAACAGTTTATTAATTTTCCCGTATTCGAAGGTTAATTAAAGTCAGATGAGAGATAGTGATTCAGCCGATCTTGATTTTTATCGGCGCTCGCGATAGTAGCCCGACTTGTCCCTAAATCGGGGAAGAGCAAATATCTACACAGGAAACGAGATAACGACGTTTATCTAAATCACGACGGGGGATCAGTGCTCGAGTCCGTCAAGGAATTGCTGTCCGCATCGTAAACAGGTGCACGGGGTACTTCGATCTCCACCGATAATCCAATTGTCTTCGTTCACCTTTTCGATTCTTCTACACCCATCGTTCTCGGCTACGACCGAATCTATGCTCGCGATTGTCAACGACAAAGACGCGGTAGATGAGGAAGAAGTAGCAACAGCAGCGTAGCAGGGCTTGACGAAGAAACGATGACGAAGAGGAAGGCGGGAGGACGGCGAGAAACGTGCACGAAACAACTCGGCGGCAATTGTGCGCGATAGAGAGGCTTGCAAGAAAGGAAAAGAGAAAAACAGAAAAAGTCGTCCTCGACGGCAACGAAATCGCGCATTGTTCGGTAGACCGGTGACCTGCGAACTCTCCCACACTCCACGCGGCCTGCCTCCTCTTCCACGAGCCCGTTTGCGCGTGTTTTTTCAAGCAAAACGAAGCGACGCGACGCGACGCGGCGCGGCGCGGCGCGGCGCGGCGCGGATGCGACCCATGCCTACGCTACGTGCCACTCGCTTGAAACGCGTGGAAAATTTATGTACATGTATACGTATACGCGTCACCCGGCAACGCGAAAACTTCCAAACGATACAGTTTTCTTTCCAACGCGCCAGCTAAGCGCCAGTCTCGTTACCAATCTACAAAGATAATTCGGAACAATGTGGTCATCCCTGCGCACCATTATTCGCCATGCATATTTATCGTTTTGCCAAGCTTCCGCTCGCGATTTCTCGAACGCGTTCCTAGCAGCCATTTAGTATCGTTTGCTTTTAATAAATATTCCGATGCATACGGATATCTCTGTTTAACCCTTTCAACGCGATGGAGGGTGTGACATTAGTCGCCCGCTAAAGTCCTTTAATCCTTTCGCTGCGAATATAAGCTGCCAAAAATTCGGCACGAGTTTGCTAAGAATAAACGTATTTGTTTCTTTGTAACGAAACATTGTTTCGATTATAATTTACACTTGCTCTAGCGTAACTGCGTATGCGAAATATGCGAATATTTATACTCGTACTGTTTTTGCAATAATAGAACCCATCCCCCCCATCTTTGCACCCAAAAAGTTTTTAATGTTAGAGTGCCGCGGCGAACAGGCCTTAACCCTTTGCGGACGAGCGTCGACAAATAGTCACCTAATCATTTTTCGAACCCATGTCGACTTTTAAAGCACAGAACTCAATGCAATGAATACTTAACGTAATAATAAACATTTGAAATCGTTGGAAATTAAATGGTTTCGAACTCAAAGGCGTGAAAACTCAAAGTCGTGGAATTCAAAACTAATGTACTCTCACAAGTGTCATTACTTCTCGTCCGCAAAGGGTTAATACGCGACGCGATTTCGAGTTGCAATCTTTGATAAACATTTCCTCCTACAGCATTAACACCAGGTTTACGGAACTCGTCGCGTTGACGCCGTTCAGATTTCATACCTAAACGTATAGAGACCATAAATATTATTTTCCAGTACTTAATGTTAACTTTGATTAATACAATGGTATAAATATGTATTCTACGCAATTCTCTTCGTCCTCACGCTTCTACGTTCGAATATTTATATGCGGTGTACGTATTTCTTCCGAAAGCCTGTCAAATTAAGCACGTAATGTCTGTAAACCTAGCGTTAAAAAGGTTGATCCAACAAATGAATGACCTACCGATTCGTTGACAATTTAGTAGACGTCTAATTTAGCATAGAATATCTTAAGGAACGGATTACGGTATTCAGATCTTCGTCTGAACATCTACTAAGCTATCTAAATATTTCGACTCGTGTCCGAGTACTTTCACGTAAGTAAGTATCTACCAACGGCAAATCGAAATATCCAATAATCTAATAACCTTCCAGTAATTTATCAAAAGTTTGCCGACGATCTACTAAGCTACCTGAATATTCTAGCCGATGTCTACATAGTTTTATTTAGCAATAAAATCGATAGCAAGTCTGCCAAGTATCCCATAATCTAATAATATTGTCAAAATAATTTCCTATCAAGTATTGTAGCCGATACCAAAAGATCCTAACCAAATATCTACGAACAATCTAAGAAACATAAATCTACTGACCTACTCAAATATCCTAGCTCATATCTATACAATTGTCCACCTTTGGCAAATCTACCAAATACCCACTGGTGCCCTCGATTAATCGCCTACGCTTTTGTAGCCAATATTCCTGTTGGTTTTTTAAATTAAGAAGAGGAAGTTTATCCGCTATTAAGAAAAATCATCGACTGCATATTTTTAAATTCTCGAGACACGAGTGAAGAGGGTGCAGCCGTGTCCCTTCTTCGTTTGTTTAGACGAAAGAGAGTAAGACCGATAGCGTCTGTGGCAACGTGACAAACTCTCTGTCGCTGACCTATTCTGTTTCTTAACCTTTCGCTTCGTAAGACGCAGCCTTCCCAGTGCTTCAAATTACATTTACAGTACTCGACATTGTTTTGTTTTTATTTCACTACGCATAACCTATAATTCCCCCCCCAAAAGATCGCCCAATTATCCAGCGATGATCTATTAAAGTTGAACCTAAATCCACGGTGCTCTACCGAGCAGTTCAAATATCCTACCAAATAGCTGAAGAGATTCGTCTAATTATCGAGCGCCGACGAAAGCTAATTAAAAGTTAAGGTGATTCGTGCAGGATGCTAATAAAGCGAAGGCCGAAATCATGGTCCATCGGACGGAGTGGAGTTAGCTGGCCGAAAACGATCGGCAGCTCGTTTCCATGGAGGCGATATACCGCAATAATTACACGGTTGTACGAGCGAATTCACGCCTGTGTGCTCTTGTTCAGGGAAATCTCGTGTTCCCGTGATTCCCTGTTGGCGAGGTGTATCGCATTCGCGATCGAGCAGCTCCTTTAAAGCCGATCGCGAGGCTGCGAAGCGTGCAATTCCGACCTTGCACGGTACAAACACACCACCAGGTTTATTGGCAATTTAGCATCGGGCCACACCTAGGCGACGTGCATCGCGAACAAAAGAAGCCACCGCGTTAAAAATAACGATATAGTTACGGATCATTATGCGGTTCGGGCACACCGATTATTATCCAACGCTGCTGTTGCTGCTGCTGCTACTCGCTGCTGCTCTTTGAGCGTCCAATATATCTTTGCACGCAACATTCTAGTCGATATACCGCTTTCGCGTAGATTCGTATGGAAACTCGCGAGCTTCCCCCTTTCCAAAAACGACTCGAGAGGTTTGACCAAAAAGTTCGCGCAGCGAACAAGCAAACTAAGTTTGCTTCTTAGTTACAGAAAGCATCGGCTTTAAAAGAAAGTTCGTAGCATTTTCTAACTAACCGGAACTCAATGATAAAATTCGTATAGGTGTACGGTGTACGCCTACCACGTATACGTTGTATACTACTGTATATGTATGGATTCTACTATGTATACTACTAAAACGCGAAGAAGAAAGAAGTTCGGAGGTTCGAGAAATTCTCGAGCGACGCGAGAGTCGGAATCGCGGTGCGTGGCTGGCGAACGCGATCGGATCGCTACGTTTTCGTCTCGTCACACCCGTAATGCACTCTAATGCAATCGTGGATGATTGGCCTTGGTCAAACGAGCACGTAACCGCGCACACGGCGGCGGCGGCACGAGCGGCTCAACGAAACGCGTCAGCCTTGCACAGCAAACGAAAACTTTGATCTCTCGGATGAGGCGGACAGGCAGCCGACGACACCGAGGATCGGCGCGCTCGATGAATCTTTCATCGAGGAACATCTTTGCAGATGCAGCGCGCACAGAGTCGACCGCGTTGGCCACTTTGCGCGCAGAAGAATGAATGAAGAGCAACTTCGCGAGAGGCTTACTCGTCGACGGCTAGGCAATCGCGCCTTTCCGATGGTCCGAGGAATTTTAAACGCCAGCGTCCCCGAAGGAATGCTGCAGGAACCTGGCGGAATCTGATACCGAATTCAACGTATGCCCGATTCATCGTCGGACGGGAACAACTATATATAGACACGCCGATATCTGTCGCCAGATAAGGCCAAGGCTCCGAAGAAATTCTAATTTCTAAAGTACCCTACGCGCGGTATCTGGATGCAGCATGCGAACCCGACAACCGAAAACTCTTCTCGAGCAATTATTGTTCTTCGAAACGGTGCGTCGCTTTCGTCGAGTCGCTTCGAAACCCTTCGTTCACGTTAATCGCTGTATTAACGCGCGCGCTCGGCTTGAAAATACGACAGCTAAGAGACGCGTCCCCGTATGCAACGCCACTGCTCTATTAATACTATCATCGGCGATATTCGAACGCGACAACTGCGCCAGCCAACGCAACCCCTAACCAACGACCCCAAAATAGTCTCCCTAACTCGATTATCCCTTGCTGGGATAGCAAGGTAGCCGAGATCTTGAGTCGTCTTGTGCTTCTTTAAAATATTATCACCAGGATGAAACAATTGCCGGACTCACCCTAAACGAGTATCCCCGAATACTCGCATGAAGTGGAACTCATCCTGTGGATTTTCCCCGAATAAGTTTCAGCACCCAAGAATCATCCCCCAAATTTTCGTTGCAATTTACGTATTCCTCGCGAGAAATGCACCTCGTCCACTGTACACGTAGTCGAATTAACCATCGGGCGAACTACCGTACAATCCTAACACAGTTCCGGACGAATGACGATGCATTCCGAATAACAAAGACGCGACAGCCGATGAAGCACCCAGAGAGTAAGTTCAAAATATTCCCCCGAGCCTCGATCGTTCACGACTGAAACACCTGCCAGGACTAGCCGCGAACAAATATCCTCGAATACTTCCTTAAAGCTTTTTAATACCTCATCGACGCCCGAGTGCAAAGATCACGGGTACCTTACGTTCCTAGGGTTCATGCCCTAAATTCTGCTTCCGATTCAACCATCCCTCCGATGAGACGTCCAATCAACCACCCTAAATATGCAAACTAACCATCGCGAAAGCTGCTACGCGCAATCCTAACAGAAGTAGCACTCGAGAAGTACCTTCGAAGTCTTTCCTCGAGTCTCGATCATCCTCGAACGAAGCCACTGGTAATTCAACTCTAAACAAGCATCCTCGAATACAGTCTTGAAGCAACCTGACTCATTCCGCGCACTTTTAACGCCATATCGACGCCCAAATGCGACTACCGCAGCTCCGAAAGGTTCATCCCCTAAATTCTTCCTCCAATCGAATCGTCCCTCGGCGAAAATATCATCGCCCACCCTACGCTATCGTCTCGATTAGCCCCACCGTAAGAAGCGGATCCGCGGAATCGTATAAGCGATTCGCGCGGAGACGAGGCGGGACGGATTCGGCAAGGAGCAACGAGAAGAGACAGAAGAGAATCGTCTGGAGTACCTGGCGTGTGGGTGGTGGCGTCCAAGGAGACGGGTGGCATGCCGGAGTTGCGCGCGATCGCGTGCTGATGCGGATGCTGGTGGTGCGGATGGGTGAGAGGCTCCGCCTCCTGGTACGAGGGGTAATCGGCGTAGAACGGTTCGTGGCCTGTCATCAGCGTGTCCAGCATGTGGAGCACCATCTCCGAAGATGCAGCGGCGCCGCTACTCGTACTCGTACTCGTACTCGTACTCGTACTCGTCTGACCGAGTGGTTCCGCGTGGTTCCCGTACGTGCCGACGATTATGGCCGGCGCCTGCCCCGAAGGCCGCGACGTCTCGACGCCCGCGACGCCCGCCGTGACGTTCTTCTGATGATTGCTCTTCTTCTTCTTCTTCGTCTTCTGCTCGATGCTGCTGCTGCTGCTCCACCGCCGTACGCGCGCACTTAATCGCGCCGAATCGCGCGCGCATTCGTGCGAACCTCTTCGCGGGGAAATAGACCAGCCGATAGACGAGATTAGGCGCGAGCTCGGCGTACCTTCGACTTCCACCTACCGTTTATGCATGCTCGCGTACGATTCGGTCGCGCAGCATTCGCATAGCTTTCGATGCGACTCGGTCTTTTTCGGGATACGTGCGCCTCTCGATAGGCGAACGCGACTTCCACTCGGCTATCCTTCGAGGATCGTCAATGGTTGTTCGTGAAGCGGTATCGTAAGCTTCGAGAGACACTTTGCGAGAGAAGGAATAGAAGGGGAGCACCGGGTTAGGTTCGGGGGTTTAGGTTCTCAATGGTATTTCAACACCGTTCACTGAGAGACACAGTATCACAGAGAGCTCTCCGATCATTCCCGACGATAAACGCACTGTGTTTAGTAGTGCGCATTAAACAACGCGCAGAGTTTCTCTCGCACCTTTTATCGGGATCCCGTATCAGCTGGTAAACCGAGCGACGCCTGTGCACACAGAACGATTCACAGATACTCCAGACGGGATATCCTGCTTGCGGCGACCGCCGCAACGAATATCGCCGCCGCGCGCAACAGGTGTTTTCCAAGGGGTGGAGACGCAGCCACGGCCACCCCCGAGGGACAAACCCTCTGCTCTTCTTCCTCCGATTCTACACCGTCAAATTTGTCCCTCGAGTAACCACGTTCGTTCGTTCGTTCGTTCGTTCGTTTGCTCGCTCGTTCGGTCGGCGCGTAACTCCGAAAGTCTCTTTGCACACCGTGGGGACACGCGAGAACGAGACCCAGTTGCGCGCCA
The DNA here is from genome assembly GCA_028830335.1 of Eucera pruinosa. NCBI lineage: Eukaryota > Metazoa > Arthropoda > Insecta > Hymenoptera > Apidae > Eucera > Eucera pruinosa. Next base: position 14,723,222 of record JAMYCR010000015.1, read on the forward strand.
CAACCTCCGACCAACTTGCTTCCACTCGAACACGGCTAAACTCTATTTACACCCGACGAATTGCTGGCCGACGAAGAATGGAAAAAAGTACGCGTAAAGGGAAACAGCGAGTGGAAAAGAGAGGCGCGAAATCGCGCGTAGAAGAGAGCTTCCTCTCGCGTGCACTCTCCACTTGACGTGAGCGCGCGTGTCACTGTGACGAAGCGCCGCGCCGTTTCCGCTCTCCGGTCCTCTGCTTCGCCCTCCCTTCCGTCTTTCCCCATTCCATTCCTACCATCCCCACCTTCGCCGCGCAAAAGTTTCCCCTTCGCACCCCTCCAGCGGTCGGTATTCGACCAGCTGGCGACTCGGTTTCGTTCGCCGCCACATTGCCGATTCTTGTTGGAGATGGAGATCGAGCTGGTAGAGGAAACAGTGGCTTGGTGGGGAAAACCGTCTGGCTGGTGGGGTTAGAAAATACTTCGGCGGGGATAACGCCGAGCTGGAGGGGAGAGAAGCGAAGGGGAGGGGTTCACAAACGCCCCCTCGATGCTTCAACCACCTGCTGCCACCGAGGCGATATTTTCTGCGCGATCGGGGCCACGGATTCCCGCGGCAACTTAACCATTTTTATCGCCTATCCACCCTCCTCCGGATCCTGCACGGTTACAGCGAACCTATTTGCCTAACGAGTACTTACGTTTCCAAGGGATCTCTCGCGTTCGCGTCTTTCGCGAATCGTTCCCGTTCCACGCTTCACTTTTTTCCCCGGAATCGTAACTATTTGCGAGAGATTCGCTAGACGAGCTTTCGTAAACCTAATCGGGTTGCTTCGTACCGTAACAAGCGTTGGCACGCGTGGCTGAGACGCTATCAATCATTCAGCTACTGTAGCTCGGTGAAAATGGGGTCACTTGAAAGATCGAACCCTCCGAGTACTCGTTCACGCCCCTAACTCGAATTCTCTCCAATATCCTTTGCACTTGGAAGCACCTAAGAACGCGAACATGGTTTCGACACTGCCGTGAATTCGAAGATTAAAGTTTCCTCTTTAAAAGCGCTCGTTTGAACGAGGCCGAGAATAATCGTATCGCTACCTCGCGCAGTGGTAAAAATAAGCAGGAGACTTGCGTTGCTTTGCAATACTTGGCTTCGCGATTAACGTGGGAAAGGGTTAAACAGTGACGCGTGGTTGGTTATACATTTGGACAACGTCGCAGCTAACCACGAAATCGGCAGCTCCGCTGGGGTTTCGATCTATCGCGTTCCAACGAATCTCTCGTTTCTTAGCCGGGGCTTAACCGCGCCTCCCAATTACGACGCCGCGTGGCTAATTGAATTTTAATTCCACGTTTACTTCTTCCTCCTGCGCGATTCTCCTGGGAAAACCGAATTTCAGTGTTACTCGCCTGTCTATAAATATACCCTGAGAAATTGAACGTTCCAGGTGTGTCGAATGCACGGATAAATATCCACGCTTTCGTACACAATTTTGCCAGCAATTCTAATCTCGACGATTACAGCAGCGAAGCGAAACTTAGAGAACACGTTTTGTTGACAGGTGGCGAATGTAATTAACTCATTCGCATACTTATGACTCCGTAGCATCCTCAAGAAAATCTAGCAAATTTCCTTTCCTTTTGCTGTTTACATATGGTATTATATCATCTACGATAAAGCAGCGAAACTTTGATCCAAATGCAAACGAGACCCTACTCTATGGTTCTATTTTCTAATCTAATTCGCTATTCTATACTAAAAGTTTCCGGCCGAAGTACAACCTTGTTCCTAGACCGCGGATCTTTATGCAAATTGTCCGTCGTTGCAAACGCATGTAAAGGTGGGGAATCGAAATATGGGTTGACTTCGTCTTCGAAATGTTACAAAGTGCGCTGTATTTTCGATATTTTCTATGCTTCTGCGTACCGTACGCCCTGTTCCCATTTTCGCCCTTCTACATTTCCTATAATCGCACAAAGGTCCGCTGTCTATTCGTTGCGCTAAGCGGACGAAGAATACTCGAGAATAAAGTTCTCGTTGCAGGAATAAATTAACCTATTGGGAACAAAAATTGAACCTTTTGCGAAACCCAATGCGTTTGCTTACGAAAACATTTTTCATACCAAACATAAGATGCAACGTCGAACGCGAAAGGGTTAACCCAGAATTGTAATTTGACCGGAAGAGTGCTTATCCATCGTTGCCTCGCATTACTATTTACTCTGCGATGATTTAGAAAGTTTCCCCCGCTCTTAACCCCTTGCCCTACGGTAACGAGTCGCATTCGGTCCACGAATTGTGGCACAGATTCAACAGAAACGTCCATCAATGAAGGCGCAATGTAATTTCAACTCTAACCTTAACTTTGTATTACAAGATTGGAGGCTATTAACACTGGAGCTACCGACGATTAAACTACACTTATTCGTGGCAAAGAAATAGACACGCGAGATGATATTTGCGAAGCGCACGCGAGTCGAGTACGAAGAATCTCCGTTAATATTTCGCATAGAGAGTCACGGAATATTTCAGAAAATGCACCACCGGTTGCAAGTATACGTAATTTTCACGGCAAATTTCTACCCAGCCATATTTCGACTGGTTCGGTAGTTCCAGCGTTACCTAAAGATTACCTACGATATTCGAACGACTCGTTCTCGCAACGAGCTATAAAAATGGTCGCAAACTACTCTAACGCTAGCTCGCGTAAGGAACGAAATAATCGCAGCGCAAGGTGTTAATCCCTTTCTTCGAGCCATCCGAAGGGGAAATCGATGAAAATCGGAGCGCGCGCGTGTTAGATGAAAGAAAGGAAGGAAGGAAGAACAAAAAAAGGGAAATAAAAGAATGGAAGAAGAGATGGAAGGAATGAGCATGGCGCGAGCGTATGCTTATAATACGAGGTCGCAACTCGAAGGGCCTAGCCTATTTTTGAGAGGGGGCTGGCTGGGGAGGCGCAGAGAGACCGGATGCCAAGAGAGGCGAGGCAAACGGGGGTTTCTCTGTTCGGCGGGCTCGCACGTGATGCAGAGGGGACCGGAAGTGCTCACTCCCCTACGCCTCGTGCCTCTCGCTTCTCGTATAGTCCGCCGGCAATAGTAATGGGACTTACGAGCATCGCACAATAAGGACACGAGAGTTCGATGCGCCTTCTGCCTTCGTTTCTCCGCACGCTTTTACCGTTCTCGTTGTTGTTGCTCCTCTTGTGTCGCTTTTGCCTTCGTTTCTTACCCCGGCGTCGCGCCTCCCACTTCATTCCGTCCTCTGCTCTCCTTTCCCTTTTCTTTTTCTTCTCTTTTCTTTTTCACTCGCCGCCCTTTGCCAGAGCGGCTCGCGCCAACCAGTCCATTCTTCTAGCGTTTTAGAGTTACGCGGAGGAGGAGGAGGAGGAGGAGGAGGAGGAGGAGGAGGAGGAGGAGTCTTTCTTCTCGAGGTCATCGCGATTCGACGCGCGGACTTTTTGAGAGCATGTATATATGTCGCGAATCGTCGGGGAAATCGTAAGTGGTACACGGTCGAGCGTTGGGAATTTTGAAAGATCTACAATTTGGCGGACTAAGGTTTTCGAGGCTAGAAGAGGAAACGGGAAGATCGCGTAACCGCGTTCGCTCGAAAAGAACCAGTAGCTATGGAAACGAAACGATCCAAGTATGCACGCGTTAATCCCCTGCCCGCAAACGCCAGGCAAATCAACCCTACTCTGCGTAATTTGCGCCGCTCCGTATCCAAATGCCATATGAAAGCCCACGGCTAACGCAGCCGAGAATCTGGCAAACGCGGAAACCCGGAACCCGATAAAAGCCCAGAAATCTTCGAATTTCTAGGCTTCGAAGTATCGCGAGAAAATTCGACGATGGTATATAAAATATAACACACGTTCACGATGTTCGTAACGCGATGTGGCCTCGAAAGCGGTCGTACAACGTCTTCAAATCGCCCCTTTCCGCCGCCCTGCATCTGTTCCATTCGGAATGCTCTCGAAGTGAGCAACAATACCGGGTCTACGCACACTTACGCTGCATTTAGGGGTGCATTAAGGGAGGAGCACTCGAGGACATTATAAAACTATCTCGCTGGCCGGTATATATATATTGGGGTAGGACTCCTCCCCTCTCGGCGTGCTCGGCTTCCGGTTGTAACGTGAGCCTCCGCAGCCTCTATCCTTCTCTTCTTCTATCCGTCTCCAAGCGCATCTCTCGTTTCTCTCTGTCCCGCGGGCCACCGATCAGCAACGATGGTGGACGAAAACGACGCGACGACGGGGCCAGCGGAGGACTGCCTCGACGAGCGGACACAGTCGTCCAACGTAGGTACTTACACGCACAGGAAGAAGGGACGAAAAAAATGTATATATATATATACGTATATACACGCGCGCGCACACAGACGTGCGTGTCGTGGTCGTGTCGTGAGTTCTGAATGAGCCAGAGGCTTTGTAGGTCCCCGAGGCGGTGTACGAACTATGAATGAACGAGTGAATGAATACAACCTGCGCCAACATCAACCCCCTCACCCTCACCCCCCTTCCCCAGCCTTTGCACGCCTTTTCCCTTCGTCGATCGTTTCATCCCTCTACGACCCTTCATCCCTCTTTACGGGGCGTTTGTTCCGCGGCCTTGCACAATTGTCCGCGCCTCTCTCGTCGATGGCATATGCTCCATTTCACCCCCTCGAACGATAAGTATTCCGATACGCGGCTGTCCGGAAGATTCCCGGCAATTTTCATTTGGGGGAGGAATCGAATATGGGGATCGCAAAGCGGCGCGAGTTTCTTTCTGGACGCGATTATATTAACCCTTTGGCTGCGAGAAACACGTTTACGGCATGGGCGAAGGTTGCGGAATCGCTATAGGTTACGAGGTACGCGGTAATTCGCGAGCAGAAGGAATTAGAAGCGCGCTTCTCTGATCAGAAATCTCTATACGGGCGACGGAACTTGCTACCGAGATGTAGAATCGTAAATTTGAATTGGCGAAAGAAATGATTGGAGTGTCGCGTGTAGGTATAATTCTGAAAGTGGTTCCGAACCGTTGAACGACAGGTGTACTAAGCGTTCGGATAAAACGCGTTACAGAACGAGGGCAATTGTATTTGAAGCAGGACGGATATTCGCTTTCGACTTTGTTAAATATAAATGCTCCATTGGACAAAAGAAGCGAATTACTTATTGGTACGCCTACCACTGGTGCGCGACGAAGAGAAAAGAAGAAAAAAAGATGGAGTAGAGTACTATCGGCCGTCCTAAAGCCACGCACGGCTGCGGCCATTTGCCTATTTACAGGGCGCGTGCGGTGGTGCACGTGCGACAATCGAAAATGTCGAAAAGGAAGAAGACGAGGACACACCGAGGCGAAGGCCTCGCGTGGCCGCTAAAAAGCGGTGCTGAGAGAGGCGAGGGCAATCAAAATGCCGCATGGACAGTCTCGCTTAGTTATCACGCGGTGGTTGCTTAACAAATAATCATTGTACTCGTCGGCACGATTGACTAACCTTTCCATAAACGTAGCGAATGGCGTCACGGTGGCCGTGCCTTTTTTGGCCGGGTGTCAGTAAACCGTAGGGAAGACGCGGTTTTGCGCGCGCACGGGATTCGACACCGACGACGCCTAATTTATGCGCGATATAACGCGCGTGTATGCGTGGCCGGGCTGCGTGTCCGTGCACGTGCCATCGGACTGTACGTGACCAACGGAAACCGACCAACGCGCCACTATCCTCCAAATATTTCATCCACGCGTTCGATTAAAGCATAATTCAGTTTCGGGAACGCGTGCTTGCTCCCTCGGCCAGAGCGACGGTTTTTTCACGGGATTGATTTTCGTTCGGTATTCTCGCGACTCGCGACTCGCGACGCGCGCCAGTTGCAGTTTCGAAACGCGGATACCTTGACGTCTTTACCAGTGCACTAGCCGAGTAGCGTACCAGTCTCCCGGCCTGCAACAGACTATACGCTGCCGAGACTGCTACAGCGAACCGTATTAATCGCGCGGGTAAATCGGCGTGCGGTGGTGAGCGAGTATAGAACGCGTGTCGTTGCAAGACGACGACCAACACAGGCGACCGTATAATAGACTCATTATTTCTGCTTGCCGGAGCACTCTTACGTTATGTATCGCGGCTCTTCGAGGTCTCTGGTTCGACTCTCGCTTATCCTCGCTTTCGACCTCCTCCTCTTGGAACCGATGCACATTAACGTTACTCCCGCACGCGCGCCTTCTCCGACTTTTCCAACTCGCGGATCCCCGGCCGTTAACTCGTTCCACTATTCCAAACCATTCATCGGATCTCGCTCATTCACGCGCCTCGATTCATCGAAAAGCCAACTAACTCGCCGCTCTGATTTCCCTAGGCCCCCCCTCGAAAAATCTATCGAATTCTATGCGGATCCGTGGTTTTAAATACGCGATCAGAGGAGGGCGAGGCAAAATAGAAATGAAGTTGATTGATTCTTTAAGCCAGGCATATTTAACGAGGGTCCGCGTACATTTTTGTGAACCAGTTTAACGAAGATAGTCTTACGAAGAAGAGCAGGACTAAAGTACGGCGTAGAGGCGAGATTTTCGGCTTCTTTTCTTCAAACGCGAGCTTCAATTATCGCCTAAAATATATTCAATTATCGCCTAAAATATATTCAATTTATCGCCGCGCTCGTTGTACACGTAGAAATGAATTCGTGTTCGAAGCAGAGATTCGTAGCTTTTCCCTCCGGTCGACGAGAGAAACAGACGAATATTCGATACAACGTTTGGTAGCTTTAGGCTCGAATCTCGCTGTCGAATCGCACGTCTGTCTTCGTACCATTCGATCGGGAAAATACAGAAAAACGTACGGATTCTCCGCATCGAAGCCCAAAGCTACCAAAATATCGTTTGGAACATTCTTTTTCTCTCGTCGACCGGATGGAAAAAGCTACGAATCTCCGTTTCAAACCCGAATTAATTTCTACGCGTGCAACCGCGAGCGCGGCGATAAATTTCGATAGAAGGGAGGAGTGGAAGATGGTGGATTTTTTTTTATTAGAAGCAAGGATGCGGAGAGAGGCAGCGGAGGCCGGCGTCGTCTCCATTGTCGGCGGCGAAGCGTGCAGAGGGCCCGACTTTCCCTCGTTCACCCACGGTCACTGCTGCAATGACGTAAGGCTCCCGGCTAGGTAATTGTTACCTACCAACGCTCGCCTCGTAATGTTCCCTTCCCTTCTATTCTAACCAGCCGCGATCCTCCGCCGTCCACCCGAGGCGAGTACTCTTCGCCAAAACCGCGCGCATGCCGTGCAACACGACGGGTAAAACTTGCATCGAAAGCAGCGAAAGAGATGCGTGCCTCGACGCGTCTTCTTCCTTTGTTCGCCTCAAGTCGCCTCGCGTCGTTTCGGCCACGCGAGGCTTTTCCTCGTCGAGCTCAAGCTACGAGAAACAAAGAGAACGGCGCGCATCTTTTTCACCTCCGCGTGCAATCATTTAATCGACTACGCTTTTCGTCGATACAAATTGTAAACATCGACACGCACGCGTGTTTACGTTAACGGTGAAAACGATGCGAAGAGGAGAGATTTCGCGTAATTCTAGTAGGAGACTCGACGAAGATTCGCGGCAGAAACGTGGATTCGATCGACCTACTCTCTCGGATACTGTCGAATCTATTACAGATTCGATAACCAATACTATATAGATCCTATCGAGTTCTAATATTTCCGATACGCACTCTCTCGGATACTATCGAATCTACTACAAATTCAGTAACCAATACTATTAGATTCGACACTTTCGTCGATGCAATTACAAAGATAGATCGCGCGAATTTTCCTTCGCTGCCGAGGCGATGAGACGCGAAGAAGGAAATAAAGATACGCTGCTATCTATACGCGCACTCTTCTAGCTCCGCGCAAAATTATTAGGATACGAGAAGAAAATTCACGGGAGAGACACGGATGCAATTGGCTACTAGTTCACCATTTTCGACAGAATTACTCGCGGATATAGGTCGAGCGAATTTCCCTTCGTTGCCAAGGCGATGAGAAGCGAAGAAGGGAATAATGCACGCTACACACACACACACGCACACACTTTTTAGCTTCGCTTAGAATTAGTGGGAGACGAGAGAAGAAGACGCGGATCTAATAGGCTACAAGTCGACCATCTTTTTCCGCGCAATTGTAAGACGCGTCTTCGCGTTATTGGGCGAAACGGAAGAAAACACACCGAACACGCATCTTATTCGCAGCGCGGAGTTCTATTGGAAGAATGAAGACTCGCGGGAGAAATGCACGTCCGATTGGCCACGCTTTCTTCGACACAATTGCAAAGATAGGTCTCGCACGTGTGCTTCTGGTTGGTTCAATCGAAGAAAGGAGAGAGAGAGAGAGACACGCTAACCTTACATATTTCTATCTCGGCGTAGACTCCGTTGGGCGATAGAAGTTTCGCGGGAGAAATGCGCCGACGATTGGCTACGGGCTTGCTTTCTTCCACGCAATCGTAAGCAAAGATTGCGGTATTTTCCTTATTGGTCGCCGGCGATCGGAAGCGAGGAAGGGAAGACAGGCGCAAACACGCGTATCTCTAGCTCGGCGGAGACTATTGGAAGATGAAACGCGTGTTGCGCGATCGCGCGGCGCATGGAATCGTGTTTACGTTCCTCTCGAGGCGAGAATCTCGAGTCTCGACTGCTTCCCCTTCCCGCATCGCTCAACGCTTTCGGTCAATCTTGTAAACACTGTGAGGACCTATGTTTACAATCGTGTCGTCGTCGATCGAACTCGCATTTCTTTTACAAGACTTCGCTTCGGCTTCCTATTATTGTCGTTGCGCGTTCGTTTTGGGCTCGAAGGGCAAAGCATACCCTCTCTCCTGTTTTGCGCCTGGTAAAAACATATCCGCGGTTTATCGATGACGCGAAACACGTAAACGCGGTAGCTGAGAATAATTTCCCGGCCAAATTGTAATAATTCTATCGCGATCTAATAAATTATGCACGATTAATTAACCCTTCCACGCGTACGGAAAATTGCTATTAATCGTTTGCTAAAAAGCATACGTTTAGCTTTTTCGTACTCGAGTATTAAATCGATTATTTTCTGTACCTATACTGCGATGCAATTGTTGGTACTTACACAGCATCCAAATATTTTCGCTCACCCTGCTTGCGCGTCGATTAAAAGTTAGCCTAATCTATCCACTGGGAATACTTGCACGTTTTAAGCGTCGTAGCAGAGGAGTTCAAATTCTTTCGAATACGTTTGCGCAACGGATACTAATTCGGAAATATTCTCTCTTGGGTTACCACAATTAATAATAAAATTACAATTTGGCCGTCAACTATTGGCAGCCGTCGCATTTAAATCTATCCCATTTTCGTATATAAACCGTGCTCCTCGTCTACGATTTAAAATACAAAAGAAAAAGGGGTGCAGAAATCAATAGAAGATGAAACTGTTAAAGTTTGGGGTGCGAAAAGTTAACTCTTGAACCATCGACTACTAAAGCCTCCTACGGATATTCGCCGCAAGAAATACTCGATACAAAAGTTTGCAATAATATGCGTACATATGTAACGCGAGGAAAACGAATCATTGTTCGCGCTACTCATAGAGAATCTTTGAGAAATCTTCAAGAACGCGCGCGTCGACGAGAAATGAATAGACGGGTATGATTCCGACGACGACGACGTTGATAGTCGGTGGGTTAAGCGATCGGGAGGTTGCGCAACTTAACCGTGAAACGTCGGAAAATTGTGGAGAGCAACGAAATCGGTGGGATCTCGGATGAATGGAACGGAGGATGCACCGGCAGGCAAACGGCTCGAGTTTTCCATTGTTCGCCGGTGGAACGGCGGAGGAGTCCTTCGGCTGAATGAGTTGCGTCAGAGAGTTCAGCCGATGAAAACACGGGGAATAAGGTGAATCACGGCGGCGCAGCGAATTGCGCACTTCGTAGTGGCGAGGAGGTATCGCAATCCTCCAACCCTTTGCCCCTTCTGTCTCTCGCGGTTAACGAGCCGATTTCTAACGCCGAGCCGAGCCGAGCCGAGCCAAGCCGCGCGCTCCAGTGAAATCGTTCTCGGATTGTCGCTCTGCCCCACCCCCCTGCCCCTTGCTCCTTCTTCTTTTTCTTCGGGGACCATCAACATCAACGACCAGAGGCGAACATACAGCGCCACGATAATGAGAGACTTGTGGCAACACGTGCAGCAAACGTTGCCCAGAGATACTATCACGGCTATCCTGACGTAACAATGAGAAACTCCTCTGCGTGTGCCCCGCGCCACGCTCGCAACGCCGCTTTCCTTCGTCCCTCGCAATCCACCGAATAAACCTGCTGCTTGTCGCGCCAACCTCGCGTCTTCCTCTGCTCGGCGTTTCCCAATTCCCCGATCGCCGGACACGCGCCGATCTTCCAGCATGGGGGCAACAACGTTTACTAGCGACGATCGGGGATCGTCGACGAGGAAAATTCTGCACTCGACGGAACCCATACGCGATGCTGCTAACGAGATTCTTAGGTGGATCGAGCTACTTCCGTTTCGTACTAGGATACTTTGGCCTGTTCGCGAGTTAAAGTGTACGCGTTAAACTAGATTAATCTTGTCGATGAAGAATTTGAAAGAATGTACATATATGTTCACTTTGCAAGTGCCTGTCTTCTCGTATGCTAATGAAAAGAGGGCACAGGGAACGTAGTCAAATGTTATTGTATTATATTATATTGTATAATACTTTTCTTAATAATAAATAATTCAAAGCACAAGCCTATCCTTTTTGTCATCTCAAGTTGTCTCAAGTTTTGTCATCTTAAAGTTGTAACCGTCCAAGCAACTTACCCACCCCCGAAACTTCTACTTTTCCCCTATTAAAATCGTCAACTAAAACCATTCTCAGATCTATAGCCAATCTTTCTACAGCCAATCGGCAGCCGAGTGATCTTTTCGTCGACCTAAAATCCTACAACCCTACAAGTATCTAACGATTAAAAGATGATAACCCTTCGCAATGTAACGGTTTCAAGCTACCACCTCAACTATCCATTCGAAAGATCCTCCCTCTATCGATTGCTCCTATCTTATCCCAACTATTACACCGATGCTTTCCGAATTCCATCCCAGAGTTGCTCTACGAAAGTCGCTAAGAATGAATGAATGGCGTGGATGGCATAGCTAAATTAGGGAGAGCGGAGCAGCAGAGGAGAGACGAAATGAGAAAGAGAGAAAAAGAGAGAGAGAGTGAGAGAGGCTTACCATCGGTATGATACTGTCTGGAGGGCAGAGAGACCGGGGCGGAGGGTGGTTGCAACGGGTTGGTTGCCGGCGGTTGGTTTCCGGTGTTCGAAGGAGCGGACGAGTTGGATGTGACGGAACTGGCCGGCGTCGCTGGACTCTTGTGTTCCGGCGTGGCGACCTGCTGCGCCGAGGCCTGGTACCCCAAGAAATCACCTAAATCTGGCACGCACACGCTTTCGTACACGTTGGCTGGCACGTTCTCCAGAGAGGCCTTCGCCGCGTCGACATCTGGATGGAAAATCGAACACAAATGCCAATTCTCAGTTCGCCGCACACCTTCTCTGCCGTGTGTGTGTGTGGGTGTGTGTCTTAGCTTTAGCCCGATCCCTCCTTCCTCGCGCGTATTTTTCTACTTTCTTTCTTTCTTTCTTTTTGGATAGGAGAAGCGTGGGAAGCTGCGGATGTTTAGGCTGATTCGTATCTCTATTTTCGCAGGAACGCTCCAAGATATATGTACGCGAAATCGATCGAACGGTAACACGCGCCTTATCGCGAAATTGTTTTGCGAACGATTAATTGTCTCCGGCGAAATTAACGCGCTCCGCTTTTTATACTCGGTCGATTGGCAGAAGAGTCTATTTGTTTTTCGGTGAAAGTAGAAGAGCGGTACGAAGCAACGATCGAACACGCCAGCATCGGAACATGTTCCCCTATTAAAGGTCCTCGTAACTTTTCTTTCATTTAAGAGAATTAAAGAATTTGTCTATGCGAGTTCTTCGCTAAAAGGGTGAACAATTTTCTAAAGACCCAACGAAGGAATCGCATAGAGCGTGGCAAACAATGGCAGAATGAAAATAGACGCTGCATCGTTTAATAAAGTTTCGCTTCCACGCATCCGCAAAATAGCCACGCGAACGAGACTTCTTCGCTGCCAAAATTCTCACCCCTACGTAAATCTTCCTATCTTTCCAAGGATCCCGAAAAATTCCGACATCTACGCGAATCTTTCGATCTCGCTAAACGCGATTCGGCAGGGAGAGAAAGAAGGCCTAACGAATTTCCCGTTGGCAAACGCGACGGCGCAAAGAATTGCGTCGATCGTCGTCGTTGCTTAACTTATTCCGCGTCGTACAGTTAGAATGTTTACGCTAATACGGTGTTTACACACAGACCGCAGCGGGAGGAACGCGGGAGGAGTAATTAATGTTTGCGGCCGCGGCCGCGGCCGTAGTTACGCGATTATAGAATTCCATGTCATTAAGCCAATTACGTTGAAGAGCGGAGCGGCGTTAGCAGCGCGTGCAAACTCGGTCCCCGTTTTTACCATTCCGGTGCAAGAGCATCGCGAACGTAATCGTGATGAACGATCTAGCCGTGCTCCATTATTACGGCCATTATTGCGAAGGAGACGATTGCCATTGGCGTGATTCACCGACGCGTCTGCGTTTTCTCGGAGCTTGCGCGCGCGGCGCACACCCAAATCAATGCCATCCCCATTCGACATCCCTTCCCCGTTCTGTTAACGTTCCATCGAAATACCAAACTCCTCCGAATCACCGGGGTCCTCCTCTCAAAATTTACACCCACGCGGTTTCGCAAACTTCCCGTAACTTTCTACGCGAGCAACGCATAAACGTTTAACGAATGTTTCCCATTGTTTCGTACTTATATTTGCTCGAGGAAAGGAAAGATCTAGCGTTAACCCCTTGCTCTACGATAACGAGTCACGCTCGTTCTATCAATCATGCCAAAGATTCAACGAAAAGGATGGTATTTAATTTGAACTCTACGTTTTAGCTTTGTATTATAATGCGGAGGTTGTCGGATCGAAATTTCCAATAGTGATAATATTCGAATGATTTGTACGCGACACGATATAAAAATAGTGATCAACTAATGCTAGTCTAAGTAGCTACGAAAGTAATTGCTAGGGCAAGGGGTTAAGAGGGGTCTCTTTCCTCCCTCCAATTAACCTTTTCGCTACCAGTGACCCATATACGCTACCTCGTTCGAAACGTTCCAAATTCATTCGCGAAGGCGGTAAAATATCGTTGAGTTAAATTGCAGGAGAATCCTTTGCCTTGATCGTTTCAATTGCGAACTTGAATTGCGGTGAATCCATTCTTATCCAAATACTCCGTGTATCTCTAAATACCGTATCGAAACTTTTCATTATCCGAACGAAAGTCTCCCCTAATAGTAGCTGCTTGTGCGCAAAGTTGACGCAACTAGGTAATCAAAGGAATACGAGACGCGCAAGTGTTTAAACAATCTATCGATTTCCTTTTAAATAAACTCTGCTTTACTACCAGGAGAAACGATTCCCTTCTCGTCTAACGATTCTTTTATCCGAACACATTTTTCTTTCCCCATTAGCATAATTCGTATGTTCAAGCGTAATCTCTAACAAAGACATTCCTTTTAAATCTAAAACACCGCAACGAAGAAAAGGGTTAATAAAAGTTCCGCGAACCATCGACGAGATCCATGCGATCCAACGCGAGAAGCATGCAGCGAAGTGGAATATAAAAAGAAGCGAAACCTAAATAATAAAAAAAAAAGAAATCTGGGCTGGTTGCGCAAACGGTGACGGAAGGACAGAAATTCTTGGACGCAAGGCGAAAGGACGGTGATCGGTGCATACGTGTACGTGTACGTGTACGTGCGCGCATCAGGAGGATGCAGCTTTTTAGTTTCTACTTTTTTTTTTCTACGGCGCACGAGGAGAGTTTCCTAATATCCGTTCTCGTTCGCGGAATCAAAGCGATTACCCACGCTATGTCGCTTCCACGCGTGCACCAGCAGCACACGTTCAATTACCATTGGCCACGGATCACGAGTGTTCTTCCATTGTTCCTCCGCCACGAAACAACTTCGTCAAAAATGTTTCACCTTACGACGCGCGCCTACCCGAAGTAAATTGCTGCAATTGCTGCGCGATAATTTTCTAATCTTTCGAGAGGGGGGAAAAAGAAAACCACGCGTGGATTTACTTAACCCTTCGAGAAGCGAATCCTTTGGGTTCGACTAAGAAAAAGGGCTAGAAAAGGAACTCGCGCATCTCTGTATTTATTTGCGCATTTAAGTGCCAGTATTAATTAATATTAAATTTCCCTATTTCGCGAACTTTTACCCTCTAAGTTGAACCCTCGCGATAGAGGAAGAATTCCGACGAAAATAATGTCGAGGGAAGTTTGGAAGGAAATTGTTAAGCAGCCTCTAGCTGGTTATTTAAATCTGAAGACGAGAAATACTCGGCAGGGAGAGGGTTGAAATTGCCTTAGCCACGGCCGCGGCGTAAAATTAGGGGGGGACGTGAGGAGAGATCGATCGATCGATCGATCTTCCGGAACGATAAATATTAATTCTACTCGGAGATAATGCGCCACTTATTTCCTTTATCGCGAATCGCGGTGCACCCTTTTATCGATACGTAATAAGTGTCGTTACAGAGGCTCGTTACGGAGTCCCTCTACTTACTCCGATAACGCACAGATAGCCGCTATCTCTGGCAGATTACAGTTTCTATATTTAGTTGCACAATGCAGCCGGCTTATTAATATTGTAGTACGTCTACGTGGATCGAGGCAGAAATTCACAACCTCGGGAACAAACGCGCGATTAATTAACCCTTTGCTACCGCGCAGCGTTACGACGCGACTACTAATCCAGAACAGTGGCGCGATCGGAAATAGAGTACGCGTATCGTGCGCTGCCACCTTAAAAATTAAGTTCATCTTCTATCCATCTATCGATCTATCGATAGCGTTAAATTCGGCAAGCCTCGAGCTTTACGTTTGCGTACAGCAAACAACGTGTCGCGTTTAATGCCACCTCTAATTGCGCAACGACTACGAAACATCGAGTCGCGTATAAAACGCGGCCATTTCGCGTGCAACAATCTATAGCTTCGCCGACGTTTCTAGATATTCAGGGGCGTGTACGTTCGCCTTTCGAAGCCGAAGGGTTAATTGGTCACGCGATCTAAGGTAAGAGAAAAAAAAGGGGAGAAAAAAAGTTGGGAGCGTACGCGGTCTCCGGATAGGATAGAAATCGCGATTGGTGTTATAGAGCTGGCGTTAGCTGTGTCTAATCGGGCCAGTCGCTTGAATCGCGGTTTCTTCAGCGCCAGCGATCGGGCGACACGAATAATCGATGAGGAAGTACGGGCTTTTTACTTAACGGGAATTAAATCATGAGTGAACCTCCGCTTCCTGCCCGGATCATTTCATACCTTGTCCGGCCCTGTCTTTAACTCTCTCGCTCTTCCTTTTTCTTTCTCGCGCGCACGCCCTTCCTGTGCACTCTGCACACTGCGCCAACCTAAGCGCGTCCCCGAAGATGTAGAAGTTCCAGGGAAACTTCCTCCGGCTAAACGATATACGATACGGTGAAATAACACGGTGGACGCCTCGCGAATAACCCGGCCACCAATCTTCGATCCGAGAGATCCTCTGTGCGCTCCGAGACCGACAGAAGCCGGAGAAACTTCCCGTGTCTCGTTCCGTAATCCTGCCCCGTCCGAATGTCGCGCTGATCTGTTCACGAATCACCATCCTTTGGATAACTAGAACCCTTCAAGAATCCGCCTATCAACTATCACCCTTTGTATAACTATGCTACCTTAAAGTATCTCCTTACGAATTATCACCCTTTGGATAACTATAACCCCTTAAAGAATCTTCTTACGAATTATCATCTTTTGGATAACTTTAACCCCTTAAAGAATCTTCTTATGAATTATCATCCTTTGGATAAGGGTAACCCCTTAAAGAATTTGCCTATGAATTATCACCCTTTGGATAACTATAACAGCTTAAAGAATCTCCTTACGAATGATCATCCTTTGGATAAGAGTAACCCTTTAAAGAATTTGCCTATGAACTATTACCCTTTGGATAACTATACTACCTTAAAGAATCCTCCTTACGAATTATAATCCTTTGGATAACGGTAACCTTTTAAAGAATTTACCTATGAACTATCACCCTTTGGATAACTATACTACCTTAAAGAATCTCCTTACGAATTATCATTCTTTGGATAACTATAACACCTTAAAGAATCTTCCTTAAGAATTATCATCCTTTGGATAACAGTAACCCTTTAAAGAATTTGCCTATGAACTATCACCCTTTGGATAACTATACTACGTTAAAGGATCTCCTTACGAATTATCATCCTTTGGATAACTATAACACCTTGAAGAATCTGCCTATCAACTATCACCCTTTGGACAACTACGTATAACACCTTAAACAATCTGTCTATCAACTATCATCCATCCTTGGTTCAGGGAAGAGTATCCCGTTTGTCGTAGGATCCGTTGAAGAAGAAGAAGAAGGAGAAGAACAACAACAACCCCTAAAGAAAGTACCAAGGAAGCATCGATTGGCAGCGGTTCGATTTGCAGCCTCTTCTAGGGCAAAACTTGTTCGATCCATTGTGAAGGCTGCAGGTCGTCTCTATCTGGTAATGGAAACACGAATCCCGGCGTTGCATGCGCACTTTAATGCACGCGCACAGAGAAAGAGGGACACGCATGTGGTCCGAAAACCACCTAAGTGGCCGAGGCAATGGCACGGGAGCATTCTGGTGGCACAGGATATCCGGAGTGGGAGTTTCTATGCCGCGCGGCTCTTTTTTTCCCTATTCTCTTCTTCGTTCCGAATAAAAAGTGCCGATTCAACGCTTCGAAACGCAGAAAACACGAAGCTGCTCGCACACCGACGCCAAGTACTTGCGCGCGCGCACACACAGCCGACGAGCAGAGAGGATACGCGATTCTCCTCATTGTTCACCTCGTGTCTCCCTCTCTCTCTCTCTCTCTCTTTTTTTCCATCCGCATGTGTACCTGCGCTCGTCGCGGCATCGCGATTTCACGGAAATTCGATCTATGTTTTTGTCCACCTGGGGCCTGACCCCGTGTCTCTTCGCTCACGAAAAACGACTCTTCCGGTCCAACCTGCTTTTCCTCTCGCGAAAATCATCCTCCTATTTATCCAGAAGGAATTCTTCTCCTTCTTGGAACGACGATTCAATGCTGCTCGAATCTTTCGATGCATCAGGCTGCGGTATATATCGAACTGCGGACAATCTTCAGCAGAGGAGATTCGGAAAAAGCTAGAGCTTGCCTGGATTTTTGCAACTATCCAACAACGAAACTATTCCCTTATAGTGGATATCCTATACGAATACACCGATTCCAAACCCATGCGCGAATCGTTCAGCTTTTCACTGGCACGCGTGTGGAACGTCGCGTCGAGTCAAAGTAAACAGGATCTAGGCTCCGCGTTAAATGGCAAGGGAAATGGTTAACCCTTTCAATGGTGTACAAGAGCAAGGCTCGTACATTCGAATCCTTTCGAACGAAAATCGATTCGTAGAGAAACGAACACGCGTACAGGCTCCTGGCCGATCGAAGCAGCGATTAAAAATTCGTATACGCGCTCCTTCTTTTATACGAAGATGTTAAGCTCAGCTTGGAATTTGAAAAAGCTGAAAAAGTGCACGGCTGAATTGATCCTCGCTCGAAAGGATTAAATTGCGCAGGGGGTCGAAGGGGAGGTGAACGTTACGCTACTTGGTTAAGAGGAAAAGAGGGGGGAAAAAAAAGTGACGAACCTTTCTGCAGGATCTCGAGGTGTTCCCAGAGGATGTCGCCCATGAAGGCCGGAGCACGTGCCAAGAAGGACTCCTTGCCCATCGCACAAATCTGTTTGCCCGTCATCTGTTGCCAGGGTTGCATCACGACACCCTCCAGGGAGAATTCCCCGATCGCCCAGTGCAACCAGTGGGCCACAGCTGCTTCCGACCATTGCCTCGGGTCTGCAAATATCGTCGAAAGTATTATTTCTCGGGGACCGCGTCGCGAGCAAAGGTACGCGCGTTCGTTGCCTCGTCGAAATCCTTTTCTCGGCGTATCGCAACTTGCAAGCATTTCGGATAATCTGTTAATTTAGTAGCGAACGAAGAAAATGTCAAGTTGCGTTAAACTTGCACTTCATCTTTGCGCAACGACGCGCGGACGTTGCATTTTTGATATTTAAACGTAAATACTAGAAGAAGGCGAATCAAGTAGCAAGTAGAAAGTATGGAACGTTTTATAACGCTTTAATAGTTATAGTAGACGCGTTTACGATTTATCTTCTATGCAACGTCGTGCATACCGACGCGCTGATATACACGCGCAAGGATCATTTCCACTTGAGCGACAACTTTTCAAATGACGGTACGCGGGACACATTGGACTTTGTCGTATACTTTCAACGACGTGGTACATTAAAGATACAGAAGAGAGCGGTTAACTAACGCTGCGGCTCGAAATCGGAACAATTCTTGGGTTAAATATACGTTTGAAAAGTAATGGAATTAAGTGGCGCGATAAGGTTAAAGCGGCGGTACATCTAGGCTGCGCGTCGCGTTTCGTTTCTTCGGTTCTGGCAGATTTGCATAAATATTCGCAGCGCTGCCGGGAGGTTGAAAAGAGAGGATTACGAAGTGACACAAAGGCTTTTGGAAGACGGGAGAGATATTGCGTCGGGTTGACGACATGATCGTTGGCCGGGGCCGGCCATCTTTGGTAGAAGCAATACCGAGAAACATTGGAATGTCCCATTTGAGGTGCGCGCCCATATTTGCACGCGTGTCTTGCATTGTTTCGCGGTATCTTCCCGCGTAAAAGTACAGTTCGGCTCATAATGCAAACAGAAATTACAACGAACCGTCCCTCCTTCTCCTAACGAAACGCTACGCGTCTCTCCTCCTCTCCTCCTCTCCTCGCATACCACGAGAATTCGTCGAAACGTGCGCAAACCAACCCCCCCTCCCCCCACGCGCCAATTTCCCTCCCAAAACTATTTCGCAATTCTAAATAAGCACTTTCACTGACTTCGCTTCGACGTATTAAATGCCACGCATGCAACTTCTTTTCTGAGCCGAAGAAGAGGAAGAAGAGTTTCAACTTCCACACTTGAAGAAGGTTCTTCAAACTTGCAGACGTCGCTTGTCAACCCTTTCGCGGATTAATTAAAGTTTCGCGATGCACTCGAAGAAGCGTGCCCCTCGTTGCCTCTTTGCGAAATCTTCGTATCGCGATACGAATAAAGCAACGTTAAAGAATATCTTTATACTAGCTCTAAAGTAACGCGCATATCGCACAGCCAAGAAGGATGAAGGCGAAGAAGAATCCGAAGGAAAATGCCGAAAAGAAGTTCGAGTGCAAAGGGTTAATTTGTATCGCGCGAAATTGCCAACGACTGGATCGCGATTTTCCACCTAAACCTTCTTCTTATACTAACTTCGATCCAGGATCCAACGCGCGAAAGAAAGAAAATCTCTACTCGCGACGAGAAACTGGAAAGCTGCTCGTCGTCGTCGATCGTCGCTTTCGCTGGGAGGCAGATTATCAAAGGAGCAAACGTTGTACAGAGAACGTTAAGATCCACTGGCGGCGATAGAACGGCGAATTCCTTTGGGGCGCGTGAAAAAGCTGCGAGGCAATCGAGAGATGTTGAAACAGAGATAACGGTCGCAGGTGCCACGCGCAAGCTTTTCGGACAATAATAATCGACGGAATACCGACTGTGATTTCAGCGTCGCGTCGGTTGGTTTAGGAACCGTCTGGCTTATGCGAGGGGCAAGTTTGCCTACGATACGATGTACCTGCCGCCCTTCGCTGATAAATTTCTTCGTCCCCTCGCCTCGTGGACAGGTGGACGGCGCGGAGCCATTATTCCTTTTCTTCCCTTCTTCCCTCTCCGTTTCTCGTTCCCTGCGATCCCTCGCAAAAAAACAGAAACGCGAGATTATGGTCGCACGCGTCGCGGTGAAGATTTTAATTAGCCACCTGTGACGCGACCCGTGTCGCGGTTTTTCCGTTTCAACGATCCATCTTTCGCCGGCTATACTCTATTCCCGTGGAAAGCTGCCTTTCAGGGAAATTGAAAGCTTGCTTCAAAGGGAGCGCACAGGCATCGCGCTATTCCGTCCTTTCGGCTAAACGAAAAGGGAAAATTACGATTCACCTATACGCGTCTATGTTTCTTTCGTAATAGCTAACGCGAAGTTCCATAAAGTGACTCGTCTACACTCTTACATCTGGTCCGAGGTTTGAAGCCATCGAGGAGCGAAATAAGCGGAGTAATCGAGAGAGAGAGAGAGCAAAAGCAGAGGGGGGAGAGGAACCGAGAGTCTGTTAACAATGCTGACAAGGAATAAGTTGGGCAAACATCGGCGCGATTCTCAAATATCGGCGGCGGCTTTGATGCCGGTGCCGTGCCGTTAGACACTGGCGCGAGCGTGTCTCTTCTTTGCTCTCTCTCACCTTTCCTCTATTTAAGTATTATCGCCGCGGTACCGATCTCCGATCCTTTCCTCGCCGAGAGCGTTGTTTCATCGTTTCCACGAACACGCGGCGCTGCCCATCTAGTCCCTTTCCATTCATAAAAACCGCCTTGCGCCGGCGAGTCACGTAGCGAGATCGATGCGCGACTCCGCGATTTCGATATGCCCGTTCAAGGACTCCGCCGACCAGCTTCTTTGCGCTCTTTTCTTTCGAGCATCCGCGGAACCACATGGTTGCACGCTTTTCACATTTCTCGCGCTGCTTCTGCGGCAAGGATGGCAACCGTGCGATTGCGAGCCGAATACCGAGCAACCAGCTCGTCGCGATTGCAAATAAAAAAGGTCCAATCCGCGCGTTAACCCTTTCAGCGCACGGAACGTGGCCGCTAAATACGCGACCAGCTTTTACGAATCGAACACGCGCTTTGTTTCTTTTTTTTCAGAAGATTCGCCGGGTTTTAGCGAATGAACCCTTTGCACTCGAATGGTGACACTCTCAGTGGACAAAATTGTTCTCCGTCCCCGTGTTTCGTACATCTATTGCGAAATAATTTCCTCTTCTATTACCATTTGCAAATTTAGTCCCTTTACTTCTACTCGTCGCGTTTAGTAGTTTCGCGCGACATTGGGTATTTCTCCCCTTTCCAACAAACAAGACGAAGCTGTTTTGAGCAGCTCTCGAGTGCAAAGGGTTAACCCCTTGCCTTGCAAATTTTTCAAAGACCATTCATTGCAACGTTAACCATTCGCTATTTTTCTTACGCTGTGTAAAATACGAAACGGTGAAATATCCTAAAGGATTTGTACTTGGAAATCCTCGTTCTTGCAAGCTGATGTTACGATTAAAATTGTGGAGCTGTGGAGAGGGGATAGGATAGGAAAAAGGAAGGGTGTTGCGTTTCGTGCTGGGCCTGCTAGTGGACTCATCGGTAAGGCTACGTAGCAGGCCCTGCCTTAGACGTTGGGATATTGGAAGGAAGGTTAAAGGCGGTATATATATGGACGAGGTAGTTGGAGCGAGTGCTTTCGAGAAAGTCCACAAAATTAAAATTAATGTTCGTTAATATGCGCGGGATGTTTTCTTGTAATTGGACTACAATCCGCGCCAAGAGCGTAGCTGGTTGTCGCAAGGCGAGGGGTTAAGCGGGCTAAAAGGAGACCGCGAAAGGGAAGCGAAAGATATTTCCGCGAGCAAGGGTAGAAAGAGATTACGGAGCGCGGCGTCGAATCGGTGGAGCAGAGAGAAGAGCCGAGAGGAGAGCGTTGATTCGCTGGCACGGCTTTTAATCAACCGCACCGCAATAGGCTAATCTAGGCAATTAGTTTTCTACGACGCAATCAGCCGGCAGATAAGGTGAAACAGCGGGTGGGAGTTAAAAGTGCTGTATTACATTAGATTACTCTCCGCGCATTATCATCGCCCGAAGGAGAGAAATATGCAAATCCGCGACCGCCTCGCTGCCGCCGGTTATAGATTACTATCGATGCAACGGGAAAACGCCACCAACGAGGAGCTTCTGGCTTCTGCCACTAGCTTTAGTCTTCGTTGGGAAAAATTCATCGCGTCGATCGAAAGCCGCTCGAGCACCGACCAACTTCCACACGTTGCACAACTCTGCGCGCTTTCGTTCGTTTGGTTAGGGGAGATCGAAATATGCGAGAGACACGAAACGCGTGCGATACGCATCGAAACGAACCCCACTCTACGCGTAGCTGTTGCATCTCACGATCGAAACCGTACCTCGACTTCTTTAACTTTGTTAACAGAAATATCCGTGGTCTATTGACAACGCTGTTAATAGTTAACAAATTCGACGTTTGCGACCATGTCGTTCTCGTGTATATTCTTTTCTTCTACTCATTGCGCGTTTGCTCGTTAATAAGTAAATAAATAAATAAATAAATTCTAGTCTAACTATCGTCAACGGCATCTATTAACCCTCTCTAACCCGAATTTTGTTTATCCTTTCAACGAAAGGAGCTACAATCGAGGCAACATCTACGCTTCGTTTTGAGAACCACGAATTACCAAGTAGCTTACGATAAAATAGAAATGAAATGCAGCGATGCGCGAGTAAGATAAAATCCAAGCAAATTTGAGTACTCGGATTCTCGCATTGAAAATCTTCCCTATGCTTGCCTAATATAAGCTTCTCGCTTGGAAGGCTATTTGCCAATGGTATCGAAAGGTGTCGCAGCTTCAACTCGCGTGTTTATCAACAAAATTAAAGAAACGGAGGCTGAAAAGTGCCGTCAAGGCCCAGCTGTTCGTTTCGCGTTAGCTGCTTTCCTAATAGAACTATTTGCAAGGATTTGTTAGCTACAGTGTTGCGAATCAATGGAGAAAGGTTTGTAAACGGGTGGCTGGCTGTTAACACGATCCATTTCTCGGCAGCGCGCGCGTGCTACAACCGTGCACGAAGCACCTGCTGCTACGGAGACACGGCGTGCATTCGCGATTGCATTTGCAGAACGTCAGAACCCTCTGACGCATTCGTTATTATGATTTATTCAGAATCTGCCTTTCTTATGAATAATAAGCGCCGCCAAGGATGTATCCCCTTTGTCGAATCGAGACGCGCCTCGTCACGTATCGCTTCGACCACGCATCGCTACGTACTCGCAACAGAATGTTCTCCCCGCTAAACCCAACGTCGAATCGCGCTCGCCATCGTCCTAATCAGCGTTCGAAACCCTCCAAACGATCCCTTCCGAAGCTGCCTTCGCTCCAAGCCGTCAGAAAACCGAGGATCTATGTTTCCCGAGTCGAGAGAGCTTATGAAAAGTTGGAAAGATCTTAGATCTCAGGATCGTAGATCCCAGGGTTTATACAAATCAACGCGACTCTGTGTTACTCGCGAATCCATTTTTACGAGTGCTCGAAACGCATGCCTTTTCATTGGCACCGATCGTAAGCTACGATTGTTTCACGCTTGTTTAATTCGACGATTACGGTAGATACGTCTTCCCATTCGCGATCGGAATCATTCGTCAACTAACTTCTGAAGCGGAATCGGAATAATTCTCAACGAAACTCACGAGTTCTCGTAAGCTTTCGAAACGAATTAAACCCGCGATGGCTGATACTCGTTCGCCGCCGATTATTATCACCGTTACGCGTACAAAAATCGTACGATTCGTTTCTAGAAACGAATCTTTTATTGCTTCTACATAATACCGGGTTTACCGTAGCCCCCGAAAAAAAAATCGCGGCAGAACTCGAGCACGCGATGAAAGTTGCAACGAGTCCCAACACGAAAACGCCGTTGCACGAGCTTCTCTTCTCGTTTCGTTGCACAATGCGTCACGGTCGAGCGCGGCCCGGAGAAATTTGTCGAAAATCGGGAGAGCCGTGGTGTGTGCCCTCTGGAAAGGAGGGAAAAATCCTGGTGTGCCTCGGCTCTACGTGCATGCGTGCGTGCACGAGTGCATAGATGCGTGCGTGCGTGCGTGCGTGCGTGCGTGCACGGAGACGCGATGTGATGTGATGTGCGACGAGGCGGCGATGTGCAGGAATTGTGAATGTGATGTTGATGGTTCTGATGGGGAGCCGATGCCACACATCCGGTATGCGCATTCAGAGCCACGCGGGTGTGACGTTACTTCCGGTCTACATGCCCCGAGTTCGTACCCTCCGGCCAGATCACCTACAGTCTGACCTCCGTGAACCTAACCAGCAACCTCGCGCCGTTCCACTTTACGCTGGATCGCGCGGCTCGCGTTCTATCTATTTCTTTCCTCTCCTTTCCTTTCCTTTCCTTCTTCTCTTCTTTTCCTATCGGTCTCCCTTCCTATCCCCAAATACACGCGAGCGTCGCGTTCTCCCTTTCCAATCTTAACCCTTTTCGCTCGCGAAGGACGTTTACGGGAAAGTTAGAGAAGCAAAAAGGCACGGGACGCGAATGGTAGTGGAAGATAGAGGAAATATAGCGTTCGGAGGGTGAACCAATCCCTTGCTCCAGTTTCATTCGTGAAAATCCGAATTTGGATTCTACCAAGTAACAGCTGTTTCGCTCGCAAAATACTTAGATCCCGTTGTACTTTATTGTCGCGTAGCTCGTATGCTTTTTCTCTCTTCTGCCCGCTTAAAAGTTTCCCCATAGGCGCGTAAAAATCCGCATTCTACTCGCAATGTAAATATCCTTATTACTCGCAATGGAAGCGTGCGTATATCGATTCTGTATAACGGAGCACTATTTCTGCTGGCAGATTAGCCTCGTGTCGCGTCCTTCTTTCGTTCCGCGTCTCTCTCCGTCCAGCGATCGAAAGCTAGTAATTCGGATTTATGGATCAAAGGGGAACAGGATGTAGATCTGTTGGACGTAGGAGAATCCAATGGCAAGTACGCTCCGATGGAAGGAGAAACAAACGCGGCATCGAAGAGAACGAGATACGCGTCGAATGAAAACCACGGCCGATCGTAAAAACCAGAACAGAATTAGGTGGAAAAACGTGAATGCCAAGTGTTGCGAAAAAAAGAAAAGAAAAAAGAAACACTTCTACTCGATTAATCAGCGCTGCAATCGCCTCTGAGTCTCGCACTTCTCAACGAACGCACTTTCCGCGGATATCTTAATCAGGATCAATAAATAACAAACGCTTGAGTTATGCTTCGCAACGTTACGCGCGTTCAAGGTGCCTTTAACGGTTTCTCACGCGGCTAAAAAAACCGGACCTTCGATCACCGAAGCGCTCTAAAATATTCGCTTCCTCCGTAACTTCTGCCCTCGAGCATTCTCAGCGCCCTTTAAAAGTACGCGCGCGCAGGGTTCTATTGCATCGTCCGAAAAGTTCGTGGCGAATCTTCCATTGAAAAGGTATGCGTCGATTGAGCATCGGAGGAGTACCGCTAACGAGAAATAAGAAGAAGCGCGCGGGTATCGGAGACGACGCAAAGGGCGGTGCACTTAACGTCTCGTTGGCCTTTCGTGCCCTAAATGGCGGGCTTGCGTTGCCGAAGCTCGCCGCTTATTCGTACGCAGGTGTTGCGAGCGGTAAGCCACTGCAAAGGGTCACGCGTGTAGGTGTTACACTCGCGGCGGACTTCGAAAAAACCCCTCCATTACCACTGGAGGATCAGCAGAAGAAAGGGCGGTGGAATGGAATCGTGAAAATGTGTCGCGATCGACGTATCGCGGCTATGTTCCCGGGTAATTAGAAGTCGTCGAGAAACCTGTACGCCGTGGAGCGTGCGCGAGAAGGGAAAGTGAGAAGAAGAGGAAGAGGGAAGGTTTTCCACGAGGCTGTAATAGGCGCGTGTTCATGGAAGAAGGACGAAGAAGGATGAAGACTCTCACCTTTGGTTATGTTGAGGCGAACTCGTTCCTTCTCCCAGGAGGCGAAAGAGGCCTCCAGGGCCTCGGTCATCTTCTTGTTAGTCCCAGGTGTTAACGGCGGCACTTGTGCCGGTATATCTGCAACACAAACGTGCCTTCCTGTTAGATCGGTGCGTATCGCGCGGCATATTTTCGGCATGTTTGCAGATGTCGAGAATAGTTTCGGGTAGTAAGTTAATCTTATTAATTCTTCGAGTGCTAAGGTATATTTTCAGAGATTTCACTGTACGAATTCATATTCCAGAATTCACAGTATGAATATATATTCCACGTGATTCTCTTCATCTTCACGCTTCTACGTTCGAATATTTATGTGCGATATCCGTACTTTTCCGGAAGCCTGTCAGCGTATGCACGTAACGTCCGTAAATCTAGTGTTAATGATACAATCGATCGCAAACGCATCGCGTTTAATCGTAACCTTTATCCCGGTTCACCCTCGCTATGGTAAGAAGAAGATGTTCAGCGAACATCGGTGGAGGAATCTGCTAACATCAGGTCTTAGAATTGTCTACCCTCATCTGGAGAACCTCTCGGAATTTTCTCAAGTCGAAAATCCCCTCTTTCCCCCAAATTTCAACCTCCTGTATCTCGAACCGGAGATCAACGAAGTATCCGCGGTGAAATTGGCATCGGAGCGATGTCGTCGGTAGGTGGTAAGTTGTGTATATCCGTTGTGTATATTCGTTAAAGGAACGAAAGGAGGGAGAGGACTGGGAGCAGTCGGGACCGGTGGATGTGTGAGAAGGCAGGTTAATGGTACTTCTCACAAAGCGGCGTGCACAGTACACGGTGCACGGTGCACGATGCACGATGCACGGTGCACAGTGCGCGGTGTAGACGCGTGCGTTGGTGAGCGTGCAGAAGAGAGAGAGAGAGAGAGAGAGAGAGTGGCGCGTTTTACAGGGACAGGGAGCAGAGGTGCGTCAGGTGTCGCGGCGGCGCGGCGGCGGCGGCGGCAGGAGCAACGAAAGCGAACACACGGAGCGGCGAGGGGGGCATGCACACCATCCTAGATAGCATCGTCGTAAAGAGGGGTGCAACTGGCGGGCAGGTGCAGGTGCATCGTCGTTGTAGGTACGTTTGCTCTATGCCCTGCACAACGACCGGCAACCAGCAGCTCTTGGCGTACGCCTTATGGCGCGATCCTCCGAACCGCCGGCTCTATTCTTTCCGCCTTCGATCGGATTTTTACCAAGCTCCTCCTACGTCCAGTGGATCGACGAAAATTGGATAAGATACGCGCGCAGTCATTCGCAACGATATATTTATTCGTACAGGTGTACGAAGAATAATAATAATTCATTGCATTAAGCTCGAATGATCATCGGATCTTTGCGGAGATTTGTTGTCTCTGCAAGACGAAAACAAAGATACGGACGCCGAGTAGAAGCTAGCTTCTTCACCCTCTAACTATTTATTGTTCAACGATTTCTTCCCCAACTCGAAAATCCGATACTATTCCTCTGCGTCGTATTTATTTGCTTTGCTCAACAACTCTCATCCGCGCGTTCGAACTTGGAATTTCTTTTTATCGGAAAGAGCGGGCTGGCTACTCGGCTCTTTGTTTTCGCAGCAACCGAGTCTATCTTATCAATCCCGTTGCCTTACGTTTCTTCCGTTTTCGATAAACGACGAGGAGAAGCATAGCCGGGCGGATTCTCGTTCAATTTACGATTTGGCGGGATTTACGAGGAGGACGAAAAAGAGTTGCGGCGCGAAGCAGGAACTCGGATAAAAATCGCGATTCCTTGGCGAACCTGAAGATATCTGCACAGCTGGATTTGCATGGCTATAAGCCCCGTTGTTGTCTCGGTTCGACTCGACTCGGCTCGGCTCGGCTCGGCTCGGCTCGGCTCGGTGTACCGCCGAAAGTCCATTAAGTATGTATGGCGTGCACGCACGGTAAGTCTCCCGTAACCCATAAGCACCTTTGTCTCTACTCGCCACAGTCTCACATAGCCGCGTGCGCGTGCGTACACGCGCACACCAACCCGCGCCGATGGCGATTTGCATACGCGCTTGAGTACGCGCGGCTACAAACCTCTACAAAGTATCGAGACGCTCTTTCGAGCTGCTATTCGCTAGATACGACTCGCGCTGCTCCTTAAATGGCTCTGGCCAATTTCACGCGCGATAGAAATAATAAATTCTACTCTCTATTTCGTGTACAGCGTTCGAAGAAGCGAACAAGTTTTGGCTGCTCTTTACAGCGAATTATAATTCGTCGCGCACCAACCCTTTGCCTCGCGACAGCGAGTCACAATTCGTGTTACGAATTACGGCGAAGGTGCGACGAAAGCGAATACCAGGGTAAACGAGTGCACTAAATCCGTTGCAGAATCGCGCGGACGTCCGAATGCTTTATTGACTCGCGGTATTGTACAGAAGAAGAAGAATCGTATCCAATTCATTATTCGCCTCGCTAAAATCTCTAAAGGGTTGCTACGCGAAGGGTTGCATATCGATGCCTCGATTATTCCCCCAGTTCTAAACGATTCCTCGAAGCAACCTCTCCAAGCTTCCTCATGTGTAATTCATTCTCAACACCCTCGATGAATCGGTCGCTTAAAAAAAAAGAAAAAAAAGAAAAGAAGCGCCAATTCCTCTATTTTCCTTCGCCATTGTCCTCCTCCCCCCCAGATCGTCTTCCTGCAAAATTCCTCCGTCCAATATCCCCGATGTGGCACGCGGTATCCAAAGTGTAGCAGCAACAATACAGAATTATTCATGGTGACGCGTCGGGGAATGTGTAATTGAAGGAGACGAGGAAGGGGGGAGAGCATGAGAACGAGAAGAAGAAGAAGAAGAAGTTGGAAGGATGGAGACGGAACGGCGTTAGCCGAGGAGCCGCCACCGCTGCTGGAGGAGTCGAATTGAAAACCCACGTGCCACGGCGCAACGCTTGCCCCGTGCGCGGAATCTCAATCGGCAAGATTCGCAGGAACGACGCCTGTGGCTGGCTCGTTGCGAATGCCGCGTATGATCGAGCACGACGAGCCCTGCCCGCAAATGCCCGCGGATCGCCCCTACGATTCCCTCGATCGCGATCCACCGGATCCCCCGACAGATTTATCTCCTGTCAAACGCTCGACCTCCGGCATCGAGACCGTTTCCAGCTAAACTTCCACCGTACGCGTGCTCGCGAACTTCACGATTACCCTCGAAACGCGTGCTCACCAGCTTCGAATGGCTTTCTATTTTATTCTACACGGGAACGATCCTGCTTTAGTTTACAGAGTAGACGGCGCCCCGAGGTTAAAGTATATTCGTTTACGCTTAATATTTGCAACGAAATATTAGGAGGCGAACGTGCTGTTGAACATTTTGTACAAGCAGCGTTGCGTATCTGTGTTTGTTCTTTTCCACTTTTTCGCGCTCAAGCTTTCGATTTCGTTGGAGTTGCAGGTCTTGCGCAGCGCCGCGGGCCGCAATTACGGTTCCACGTGCAACGCGTGGACCGTGCGTTTCCTTTCGTGCGACTAATCGTATCCGATGTAACACGACTGCTAGCTCGAGAGCTGCTTCGAACGGGCCACGGATCGACGAGAATGCATCTGCTATTCGCCACGATCGCTTCCAACTATCGAAACCTAACCCATCCGCGCCTCAAACGTTTTCCGATTTAATAATTTGCGAAGCCGATTTGAAGTCGGCTGGCCGTTGCTTTTCTAATCTTCCTCTGTTCCGCCTCTTTAAAAAGTGCTTCCTCTGATTATTCAATTTAACGAAACGTTCTTTACTTCTTTCTCTTATATATTAGTTTCGTATTCGTTTCTTATATATTAATTTCAAATCATTCCGGAGCAATAACGTTGGACGCGACGAGATGCAGCGAGCAGCGGCACGAAAAATATTCCAAACTAAATAATGCACGCTGCCACGTACTCGTATTCGAGAGCCGAAGGCGATTCCCGTTTAGACCGCGGCTCGAACAACACCGATTTGCATAAATATCCAACAGTCGAATACGCGCGCGCGCGGCGTGACAGCCGCGTAAACTATTCGAGTGTCGTAAAGTTTCTAATGAAATGCAACTCGGGAGGGTTAAAATACCCCAACTCCGGACGCTTTCATGAATATTAGGAGATCTAATCCCCTGTGCCAGTGTTTCCCAACCGATCGCCAGAATTTCGTTCCAATTTAATAATCATTCCAATCATTTTTCAACGGTCATAGTAGTTAAGTAGCAATACTCTTCGATTTATTTATTTTCATTCGAATATTCAACTACCCGACTCGCCTTCTAGAACGTTTCGTTACACCGCCAAAAAAAGAAGCCTTTCTTTCGGTAACTGACATACGTTGCTAGTGTTCGCAGCGAATCGTTGTCGGTAGAATTTCCTATCTAATTATCGAGACTCTACAAAGTAGTTCCATCATTGACTAAGAACAGGATGGACCACTCATCCGATGCTTTCCTTTGTCACGCGGATTGAGGGCTCATGAATTTTCATTTCTACCTCTTCGATCGTCTAAAATGTATAACTTTCGCGTTTGCTCTTACCGTTTGTCCACTAAAATACTTTAGAAGTGTTTACGTTCTTCATAGCGCGATAAAGCGAAAGATATTCTTCCAAAACCTCTGAATTTTTAGGTTATCGGTATTTCAGAGCACGCGACGCGAAGTCCCGGAAGATGATCGGTCTATCTTGTACCAAAGTTACCTACTACGTTTACCTTATTTGCAACGAGAACGCCGCGAATCTTTAAAGCTTATCTTTCCAATTTCTATACCGCTTCCACTTTAGGGTCGCGTCGCTTTAATAAACGGAGAAAGGGTTAAAGTGTATCGGTAGCCGAAAAAAAAGAAAGAAAAGATTGGGAAACCCTGAGAGACTGGCGGCGAGCGTTGGGCTTAATTGGTCGAAAGGAAATTCACGATGGGAGCAGAGGCATCGGAAAGGCGATAACGCGTAGTAACGCGAGGAATCTTGGATATTCGAAGAATAGAAACGCGTCGGTTGAAGTCGATTAAAGATTATCGCGCGAAAGGAATACGGTTCGGTTAGACCGGGCCGCAAATAACACAGGGACTATGCAAATTTATGTTGAACGAGTTTGGGTCAAGTGTCAGCTGGGTCGCGGGTCATTAGCCATTTGCATTTCCATTCGATTAAGCAATGGCCAGCGGCGCGCGCGCGCGCGGGTAGCCTGGCTTCGATATCGCTCCTCGTATCGAATTTTTCTTGCCCCGCGACCAGAGAAAAAAAATCCCACCGACGTCAAACGCACGGCCAATTCGCACCTGCGCCTTTTGCTCGCCATCCCCTTTTAACCTTCTCGCGATCGCTATTTTGTTTGTTCCCTCGCCGAGGGAACACGCTCCGAATTAATTACGGATTCCTAATTTCATTCGAAAGCGTTGCTCGAAAGAATTGCGCGATCGCAAGTTCGAATGCGTTCGGTGAGAAAGCCGAGAGTAAAAGTTGTCGTTCTCGCTTTCCGGAAACTGGTGACGCTTGAGCTAACAGAAACTAACCCTTTCGAGCGGTAAGCAAAGTTTAGGAGCGTGGCGCGCGTTTCTGGATTTCGTTCGCACGGATCGCGAGAATATCGCCAACTTTTATTAATCCTTTCGCTAGTATGAACGTGTACCTATGTAGTGTTCGAGACTTGGACAGGCATTCGTTAAAAGCATGCGTGTATTTTTCCTACAACGCGATACAATATCTGCAATCATTTATACTACGTCGATTATTATGGTACGCGTATTAGTTGCGTTGGAGTATCCAAATATATAATACCTGTCTCATTTTTATATTAATGTAATACGTTATCGTTACCTATGCTTTTAGTGTTAGGAGCGAAAGGGTTAATAATGCTTCTCGACGCGCGCACGTCGGAGAAACAATCTTCGGCGATACGATTCTCGATTCACGGATTCCATATTCGATATGGAAAGTATTCCGGCTTCCGCGGTTTCTTTCGCTTCGCGAACACGCGAATTTAATAGTGGCTGGGCATTAGCTATTCCATGGTAATTTGAACTCGATACTCGGTGACCGTGCACGCAACTTTGTCGCGAATGCTCTCATTTTACTTGCAAACTATCCCGCCGCCGCTCACCCCTTCTCAATTCTTCCCTGTGATCATCGGAACCTCTCGACGATAATTTTCCCTATCGCAACCCTCTTCTATGACAATCGAAACAAGTTTAGTCTATCGAATTTCTGCAGCGGTCGAATGATTACGTATTAGCTTCCTTTTGTCCCATCGCGTTGATTTCATTCGTAAAAGATAGACTCCTCTATTCCTTGGCAAGATTTTGTAAACCCTTTTCTTCCACGTTACCACCGTTTACTTTATACTTCCTTATAATTCCGTTTACCGTTTACCTTATACCTTGTACAATTCCATCAAAGGGATTTTAAGCCGCGAACGAGTAACGAATAAATAATCGTGTCGCATAGAAGCGCGACTTTCGCGGCGTCTCGCGTGAAATTCGTTTCGGAGTTGGCGGCGGCGGCGGCGGCGGCGGCGGCGGCGGCGAAGTTTTCACCGGAAACGTATGCAACGTCTCCAGGTTTCTTCGGTGGAGAATTAAAAGGCGATCGAGTTGCTTCGGGGTGTTCGAGGACTTACGGGGTCGTAATTTTTTTCCGTCTACTCTCTCTGGTGTTCTCCACATGGAAAAGAACGAGGCGAGGCGGGACGAGGCGGGGCGAGTTTGTAGATGAGTTTTAACGGACACGGACACGGGGCACGTGCTGGCAACGTCTTCTGGCTTATCCCTCTTTCCGCGCCGACTCTGGAATATACTCAGCAGCCAAACAACTGCGGCAGCTGTCCTGAACAAACTACTAGCCTGCGCGTATGCAGCGCGGTTCAAAAATCTTCCACTCTCTCATTTTCGTTGCCACGCTGTTACACGCGCGCGTACAGGTAACGCAACTCGTAAGCGACGCGAACCACGGGATAGACACATCCATTGTTGTGTAGAATCATTAACGGGGCTAACCTGATCCCCTTACCATTGTTTAAGCGCTACGTTATGGGACATTGCTATGACGAATAAGTAAATCGCATATGGTAGATGTGTACCACGTACTTGCTAACACTTTAAGATTCGCCCTTTAAGTAACCCTTTCGTTAACTATTTTAGAACGCGTCGTTAACGTAAAGATCGTTACAGTTTCGAGCACAATATTGCTTAACGTCCACTTTTATTTATGAACATCATCTTTTATACGCTCGATATAATGAAGTCGTTGCTACGTAATTGAAAACGGT
This sequence comes from Eucera pruinosa, assembly GCA_028830335.1. Classification (NCBI taxonomy): domain Eukaryota; kingdom Metazoa; phylum Arthropoda; class Insecta; order Hymenoptera; family Apidae; genus Eucera; species Eucera pruinosa. Next base: position 14,756,326 of record JAMYCR010000015.1, read on the forward strand.
GCAACAAACACGGTCCACGGCCCTTCGTACTTTCTAATAATATTGAAGAAGTTTCCACGTTTTTATGCTACTTCGGAGGGTAGCTGAAGGAAGGTTTCGTAGAGATTTGCGGCTGTTCTACGGCAAGAAGGGAGATATTCTTCGAGAAGTATTTTAAGCGCGGCAAGCCTCGCTTTTTTCTTCTTCTTCTTCTACAATTCACAGGGTGGCTTGCGGGGGTAAACGGTTTGGGGTTGTGCTCCCCTTTGAACGCTTAACGACCCGTCTCCCGTTTTCACGAGGCTGCTCCGAGCAACAGGTGTAAAATAGTCACGTGCGCTCGCTTTAACCGCGATCCTTCGCCATGTGTTTCTTTAATCCTCTGTACGGAGGAATCGGAATTTCTCCTCGCTCGAGAGAACGATCGTAGGAGAACTATTTCAGATACGCTGATAATCGCATAGAAATTAGTTCGCGCCGTTCACTAACCAACAGGATAGTAGACCATCAATTTCTAGGAAAGATCGTGAACTTCGAAATGAAATTCGGCGTGTGGTTTTGCTATTTAGAATGGTTGTACAGGGTAAACGTGGCCATAATTATAAAAGTGGTCTAAGTCGTATACGTCTTTCTTGTTTAGAGATATAGACTACTTTCATAATTAACACATTACCGTCCGGAGACGTAAACACTTTTTTTTCTTGACTGCTAGTAAAATGCCGGAGACATATAAATAGGGTTTTACACATTTTGCGTTAAATGCCGGAGACTTGTAAATATGTGTTACAAGATACACACGCACACGCACGCAAACACGCCTATATACAGAAAAGGTATTTCTTTAAATTAAACTTACCGCGCTGGCAATCATCGGTAAAGTAGATACTAGATAAATAGATGAAATAGATAAATGATAGAAGACTTAAAAGAGACGAGGAATTTGGTGAGGCCACGATTATCGATAAAGTAATTATAAGAATATTATAATAGTAGATCTGTTAAAATAAAAGCGCATAAGGGAAACTGACCATTAACCAATAAACTTCAATTGTCGTTTCTCTATTTTAGGTAAGGGTTTTGTATATAATATAAGTTAAGGTGTAAATAACAAGATAAACTCTATTTTAGAGCAACATGTGGAATTGGTTTGATGGTAGATCCCCCACAAATAATAATATATTATATATATATATAATGTGATATAAAGGAAAGTACAGACATTACGTCGTAAGTACGACTTCGTTGCCTGCGAAGTATTGCGATTTTTCCTATGAAATCGAAAAGAAGCTTGGCGGAAAGCGACACGAGGTATTTAAACGATTCATTTCTGTATGATCTTTATACCTGTTATCGTATAGAAGTGAAAGAAAAATCAAAGCAGGGACTCGGAGCTGTTGCATACGCTTAATAGTAACGAGGGCAAAGTTGCTTTACTGTTCGAAGAAAAACAATAATGCACGCGTCGCGAGCGTTCGCGTAATGTATTATGTAGCTATGGAAAAGTACGCGATTTCAACGATGAATCGCAACCGCGACGAGTTTAACCCTCCTATAAGCAGAAACTTTTTATTCACCTTCTACGACGAGAGGAGTTTCGATTCGAAAAGCGGCAGCTAATAAATGATTTTCGGCGAAGAAACGCACGAGTATTCCGCGCAGGCGAGAAAGCGGTGGCAATGTTCTTTTTCTACTGTTTGATTTGGAAAGCAGGCAGAGCCGATTTCAGGCTCCGTTCGCGTTTCAACGTTCACGTTTTCCCTGTGTCCCGATCCCGCTAATTAAGACATCAAAAAGGGACACTGGGTGTGTCGTAACCGCGACCTCTTTGCGCGTTTCGAAAGTTGCGCGGGATTCGTTTTCTATCGGCAAACGGTTACGCAAAAATTGCCACCGTAATTCACCGCGCGAGTATTACGGTATCACGCGCGTTACAGTGTTTCGCGTTTCGCGTTTCGCGTTTCGCGTTTCGCGCAACGTTAACCCCCTTTAACGGTCAAATTATTCTTCGACGCCTACGCGATCGAACGTGATCATCAATGCAATAAAAAATGCACATCTTTCCAAATAGAATCGCGAAGAATGGTGATCCGAATAACGCGTCGGTTCGTGTAACTGTAATTCGTATTTTCCCCGTCCGCGAAACGTTTCTAATCGGGCTGGAATTGTAAAATATTATTCCGCTCCGTCCGCAAAGGTTTATCGTGCGAGTTTCCGGTCTGGTTGGGAACGAAGGACAAAATTGTGCTCTGCGGTTTTCCCCGAAAAGGCTAAGCAGAACTATCCGGTAGCCCAGATAAAGCTTATCTATCTCGCGATGGTTTGTTTATGCGGTTCAGCAAGCCACGCCTCTCAGCTATGGGGACTCTCCATGACGAATGATCGTCGGAATCGTTGCACAAAAGATTTCCCCGACGATTTTACCACCAACAATTCATTCGCTGGCTTACCGAATTCGGCAATGTTTCCCTCGTTCGGAGAACGAGCCAATCGGAGATTCGTTCGCGCGAAATTCCCCGCCAATTCCATTCGGAAATACGTGCTCATAATTATATTATATTAATATCATATCAACGCGTCAGAGTTCTGTGCAACGGATACAAGATATATAGTAAACGTCGCGCCTTACCGAATTATCACTCGTTCCGTACTTTACACGTATATTGGTCACGTTTCAATGTTCAACAGCACATTTGCTGCTTTTCTAACCAGTTAGTTAAGGTTACTATTAATAAGCACGCGCGTAAATACGGTTTTGTTCGCCAAGAAACGTTACGACGATTTTTTGCCGCGAAAGTAGGCTGCGGTTCCTAATAGACGCAAGACGACGAATTAATGCATGGAACAAGGAAAGTATTTCTCCGAGTAATCGAAACGAAGAAGGAAGTTCTATTACTTTTGCTCGACGAGACAGTCGTTACGTTGAAACGGTGAGCGAATCGGCGAAGGGGTTAACTCGTGCACGTAAATGTTTCGAATGTACAAAAGTCATAACCGCGCACGCCTGTTATCTCTCTTTCGCAAAGATTACGCGCGGTGGTCTATAAAGAGGGTAAAAAAAAAGAAAAAGAAGAAAAGAAAAGAAAAAATGCAGGACCACAATAATTGCGTGACGATGACGTCAGAGAAAATATTGTGGTTGCAATCGCGACACGATAATGATGGCCGTGTTAACGAGCGCTTGATTATCGCGAAACCGCGTGTGTCTCGCTGCGATAAGAACAGACAACGAGCGTGTTACGGTTAATAATTAACGTCTAATCGGCGAAAGTATCAATCCTTTTGCTATCTGTTATTAATTCCATAATGATTAGCGCAGCCGGCGACGTTAAATGGAAGCAAATGTTACCGGAAATACGGTGAATACCGTGATTTGCGAAACACCGTCCAACGTGGAATTCCCCATTACACCGGGGCAACACGCTCGAATCAGCAATATTTAAGCTCCGTCTTTGGCTGAAAGAATTACGTTCTACGCTTCCACTTAGTTTTCCATCCGTGCTAAAGCTGCCCTAACTTTAATTCGAATCCTAGAAATGAATTTCATCGAGGTATAGGTCGATTAAACTTGATTATCTTGGTCGAAAGAGGAGACACGCCGCGTTTCATCCCTAAATTATTCGAATATCGTAAAACCGCTTGCGCTGGCACGTATTTAGCCTACGTGATAAACCTATCTGTAGCAACTTGCACCGATTCGATACTTGAAATGACTTCTTTAAAATTTTCAAAGCGATTTTTATCGGTAACGCGTGAAACGTACTCGCTACAATTCCTTAATTCATTGCATACCTTTTAACTCGCGAACGTTTACAACTTTTAGTACATCTAATAATTACGTTACGCGTGTAACGCGACGTTATTCCAGCGCAAGTGGTTAAACAGATTCCAGAGTCGAACCGCAAGTTCACACGTTTTAATTCGAATCCGCACCCCTGTTAAAGCTACTCCAATTTTAACACATTGTTGTCGGGACACGTATGAATCCGTTTTCTTTTTTAGACTGGTGGTGGTTTGCGGGACACGTGAAAATCCGTTTTTCATTGTCTGCTGGTGGAAGTCAGAGTCCCGTGTTTATACGGGGTTTTCAACGACGACGAGTTTTTATACTTGTTACATTGACATACTACTTTTGTTATTCATCGCGTTACGCGGTTCACAATTATAAAAAAATAATCGTGATTTATTTCGTTGCTAAAATATCGCCCGCGCCAGGCTCATGGCAAACAATGTGTCAATTTAAATCAGAGCAATTTCATAATTACGGGCGAACACATTTACGCCGCGCAAAGTTAGCCAATTTCGTATAGGCAAACCACCTAATAACACGATCCGCGCAGCCCAGCTCTCGCAGCTGGAATTCCAACCGAAAAAGATCACCCTAACGACAAGTTCCCGGTTAACCCCGCCCACCAAAAGCCACTGCATGGGACGTAGCCGAGTTTCCCTCGGGAGAAAAGCAGCAGCAGCAGCAGCAGCAGCAACAAGTGGCAGAGGCATTGTTAACCAAGGCGATTATCAGGAAACCGCGCGTGTTTCACCGAGATACGGTTAGCTCTACGGCGTGCTTGGACGAGATAAAGTGGACGCATGCCTGGCCAACTTCCTGACCCGCTCTCTGACGCATCGCAATCACCGCGCGCGGCGGCGACAAATCCCAACCGCGAGCATTCGACGAGTATTCGTGCGCCACGACACCAAGCCGACGACGACGACGACGACGACGAACATGCTGCTTCGAACGTGTGCATACTATGCTCGCGAAACGGGGCATAATGAAGCGTATAAAAGCGAGAAGGAGAGCGCGACCCATGCACCACCAATTATCGTAGGCACCGCTGATTAGCCGGCTGCTCCGCGCTCTTTCACTCCGATAGTGGCAGATAAAACGAGGCGATTACGGTGAATCGGTTATCGCCGCGCCGCGCGCAGACCTTCGTTAACCGTGGGCTTTTCCATCGTGAAAACTGCACCGCGCCGGCCGGCCTATCGAATATTAAGCGGCTCGCTAATTAACGGCCCCGGGTGGACGCGAGCTCAGATAAACGCCAACCGAGATATTGCCAACCATCTTAATTACCTCGCGTCCTCTTTGTGTCCGTCGCCTACGAAACTACTTACTCTTCTTTCCTTTTGGCATTTCAATTGCCGTTCGATGCGGGAGAACGTTTCAAATTGTAACTCGAAGGGCCCACGATTTCTTTTATCGCCGGCCGTGTAAATGCGGATGGCCGGAAAGAAACGGAGGCAAATAAAATTGCAAATGATTTTAATTACCCGCGCGCCGTGCATTCGCGCGGATCGCCTACGAAGCTTCTTTCCTTTTCTTTATTAACTCAGAAGAAGATTGAAACGTGTAACAGGGAGGAGGGGTTGGATTTTTTTGCCAAAGTACGAAGACGAAACGAGAACGAGGGAGATGAAAATTGAAGCGAACGATGCTAATTATATTTGCGTTTTCTTTTGCGACCAGCCCCAGCGAAGCTTCTTTTCTTTGTTAGCCGAGAAGAACGTTGCGAGATAGATTAAACGTGCAACAGGGAGGGTTCTCGATGTTTGCCTAATCGTAAGCGCGAATACGCGGCGAAGGCAAAGAGAAGAAAATCGCGATGATTTTAATTGCCCGCGTTTTACTTTGCGGCGATCGCCTCCTCTGCGAAGCTTCTTTCTTTGTCAGTTAGTTAGTTAAGAAGGAGGCTGCGAGAAGGCTAAAACTGTAACGCCGACGTTCCGATTTGCGTCTACGAAGCGTAAACGAAGAGGCGAAAATTGCAAACAGTCCTAATTACCTATATTTTGTTCGCGGTAACCTTCTTCGTTATTCGAGAGGAAAATTGCGAGAAGACTAAACGCGTAATAGGGCGGGTTTGATTTTTGCCCGAGCGTTGAATGCGAAGGAAAGGTAAACAAAATATTGCGAACGATCTTAACCCCTTGCCTAACGAACATTTCGAGGATCATAGTTTGTAACCTTAGCTATTTACCATTGCAATATCGTATCGCGTGCAAAACACTAAAATGTTACGCGCAATTTACGCTTAATAATCTTCAAGCTCGTGGACTAAAATTAGAGTTACAGTTCATTACAAAAACGGTGTATTTTCATAGCGTTTAGGGAATGCAATACACACCACGAGTGTGTCTCGTCGTTATAAAAACAAGGGGTTGGTTAATTAAGCATATTTTCTTCGCGGCAATCGCCTAACGAAATTTTTGTCCCTATTCATTAAATTGGTATCCGATGGAAAATGAAAACGATCGCGAGAAGATAAAGAAAACGTGTAACGCGAACGGTCCCCGATTTATGCCGAAGCGAAGACAAGAAGTAGAAAATTGCTACGATTTTAATAACATCTACGTTAACGAAAGATCGAGCAAGATGAAATTAAGCTAAATTTAGGATCGACGATCGACGATCGACGATCGACAATGGTCACGCCCAGAATTGGTCCGAGCGATCGATATTGTTGATCGGGTTTGACGTACGCAACGAGAATTATTAATAGAAGGCGACTGCATGAATGAAATATTGTTCTACGAATTCGCAAATACGTGTATCGTATTTCAACTACCATTTCGCAACTTGCTTAACCCTTTCGGCTATTTCAATCGATGCTTAATTATCCAAAAGAATGGTATTAGACGTAGAAATTGATTCGGTGCCCTTGTTTAGAATTCATTGCAGGGCATCCAAGTGACGGTACTTTGTTTCAAAAGGGAAAACCTTTAGTTCTTCGATAACAACAATTCCATTCGATATCGGCAAACAAATATTACATTTAAATTCGAACGAATAAACAAATATTGAATTCTCCGCAAAAGGCCCCGAGAGTTAATTAATTAGCCCAGCCAATAACACGAAAAGAAGCGAAGCTCTCGACTCGTTGCGTATTCGCATCTCTCTTCTTTCGTTTAAAACATTATTTCACTACCTTGTTTCGCCACGTATCCTCCCTGTTGTTCTCCGTATCCTTAAACATTCTACTCTATTCTATCTCCTATGTTCTACTCGATTTTATTCATCAAATGCAATTGAATTCCGCGCAGAAGAGCCCATAGAATTAATTAGCCCGGCCAATAATACGAAAAGAAGCGAAGCATTTAACTCGTTGCGTATTTTCACCTCTGCTGCGTTCCCTCGAAAAAAAAATATTATCCCGTTATCCTAGTTCGCCAATTATCCTCCCTCCCGTGGCCCATTATTAAAGATTAAAGGTTTGCTGTGCGTAGAGAGCGGGGAGAAAGACGGAAGATCGAAGATGGAAGATTGGAACGGATCGGAGAGGCAAAGAAGAGCAGAGCTTGCATTCGAATCCGTCTTCGAGTCTCGGTGATATCTACATGAACAAAACGGATCAAGCCATTCGCTGGAACCGGTTGCCAGGAAGAAGCAGAAGCAGAAGCATCAGCATCAGCTTCTCTTCGCTCGAGATATCCACTACTTAGAGGAGAAGCAGCCTGTGCGCTGTTTCACGCGCCGGAACGCGTGCAACCGCTGTAATCCACCTGTGAGATTTATCATCAACCCGCGCGAGTATCACGCCAGACCTGCATCCCAGTAGAACTTTCGAGTATAAAATGTAACCGTGCACGCATCGCGAGAACGCAAGTTCGCTTCCCTTCTCGACAAACTTTTTAATCGCCTCTCGTCGAAGAACAGACGTCTCGAGGTTTAACGCTGGACTTTGCGAATTCGACGCGTTCCCGGAAAATTAGCTGCTACTCGAAAGAGACTCGGAAGAGTAGAGGAGGGAGCTTTATATAGCTGCATTCAAACAAGTTAATACGAACCGGTGAAAAGTAATATTTACTAAATTGACCGGTTTCGTGGATCTAGCGTTGATCGTGGATATATTCTCGTCTTTCGTTCGCTCGAAGCGTCAACCTACGACTAGTTTGCAAGTTACGAGTATTAAAGGGCTTTCGTCTCGTCCACCATCAAATAAGTAGACAAATGAATCAAACATCCCGCGTCGTATCCCCGAAATATTGCACGTCAAAATTTGTATGCACGAAAAAATGTTCCAAGACTAGCTTCGCTAGTCTTTACACTAGAGTTGCTCGAAATTTTCCCATCGCTCTTGTCGCTTTCGTGGCCAGCCTGCGGGAGATAATTTACGAATCTCGATTCTAAAAACAAACAAAAAAAGAAACGAGTTCGAAGCGCGGTAACCGTAAGCAGCGGAGAGCAAACGTTGCACAGCTTTCTCTAATAAAGGAAATCGAATTACTCGTCCCCCCGCCCTTGTTAAGGGGTCTCCCCGGAAGCCACCATTTCTAGAGCGCGTTTAGTCAGCCGAGAGAAATGGCGCGTGCTTTAAGGGGAAGCGTGTCAGGGTCAAAGGTCGCCCCTTCCCTGAACCGGAGTCCCTGCAACTGCAGGAAGCGCATATGCGACCATGGGATGCAGGTTGCGCACACACTCCTGCGTCTTCCACATCTGCCACGAGATCTGCCCTCCTACGTAACTAACCTGCCTAATTTATTCCTCGCTTCGTACGCGCGATAGCCCGCGGATTTCTCAGCATCTGTAGGACATTAAGAACGCGAAGACGGAACGTTTCGAACGAGAAACAGATTTCTGTTCGGCGTCCGTTTTCTCTTAGCTGTGCCTATCGCAACGTTTCGATAGGCGCAACAATCCACGATGGTCTAATTGCTACGCTGCACCGCAAGCGCCTTAAGAAAAATCTCGTCGCAAAGGAAGCAGCTGTTGTGGAAGACGCGCGCGAATACTGGACTAACGATACTGTTCAATACGCTGGCGAATGTGCAGCAATTGGTGCGGCTAGTATTATGCTTCGATTTAAAGCCGAACTACTATATCGTAGATTAACGTGTTGTTCTAGAAGAATCCTTCAAAGTATCTCGAATCGAAAGAGGACGATTAATATGGAAGAATTACGAGCACCGCGCTCAGATACCTTTTAATAACATTCCGAGGAAAGAGACGCTGCCCGTGTCACGTGACAATTAGCTCGCCTAATAAATACTTCAATTTCGACTCTAATTGCTGTACCGGTGAGTATTATATCGTCTTGCAAGCATCCTCCCAAGTATTTCGAATCAAAAGAACCAATTAACGTGGAAGAATTACGAGCCCTGCGCCAACGTACGGTTTACTAACATTCTGGGAAAAAGGTATCACGGGTGCTACCGTAATAATTAGCCCCGCTAGTAAGCGCATCAATTTTGACCGCAATTACTAATACCGCGAATTATTATACAGTCCTACGAGAATCTACCAAACTATCTCGAAGCGAAAGGAGTAGCTAATGCGAAAGAATTACAAGTATCCTTTACCTAATAGTTTGAAAAGGCATCACCTCCTTGGCCCCTTTAATTTGCATCCCGATTCTTACACCGTAGACACCTTTTCCTAATATTTCGAAGGAATCCTGGATGCTCTCGTTACAATTTGTTACCGAAACCACGTTACTAGCCATCCGAATTCAGACATTTCAATTATCGCAACGCGAAAGAGTCGCTAGCATCGCACGCTAACGACGAAAGACACCTTTCCCTAACGCTTTGCTTGTTAAAAAAAAAAAAAGAAGCGGTGACTGTCGGTTCCCGTCTCGATTCAGCAGCAGCCGTTAATCGCAAAAGTGGCCCCCGAAAATCGCGTCCGAAAAGTTGCCGAATGCTCCAAGAAGAGCGACAAAAAAGGAGGCGGGCGCAGGAATGGGAGGAAAGGAAAAGGGAAGCAGCAAATGGAATAGAAAAAGTAGGAGAGGCTTAAGCACGAAGAGAAGCCCGCAAAGGCGTAAATTTGTAGGAAGTAAAGGGGACAAGCAGGGAAGCAGGCTCACGCCGACTGGGCTCCATACCTCTGGGCCTGGCGAAGGACTTCATGGCCTTGATTCCCATTCCGGCATAAGCGTCGCCGCTGTAGTCAACGTACATGAGTGCTGTCCTCGCGTGCTCACTGTGCATACACGAATTCCCCAATCACTGTCATTCATTCGGTGCTTCTTCGTTACATCACTGACCGTAGGACGAGGGAAAAAACACGCGCACCGTATTGGTCGGGCTCTCCTCTCAGCCGAATAATCTTCGCTTCCATCGAAGCAGCAAAAGTCCATTCGCGTTCGATTTCACATCGTTGCGCGCATCGGTACGAACGAAAGAAACACGCGACAAATCGCCTCGCGTCTTCTCCTATCCCATGCTAGAGCGTCCCGAGCGTCGCGTCGCGTCCTTCGACAACGTCAACACCGCGTCACTAAATGTTTGGCAAAACACTCGTCCATTCAGCTCGACTCCCGTTTCTAACCTCCAAACGTGCACTCCTCTTCTCTCCAATGTCCAAGTATCGTCTCGAGCGGTCACCAAAGGCAGAGACTTGGAAAAAACGCAGAAGCGTGGCGCGACGCTGCGACTCCTAACCTCGTTTCCCTGTAACGCGTTCTGGTCAGGGAGCGAGCACCGGAGCACACGCGGTTCGAAAGCCGCGGGACGATTTTACGACGGTTTCTCAAGACCGCGAACGTGGGCAAGGTGCACGCGGCAGGTGAAAATCTGGCCGAAGGAGTCGGGGTGGAAGTCCGAGCACGGAACGCAGCCGCGACGTTGTTAACGACGAAACACGAGGAGAGTCGCGTCTGTTGGAAGCCGGTCGCGGCGTGTCCAGCATGTGTTTGCTATCAATTCATAACCGCGACCCACGGGCTATTTCCGAATACCTGCTTGCGCAACCATCCCTGTCCGGGAGGGGGGGATCCGGAGCGGAAACGGAGTCTCGCGTACGCGCGGGGACCTGGCTCCGAAAATACGCGAGTTCCAGGTCTCCCTCCCTCTCTAGCTCCCTCTCTCCCCCTCTCTCGCTCTCTCCGTCGCTGTTCGTGTCTCCGGAGCGCGATTTTCGACCGTTGAAACACGCCGCTCGGTCCTCAATGGCGCCTTCTATACTCTCACCCACGTGAAATACGACGACGCACACACTCGCACACGCGCACACGGAAGCAGCGCGAGAGAGACTCGCGGACTCGACTCGACTCGACTCGACTCGACTCGACTCGACTCGACTCGACTCGAGCGGACTGGACCGTTGGCGGCCACGGCGGGGAGGATTTTGCACGAATCTAGAGAAGATCGAAGAGATGAGGCGATGCCGAAGATCGATCTTGTGGAAGAGCGGTTGGAAGCGCCACCGTCGAGCACGTACGACCGCGTTCCGCAGGTAAGTGCGTACGCAAGGAGAGAGAGACGCAGGGCAGGAAGCCCAGAAGAAGAAGAGGTAACGTGGAAGAGAGAGGAGGTAGAGGAAGAGTTCGAGCGAGCCAGCTGGACGAAGAGGACGTCGAGGAAGAGGTGGTGGAGGAGGAGGAAAGGGTTAAGCGTGGTGGAGGGAAGAACACATCGGGGGCAGAGAGGGGATCCGGAGAGTTTATTCGAGGCAGCGGGCCGTGGGGGACGCGGACGATACCGACGATACGGACGATACGGACGATACGGACGATGCGGAGGACACGGGGAACGCGGCACGAGCGGAGGCCGACGACGGAGGTGGACGCGCACCGTCGCCTCGTCCTCGTCCTTCGAAGATCGCGTGGATATTCGTCTTCCAGCCCGGATAGTAACCACCGTCTACCGATATTCCCCGCGTCCCGAGCCCCAGCCGTAATCTTCCAGGGAAACAAACGAGCACGAGAAGTACCATCCGCGCGCGCGGCTGCTCCGATTCTCCCCGAACGCGCCGCAAAATCTCGCGTATCGATGCAGCGGACAAAGTTCGCGGGAGGAGGATCGATCTTCGTCGTACCAGGTCGAAGATTCCTCGGAGCGAAAGTTGGGGCAAGAAAATGGACGAACTTTGAGAGGCGACGGATATCGCACACGCTTCGCCCCGCGAGGTCGCGGAGATTCGGAGGAACTTACGCGAGACGCGGAGGAAAAATCGGCGTAGGTGCGAGAAGGTAGCGACCGAGAGCACCCATCGGACAAAAGAGACAATGGACCGAGAGAGGGAGGGAGAGAGGGAGCGGGTGAACGAGAGAGGAAAAGAGACGAGCGTCTCTGCCGGTGTCCCCCACCGATGCGCGTTCGCCTAGCCTCGCTCTTCGCTTAGTTTTATGAATGAATACTCTCCCGTCGACGCGGCAAACTCACACTGCCGTCGCCGCACACGACCACCGTCGCTTCCCGTCTCGCTCCTACCACCCGCGTCTCCCACTCTGCCCCCTTTTTCTTTCCTTCTTCCTCCTGCCTTCGCCGTCCTCATCAATTACACGCGTTTCTGTCCTTTTCCTTCCCTTCCCCTCACTCCTCTCGTCTTCTCTATCCTGTGCTCCGCGCGAATCTCCGTCGTCTCACTCGTAACCCTTTCGCCCGCTATCGTTGCATCCTCCTCGGCTATCCTCGTCACCCTTCCGCGCACCGAAACCTCCAAAGCCTCTGTCTTTCTTCAGCTTCTCCATTCATCGTTTCCGTCGAACGCGCGCGACGCTCTATAGCCGCGTCTCCGTTGCTCCTTGTTCTAAAGCTGCGCGAGCGAGTACGAGGCTTGCCACGTACGCACGCAGCGCAGCAGACAGAGAGGAGGTACCTTCATTCGGTCGGCTCGTTCATTCATGCCTCAGCCGCACGTTTCTGCCCGGCTGAAGCTACCCCTACCATTACGCGAGCACCGCTTTTCCTTCCTCTCGCTGCCGCTGACGTCGCGACGCCGCAACAAAAAAAAAATACTATTCACGATTCACGGGCCGACGCTCTCGCGCGCGCCAACGTTTTCTCGTTTCTCTGCTCCGTTTTCCGTCCTCCGTTCTCCGTTTTCCGTTTTTCGTTGCCCGTGTTCTGGCGCGTCCGTCGTCGAACGGGCCGATTTTCCCTCCCCCCTCGTCCCGTCAACCGCGCGGCGGCGATGAATGAATTCTTCCAGAGCGAACCCCTTTTTTGTGAATGGAAACCAGGCTCAACCCTTCCGCCGCTCCTCCGTTTCGCATCCGGCGCGACTTCTCTAATATTAGATGCTCTTGATACTCTCGGGCCGCTCTAGAATTGTTTGGGGAATTTCGCTGCATCGGCTAACGATGCCAAAGAGATTTGCGAGAGGGGTGCGAAAGTTCTAGACGTTTTCCAGCAACCATTTGCGATGTTCGGGGAATTTGGTGCATCCGTAAATGGTATCAAAGCGTTTGCAAGGGGATGCAGTGGGCGAAAGCTCTACAATTTTGTCCAGGTACCGCTTAGAATGTTTGGGGACATTAAAGGAGTTTACATCCTCTCAACATTTTTACCTACGCGTGCGCGTTTTAACCTCGTTGCCTCGGAAGGACGATGGGTAGCTCGAGAAGTTCCAAGGAAGAGATCTTTCGATATGGAAATTGGTACTTCGCGTACCACTACTCGGGCAATCGCGATCGGATCGAAACTAGCGTTGCAGATATTAGCAGCAACTTTTTTAGATTCGTTTCGGAGCTAGGGAATATTTTAGAAAGTGGAGTGCGCGACTGAGAAGACCACAGCAGACGTTAAACGCGCGTTGGATAATTCCTTTCAATCCTAACCTCCCGCGAAGGGTGATAAGATCCCTCGTATTTGAAACTAGATTTAGTAGTCGAGATTCGCCAATCCTCCGCACTGCTTCGCGAAGTTTTAAGCGTCACCCGCGTGTTTCCATCTCGCCTATATTTCATTTACACGCTACTCCGACATTTAATTTTATCGCTGCATCATTGCACTGGTAGCGAGCAATCTATTCCTCGTAATTATTAATTCCTGTTACTAGTATGTAATCCTGGATACCGCAATCAATTGCAATTTTTCTTCCCCGAAAGGCGAATCAAATTCCGGCTAGGGTTAATATCCCCTTCGACTTCAAATATTTCCCGCATTATTCCCGCCTGTTTCTCTAGCAAAAGCAATGAAAAGAAATAATGCTAGACAGCGTACGAAAGATATCAAAGCAGCTTCGAACGAGTGACTCACCGCGGCGCGGTTCTAAAACGATCAGATCACGGGTACCAATCTTTCCCAAGATCATTACCTGGTGAAAAAAAATCACCGTTTCCTTCTGAGCTAGCTTAGAAAAAAAAAGAAGAAAAAAACAGAAAAAAGAAAAAAAGAAAAAAGGATAAAACGGTTTCATTGAGGATCTAGCTGCGGCGGGGCACGGAAGTGGCCTCGTAATAGCAGGCAGGCCCGGTTTTCAGCTGAATAATCGACGAGAATACGTAGCATTCGGTGGAAGGCGAGACGTAATTACGCCGTACGCTCGAACGCAAACACTATTTAACAACGTCGGTAATTTCTGCCTTGTCCCTCCGTTCGCCTTTTTCCCGCGCGCAACATACACACACCACACGCTTCTACGGCTCCGAGGATGTTGCCTCGCGGTGATTAATGTGAAACTTCTTGCTCGCGAGGCAAGGCTAAAAATTTCTTACGGGACGCATTTCCGGTTGCGCGGGACCGCCATTCATAAACTCGCCTCTCGATATCGCCACTCTCGGACGCGCGCCGTTCAACTTTTACTCGTGCACCGACGCGCACCAATTACTCGAACCTTTAACTTTATTCCACGGGCAACATTCAACGCGCTGCCGCTAAGCTAGATATCTCTTCAGCGTCCTGCAAGCTTTAACCCCTTGCGCTACGATTATTTTATTGCCCACGCGCGCTGCTAACGTTAATCAAATTAATCGCTGATTTCGCGTCACGTTCCGTACGAGTTAATTGAATTTTTGTCGAATAATTCCGAATATTATAATACGAAGCTAGCGTCAGAATTCACATTCACCTTCATTGTTAACGACGTTGCATTATTGTCGAAGTATGCTATAATTTGCAGAACGAGTGTGACTCGTTATTGCAGTGCAAGGGGTTAACATTCTAATCCTAACTTTCATTAACTATGGTAAATAATCCACAAGTACCGTCGCTGTTCCTATAAACTGCCACCTAAATTCGTTTACTTAACAGCGAAGCAAATGTATAAAGAATCGTAAGTAAAGAACGTTTCGTACCAAATTTCGACTTTGGTTTACGCGACAACGCATAGACATCGTGCGTTCGTTTACGCTTGATATTTGCAACGAAATATCAGGAGGTAAACGCGACGATCTGAAACCTGCGAAGCCTCCGAGGCGATTGCATTTCGCGTTGGAAATAATTTTCGAACGGAGCGTGGAGGATTGTTCCGAGTTGGCGATAGAATTATAGAAGCGCAGCGGGTAGGTTTTATTCAGCGGAGCGGATTTCGCTCGGTTTCGCGTAGAATACAGAGAGGAGAACCTTCCTCTGAGCGGTCAGCCTTTGCCAACCGGTTGCGCGGCATTCGTTTCGATAAATTAGCTGGGAAACGTTTCGCCGACTTTGGCGAGTCTGGATCTTGCCTCTAATCACGGGCAACAGGTGCGCCAGCCGATAAATAAGCGCACCGCAGGCGAATATCTGTATATTCGTCATACAGAACTGGCTCCGCGTGAATGAAACAGGGAAAGCAGATTTTTTTAATCGACCTCCGCTCGAAGAGGAGCCCAACGGCCACCGATATTCCCATTTCGAAACCGAGCGCATTCCTCCGCGCATTCCGCGCCGCGCAACACGGATTTAATCAGATTTTTGAGGCGCAGAATTATCGAACGACAGATAAAATCCAGCGACAGGTTGATCCGATATTTTTCCCCCGCCTCGCCCCGATAAACTGGTTTCGTGGCCGCTGTAAACCGTGGGAAAGAATTTTCCACGTTTCGCGGTGCCTTTTGAATTTCTCCTCGTTTAATCGAGGGGTTGATAGCAACGGGCGCGTCGAGAATCTTTTAACCTCGATTAACGAGCTTCGCGACCTCGTTCAATTCGACGCAGGTGCGAACGCGTACATAGGAAAAGTGTATCCAGGAATCGACGCTTCGTACGATTTCAATAGCTAGGAAGCTTTGCAATTGTTTTTCGACGGCAGATACTACTGTAGATGTACCGCGTATTGACACTTTAAGGTTCGCGCTTTAAGTAACTTTCGTTGACTATTTCGGAACGTCGTTAAACCAAAAATCGTTCCAAGTTCGAGCGTAATATTGTTCAACAGTCGAGGGTTAAACGATCTCGTCGCGGAAATTTCACCCCACCCGGAATCGTGTTGCACGAGCGGCGAATCGTCACTTTAGGCGAGCACCGAAAGGGTTAAGAAGTGGCGTTGGGATTAGGATCTGGATCGCGCCCCGGTCCACGCGCTCATCGTACACGCCGGTTCGCTCCGCAACTCGCATCAGCTCTTCCTAGTTATAATAAACGGCGTAAAAAGCGGCGGCAAAAACCTGCCCAGCCTTCGGCAAGTGTACGCCAGAGAACAGCTTCTGCTCTCTATCACCGCACACCGTTCTCTCCTCCCGTCTTTATTCCCCTTTCTTCTTCTTCTATCTTATAACCGAGGGATGGATCACCGTAGGTGTTGCCTTTGCCTTTGCCGTTGCCGTTGCGTTCCAATGCTTCCTTCCTCTTCGCGGTCATCTTTCTTCCATCCTCTTTCCTCCTCGTTCAAGCAACGCTTCGCGGCGACCTTTCCTCTCCTCGCTACTCGTCTTTTAGCCTTTTATCGTAAAGGCTATAGCCTCTGCTGTCATTTCTTCCCTGTTCGCGTACGCCCTCCCCTCTCTCTCTCTTATTATTATTCCGACCGGAGCAGCAGTAACTCCGTCTCGCTCGAATCTAGACTTTATTAATATCCACACCGCTGGCTGATCGACGGTGGTACGATTTTCTTCGCGTTGCCTTCCGGGTTCTCGGCCATCCGCGATTACAGAGACGGAGCGGCCGCGAGTTTGTGAATGGGACGAACCAGGTCAGCCGTTTCCTGCGATACTCGCTAACGAGAGTCGACGCGCGCGCGCGGACACGGTTGATGGTGTTTATTTTTCGTAGACTTTTAGAGGCAGGTTTGCAACGGCAACACGGAGATACGTTCGACTGGATGGATAGAGTTTCTTTCTTTTTTTTTTGTAGCAGCCTCACCGATATTCGAAGATTCATTAATGGATAAAGGTGGCGAGAACTCGTTTGTGAATGGGAAGGAACGAGGCTTGAGATACAGCGACGCTTAGCAGCTGGCAAATCAGAGACTTGCTCTCTATTTGGACGTTTTGGGGAAAGTTGCGGTAGGAAGATATTTTTCCGCAGCTTCCCGATACGCTCCGGATGTTTACGAGCTTCGTGGGAAACTCGAGCGGGCGAACAGGCGTAAAACGTACGCGAGGAACGTGAAATATATAGGTGACGTAAATACTCGCGGTGGCATAACGTACGTATACGTAAAATAGTGAAACGTTCTTAAAAGGTTTACGTTTACGTTCACGTTTTAAGGCTTACGGTTTACGTTCTTAAGCTTTACGTTCGCGTACGCTTCGCGTTTCGAAGCACTTGTTTCGTGGATGAAAAAAAAAAAACTGTAGACGTGTTCGCGTTATGCGTTGCCCGCAACTGCAAACTAAAATTAAATTTCGTGCCACCGTATAGATATCGAGGGGACGCGGATCGAAATAGGAATTCAGCTCGCGTTTCTTGCATCACCGTAGAAATAAGCAAATCAATCATTCCTATTACCACGCACTTCTGCTAATGCGTTTAACCCGTTACGCAACGCGGACGCGTCGCGTTTTGTAACGAGAATTAATCCTGATCCCGCGTAACCGCGATCCTCGCAGATGGCATTTGGACTAGATACGAATTACTCTGCGCGGGTTCCGCAGCAAACGATGCGATGATTAACCAGCTGGGAGACGAAACGAAACGTGTCCAACGACTGGAGATGCGTTTCGACGAAATCGGTTAGGTTAAAAAGCGCCAGGATCCTCGGAGATGGCGTACACTCGGTACGAATTACCGTACACGGATTGCGAAGGGATAGAAGGAAGGGGACGCGAGGCAGAGAGGTTGAAAGACGCGACCGTGCGCAGAAGGTATAGTTAAACACGGCGCGAGGTGGGATGGAGAGCGTGAGAACGCATAAACTTATAAGGCAAGCAAGAAAGGAGAGAGAGAGAGAAAGAGAGAGGGAGAGAGAGAGATAAGTACACGTCGTCGCCGTCTCCTTTCCTCGCCGATGGAAACTGCTCCTTGGAACACACCGTAGGATAGCCTATCCGTAACACGTCACTTCCTCCAACACGTACCTTTTGTACCTGCCTTTTTCGCTCGTTTACTAGCCGCGTTTTTCTTCCCGTTCCCTAATAAACGCGTCCTTCTAACCGTGCAGGTGTAACACGCTTCTTGCGGCAACGAGCAGCGAGCAAACACGAGTTCGTATTCCGTTTTATTGGAGGAGAGGAGGAATATTTGCCGGTCACCGGGCGCGCAAGAAAGTTTCCGTCTCATCTTGCGAACGAATCGCTTTGTCCCGCCGATGGTAATTAATCGTACATTTACCGATGCTCGCGCAACGATTCCAGCCTGGGATTCTACGTGGAATTGGGCGTGCTTTCGGTACCGTACGATCATCGACGAGTCGAGAATGGGTACGCGCGCGTTGCCTTGAAACCGGGTAATCGAGAGCCGCTAGATTATATTGTATCGCATGCTCAGATACATACACACGCTTACCGACAAAACTTAAGAAACGCGGTACGTATTTGCGAAGCTTCGCGTCGTCCTTCGCTTTCGAGATGCATGAATTTGAATTAAAAGCAGAAGGACTTATTGTTCGTCGATGTATGTAATAGTATATTTTTACGCTACTGTAAATTCTAAGCTGTGAATCTTAGAAGCGAAAGGATACGCAAAAATTCGCGAGTGACTACTTTGGGATTCAACGCAAAGATCTCTTTACTTTGGTCGATGCAATAATCGGCGTTCTTTCACCGAACTGGACGATCCTCTACGACGAAAGGAACTAAAACGTTTAGCCACACGCTTTCAATTCACAATCCGCAACGTAGAAATTAGTAGTCACTGTTGGCGCGAAGAGTAAAACGCAGCAGTTCAATGGTGAAATATGAAATAAATGGCGAGAGAGGGGAGGGCAATGTTCGAGTTCCACGGAGCTGCGGATTAATCGATGATACGCGGAATATCAATGAAAAGTTTGCCAGCTGACGGAGAAAAAGGGAGCGGAAGCATTAATGAGAAGGAGAAGAAGAAGAAGAAGAAGAAGTCACGGTTACGTGGCCGTGGGCCATGCGCGCTTGGGGTTACCGGAAGTCGAGTGACCGTAGCGGGGCAGGTGAGCCCGATCCCTCTCGATTCTATCGCCGCGAGGCAAAGAAAGAGAGAAAGAAAAACGAGAGGAGAGAGAGAGAGAGAGAGAGAGAGAGAGAAGTGGTAAAGGAAGTGACGTAGCTCCGCGGGGCTGGTTCGCGTGGTTGCAATAGGAGAAGGTGGTGCGCTCCACCTTCTATCGCCTAGCAAAACGGCCCATAACTCTTTCCTACGTTCTGCCGCCGTTTCTCGCACCTGACAATGGAGATTGCGAGCAAATGGATGGCATCGTGATAGAATACCGCTCTTCTCGCGGCTCTCCGCTTCCTACAGGTTCGCAGAAAAATCCTCCAACCGAGCACGACTACCACCATAGACCTATCTTATGTCTTACGGGACATGGCGTTCTACGATCTCGAGTATCGATGATCTTAAGAAATCCAGAGGTTTCGGAAGAATACTTTACACCCGTAGAGCGTAGCAAATCAGCGAATTCAGGCGACGCGAGTGCTAATTTTCGCCGGGACAAGCCTCGACTTCCGTTACTCCGCAACGAGGCTCGTTAATCATGGCTCACGGATCGAAGGAGCGATTTTACGGCGGCAGCCGCGAAGTGAAACAGTTCGCTTGCATAATAATACGGCTAATTGTAAGATGCTAGAGCGGAGACTTCGGAGGAGGCGTGTAGCGTTAAATAACCGTCTTGGCTTTCTCGCCAAAACTTTCAGTAGCGATTATGCGAGGCCGCGATTGTCCCAACAACGACACGAGTTCTCCTCTCTCGCAACGGCCGATTATTGCGGCACATCGGAACGGGCAAAGATCGTTGCGTGAAAGTCCACCGCGTCCGTGCACGTTCGTGCAAACGGGACAGAGGAAGAAGAAGAAGAGCGGCGAAACGGCCAACGGAGAGACGGAAAGGGAAAGAAGAAGGAAAGGAGGGAAGAGGCGACAGTTTCCGGTCTCCCAGCGCGCTCGCGCTCGCCTTCGCCTTCGCTATTCTACGCGTCGCGTGTGATTTCGGTTCGCGCGTTTCAATCGTTTCGCCAACTTCGTCGATACCCAACCCCTTCGTTGATAGGGTAGATATGCCCCGCGTCCTGTCGCTTTAACCCCTTTCCCCACGATTCTTTTATTACCCACGCGTGCTGGTATAAGTAATTATTGTAAGTAATCTCGATTAGCATGCTCGGTCAGTAGATTGCCCGAGTAGCTTCGCTAGACGCGAAAAACTCGCAAGACTCGCACGGCAGTGAACGCGTTAACAGGTTCTTGAATGAGTTTCAAGAATAGTTAACCGAAATAGCGTAAGTAGGTCCCTTGGTGTGGACTCGTGGGTGGTACGTTGGGTGATCCACCAACGTAACGATCGACGAAAGACGCAGCAGAGCAACCAAACTGCATACTTCAACGGTGGATAAACAATTTGGGACGCGTTACCGTGTCGTTCGTTAAGCAATTGGTTTCTTTCTATCGTTAATCTTCTCTCGTTTATACGTATATCGAGTAATCGTCGCTAATTTATCGTCGCAGCATTTCCCCTCGTTCTCTGCCACTTCTCGCCACGTTTATTCCAAGCTTCGAATGAAATTGGGTTCGAAGGCAACGAAGTCAAGCGAAGACTAAAGCTCTTACGCGCACCCGATACTTCACCGAGCACAGAGTTCAAGAAAAATTGTACCTAGACAAAGTCGAAGAAACGCATTCAAAGCAGAGGGTTGTTGAACACTACCCCGAAACTACGATAATTTGTAAGTTTTCGCTGGTCGCGGGCTCATCGAGTCCCTCCGTGCGTTCAAGTTCCCCACAAAGGCGTAAAAAAACTCGCGGTCTAATTGTAACGCACGAGTCGCGCGATACGATTGTCGTTGAAACACTTCGGTTGCGCACAATCGGTGAAATTTGCCGGAGGAATTTGGCAGAGGTGTTAGGGTTATTTCGAGATTCCGTTCTCGGATTGCCCGATAGTTTCCGCGAAGAATGGGCGGCCGAGGAGGTGCGCAGGTTCGGCGGAAACTTGTCAATGACCCGGTTAGAATTAAGAAACGCTCTCCGTGTCGCTGAAGCACGCGAGACCGTCTTTCGTCTCCGTTCTAAATTCGCCAGCTTCGAGCAGGCTTGCGAATTAGCAGCGTTCCGAAGATAGCGGCAAATGGAAGAATGGATTTGCGCGATGGTGCTCTGTTAGCGTAGCGCGACGGACGGGGATATAGTTGTAAGTCGGTGGACGGCGAGAAGCCGAGTTATAATGGAGCAGCGTTGGAGCGCGAGTGGTACGGGTACGAGCGCGGCCTAATGCCGTCTTCGGTCAGATACGACCGCGATGAATAACGTACGGAAGCAGATTATCCTCGAAACAAGTTCTCGGCTTAGCTCCCACGCGCGAGCCTACCTTGAGACAGGTGTGCCTCGCTGCGCGTACTCGATAACTGATAAGCTTGTACCTTTTGGAAGTCGCACGCTTATCGTGCAAACGGCCACGAATACCAACAGCCTTCTCTACAGGCTGACGCAAAAGCCACCCCGGCCGATTGCACCTTTGCAATCATACTACGATGCAACCGTGCAAAGGTACTAAGATGCAACGATGCAAAGATGTACAGATGTAGCGATGCAAGGATACAATTTATTTAACGACGCGAGAATGCAATGTTCCAAAGATAGTATGCCCCAAAGATGCAACGTGTTCCAATGGCGCAACGCTACAAAAATGCAACGTCTCTAAGACGCAATGCTACGAAGATGCAACGCTCTAAAGATGCAACACGCGAAATATGCAACGCTACAAAAATGCAACGCTACGAAGATGTTACGTCTCAAAGATGCAACGTTGCAAAAATGCAATACTCCAAAGATGCGAAGCTATAAAGGCGCAACGTTATAAAAATGCGATCCTCCGAGAATGATACTTCCCAAAGATGCATCGCATCTAAGATGCAATGCTATGAAGATGCAACGCTCTAAAGATGCAACACTACAAAAATGCAACGATGCAAAAATGCAACGCTACGAAGATGCAACGTTACAAAAATGCAATACTCCAAAGGTGGGAAGCAATAAAGGTGCCACGTTATAAAAATGCGATACTCTAAAGATGCAACGCCTCTAAGACGTAATGCTATCAAGATGCAACACTCTAAAGATGCAACACTCGAAAGATGCAACACTGGAAATATGCAACACTACGAAGATGTTACGTCCCAAAGATGCAACTTTACAAAAATGTAGTACTACAAAGATGCAACGCTACAAACACGCAACGATGCAGCGATTCTACGTTCGAAAAATGCAACTCTCCAAAGATACAACGATGCAACGATGGAAATCTGTTAAGCGTGCCAACAGCAGGTAGGTAGTCCACCCGTTTTCCTGACAAGCACAGTTTACGTTTAAAATATGCTAACCAGATATAAAAGTAGGTTAACGAATTTACGTTATCGAGGAATGGTGTTGCCTTTCCAAGCGGAATCTTCGACGCAGAGTAAACTGAAATTTTATACCGCTGAACGCGACGAAAATAAATGGGTTACCCATCGGTACACCTGATACAATGACGCAAGGATGCAGCGATGCGTTAGAAAGTTAGGAACGCTAACGAGAAAGCAAAATATCGCGCCTAAAAGATCGGCTAATCCGTAGAACGGTGCGAGAGCTCGCTCGTCGCGTTGTTTCTCTTCTTTCGAAGGCAACACAATGGGATGATGAGATTTGCGGATTTCGCAAGGGGCGTTCGAGAATACGGAAATAAACAGTGGAGGATGATTCGGCGGTTTGGAAAGCGCGAGCGCGGGTAAAGGGACGAGAGAGAAGAAGGACGGGCAGGCGCAAATGCCACGACCAATTAAACGTCTCTATCGATTAATTACGGCCGATTGGATTCGACAAACTCGGCATGATTGATCGACTTTATCGGCGTGCGTTCGCTGAGACAAATGATTAAACGTTTTGTACGAGGCGCAGGATGCTCGCAGACTTGCCTCTCCGTTTTCCTTACCATCTCACCCTCTCTCTCTCTTTCTACTATCTTGTCACTTTTATCGAAAGCGAGATCTCGCGAGTCGAGCACAATCGCAAGCCAACCCACCGTCTCCCCTTTTATTCGTCGCCGATTTTGAAAAAAAAGCAAATACGCGCGTCGCGATGGGAACAAATTTCCTAATCGGCTTCGCGACTTTCGTGCAATTAACACTGTTGCGCAATTCGAGCCGCGCTAGACGTTCTCCCTTTCGGAATACGGCCTCGATGCCACCCTTTTTTGCAGCTTCGCGAACACCGTTTTGCCTAGCGGAACAGAATACTTTTTCGACGAGCTAATATCGAACGTCGCATCGGCTGCTTCGTTAGCTGCCATCCGACTCCTAACATCGCAATAGGAAACCTTCCTTTGTACGATGAAACAAATAGATAAATAATAGCAATAATGGAACAATTAACAATGGAACCACCGAGATTAAAGTATACGTCTCTGTACCAAAGAAACAGACACGCGAGATCTCGCAAAGCGGATTTGCGATCGAAATACAAATATGCAAGTCTCCATTAATACAGAAACACATGGAATATTCCAGAAACGGCACCAGTGTGCAAGTTTATACAATTTCCACGGCAAGAAATTTGTACCCAACCGCATTTTGCCCGGCTCGATAGTTCCAGCGTCGAAGCGACGATTTTTTTAGGGACACCGAGTAAACATCGATATCCTCGCCGCGTTTATCCCTTTAACGTTAAAAAGCTGCAAACGCCGGGCGCGCGTCTCCCGTTTTAATTTCACAAGTCTCTCGAGACTCTCGGAGCAAATGGGACGGCGACCACGAGAGAACGAAAAAGAATAAGAATAAGGAGAAAGAGAGAGAGAGAGAGAGAGAGAGATGCGTGTATGCGTGTAGTAGGAGGGGAGCACGTAGTAAGCGTAGTAAGACACGAGCGGAAGTTGGAAAGGGGAAGCCCCTGGCCGAGGCCGGGGAACCGGAAACGGCCGAATGCTCGTCACGAGGCCAGAGAGCGAAGAAAAGCAACAACAGCGGCAGCAGCTACTGCAGCCAGAAAGAAAGGATATACGTTAAAAGGCCGGCTTGGCGCGGCGCACCGCACACGTTCCCTCGCAGAGAGAAAGAGCAATTTGGAGCGGAGGCCGGAGGACCAGGCCTGGCCAGGCCAGACGAGAGACGCGAAACGAGAGAAAAAGGAGAAGCCTTTACGACGCGGCCCGGCCTGTTAAACGAGCTGCAGATCAAAGGGCCCTGTATTAATTGATATTAACAGGGGCCTCCCTCCCCTCCCCTTTCTATTCTCCTTCGATTCAGCGGAACGTATCGGAAATCGGTGTGCCACTGATCTTCTACGATACGGAATAGGGTAGATCGTACCCGCGTACTGCCACTTTAAGCTTCGCTGTCGTAACTTTGTTTAACTGCTTTAGAAACATCTAAGCACGCGTAAACCTTACGAGATCGACGACACCTTTGAGAGGTGCTTCCGATAAGTAGCAACACGTGTGCTCTGCATTGAAAATGGAATTTCACGAGGATTTCTAAACACTTTCAAGCCCCTTTAAAAATTGATTCGTTAATCGAAATCACTTTCCAGAATCCTGCGACAATATTAAGCTCGCGTACGACGAATTACGATAATTGCCCTGTCTACGAAAGCTGGTGGCCTGTGAAAGGTTTCTAAATACTTCCACGTCCAACGAAAGCAACGTTGAGCAACGGGAAATCTCTAAAATTCGTGGGGTAACTAATCAGACACCGTGCTTTCGTAGTAACAAACTTTGCTCCTCCCCTTCTCGAGCTTTGTTTACTCGTACCCGAACGTGTCTAATTGATTGAAGTAAGTACAGGACCCAAGCGAGTGTTACGCGTCTCCGCAACACGAATTACAAGCGTGTACTACTACAGAACCGATCAACAATTCCCTGGGACGATAATCACGCGAAGAAAGAGACTTGGCCGTCGCGCCTAACCGAAAGAAAGGTCTCCGAAATATAACGTGCGTAAGCGACACTCTGGGAGTTGTTCTCGCCGGCAGCAAGAAACAAGACTCGACAAAAGCCGGCGTTGCTCGTCGCTCGTTGCTCGTTGTGCGTGCAACCAAGCCACCGAGACACGATTCCTCTTCAACACGGTGGGAGTATGTCCGAGAATGAGTAATACAGCGGCCGGAGCGCATGAAAGTAGGATGGGGGGGAAACGACAAAGGGGTAAAAGATAGAGGGAGACGAGGCACTAATGAATGACTACAAAAGGAGCAGGTATACTATCGAGAGACGAAGGGCAAACGAGAGGTTGAAGAGAGACGGCGATGTTGCCCGTAGAGAAAGAGGAGAAGATATTCTCATAGAGGAGGAGAAGAGCGCTGCGTCGGTGAAGAAAGACGGAGGCAGTGAATGAACCTGGAGAATCGACGAAGAGAGAGAGAGAGAATCGCGGCGAAAGAAAGAGGCGAACGGGTTGAGCACGCGAAGGGGAAAAGAGGCGCACAGAGAGAGAGAGTACAGAGGGGCGAGTTATTTTGGTTCGTGTATCGAAATCAGAATGCAACAAGTGACACATGCGTGTCTTCTACTGTCGTGGTCGGAAACATTGCTTAAAATCTCGCCTACGCTTCTTCTTCTTCTTCTTCTTCTTCGCTCTTTCTGCTTCTACGGCTCGTGCAGCGAACATACACTTCTAACTTTAGATTGTTTGCTATCGGTCTTCAAACACGCCACGGACCTCGGCCTCTGCTCAAGCGCTCGAGACTCGAGACTCGAGACTCGAGACTCGAAACTCCGGCGATTCGAGATTCGAGGGGCCGACGCGCGGAGCTCGTTGCCAGTTTTTAAGGCGGATTCGAGGCGCGCCGATTATCTTGTGGGAACTCGGCAAACGAGATACTTATCGCCGGTGGAAAAATTATAAGGGAAGGCGAATATTAAAGAGGGCGACCTAGGCTGCTTCGTACACCGTTCGCTTCGCATTTTTAACCCTTTCGGCGGATCGGCGGATTTTTAGTAACGATACGAAGAGAATTCTTTGGCCCTCGTAGTTCGATAATTTGCGCTTTCCTTTCACTTGGTTCTGTTGTACATTTTCTGCGAGTTACGCTCATTCTCCGTCCATTTGCGTGCTTAAATTCCCCCGCGAATGCATAGAAATGTCTGCTTGGAAGTTTACAGAACTTTTACAAAGAGATACAAGTGGGTGATTTTGAGCAGCGTTGAAAAGAAGAGGAACGAATCGATTGAAATTATTGCAACGCTGATTTGATCGCGCACATACGTTTGCAACGCTACGGGGACCGCAATATATTATATAATCCGCATCGGAATATAATTATTTAACCCTTTAAGCTAAGTCAATTCTAATTTAAAAGTAACACTTGCACGCGAGGCACTGATTAAACTTACTATAACGCTTGCTTATTTAAGCAAAAACTTCTCTCAAACACACGAATACTTAAAACATCGATCATTTTAGTCATGCTAACGCATATACATATATGTGCGTCCACAGCGCTCGTAGGGTTAAACATTGAAGCGCAAAACTTAAGTAACCAAGCTCGTTTAAAAATGAAAGCGATATTTAATATCGTTTATCTGCGTATTCGGGAATTTGCAATGAAATATGCGGAGGAAAAGCGCGGCTACTTTTCCGGTAGCCCTAATATTAGTAGCTGAAAGTGGAGAGAGAATGATGGGAGGAAGAGGAGGGAAGGAGGAAACTAAACGAAAGGAAAGGAAAGGAAAGGAGACGCGGCGCCAGCTCGGCAGAATGAATTCCCGCGGAGGTGTTTCTCCGTCCCGAAATGATGTTCGAAGAAGAGGAGGCACAGTTAGCGAGAAGGAAGCATTCGTATGCAACGTGGGGGCCGGTTGGCCGTGTAGACGATAGGCGATCGTGCCTTGCCTGGTCGGTCCCGTCCCGTCCCGTCCCGTCCCGTCCCGTCCCGTTCATTCACTAACTCGCTTCGTACTCCAGTACATTATTGTTAGACAACTGGCCGTTTCCGGCGCTATCGCTTCTACGTGTTTGTCATATTTTCGTGTTCCCCATTATGCCAGCCAATCCTCCGTGCTTTCTCGTACAGTCCCTGGCCTTGGCGCGGCAATTCTTGCCAATTTTTACCAAATATCCCTCTTCTTCTTCTTCTTCTTCGTCGTCGTCGTCGTCGTATTCGTATTATTATTTCGTCGCCGAATAAAGAAAAATACGTATGCAAATACAGAAATTTTGAAGATCTCCCGATTGCTTGAACTCGGTAAGCCTGTGCAACTCTCTTCGACCACGTCTACAGGCCTATCGAAGTGCTTTTTCTTTTTTAGTTAACCAGGGATTGGGGAAACTTCGAGCCACGTGAAGTCGTCGACAGTAACGTTGATCGAGTCGCTAATGGGCTGAGCAGGTTGGAGTGAAACGAAAGAAGGGGAAGAGGAGAGGGACACGTCGATGAAAGGGAGGCGATTAATCGATCGGTGAGGCGAGGAAACGAAACGGTATATGTGGAAGCTGCTTTTCGCGATCCACCGAGCTCGACATTACGATCTCACACCTGAGCAGGAGAGCGTGCCTTTCGTGTCGCGCGGTAACAGATCGTTTCCGGTGCGCGTAGAGCCTCCACGTCGCGCCGCGCCGCCGGAAGAATTATTCAATGGCGTACTCTCGCTAACTGCCGCCACTCGATACGCCTCTCTTTCTGCCCGTTTCCATTCGGCAAAATTCAACTTCTGCCCTCCTGCGATGCAGCCATTCAACGCGATCTCTATTAACCACTGCCGCGCAACATACTCGCTGCAACATTTCACGCCGATTATTTATCGCGTTGAAAGACTCTCAACGTCGTAAACTCTACTGCACAGAGCTCAAAGGTTTCGCGTCGCTTTGTCTTCCAGCCGTAGATCCAACGAGTCTCTGCGAGCGGATTCGAGCTGCTTTAGCAATTCACGCGCAATTCGGTTGCTCGGTAATGTTCAAATTCCGCGGCAAATTCAATCCCGCGTGCTGCAAAGGCCGGCGAAACGGCGCGGCCGATTTTTGTCGAAGGTAAGAAAATAGTCGAGGCAAAATCATTGGAGCGTTGGTCGATTCGGATGGGGAGAAGAGGAGAGGAGAGGAGCGTTTCACGGGTGCGGGCACGAAGGTGACACGTGTGTCCCCTGTAAGCGTACCGAACGAGAACAAGCCGGAGGGAGGACGAAATGGAAGAAGACCAAGACGAAGAAGAAGACGACGAAGAAACGTGGTCACAGAGAATACAACAAGGTGGAGCAAGAGGTGGAGGACGAGGAGGTGGCGAAGGAGGAGGAGGAGGAAGAGGAGGAGGAGGAGGAGGAGGCACGGAGGGAGTTCGCAGAGTTCTGGCTGGGTGAGCACACGTCCGGTCATTATCGGAGCTTATCTACATGAGCACACCTCAAACGTACCCAACCAAACCTCGTACTACGTAGAGAGCCTCGCGGTACCATTGTGCTCTCGTGTTTATAGACCGCGTCTCTGTGTCTCTTTGCTCGAGCAAAAAAAATCATACCCCCTTCCTTTCCTTTCGACTCGCCTCGCCTCGCCAAGCCAAAGCCTCGCCAAAGCCTCGCCACGCCAAAAGCCTCGGCAAAAGCTGTCGATACGCGCTCGAAAAACGATGACGCGACCTCAAGAAACGTCGTCCGCGAACCGCAAGCGTATTCCACTTACCTGAAACAGAAAGGAAACGGCAAATTAGCGAACATATTCATGAAATTCGTCGGCTCGCGTGGACGAGCGAGATTTTTCATTTCATTTCGTAGCTCGTAAAATAGTCGGAGAAAATTTCGCGGACTTTGGAAATAGAGCGTGGAGGAGTGCGAAGAGGAAGCAGAGAGACAGGCTTTCCGGCGCCTTGGCTCCTTTTTTGGAGTTGCAGGGAAGGGGGACAGAAGGCTGAGTTTAATTTTGGCAAGGCGACTGGGTTTCGAGCGATGGCGGTGGTTGGGTTAGGTGGTAGGTATCGCGAGCAAGTGGAACGACGTTGGATCGTTTTCGAGGCCCAGGGGTCAGCGACGACCTGCGCGAAGAGGGCAGCAGCGAGAGGTGGAAGTACGCTTGGCTGCCCCGAGCACCCAACCCCACCGTCCACCGCTCCGACCGAGTCCTCGGACTAAACACTCCGACACTCCATTCGACCCATCGAAAAAAATCCCCTCCTCTTGATAAAGCGGAAAGTTAAGCCGCCAATTCTAGTGCCACATTGGCCCCAAAGTAATTTGCAACGCTGGTCGTTCTGAAGTTAATCGAGCTTCGAGGGGAAAGGTAATCGTAGCCGGTGTATTTCTAGGTATAAAACGCGATACGAGGGAATTTTGTTGCTACATTGATCCAAAAGTATTTCGCAACGCAAACTGCTCCAACGTTAATCGAGTTTTGGAGGGAAAAGTATTCATAGTCAGGGTATTTCTAGGATAGCGTCGCGGTGAACGAAATACGTAGGCAGAATTTCTAAAACCTATCCAGCAGCTAGACACAATGAACGCGATACGGCCGCAACAAAAGATTTCGTTTTATCGCTCTCGAACGCGTCTCATACAAGAAGAATGGTTATCCGAGGAACGATCAACCTTAAATCCCATAGGTTCGCCATCGCGGCAGCAGCGGTAAGTATGAAAGCCTCTCACGGCTATAATATGCTCGATTCGCGAAGCAAATCGGATCGCCGAAGATATCGGCAACAGTTTCGCGACGGCAAAGCAAAGAAGATGCGGCGCGTTGCGCGGGCGGGACGCGATTGGGCCAGGCAACGAGTAGTCAACGTACTTTAATTAATCATCCTCGAAACGAGAAATAAAATAATTTCTTTCGGCCTCCAAACGTTCGTCCCTTATTAACTCAATCCGTTACCTCGTCATACGGACGTAATGTTTCGTTTTGTCAGAAATTCTTTGCTTTCCAACATCCTAGCGTCAAGAGCATTTTACGTTTGTATTTGCAGCAATTCAAATTCACCTCCTTATCGGTATCAGGTCCGTTTTATTAATGTATAGTTTCGCGTACGAAGGGGTTTCCGAATAAGGAATCACTCGGCTAACAGGTTAATCACGCTGCGAGGTGTTTCTATGTTTCCCTGCGACTATTCGCGCATCTTTTTGCCACGAACGCGCAAAAATCCTCTCAAGAACGTGCAAGAAAATGGCGCACAGATCTGAGCGTCTCGATTACGATTGACTCGGTGTTTCCAAAGAGAGGACGAACGAATTCGCACGCTGTTTTTCCATTTTTACGTTGAATCGTGCGGTCGGAGTTGGTGAAAAATCGCCGGCGGTGCGGAGCGGCGATGCGTGAACCTGAAAAGGCCAGGGGAACGCGACGCAACGGAGCAGAGGTAAAAGAGGTCGTCGCGTGGTTGCGCGTTCCTGCGCAACTTCGGCCAACGATGCGCCTTCGTAACAAACGCCGAAACGCGTGCAGCACAATGTACCGCGCACCGTGCAACGTGCTCAACGTTATCTGCCATTGTCTTGCCTTCCCTTTGCATCCCAGACGCCATATTCCGCTCGCCCACCTCGTCGGAGAGACCGAGAGAGACTCCTCCCGAGCCCCGAGCTTTAATTAACGATCCAGCTCTCGACGCTTCATCGAGCGAGCCCTGTTTGCATACCCCTTTGCTTCGCGGAATATTGCCCGTCAACACACCGTAGGGTAGACGTACCGCCTGCTGTCCGCGAAAAGAAGACAGACGAGTCTCTAGTCCATCGACTACTAACAGGATAGGCCACTCGTTCGATGCTTTTCTTTGTCACATGTGTATTAAAGTACTTTAGAAGTGTTTAACATTCTTTGTCGGATAACGAACCGAACGATTCTACTTAACGAAAGGGAACGAATCTACCGAGTACTCTGAATTTGTACGTTGTCGGTGTTTCAGAGCGTGCGACGCCAAGTCCCATAAGATGATCTATCCCGTACCTCGTCCCGCGGCATTCCGTTTGCTCCTCTGCCGAGAAGCTCGCGGGAGCTTATAGCCAACGAATGCGAACTCCGCGCAAGACTTACGCGAAAGCGTCGAGAAGCGTTCGCCGGAGCTGGGGACAAAAGTGGCGGCGGGGAAAGAGCGAGTTGGAACGTTGGTGGAAGAACGCGCGCGCGAACGTCAATGAAAGCTAAGGTCGATCCTTTCATATTCACGCTCCATTAATGATCTCGTTGCTGGTTGCTCGATCGTGACACGGTTTCGCGAATGAATCGCTGGCCGGGTCTGGATTTTCGTGCGTCAGCGTCCGCAATGCAACGCAACGCAACGCAACGCGCGACGCACTATCTCACGCTTTCCACCACCTCGTGGCAGCATTTTTCGCATACAGCCGCGGAGAAAGGACAACAGCCGGCCAGCGTGTTAACCCTCGTTAGTCGTATTTTCAGCTATCTGAATCCTATCTAAGAATTCCGCTTTTTGCTCACTGGAATCGCTGACGCGTTGCGCAAAACCGCTCGGCGATTTCATTGAGAGAACGGTGCTGCCGCGTTGCGCGGCTAGACTACGCTATAGGCTACGTTTCCCTTTTTCACGCTCCCGATCGCCATCCCCATCGCAATCGCACCGACTCTCGGCTAGCTTCCCGCGCCAACTCTATTTAAGCTTTTTAATTCGCGCCGCGCGCTCGCTTGCTTCCGCTGTGCCGGCGTGCGTAGAGAAGAGAAGGAAAATGATCCGCAGCCGTGTGCGGACCATTGAGATTTCTCGCGGCTCGCGGCTCGCAACGGATCGCGCTCGCTCGGTTCGGGAAATACGAGAAGAGAGGAGGAGGCGCCGAGTCGCGAGACGCTGCGAATGATCGATGGCGCCGGAAGTTCCCCTCTCGATCGCCGGCCAACGCCGATTAAGCCTCATTTTCCTGTCGGTTGCTGCTGCTTCCGCTTACAAATCGTTACAGTCCGCGCGGTGGTTGTGTAGTAGTAGTAGTAGTAGTAGTAGGTTGCTCATTCGCGCTCGACCATTTCCCTTTTTCTCCGCGCCATTTTATGGCACCGGTTCAATCGTCGATCGAATTAGGTCAGCTCGCTCGGAACGCGTTCGCTTTCTTCTTCGTTTTGCGTCGTTCGGGGCAGAGCGGGGCAACTATTCGGAACGCTTCTTTGGATTTACGTGCCCCGCAAGCTTCGTCGCTTAACCCTTTCGTCGATATTCCCGCGATCGTCATGCGAAATGTAGCTGCTTGCGAGTATACTCGTGCGAAGATTAATTGCCCTTGCTCTATTCACTTCTCAATTGCCGAGTAGTTTAAGTTGGATATCTTAAGCTGCTTTAACACCTTATCGTATACAAAACGTTGACATACTTGCCGTCCATAAACATTAATCTTACGCTTTCATAATCCATTCAGAGTTGAAACTATGATTCGTTAGAAATGCAACGGGTCGTTGTTGTATTTAAGTTCGCAATTTGCTTCGCGAGCTGCACTCGTCATTGTAAGGCAAGGGGTTAAAAGCAACGCGATATTAAATACCTCCAAACATCGTTACGCGAGAACGGATTAGGATATTAACCCCTTGCCGTACAAATTTCTCGAACGCTATTCATCGAGACGTTCGCTATTTTCTACTCCAACGCAGCGTCGAAATATTCCGCGCGTAATTCTTATTCCACGCAACTCGACGTTGAAATTATTATTAAAAATTGAAGCCTAGTAGCATTTCGCCGGAATTAAACCACAGTTTGCACCACGAGCCTAACTAGTTAAGCCAAGGAGTTAAACAAAGGAAATGGATTACTCATTGGCACGCCTAACAGACGCGAGAGAACGAGAGCCAGCCGATCGTCGTAGGAAATATCCGCTTCGAAGGATCTCCAACGAATTTAAACGGAAGATTCGGAAAGAATGGAAGAGAGAGAAAGAGAGAGAGAGAGAGATTGAATTGGTCGAGTCGCAAAGGCGACGAGAAGAGGCAAACGGTTTCACGGCGGATAGGAACACGGAAGAAGGAACAGAGAAGAGTGTCTCTGCCGCATTCGAATAATGGCAATAAACGAGCGTGAAACACGAGTGGGGTGAAAGCAGCGACTAATGATAGCCGGAGGCGACGATTAGCGCCTCCGATCCCACCACCGGCTCTGTCTTCGATGGCCCCCGGCGATCAGCCAACCTTCTAAAGGCTTATTTGCTTCCATTTAATTACGTGCCCCTCGGCCTATCCTTTCCGCGCGCCTCTATTTCGCTACAGAGGACGCGCTCTCGAAAATCCCTTCGATTAATTATTAACCACGCTGCAACTGACGCCCCAACGCCAAAAGAGATCTCTATCCCCGTGTATTTGCGGATCGCCTGCATTTGAAAATCCCCGTCGCGTTCGACTTGAACGCAACCGCGATCGATTCGTTTCGATACTCGTTTACCTTCTAAAGAAACTAATAAAATAGTAACTGACGTAAGTCGAGTGCAGCGAAGAAATCGTGAGGCAAGGGGTTAAAGCGCTGAAACGTTTCCCATTTCTCTCTCGAAGTCCACGTGGCGAAGAATCTTGCCTATCGCGGGCGGCATACGTCTGGGAACCGTTTGCGCGAAAAATTCGAGAGAAAAAAAATAGAAATATCGACGGGATCTATATATAGAGGCGCGGAGCGCGGCGATGAAAAAAGAAGAGAAAAAGCGAAAGGACGAGGGAAAGATGGGATCCGTGTGCGGACGTGGAAAGGGGTTAAAAATTGTGAGAAAAGTGTTGCGAGGGTGAGAGGAGGTATAATATCGGCGAGACTGGTATAAAAAGAACGTCGGCGGAGTAGGTAGTAGGTAGGTAGGTAGGTAAATGACGTATAGATGCGTATCACGCACAATGCACGGCCGTGGGAGCCTGCGTGCATTCGCTCCCACGCCGGTTTTGTCTGAACGGCCGACACAGACCAGCCCTCTGTCGCTCCTCAACAAACTGCTACAAAAGGCTTCTCATCGCTCACCTGTGCGAGGCCCATTTCGCCAATCCAGTTTCCCGCGCGCCAAAAATCCATCATCCGACTATACTTATTTTCGCGTCGCCGATAGGGAATACGACACATTGTTGTACATCTTCAATTACGTAACAATGAACTTATTGCATTGAACACACGAAGAAAATGTTCATAAGTAAAAGGGCCGGTCGAACGATATTGTGACGAGAAACTGGAACGATCGCAATATTTACTTGCACAGCTCGTGTCTTCGTCTACTCCGAGCTAGTAACACCCCGCGTGACGCTAAAACGTTGTAAGGGATGATCGTATACGAGAACCAATTTGTTCGAATCGGTGGATGACCAAAACCTTGGCCATTCGCCGTTTCCTTTTTCGCCAATTACGTTACATGCATCGAGAACGAGAGTCTCGCTTCGCGGAGACGGAAGAATTTTGTTGTTCTCCGTTGTTGTACGGCCGAGTTCCAAGGTATCGACTGTGAACGCGCGCCATCGCCGCTCCATTGTAGGCAAATTAGAAGATCTGCATTTTTTCCGAGTCGTCAAGCATCGCGTTGTTACTCGTGCAATAATCGCCCGTCGAAGGTGGAATTCCGTTCGAATAGTCGCAGCGCGTTGTCGGATCATTCTTTTAATAATACCTTTAGCATTTTATCATGCCTCTGACTTCGAAGGTTTGCGATTCAAAGGCAAAATACTAGCTCGGGCGTTAATGGTCCACGTGCGGCGACGGATTAACCCTTTCGGCGTTAAGCGAAACGACGCCGCGTCGAAGGACGCGAATGAGAGCGCGTCTCGCGGCACGAAGGCGACCGGGCCGCATTTAAAATGGACCAAGGAAAGACGGAAAGAAGGAACGAAGGGCTGGCAAGTGGAGCGCGTTTGCAGTAGGCATAAACGTCGGCGGGGTTAAAAATATAAAGGAGAGGAGAGAGCGCGATGGAAGCGCGATGCAAGGGAGTCGGGGCGGCGCGCGGCTGGCGAAAAAATAAAGAACTCCGCGAGGAGCGAGAAGGGGGGGCTGTTGCCGACAATAAAACGGAATTCGCAACGCAATATTCGTTTCTTATTTCGCAGGGATTAATTATCTCTCTCTCGTGTTTGGCGCGTACGTACCAAGCTTGCCTTTCGGATGCGAAAAAAATTGAAGCAAGGGAAGGAAGAGAGGGAGTTTACACGCGAAACAGGAGAAGGCTGGCCGACTGAACTCTTCGCCTAATGGATTAATTAATGGCTTGCGTGTCCAGACGCCACGGAACGTTTTATTGCCGGTAGCGTTCGTTCGTTCGTTCGTTCTTCTTCGATCGAGAAACAGCCTCAACCTCCAAGGCGAACACCTCGGCCGTCCACGATTTTTCTCCATCCTCTCCGCGCTGTCCTTTGCGCGTTTCCGCTACTCCCAGCTTTTGAGGCAAAAATTATTGCCCCGCGTACGCGTCGCGAGTCTCGCTTCGATTAACCCCTTATAAACCTTTCCCTTGTAAATCGTTTTAGTTGCTGGAAAGTTTTGGCTCGCTGTTCGCAGCGAAGTGTAAAATACGTTCAGCCTTCGACTAGAAAAGAGCAATGCTGCGTTTGAGATGCGGTTTACTCGCACGATTAGACGTTTAATTGGAACGCCTGGGCGGGCAGCAAAGTTTGCAACAGAAAAGGGCTGCGCTCTAAGCTAACCCCCGGATAATAAGCATTTACGAAAGAATAATAAAGTAAAGGGAGAGAGGGGAGAGAGGGGAAAGAGCGGCGAGGGTTGCGCACCTGTGACACATTCTCACGTGCGTCTGTCGAACACCTGTAACGCTGGCCCGTACCGGCATCAGCCAACCCTAGCGTTTCCAATTTCCCACACACCCTGACACGCTGCGTTTAATAAGGGACAGTAGCGAGAAAGGGTGTCGATTGCGCCAACCGTTGCTCGTAAAATTAAATTCCATCGAGCTGCGGCTCGTTTCTTTTATTTCTCACCGACTTGCTATTTACCTGCTTTCCATCGTTTCGAACGCTTCTCTGAGAGGCATTCGAGAGAAAATTCTAATGCCGAATTCGCGACAGCGAGAATTCGCTAGATTTACCGCGAAACCTTGAATGGTCCTTCTTAATGAAATTTTAAACTATCCCGCGGAGATTTGCAGCGACGAGAAGGGGATTTACGTTTTACGTGATCCGCTACGAAGCTACGAAATAGGAAACCAGAAACAAAGAACGAGAACCACGAGTTATAACCCTTCGAGTGCTGTGGACGCATACATGCGTCCAGCTGATCGATTTACACTTCAGTTTAACACTTGCAACGAATGTAAAAATTATCAGCGTTTAAAATGACTACTTAATGCGTGGTCTTGCAATTGCTATAGCTACGCTAATAAACGAGACTTTACTAATTTCTCGTGGCTAACGCGAACCAGATGCAGTCCACACGGAGAAGCAGATTCGCGACACCTTTCTTCCATCTCTTTCAGATCTCGCGCAAAATCTTAATCCTTGCGCTACAATAACGAGCCACCCTCGTTCTACGAATTATGGCGTGGATTCGACATAAATGGATACCGCTGACGAGAAAGTTTCATTCGAACGATACGTTCAGCATTGCGTTACAATACTGAGCGTTCCTAAATAAAACGTGGCCATAAAAGTCCAATAACTTGCGTACGTAACGCAATAAGAAAGCAGGGAACTATCTACCGCTAGCATACGCGAGTAATAAAATAATCGTAGCGCAAGGGGTTAACAGAGGCGTGATTTCATCGAGGACAGCCACCACGTATCGCGTGTCGTCCAGAGTCGCCTATTTTGAACCGAATCTCGCGAAAAGGTATCGCATCCCATGGACAAAACGAATCGCGTTGCTCTACTCGAAAGACTCTCCATTGCCGTTGCCTAATTGCAGTCTAATCGCGGTCCGAGGAAGAATAAGAAGCAGCAATGGCCGATTGCTGCTCGAAGCATCGAATTGCAGCTTGGACGATGTTTGAAATTGCGAAAGAGAGCCGTTGGCTGCAGAGAAGAGAAGAGAAGAGAAGAGAGAAGAGGAGTGAACGTGTTACGGGGCTGGTGTGTTTCGTATGGGCATAGTCGCTGGCACGAAGGGACCAATGACGTCACCGTGTCACGCCTCGGCGGCCACCTGTTCCGCCATTAACATTAGCCTGGCTCTGTTATCTGCGAACAACGAAGGAATCCACGAGCGAGCGGCTGGTTCACGGGGGAGAAAAGAACGCACTTTCCAGCGAACACGGGAACGCAATTGTCTTTCTGCCGCACATTAACATCATGGCCGCCATTCGAACGGCACATTTCGGCAGACGTTCGCCTCGCCTCGCTTCGCCTCGCCTCTCGTCTCGTCTCGCCGCGCCTCGCCTCGCCTCGCCTGCCTCCGGCCCCCCTTTGCTTTGCTTCACGCTTCGTTGCACGGCCAACGTCGCTTTGTTCCGAATACGACCGGGATTAACTGTGCGCAATTTTAGTACACGCGCGTACACGCTACGTGCTTTTCTTCGCCAGCTATAATATATTACTTCGAACGCGCCGGACATCGGCATGCCTAAATCATCCGCCATTAGTCCGTCCATCGTCTTCCTCTCCGATCGATTAAATCCAGAGAAGTATTCACGGACTGAATCGAATATCTTCGTTTACAACCGTGGAACTTTCCGGTAGAAGTTTCGGCTCGTTTCTGCTAACCTGACACCACTTGTAGTACGACTGTTTCCGTATCTAAATACTTATGCTAGCCTTTAACCGATCCCTGCTCGATATCGCGTAAGTACAAACGCTTCGAATATAGTAGGCAACTTTTATTCAACGCCCCTCGAAACTTACAAGGCGAAGCCTGATAGTCTGAGTTCGAATTAAATTTCACCATGAGTTCGAATTTTAATCTCCATTTTAAGGTGTATCATTTTACACTTCCTACGAACGAACATAAACAGACAAGGAACCAATTCGCGAACCAATACTGCGCTCCTATCGATCGGAAGTAACGAAATCTAGCATAAACAAAGACTGTCGCCTCTCACTCGCCAATCGAGTTGCCACACGAAACGCCCTGGCGACTGCGAGTGAAAAGGGTTAAATGCAGGACCAGCATTGCAACCGTGTTCGAATACTACCGCGCGAAAGCATTCGCAACGCGTTCGGCGAGCGCGGCAACTTTGAGCGGCGCTGTAGCTGGAAGGCTCTGAAAGTTGAAGAAACGTCGGGGAAACGAGTTCTGCGGTGGTGCGTTTATCGCGTCTCGCGCCGACTTCCTGTATTTGAAAATGTATCGCGTGGAAAGCGACAACGAGCCACCGAGAGACCGATACACGACTGGCCGTGTATTCCAAGTCGATGAACACGGTCGAGGCTATCGCGGTGCTAATTGTTTTTCATA
Organism: Eucera pruinosa; assembly: GCA_028830335.1. Lineage (NCBI taxonomy): Eukaryota > Metazoa > Arthropoda > Insecta > Hymenoptera > Apidae > Eucera > Eucera pruinosa. The sequence goes on from JAMYCR010000015.1 coordinate 14,794,684, forward strand.
AATTTCCCTCTTACATGCTCCGCTGGACGCGACGAGCCGACACATTCGAACCCGATGCAGGCGAGCCATTTCTTTTCACGCACCATTCTACGTATTTACGTTTTTCCTCGCTTTTCCGCGTCGAAACGAGCGGCGAAAAGTCGCTCGTCTGCATCGAGCCTTAGAGCCTTCTGAACCGCGGAACCGTTTCACCTTCTTCCAACATAATATCCATCATCTACACCGACGCCCTCCTAATTTCACGGATCGGTATCGCAACACGGCCAAAACATCTCTCCTAACGAAATTGAAACGACGTTCGATAACGTCCCCCTAAATTTCCACGAGCTGAGTTTAATTCCAATTCGATTGCGGATAGGAAAAGCGTTGAAAGCTTCGAAACTCGATTTCCTCTTAACCCTCTAGCCGAGGGATCTTGCTCGCAACAACGTTTCGCAGTTTCGCGACTAGACTCGCAAGCTCGCCCAGTAGGTTAATCGACGGGAGATCGAAGCCACGCCATTTTCCCTCTCCGTGCAACGAATTTGCACAACGCGTACAGTGTCTGGGATGACGGGTACGAGGTCATGGCTGCCAGTCGACATCGGTGGTAGCGTTACAAAGATGCCCAGGCATGGTGGAAGATCGGTTCATCTCCGTCGCACGTTCGCCGCGGTTATTCTCTCGGTCTTCTTTCCGCGGCTCTCCCCGTTCTTCTCCTCTCGCTGTCTCTCGCCGGCTCTCGCGGCGGTGAATTGATGCGTGGGTGCAGGTTGGACGCAGATAACGCGGGAGGAGTTTCGTTTGTCCAATCCTCGATGATCCTGTCTGCCTCTCTCCTCTCCGCCGCTATCTTCGCTCTTTTCCCTTCACCGCTCTCATCCACGTGTCTTCGTTTCACATCCCTCCCTCTTTCTTTCTTCTCCCTCCTCGCACTCCGCTGCCGCGTCCAGCCATTTGCGGCAGCGTTTGCAAAAATCATTTTTCCGATGCGTCTCGTAATCGCCGAGAGACGCGGTGAAAACCGTTTGTCGCAACGATTGTTACGCGACGCGGCATACGAGCCCGCAAACGAGCGACGAGCCCCGTCCGTCGACGAACAGAAGGCAGTCGTCTTCGCGCGTCCTCGCCGTAGATATGGTTTACCGTCTTCCCTGTTGTCGCACCACGCGTTCTTCTCTATCGAACCTCTGCCGATCTTTATCGTGCTCGGTTCATAGCTAGGAAGCTAGTAGATCGCAATGAGGACGGGAACGTAAATATTACTTGCTCGCCTCGTCGTCGCGGACGGACGGTAAAAGCGCTTTTACGAGCAAAGTCCGCCACGATATTCGGATAACGGATCGACGTATCCGCGTCTGCCGACGACGTTCGCGTGCCCCTATCTGCTGCGATCTTAGGCGACGCACGAAGAGATACGCGCGCATAACGAGCCACGTTGTCGCTTTAATAAAGACTCGCTTGTAGAATCACCAGGTTGTCCCCCCCCCCTCCCCCTTCCTACGGATTACCTGCTCTCCGGCACAGAAAAATTGCACCTGTCGCAGATGTAAACTCGCTCTCGAAACCGTCGCGTTACACCCAGAGCTTTGTCCGTTCCAAACGGATTAGCTTTCCAACAGCGGCTCCCTTCTTTTCCCCTACGCGCGAATAGTCGCGTTGTCTATTCGAAGATAGGAGAACGCGGTTTACGTCCGCGGTCTATCTTTTCCCGGGGCGCATCGAAGCGATTTGGGAATTAATCGAGAACGTACGACGCGTTTGGTTTCAAGGTAGATCACTCTTGGCCGCGAGTCGCGGAGACGAAGAGAAGCTCGTGAAAATTGGTAGAAGATGGTATTTAATTCCTTTGCCGTGGAAAATGTTTAAGATGTCAGTTTTGGGGTTCCGATATTCGTGATTGCGTTACAAAACCGCGAGAAGATCCTTTCCCCCAATTATTAACCTCATCTTTTGCTAATGAAACTAGTGTGAACTTTCTGTTTAAATATTGGCACGCGTTAAAGGTACTTTTTATTTAAGTAGTTGGGTGGCTATTTGTCGATGTTAACCCGTCTTCGAGTTTCCAATTATAGGTCTTTGGTTCAACCCTTAACGAGCGAGACTTATCAAGCCTGGTCCACTTTCGCTTTTCCAGTGCAAAGGGTTAAACTTCCTTTTACGTGCAACCCGAGTCGATAAATGCAGAGCAACTGCTTTCGCAGCATTAACGAATCGACGATATAATACAAGCGTGAGTATATTTGCTAATAGCCGCATCGACGTCCATCGAAGCGTGCCAAGATTAAATTTCCGCGGAGCTTCTGCGACCCCGCGTAATCCATAGAAGCGTTAAATTCGTCTCCGAATCGCCGAAGAATCTCCGAGCTCCTATTATCGAACTTCGCGGAGAATTTGGTTTAATCGCGAACCTGCGCCAATTTGAATTTCACCGGGTGTGCTCACCGGAAGACAAAAGGAAACGTTCCCCTTCTACGAGAGCGCAAGAATCGGGGAAGGCGTTTTAGTTGAATTCCGAGGCGAACTACTATTTACGTTGCCACTGCAAGTGCACAGTGGAAGGAATCGTAGTAGATTTCTGCAAATTGCGCAATCGGGCGCAAAAGAAACGCGGAAAGGCAGGCGAATAATTGGATGAATTCCTGCGCGCTCGCGATACCACAAATTTCCACTATCCATCGATAGAGAGGTAGAAGAGGAGGCGACGAAGGCTGGAAAGAGAGCAGAGAAGAGAAGAGTAAGGAAATCTGGTCGGACGAAGATCCAGGAGGGCTGGCTGCGCGAGCTAACAAGGATGATTCGAGGTTGCCCACGTTTAAAAGCCGGCTAATTGATTGAATTTATGTGCAGGCTGGATAGAGAGAGCAGCGGCCGGAGAAGCCGACTCGGCCAGCTTCCGTAAATTCAATAAATCCTATACTGTCTCGCTTTACTCGCGTCCACTCTCCCATTTGCCTCCGACGATTCGTTTTATTTCGCCAATTTCGACCAATTTCGCCAAAGGCATAAACCGATTTCTCCGTTCGAGGCGAAACAATTTTCTCCGGAAAACGAACGAACCGATTGTTTCGATCTCCGCTTCGACGCGTCTCGAGGTATCGTCTTCGCCGCGTAAACCTCAAACGCTGCGCGTTTCTCGCAAATTCAATTCCCGAGCCCCCTCGGCGGAGCAAAAGAATTCTCCGCTCCCTTGGCTCTCCAATCGAATATCTCTGCCCAATTAGCTTGAAAGTTTGGCTCGCGAAGAATTTTCTTCGTCCCCGAATCGAACAATCCAGACGAGCGAACCTGGGCTAAATTCGATTTAAACGAACAACGCGAGCGTTAAACGTAAACGAAGGAGACGCGTCCTTCGCGGCGCGAGAGAATTTAAGCGGAAAGAAAAGATGAATCCCCGAAGGGTTTTAGCATAGGGAACGTTGAAGATGGACTTAGAATCTGGTTCTCCAATGCTTCCTCCCGATCGTATGACTATGGTCCAGTTATGCGTAACTTCAATCTTGCATCTCTATCATCTAGAAGAACTATGAATGCTGACCTGCTACTTCTTTTCAACATCTCGAATGGTTTAACTACGTGTCCGTCTCTTTTAGGCAATATCGATTTCTACGTGCCAATATAAGATTTGTTAGGTTCTCGCGTGTATACATCCCCATCTGCTTCAAATCTCGCTTCTGCTTTCCCGATCCACGTACTCGCATCGCCACTTTTGCTAATTGCGGCGGTACTACTAGAGGGATATACGAAAAAGTATGGCTCTCTCGAAAATACTCTCTCCACCTACCTAGTCCATATACACATATACTGCCTTTAATCTTGCTTCCAATATCTCAACGTCTAAGGCAGGGCCTGCTAGGTAGCCTTACCGACGAGTCTACTAGCAGGCCCAGGACGAAACGCACTTTTCCCCTTTTCCCCTCTCTATAGCGCCACACCAATACGTATCGTCAAGTAATCGACCTATTCGGTGTTTCTTTAGATGTATATTCCGCAGATCAGTTTCCAAAATATTGTAATTTCCGTACACGATCAATAATTATGTACACTATTGGAATTTTCCCGTTTACAAATAAATAAGTGAAATTAAGATGGAAGAAGAGACCGAAAGGGAGAAGGGAGAAGGGAGAAGGGAGAAAATGACGGAAGCTGGCGTGGAAGCAGGGTGTCCAGCGTTGCACGGATGGCTAGTGGCATTGAATGCAGATGAGAAGGGAGGGCGGAAGCGTAGTGGGTGCCAGAAATGAAGGCTCAATTTATGGCTCATTGAAGGGGACTTTTCTAGGGTGGACTCGGAAAGAGTGGAATGGAAAAGTTGGATGCTCGGTTGATGGCAAACATCGCGCTGGTACCGTTACTCCTGCCCCCGGGCACGCGGCTACAATCCGATTGTGCCTCTTGTTTTTCCTGCTCGTTGCTCGGCCAGTTCCTCGGCAACCTCGAACCTGTTCCACCAGTGCCTCTGCTCGCTTACCCAACACATCCTAGCCTACGTCCAGCTTCGACATTTTCAAAGAAAATCCCACAACTCTCTGCGTAACGCTTCTCTCAACTCCCTTCCTCTACGCACCTTCTCTCTCTCTCTCTCTCTCTAACTCGGCTTTTATTATTCCCAATTGCGAGGCTATCGAATGAAAAATCCTGCTGCTATGTATCTATGCTTCCCGATATTGCTAACCGTTTGCGGTCCAAATTTCGAAGCCAGGCTAACGCGAGCTCGGAGTAAATGAAATTTCAAGTGGCGTTCTTATAGAAATTCCACGTGCGTCGCTGCGAGAAAATGAAGTTACGCTTCTAATCTAATTCTAATTAAGCTACTTCCAATTGTAAGTAGAAATCGTGCTGGGATGGCGAAACTCTGGGGTGCAAATCCCTCGTAATCGAGATTTAAATATTAGGAGACCCGCGAGCTTGGAACAAAGTTAACTGTGGACGATTTTTACAGAAATTTCACGGGTATTCGTTGGAGAATCGAACTCATCGTTGATTCGCGGAATGGAAGAATGTTTACCGGATTGTTGCGAGCACAGGAGGGAATGGTCGAGCTAAAGGTACGCAAAGGTGGATTGAAGAAAATGTCGTCCGGAGTTGATGCCGCAAGCCACGGGGATTATTGCACCACTAAATTGCGCGTAACCGTATCGAGCACGCCACCCGGATTATACGCATTAAGATCCTCCGTATTAGATTACCCGTAGCGTATCTCGAGAACAAGATCAAGGTTGCCGTTCGTCGTAGGAAAAACCTAACGCCGCGTTGATTCAGCTGCGCCGAGTCGTCGCCGGAATCGGTACGCGTTTACGAGAAATCGAAGCAGCACTGCGACCGAAAGGCGAAGAAAAGCCTCCGGGTTCCGAAGCCGTCCGACGGACTCGATGGCACTTTCCACTTCACGGCTCGAATTTTGCGGAAGATCGGCCGAGAAGCGGAGAAACTTATCGGCTCGTTGTTATTTCATTCGCGACCGAAGAAGAACCTCTCGGCTCGACTCACGATCGGGTTAGTCGTTTTCGCCGAGGCGGTTTCTCGGAAGCGTTAAGGCTGCGGGCTAGATTTCCGAGAAGAGGTCGTGGACATCTTCGAAGTACCCTTTCGGCGAGAGCCGTAATTACCTGGCAGCCAGGCAAGAACGATTGGGGTAGCGAATCGTTGATGAGCACCGAACCGCGCTACGATCCTCGACTTTTAATTAGCTTTTCACGAAATCGAGTCGCCTTTAAGGGACGCCAGACACGCGAACCCCGGCATCTGCTTTTACGTGCCCGTTGGCTGCCACCGAAACCGTGTTCCACCCTTTGCATCTTCCAACATTCAACGCGACTCTAATTCACCGGCAAAGCGCGTTCGCCGGCGATTCGAGGAAGTCTACTAATTCGTTGCGACCAGTTGTGTATTCGTTTCGTCGTTGCGTGTCACCCGTTGCGTATCCAGGGATAGACGGCGTGCAATTTTCTCTCCTACATTATCCGGACGCGTTCGTATCGAAGCAGTATAGCCTAACTCTTCCCGTGACTCTGCGACGAGTGCACCGATTTTCGTTGTAGCTGCAGCGACGGATATTCCAATCGATTAGGTGCTCCAAACGAAGAGATGGAAAGTCACCGCGTTCGTGTGCTATGTGAAAAGTACGTAAAAGTAGAGGAGCCAGTAATGAAAATCTCGTGGTCCGAACTAGCACGGGTTAGTTTCCCCCGACGCGATAGCACCGGGGTAATTCTTGCATCAAAGTTTGCTCGCCCACGTCGATACGCGACGCCAAAACTATACGCGTTGCACCACGAGCACTTTAAAGGAAACTATTCAGAAGATCGGAAGTGACGAACGTTGTTTCGGCATCGGAGGAATATTGCCGTAAAAAAAAACAGTAAGTTTAGTAAAAAAAAAAAAAAAAAAACAATATTGCCGTACGAATTCTCAATCGCAGTAGGGGACTCTATACAAAAAAGATTTCCGTTTAGGCGTACGTTTCCTCGATTCGCTTTCCAGAAGCGGGAACTCGCCTAAATATCGTCCCCGAGTGAACTCCTCGGCCGTATCGTGGCCGGTGAATTTGTAATCGCAATAAATATTCCCTAGACCGGTGTATAATATGATTTACTGGTGGAAGACCTTGAGGATTAATTAATTACACCGCGGAGAGGCAGGCAGAGTAAACGACCATCATTGAACGAACGGTTTCAAGGTCCTTGGAACGCCTCGTGCTCGAAGATAAGTAGCCACGGTAGACTCGAGAACATAACCGGCCAAGTATAACGCGCTTAGAATCGCATCGCGTACACGCGAAATCTCGCCGGTGCAATATCTTCCGCCGTATTTTTTTCGTGTTCCACGCGTTGCTCTCGTCTCGCGTCTCGCGTCCAGCGTCCATCGTCCCGCAGGCCGCTGGTGAACGGCCTAGAACGCGATCTGCTCCGCTGCTCTTACGACAAATTTCCACCAATCCCGATTTCCGGTTTCGCCCGGCAAACACGCCATCTCCTTCTGCCATCGGCGATACACGACCACGAGTTGCACCGCGTCTCGCGTTTCTATCGATTCCAAATGTTCCCCTTTTCGAGGATCAAACCGCGAAGCACGATCGCGTCCGGTTACAACGTGGGAGTCCGCGAATACTTTGGACGCCGGATAAGCTTGAACCCTGCGCGAATTTTTCGGAGATACGGTTGGAAGGAAACGGAAAGAGCTCGAACGCGAGTAGCTCGAAACGCTTGGAAGATCAAGCAGCCGCTTATTTCTGCCACGCACGTGCATTTTTAATTCGCGTCAACGGGCTATTAGCTGGAAATTCCGCGGAGCCGGTTCATCGTGGACGCGGCGGGACAATTATCCCGCCAAATGAAACAATGTAACGCAGGGTACGGATAATTCGCGGAGAAACCGCAACGGGAGCGTTCAGCTATATCGGAACGAAATCAAGGTAGCGGTTAGCGAGACCAGTTATTTAACAGAGGCAGAAATTTCCGCGCTACAGATTCGAGAGAGAATTAGCCAGCCCCTGCCGAAGTGACGCAACGAAACAGCCAGACGCTTATTCTAAATCCTATTCGAAGAATCTAACGCGGCCGCCTGCTCAACGGCTATCGTCTAAACGAGAGCATTTATTATCGACGACCGCTTTGACGGAACGGTCCAAGGGAAATCGCATCGAAATATTTTGAACATGTCTATTTCGGTGGCCGCTGAAACGCCAGTAGTATTCATCTTCGTTGACAGAAGCGTTCGCGTTTGACGCGGAGAGAGAGAGAGAGAGAGATAAAATATCGATGCATAAAAGCCCCGTGGAAGCGTGCAACCGTTGCGACTGTGTATGCACGCGGATCCACGAGACACTCGAAGAGAGACTCGAGAAAGAGAGAGAGAGAGAGGGAGAGCGGTGCGCACGCTAAGTCGATCGGAAACGAGCTCCGTGCGTCAGGTGCTAAAAATCGACCACATTCTTGACGAGTTCGAGCAACCTCCCCCTTCCAAAGCTTTATCCTCTACCTCTTTCTCGCTGACGCAACAGAAACCAGCGACTTTTCGATATCCCGGTATCTCCCTGGTATGCGAGAACGCCGAGCACCTAGAGAAATATTCCCTCCGACTGCTGCTGCTGCTGCTGCTGCTGCTGCTGCTGCTGCTGCTGCTGCTGCTGCTGCACTTGCAACCGATCGGGTAACATTAATCCGCTCGATTAACGAACGAGACACCAGCCGCTGCCACGATTAATCGCCCGCCAATTTTTCCCATCTCCACTGTTGCCTACGCGTTATCGTAGGACGAATAGGGATCGCTGTTGCGCGTAAGGAAGCATTTACCATGGCTACGATAGACTTGCGAATAATTTGTGTATAAGCGCTGGGTGAAACTTGGCTCTTTACTAACGAAATCTTCGCTCCGATGTAATTAATCGAACCGCGAAACGTGGCATCTAAGATCGTCCCGATCGAATTGCCACGGTTTTAGCATAAATAGGGGTAGGTACTGTTGCAAGCAAAGAGATGCTTGCCACGACTGCTACAGAGCTACGTTGCATCTGCTCGATTGATAAACGAGGCGCGGGTGAGAAGTGTGCCGCGGTAGTCAGCGGATTTCGAAGCTGCCTTGGAAGAGCAGCAAGGATCGTAACGTAAACGAGAGGAATGCAATTCGAGCAGGCGAACACCTCTCCTCTAGCCACGATAAACGTGTTCGAGTTGCTCGATTGAAGCTTCGGCGAGATGCGACGTTTCCGAATTTTGCGGTTTGGAGAAGTATCTCGCGAATACTTACCAACGGCGTGCAAATCTCAATATATGCTTATTTGCTCCTCTAAGTTTTAGGATACTTTGCTCCTCTAAGTTTGACAACAGCCTCGCAATCGACAACAAACGCGTCTGACTTTTTGTACTTTTGCCCGCGTGCCAGCGGATGTCGCGAGTCTTTCCTAACGAGCCGCTAATTGATTCCCCTTATCTTTCTATCACCGCTCGAATCCCGTTGCTCGCGTTCTCGTTGCGCGATCGATCGTTCGCGATAAATCGACGGCTATTAAAAGATACCAAGAAATGGCGCGAGACGCTAGAAGAAGAGAATTCATGGTCGTCGGTTCGCCGCGACGATCTCCTCGCTTTTAGGCTTCGCGAGAGCGCGTCTCTTCGAACGGGATATATAAATAGACGCGTAATAGATGCTCTTCTGTCGATCGAGTACTCGCTTCTCGGTTGTCGCTTGTCGTTCCCCTCGCGCGCGCTCGATTATCTCGTCCGCTGCCAGATGTCAATTTGGCAGCGGAGGCTTGCCAGCAAAACTCGCCGCGTCCCGTTGCCAAAACTTTGCAAATTTCATTCGAAAGTTGCGCAATCGCCGACTATACGAGAGGGCTGGCAAAATTTCCGCAACGTTCGAGAGGTTCTCGTGGTTGAGTCGCTTAATGGAAAAAGATCTTTGTTGTTGTTTTTTTTATCGCGAACGTAACACGAGATTGTTTATTTCCATAGGAACAATTGAAGAGAACGATGCAAAGTGTTCGACGATAAAGAAGAGGGGTTACTATAAGCCCACTTTCCCTTGGCATTTAAACATTTTATTCGATGGAAAACGAAGGTCACTTTAACACTGGAACTACTACCGACGATTAAAGTATACTTATTTGTACCAAAGGAATAGACGCGCGAGATATTGGCAAAGCACACGCGATTCAAGTACGATAAATCTCCATTACTATTTCGTATAGAAAGTCACGGAATATTCTAAAAGATGCACCGTTACAAATTTGTATAATTTTTATGGCAATGGAGTAGTATATTTTCTTGCACCACGCAGCGCATCATTTTATTCCTCTCAACCCTTTGCCCTACAATTATTTTGTTACCTACGTAAGCTAGCGTTAGTTGATCATTGCTTTCAAGCACAAATGTTACGAATGTTTCTTTTACAATCCCCAATCGCGTGAAATAAAGCTAAACTTCATCCTCAACGGTATTTGTTTTCGTTGAATTCGCGCTATAAATCGTAGAACGTGACTCGTTATTGTGGGCCAAGGGATTAAGAAAGCACCACGGGCCTCGAGTCGAAAATGAAGAAGCTCAGGAGTCGGCGAATTTTGCCCGAAATGCTCGTACGCATATACTCGTCGCGTCGCTTGAGATCTAGCGGAAGAAAATTGCCTCCGCGACGATAGCATCGCGCGCTTTCACTTTTGCCGATGGTTAATTGATCGTCCACGGATTGTCGGATCGAATAAAACACGCGCGAGTTGGCTCCGGTAACGAGTTTCTTTGCCGAAGGGACTAAGGTAGTCGCAGGTGCTCCCGTTGGGCGTCATAAAGCACAAAAACGCGGAGAAAACGCTGCGCTGCTGCCGAGGTCTCGTTAATTTTACGACGAGCCGTGTCTCTGTTTTATTTCGTAACGAGAGATACGAGAAGAAACCGGGGGGACCGCGATCGTAAACCTAACGACCATTTTATCCCGTGTTTAATTAAGCAAAATCCTCTGCAATTGCTGCCGCGCATCGGGATGCGTCGGGAACCGAACTATATTCAAAATTTACGCCGCCGCGCCGCTTGCGACTGCCGCCTCTGCGCGACGAGTAACGGGATTTCCAAGATATTCGCTTTACCCGCGAAACTTTGTAGCATTTTTCCTAAGATTAAATTCTGCCGCGCCGTTGGTGGCATTCTTATTAATTTCTCTCAACGCTGAAACAACCTAGCAGCGCTGAAAATCGCGCTACCATCCCGCGAACGTTTGCCAGCAGCCGCGAGAAGAATGCTCGCGGCCGCGATTGCCAAAACGGCTTCGCGGAAATGCAGTCGGTTAACCATCCTCGGCATTGTGCGGACTCGCGCTCCGACCAACACCTTCCCAATAAAGCGAGCCATTTTTGCCAACACGATCGCTATACCGTTACTCTTCGGACCGACTGCGTACACGTACGCGCTGCCACGCGAAGTCCAACGCATCGAAACGCGGCATCGTGCCTCCCCGCACTCACCGATACTCCGATTACGTTTCTAACCCTTTAATCCATTGCGCTACGGTAACGAGTCGCGCTCCTCGTTTCACAAATCGTGGCGTAGATTCGATAAAGATGAGTACCCCATCTTAAGATTGGACGTTTCGTCTTAACCCTTTGCACTCGAAACCATTTTTAATAATATGACACGACAGCAGCTCCACTACACGTTTCTCTGATTATTGTGACAACTTAATAAGTTACGTATTTTGGAAAGGATAAATTTGTCTCGATTTCAGAAGAAATGACAATTGAATTGATTAATATAGAATTAACGAGACACGAACCTTGACTCTTGATACAATTTACGAATGTCTGCATAGCGGAGCCAACCGAGTGCAAAGGGTTAATATTCGATCGATTCGTACGCGAAAGCAGAGATCGGTTAACGTTAGCATGAGTAGGTAATAAAATAGTTAAATCACGATGACGCTCCGTATCATCGTTTACGTTATCTTTTGGGTGCTGAGGAATTTTCGGAGAGATCGGCTGGCTTCTGAATTTATTTCCACAAGCTCGTCGATATCAATTTATCGTCGTGTTAATCGTCGCAACGCGTCCGAATAATTAAGTAAGAATAGTATCTTTTAGCGGGCGTTTCTTTAACACCGATTCGCGTGGCTCGGCGTTCGACGCTGGAGGAATGGAAAACGCGGATCCGCGTTAATCGCGATGCTCTCCCCGTGGACCAGCTTTGATTCGTGGAAACGGTTGCGTGGCCGCGCGAGAAGCAAGTAAATAAATAGATACTCGGTTTGAATCAGCCTGTAGATCGGCAGCCAGCGTTGCTCGGACATTAGGATCAGCTTAGCCGGGGAGTAAAACGTAAAGCGAACCGGAGCGGAGCTAGAGGTGGAGGTAGAGGTAGAGGAGAGAGGAAGGTTGCGGCGATGGGCTGGAAGGCAGAAAGGCAGATGCAACGGGGCGCCGCGTTGCATCGCGTTGCACCGCGTTGCACGGCGTTGCGCTGCTCCGAGGAGGGCAAAAGAAGACAGGGAGAAAAGTGGGAACCGGTAGGAAGAGGTTGCCCGGTAGGGAGGCGAAGAGGATCGCGGAGTCGGCCTAAGCTCGTCGACTTATAAATAAATCTCGATCGCGTGGCTCTCTCCCCTCCAACATCTTTTTCTCCTCTCCTTCTCGCTTCCTCCTCGCCTCATCTCGCGCGCCGCGCTCATTTCCATCCCCCTGCTTCTTTCGTCCTTTTTCCTTTTCCCTTCTTCTTCTTCCTTTTGCAGCCGTCTTCCTCCTCTTCGTTTTGGCCGTTTTTTTTTCTGTTTTTTTTTGCTCCGGCACAGGGATGCGCGTCTTTCTTCCTTTTACGAGTTCCCGAGAGCGGTTACTCTCCTTCTGTTTTACGCAACGCACGCAGAGCAGCATCCAGAAGGCCTGCTTCTCGTCCTTCGGCCGTCTTCCTTGTCCTACCTTAAGCCCGGATGCCAACACCGGCTTCTGAGGATCGGCATCGGTATACACACTCCGCCGTGCAACGCGTTACACCGCGCCGCTATCTCGCGTATTATTTCCGTTTACCGTGCGCTCCGCGCTCCGTACACGAATCGGGCTATAATCCGACCATTCCGCGTCTATTTTTGACCAGTTTCCGTCAACCCTTTCAGGCACCGGTGCTTTTTGCTCCCCTTTTCGGCAACCGGAAGGGAACACTCTTAACCCTTTCGCCAAATACTAAGTTTAGGCGTCGATGCGCTTAAGATGTAAAGAAGTAGCGCAACGCGTGCTTGCAAATCGTTAGCTTTTTAACGGGGACCAAACCGACTGCAACCTTCGAGCGTTAAACTAAGCTACTAGATTTAATCCTTCGGAGACGGCGCGGTTTCCTATTCCGTTCACGAGACTAAAAGAGATTCTCGGAGATTCAACAAGTATCCTACGTTACGCTACCAATTTAGTTCGGCGTATATAAAATGCGGAGACTAAAAGCGCGTCGTATAATCGCTGATAAATGATTCTGCCCGTTCCAAATAATTAATCATCGTTCTACACTAATCGTAAACAGAGATTAGGGTCCGTACATCGTATCGGATACCGCCTCGAAAGGGTTAACCACGGTTTTTAACTAACAGTAAGATGAATGTTAACAAACGACTATAGCAGCTTGTAGCATCGAAATGGTTAACGTGCCGCGTAACCGTTTGCGTTGAAATTTTCATCGCAAAAGCGAGACGCAAAATTGTGACTTTGAATGGCGACAGGCGAATTTTCCATTTATCGCGGTTCGATAGGCGATTAGAGGAGCGCTACAAGATCGCGCGGCTTCGTTGCCGGACGTGTAGACACCGCGGTTACGTGTACTCGCCTCGGCAGAAAAAAAGCGTAATCTTACGCGATCGGATGCGTGTGCATATGGCAATAGACGGTTTAGACCGGCGAGATAATCGGCCCGAGATAACGCGAGATTCGATAGGAGATAATCAGCCTATTATAGCTTCCTATTAGCCAATACTTCGCTCAAACGTCCGACATCTAAACATCCTTTTTCCTTATCTAAATAGAAACGCCGTCGCGTTGCAGCATCTTCGTCTACGCTCCGACAAATTACTCTGCAACAGCTAACGCTTCCTCCGGGATGAAAAGGGAAAAAAGCCGTGGTACTTCTAGTCACCGTTCCACTACAATCTCAGCCTAATCGTCAATTAGCTGCCTAGCAAAGTGCAAGCATTTTTTGTTGCCCTTTAATAAATTAAAATACCCTGCTGCTTCTTCTTCTTCGTCTTCTTCGCGATTCGAGGCAAAAAGGAAGCACTCGAACGTGGCGCTAGCGACTACTCGCGGTTTCAAGTTTAACCTCCTTCGATATTTCAAACGGGTCGAGCATTTGTGGACAACGACGCGACGGCGAGTGTGTAACGAGAATTTGTAGCATACCAAACGGGGATTCGTTAAAAAATGTATAACGAGCGAAAGAAAAATGAAAAGGCGTTAATAGCCTTGACGCGGATAGCTGGTTAAACGAAAAGTGGCGACGTTCTCGCGACGAAGATTCGACGAGCAAAGGGAGGAGAGACGCGTAACAAAGCGTTACAAGGAGGTCGCGGCTGGGAGAGTAAGCAAATTGAAAGTGGTCGGAGAGTATAGAGAAAGGGGATAATGGATGGGAAAATGTACGAGGAGCGCGAGGATGAAACGTTAGAGGAGCGGTGGATGGTTGTTGCTTCGGGGATCGGTTGTGTTCGCTGCAACACCTTAAGCACAATCATTTGCATCCCGCCGTTATCGCAACAAATCGCCGCGAAAACCCGTTTCAGTTCGCGGTACACGCGGGCCCTCGATGCGATGTATAAAAGCCACGAAGAAGGAAGAAAGGAAAAGAGGCAGCAGAAGGGGGGGGGGGGGCACAGTGAGTAGCGAAGCAGCAGAATACACGGTTCTTTGCTCTCTCGCTCGCACCGCTATGACCTTATACTTCTCGGGCAAAACCTGTTCGGCTTCCTCTGTGCTCGTTGCGCTGCCTTGCGACGCCTCCCGGCGGAATCAATTATTTATTTCGTTGTTTTATTTGTTTAACGTTCGGCCGGGCGTGCTAATCAACGCGCGCGCCACTTCCACGCGACGCCGAACGTCGCGTCGCTACTATTTGCTCTCCAACGCCAGCCAAGCTTAGGCCTTAACAGCTCCTCCTCGTTAATTGGGCCAGCTCTGCTCCGGGCTTGCTGCTCTTCGTCGAGCGAAACGGATTACCGGGATGCCGACTTTTATGCAAATTCGCCAGGTCGCGAGCGCGGCTGGAGAAATGGAGCGGCAACCCTTCGCGTGCCATCGGCCAAGTGCAATTCTCGCGTCCGCCAAGTACGATATCGGCGCAAGCGAGGAAACACTGTTGGTGGCGTAAAACGCTTCGAGCTCTTCGCCAGCCGAAGAATAGGTAATATCCCCGATATCATGCGTTTCCGTTGAATCCGTGGCACAATTCACGGAACGAGTGTTTACGATCACCGCGAGGCAAGGGGTTGAACCAATCGCGTTCTCCTTTCTTTTGAGAAATCTTCCGATCGGATGGAAGAACACGCCAAAGTATCGCCTGCTAATACGCGCAACTCCTTAACTCCGGTTTCATATCGAAGCTTTGCTTTTCCCAAAATGGAGAAACGTCTTTAACCCCTTGCCTTGTAATACTTTTACTGGCTACAAGTAGGTTTAACTACTCACTGCTTCAACACCGTGTGAAATGCGAAACACTGTAACAACCGTGACTGATCTCTATTTAATAATCTTCGATCTAGTATATCGAAGCAGCAAACGAAGTTGAAACTAAACTCGATTGCAAATGCGGTACCATTCTGTTTTATTTAAACGCGAAACTCGTCACGAGTGGAACTCGTTATCGTAAGGCAAACGGTTAAGGGAAACACGCGTACAAGTGAGCTTGCAAATTTCGTGGATTACAGCAGGGTTAAGAAGGGATTGGCCGTGTGTCCGAAGCGAGAAATCCTTCGCCCCGTCCTATTACGTCCACCGAAACGATCGCCACTGCGATCGGAGCTCGCTAATAAAAACTCCGACAGAATTCACGGATCGCGATAATTCAAGGATGACCGCGTCTCGGAGCCGGTCAAAGGAGATCCCGAGGATCGATTAAGATGAGCCTAAAGAGGCCACACGACGGTGATCGAAGAATCGGCTGGCTGGCGTCGAGGAGAGAAGGGAATGCGAGAGCAAGGCGGCAAGGGCAAGGCACACAGCTGGCTCGCGCCAGCAGCTCCGCGGAGGATCCAGGGACGCCGAGGATGAAACGGGAAGAGAAGGGACGAGAAAAGGACGAACTGAGAGAGAGAGAGAGAGTGAGGGGGGAAGAAAAAAAGGAAACGACTGGTCCAGAGTGGCTACAAGACCTGAGGCTAACTGGTGCGTGCCGGTCGTGTGGCCGAGCAAAACCTGATGGCAGAGGGGAAGCCGAGAGAAGCGGAGAAGCGGAGAAGCGGACGGATGGATACTTCAGCCGCTGTCAACTGGTTTACTCGGCCACTCCTACGCATCAGCTGTCCGGCCGATCTCCTCTCCAAACGACCTCCTCTCTTACATAAGAACTGCGAGTCCCCGTTCCGTCTCGTCCCCAAACCCCTCGCGAGCACGTTCCCCTCAGCCGGACTTTCCAAACGCGATCGCGGAAGCTAGGCGAAATTTATTGATCCTCCGCGGAATACCGCGTCCGTTTCGCATGAATCCAGGCCGAGCGTTATTCCCCGCTCGTTCGCGTCCATCGTCGGATCCGCGCGACTATAGGAGCGCAATCCGTGTATTTGGTATACGGTGAACGCGTAAAGTACACCAAGTATTCGAGGAGGTTGTTCGAAATCCTTGTAATCCTACGTTCCGCATAGGCAGCAGCATGGGATGAACAATCTGTTCTATATTAATTCTTATGGTTACCTCGGCGAGGCAGAGTACGCGTATTAATAGATTAAGTTCATCTGCGAACACTTCGTGCCGTGAAATCGATTTCTTTGGCGGTACGCTAACCGCACTTAACGAGTCTATTCCACGCCGTCTAACGTGGCCTATTAATCCGCATTCGTCGTCTCTGTATCTGTACTTTGTTGTACCATCTTCGATTACGTAGGAATGAATTTATCGTATCGAACGCGTAAGAAAAATGTTCTTAAGTAAACTCGATGTTGAACAATATTATGCTCCGAGCTGTATAGATCTTTAAGTCAACGACGTTCTGAAGTAGTTAACGAAAGTTACTTTAAGATAACCTTAAAGCGGCAGGACGTGCGGTACACATTTACCCTATGTTTTAAATAGGAATACTAAACACCCCTCGGCTGCTCTACGGTATTCTACGGTGTCCCAAGACTTTCCAGCGAAGAGACGGGAAAAGCCGAGCAACGAGCGCAACTTAACGAGGTTTTCTCGGAAAAAGCGGAGGCTCGAACGCGGACAAATGAATCGCAGAATCACGCGGACGTGAATGTCTCTCGCTAGGCAATCCAGCGGAAAGAAGCAAGCAAATTCGTCATCCTGTTAGAGGCGAGACTCATCGGGCAGAAGCGGCGCTATTGGCAGGCGGATGCGGTTTTGCGAGCGAGATCCAGAAATCGCCACGCGTCCCGCCAATCCGAGGCTCCGCTGTTATCGGAGCCTGCCTAGCTTGATAAACGCGCCACTCTCCAGCCGCAGCTCCGATTAAGCTTCGCTTGATAATTCGCCAATCGAGTGGCGATAGTGTTGTTTACACGCGCAGCAAACGTTTGCTCGTTTCGTTCGCCGTGTGGCTGGAAAGTAGGTACACTCGAAGAAAGTGGAGGAAGCAAGAACCGACGACCCGGTTTTATTCGGGTGCTCGTTTCGAACGAGATCGATCCGTCGATCGATGCGGGAAGCTGCCGAAACTCGATCGCCGCTGCTTTAACCCCTTTGCCGCGAAACACGTACGAAGCGAAGCTTTTAGATCGCGACCCAATTAACGTCGTACAAAAATAAATATCGAGCGACCGACCGACGCGATAAAAAACAAACGCGGGATATTATTTTACTACGTACAATAGTATTTAGCGTTTATGTCGCGAATCGACTGACGCTTGAGACGATAGAGCGATGAGAACGTATTTAATGCTGCGCAATGTTGTAGGTTAACGTTAACAATTACGCGATTTATGCGATTAAATTCGCCGTTATTGCGCGCGGTGATATTGCTGTCCAAGAAGGATATTATTTCTAGTGGACGCCGGTGAGAAGTTTACGTGAAATGGAGGCAACATTTCAGGACGTATAATAATGCCACGTAGGAGGACTCTTTGTATAGCTACCAGCGCCAACGATAAATCTCAACTTGACTTTCAGTTTCAGTTCGTAAGATTGAAAATCGCCAGTTAAAAGTTACGTACATATGTGTGTATATCGTTGAAATTCTCCGCGTGTGATACCGTACAAAGCTAACGCACGAACGTTCGAAAAAGAACGGTATGGGCGAGGGGTTAACGAAATTTGCAAGTGCAAGATGGCCGGGAGGGCTCGCAGGCAGGTGAGATAAGAATTGGAAGGAACGCGGTCGCGACGGGCGCGAAAAAATAACAGGCTACCCATAAGGTTCGCCGAGAAATCGCGGCAAAAAGGCCGACAAAGTAATTATCGTGATCACCCCTATGTATCTGCTTCGCCGGGCGAAATTATCCGCGGCGTGTAATTTTCTGCGTCGAGGGGGCCAGCGCGCCGGACCCTCGCTAGCGATGGGCCTTTCCATTCTTTCTGCCTGCCAACTTTCGAACAACTCTATTCCAATGCTTCCCATTTTCAACATACGCCCGTCAAATATTAGGCGCGCTTAGGCTCTTGCTTTTAATATTCCTTCATTTATGCACCATACCAAGTATTGCGAATCGATCGTTCGAGAATTCTACTAAGTACTTCTTCCTACCAAACTTCGAATTGCGAACCGAAGACAATAAAACTATCGAGCCCAAGGTTGTAACTTTTGCGTGCGCAATTATTTCTCGATTAGCCATAGCGGGTCTTTCGTTTCATCAACTCGGCCAGCAACGAGTTGAATTGCGTACTTCAAACGCAGAAACGAATCATTGTCGCGATGGATTAAACTACCGCGCAGCGTTGCAGTAATTCGTATTGGAATACGCGAGCTTCGTCCAGCTCGTAAGAGTGAAACGCGGGAAAGTGTTCCATAATTAACACTAGGTTTACGGACGTTACGTGCATACGTTGACAGGCTTCCGGAAAAATACGTATACTGCGTGTAAATATTCGAACGTAGACGATTGAGGATGAAGAGAATCGCGTAGAATACACACACATACCATCGTATTACGTAAAGTTATCATAAAGTACCGAATAATAATATTTAAGGTCTCTATAATTGTCGGTATGAAATCTGAACGGCGTCAACGTGACGAGTTCCGTAAACCTAGTGTTAAATAGTCGATCGTTTGATCCTACGGGGGCCAAATTTCCGTGTAAGAGCCTCAACGTTAGTTCTATCGATCGCGTCTGCAAAAGAATATTGCCCTAAATACTGCGCATGGTTATAGCCGAGCGACGAAGAAGCGAAAGAAGCGGAGCGGAGCGAAAAACGTTGGATCCGAGTGTTTCGAAGCCATCGCTGGGAGATCGCGCGAGCGAAATAAAGGAGCCAGGTTTCAGGGGCAGCTGAAAATTAATACGTAATTACAGTGGGGACTGGAAAGGGAGCGAGGAGAAGCGTTATTGAGAAACGGTGAACGAATTCCAGAGAAATAGGCTGACGAGCTCCGAACGGCTCGGAACATTTTCCAAGCGTCCGGCGAAGGGGTTCAGAAAGAAACGCCGCGGTAATTCCCGATGGCGACACGTGGAAATCGAAGGGCAATGTGCCGCGAATGAATCATTTGAACGGTGATTGACCTCCGTGCGGCAATGCTTTGCCGCGAAATCTGCGAGACGCGTACTTACTTACTTACTTACTTACACTCACGCGTCTTGGAGCGCGCGACACTTGTGAATGGAATTGCGCAGCAAAGGATTTTCACGCGACAACCGGTCGTGGAATACGTCGATACGAGCGGCGGAGATCGCGTCGACAAACTCGCCACGATACCCTAGAGCTTCGACGAATTTTTCACCGGGAGATCAATAAACCAGAACGCCAACTTCGATTCGAAGAGCTTTCGATTCTTTCGACGCTACTCGCAGCGCGTCGCTACTTTAACTTTCGGATCGCGAGAGCCTCGAAGGGCCACGCGCAAATTCAAGCTAAGCTTGTTAGAATTGCTTGGACACAAAGTTTGAGAGGCGAGGTGGAGCGATCCGCTTGGGAAAATAGAAACTGTACCGGAGCAGGCAAACGCGGGGAGCAAGGGGGAGGCGAGAAAAATGTATGCGAGTTACACGCAGATACACGACACAGTATCCCGCAGTATCCGTTGGACAGGGAAGAGGGAAGAGGAGAAAAGACGCGGGTAGAAAGGAGAGTAGGTATCCTGTGCTGCGCTCTGCTCCGCTCCGCGCCGCGGCGAGTAGCGCGGCTAGTTTTTCTCCGTATCTCGGAGGATGAATGAACCCCGCAATTTGTTGGGAGCGAGGACCGAGCAATGCTGCTATCCGGGCCCCATTATCTCTATAATCTCTCGCGAGACCAGAAGCTGCGCTCCAATAGAAGCCCCGACCGGCAACAACTTAACCATAATATACCGGCGGCAGTGTACATCCCATAAGGCAGATACGCGGCGTATAAAATCGAGCCGATTCCGACGCACCTTCCGCTAGCCTCCTAACTATATCGTCCGCGTCTTCGTCTTTCTTCTACGAATTCGTCGAAAGCTAATATTCTCTGCATTCGCGAGTGCTCGAGTCCGAAACGAAGCTGGGACTCGAAACTCGATGAACGTCGATAAGAAACTTCCTTGTCCTTTTTATTATTATTCGTTTCTTAACGAAGGGGCGAAAGCTCTTTTTGGATACATTGTTGGCTGGGATCCGGACAAAGAAAAGAGCTACCAAAACTAATGCTGACCCGTGGTTGGCTTTCGAAGACGCGCAAAGAACCGGAGAAAGAATCCGTACGATTATGCAGAGTGTCGGAGTCAGCTGTTGGGGGATCGATTGCATTCCTTAACCCGCAAATGGTAAGAGGTGGAGTCCGACAGACCCCGACGAATTTAGTTCCTGCCGAAACGTTACGTTACTCGGTTTCCTAATAAACAATTGTACGCAGTCCTGCAAACCCGTGAAATATAGCTACATTTGACAAAGTAACCACCGTAACACAGTTGACGGTTAACCCCATGCGCAACTTTGGATTCGTACGCGTGAAGGCAAGAATTTAGTCCAAGTTTACATTCCGCGACATGCAAGTTGATTCGCCCGAGAAGAGTGTTAACGTAAATTAAAAGCGAAACTAATACGCTACTTTTCTTTCGCTCGTAAGGAGTATCGAAAGACGCCGATGCTCGCGACGAGAGAGCAACGGACCAACGCGTATTCCAGATGCGTTTGTTCGTTCTATTGTTCGAAGCAACGCTTCGAAACGTCCACGGGGTCTTCCATTTGTTCTATTTTCCGTGGGAGCTAGGGATGGAAGAGGGAGGAGAGGATTTTTTCCGGAGGTTCGAGTTCATCCGCGGGAAGAAAGGGAGAAAAAAGAGGGGCAATTCCGGCGTATAATTTGCGGGTATAGAGAAGGCAACGAGAGCCGCGTGTTAGATCGCGGAGGATGGATTTAAGAGGGTAGGGCAGGCAGGCAGGCTCGTAACATATAAAGGGCGCAAGATAATCAATTACCCCAGCTACCGACTTCCCGAGAGAGCAATAACATCGGCCTGCCGCTCTGCCCGCTGCCACGAACGCTACGCCTCGTGTACCTGTTGCAACCGCGTATATATTTAATGGTTACCCCTAATCGTCCGCGCTTGGTCGTTACCGGAGCTTCTTTCTGCTTTTCCAGGAGACCTGCCCTCGTCCCAGCCCTCCGAATAGAAATTTCCCTAATTTGGATCCGCGCTCGAACGCGCCGAACGCGCGTACAAACCGCGCGCTCCTCCTCTGAACTTTTTCACCGTGGATATCGCGGATATCGGAGCGAAATCCGGCTGAAACTCGTTTAGGATCCCCACTGTCGACAAATTCGTCCTTTTGTCAACGGACTCGGAAAGAAACGGAAGCTAGATAAGATCGGTTTCGCTGGGTGGGCTAAACAGCGTTGGGAGATCGACAAAGGGTTGAACACCGCAACGCGCGTTCTATTTCGAACGTTTTACACGGCTTCGCGCACCTCGATTTCCTACGACGGTCCAAAGATCCGCGGCTCTCCTACGAATATAAGGTACACGGTGTGTATCGATGCCTGGCAAGTGTATCGCTCGACATACTTAAGCCCCGTAACGGGTTAAGTAGCGTCCCTTCGCGAAGAAACCAACGACCTCGGGTGTGTCCACGACTCGGGGAGAAGAGAGAGCGAAAGAGAGCAAAAGCGGCTGCCGGATCGATCGGCTGGGGGAACAGTATAGTATAATGACATCGAAAAAGGGGTTGGATATACGCGGACGACGCGAAACGCCGATGCACAGAAGTCGAAAGAAAGAGATCGTAGGCGTGTCCCCGTAAATCCACCGGCAACGTTCGATCGAGCCCAGCGCGTAAAACTTGCCGGCGTATCAAACTAATCAACGGTTTAATAAAAGCTCGGGCAAGGACGCGGCGGCGTCCTCTTCTCTCCCAGTCTCGTTTCTCTTCCAAAGGATCCCCGTCGCGTTCTCCTGCGCGAAGAAGAGAAGAGAGCGAAGTCGGCTCGCAGGTCTGCGCGTATTAAAGGCTGATATTCCGCGGCAAACGTTAAGAGGCTCGAAATGGTGAATAAACGTTCGCTCGTAAAACGCGCGGCCAGCCGTATCTTCTAGGAGTAATGGCGCGTATGATACGCACCGAGTACCTCCGCGCTTCTCTCTCCTCCTTCCCTTCTTCTCCTTTGCCTATCGCTCTTCCTTTTTTTCCCTCCTCCTTCGATATATGCCTCCTCTTCGCGATCCTCCTTTTTCCTTCCCTCCTTGCCGCTTCTTCTTCTTCTTCTTCTTCACCTTCTTTCGTTCTTCCTTCGGCTCCGCATCGACCGCAGAAGCCGTTCGTTAATTGAGAGAAATGGATCGATTTTACATTTCAATTCTCGTCGAGGGCTAATTAATTGTACGGCAAGATTAATCGCGGATCCACGGTGGGTACAATTCAATTATTCTTGCGGCCAGCAGCGGATCGTTCGTCTGCCAGCTCCACTGACAGCCGGAATATTTGCGCGAACGCGTAAGGGATAAGGGATCGGGGAGAAGATGCGAGAAGGATCGACGAAGATTTGAAAGGAGAAGGGACACCGGCACCCCGAGGACCGGCTACACGATGACGAGCCGCAATTATGTCTCCCGGCTGCTGACCGTGCGCCAGTCGTCCGGTACAGTTCATCGCGAAACTTTTCTCTTCGCTAACTTTGCTCCGCTGCGAATCCTTCATTTTCGCTTGCCTATTTTCGTTTCTTTTACCCCTGGACGACCGAATGGCCGCTGCAGAGGTTCGAGCCTCGACAGCCGGGGATGGAAAAGGTTCCGAATGTAGCTGGGAACCCTTCGAGTAATACCGGGCGCATGTACGCGTCTAACGAATCAATTTGTACCTCGGTTTACACTTCTGACAAGCGTAAAACGTATCAGGTGTTAAAGTGATCGCGTACAAGTAGCTGACAGGTTTACGTACAGATCCGATTCGCACTCGAAAGGTTAACAAGCGTTGTACAAAGGTTTCGACTAAAGTTACGAGGAAACGGTGCTACACCTGTTGCAAATGGAAAAAGAGAATCCAATCGACATCGATTTCGGTTACGGTTCTGTAAAACCGATACCGAATCGGATTTGAAATGAAATATCGAATCCGGCCCGAAAGATGAGCAATATCTAATAGCTGGTAAGCCCCTTTGAATCTGTCCGGAAAAGGGGACGTTAAACGGTAAGAAATTGAAAAGGGCAGAAATGCAGGAATTCGTATAACGACTTGGAGTACTTGCGAAAAAAGTTAAGCTGTCCATTGAAATCATTCGCCATGCTAGTTGCTGACGCGATGCAACTTTGAGAACCTGGTAACGTTCTATTGTGGCCAACGTGAAATGCTTCCGCGTTTCGTACTGTTCTAGGAGGGCACCTTAAGTTTTAATCGTACCGCGATTAGGAATCGGTCATCTGGAACCCTTTTCTCGCCATCGTTTCGAATCTTTGTAGCTGTTTCGAGAATCGAAGCTTCGAGTCCCCGTTGACGAGCAACTTGCACGCGTAAGGTAATTATATATCTACAATTGACCCTCTTAAATCACGGCTACTTCGCGTTAAAAGAAAGCTCAAGAAGATCCGCTCCGCGTTACACGGCAAAGCGCGTACTCGAAAGGCACGGGGGAATTTTGCCGCGGACGATACCGGGAGCAATGGATAATTTACATACCTGCACGGTCCGTAAAATTAAAAAGGATTCACTCGGTATCGAATACCAGGATCGTCACTGACCTATAATATTCCGGGCACGTACACCATCGGCCCTCCCAATATACAATTAATGAATTCGTTCCCAATCAAAAGGAACAAGATTCAATCGTAATTTCGTCGATCCATTTTTCTCGATCTCGAACGATGCCCGCCGCGCCGGTACGGCCAGATATATATCTCGCCGGAGGATCTGTCTATTTGCATCGGTTAATGCGAGTGTCGAGGGCTAAATCATTTTTCTTCCAAGCAATACCGCGGACAGAGGCCGCGAGTTACACGCCGCGTCGCGCCGCGGCCTGCTTGTAACGCAACACCTGGCTACTGGCCTAAGATACCAATCACCTGTACGGAGGCCCTATAAACGACCAGTTAAACGTCCAACTCGCTTGTTGCGCCTAACCACACCGCACGCTACGGCGCAGAAAAGTCGCTCAACGGGCGAATCGTCGCGGATTTGTGACTCGATACTTCCGATACTTCGCGATTAATTTTCTTCGTTTTTTTCTTTTTTTTTTGAGGAAACTGAGGGATGCAATCGTCGAACGAAAAGTCGTCTTCGTGTCGCTGTTTATGGTTTACGGAAAGGCAAAGAAACTGAAAGGTACTCACACTTACTCTACTCGAAGGAATTGAAAGGAACTCAAAGGTTAATTTCTTGCGATGGAAACTAGCATTGCCAAGCCTGAAAGTCATCTTTGGATCTAAATCTTCCTAGCTACCTTCGATTTAACCCTCCGCCTTGCAGCCACGAGTCTCGCTAGCGTCGCAAAGGGATTAACCCTTTGATACACAGCGGAGCGAGTTAAGAAGGTGCTGCTAGATAAGCGAGGGAAGACACACGTGGTCTTACATCATCGTATGATTGCCAGGCTGCGGATTTTAATGCGCTTACATGGACGTTAACTGCGGCAAAAATTGCAGGATGAAAATACTAAAGAACGATAAGGTGCGCATTCGTGCATTTAAGAGATGAAACCAATT
This sequence comes from Eucera pruinosa, assembly GCA_028830335.1. NCBI lineage: Eukaryota > Metazoa > Arthropoda > Insecta > Hymenoptera > Apidae > Eucera > Eucera pruinosa. The sequence goes on from JAMYCR010000015.1 coordinate 14,819,578, forward strand.
TCTACTTACGTTTCACCTCTCTGTACGCATCTTTAAACACACGAATTTGCGTAAGAACTCTATTAGCACTTGATGCTTTCGCTAAACCTTAATAGAAATTAAGATTTTCACTATGATTTCGGGTTCCAACAGTGGGGGGACGAAACTGCGAAATGTTTTGCATTCGAGCTGACGCTACGACGAGCAGAAATAAATCGCAAGGGCTATAGACCTACCGGATAATTAGAGTACACTTATTTGTCCCGAGGAAGTTACGTAACAACGAATACATGAACAAATATCTAACGATAAGCGACGATAACAAATCACTCCTCGTTCTCTCGACGCGAAATCACGGTGGGTGGATTCGCAAAAATCCGTTCGCATAGGTTTATACGATCCTATTAAAAAGTTGCCAACGCGTTATTTCGACTGGTCTGCGAGTGGTAGCCGTTAACGAGGTAGCCGCAGGAAATTGCGATTGCGAAACCCCCGTAGCCTTCCAAAGGAGCCTTTCTTTCGCTGTTTCCTTCCTCCGCGCACGCGTCATTAGCGCGTTAACCTTTTTCCAAATTTCGCAACGCCTCTGCGAGAGGAAATGTGCTCGCGGCACGGGGAACATCTCCGCGGACGATCGATGAGAAATCAGTTTGGACAAAATGAAGCGTCCGGAGAAACGGATGCTCGCCGAGAGAGGGGAAAGACGACGACGCAGGTAAGTAGATGTTTATCCAAGGAGGGAGAGCGAGCATAAACGAAGTAACAAGTGCGAGCCAAAAGTGATGGGGCGGAAGGGAGAACGAGCTCCGTGAGCCAGAAATGGGAGGGACGAAACCAATCGCGGCCAGAAGAAACCGCGAATTAATTAACCGAGAAAACTTCGATATCCATCTGGAGAACCACTCCGCTGCGAACGATCTGCCGATGTAGCTCCAACAGAGCTTGTTAACCCTTTCGCTAATCGTAACAGGGCGGCATATATACGCGTTGAACAATTTGTTAAAAGCATACGTGCGTATATTTTCTCCGTAGCACGGTACTATTCCTTTGTTGATTCGTGCAACGATGCCCAACCATAATTAATCGTATACAGCCTCGAAACATTTATATCTATACCATACTCGTGTTAATAAAAGCGATCCTTGAGCTGTGAATTTTAAGGTATCGTAGCGAAATGGTTGATCTCGCATAGCGAACTGCGACTTTTTAATTTGCAAACTGTGCGACTGAAAGAATGGAAAGCGAGTAGGAATTTGTCTCACTCCTTAGCGTATTATAGAATCCAGGTCGCTTCGTACATTTTCCCTGTATCAGGTGAAAAGTGCCTACGCGAAATCCGAAAATAACGCGGAAACCGGAAATATTCGGCCGAACGCTGATAGCTGATTTCGATTGGATCGCGTTTCAGATTAAGATCGCGAGATTCGTTTATCGAGATACCGATTAAGATTGAGATTCGGGCTACATTCCCGTGGAAACCGTTTCGCAGAGATTAATCGCCATCGATATCTCCGAACGGAAGCGTAGAAAATAGAAAAACGAGCCGAATGCTACGAAATTGCATCGGGGAAGGCGCGCAACTGAAAAGGAGAATCTGAAAGCGGCAAACTGGTATGCTGTCCGTCTCGTTTCGTCTTAACCGCTCGCGTATTCGCGCTAGAAGGTTCGCATTTGCCGAAGCTATAATTCCAGAGGCAAAACCGGACACCGAAAGGATGAGAACGGTGACCCAGGGAATGGGCTTCGCGTAGCAAGGCAGTTCCATCTACCATGCATCCTGCCGTTGCACTCAGCAATTAGCCAAAACAAAACCCAACGCGCGCGCGTAAGGAGAACCGAGAGAGGCAACGAGAGGTCGCGGGACTCCGGTGGACCGAGTTACCGGCGAAATAGCGAAGCCGCGAGCGGGCGCGGATCGGCAAAAGGACGCGAGAGCTTTGCTCCAGAAGGAGCAAACGCAAAAACGAGGCTACACCGGTATCAAAGAAAGCCGAGAGAGAAGAGAGAGAGAGAGAGAGAGAGGAGAAGAGGATGCTGGGACGGGAGAGGAAGATATTGGACCAAGAGAAAGCAGAAACGCGTAGACGATAGGGGAGAGAGGGAAAGGGAAGGAAAAGGAGGCGAAGGATGGGGTAAAACGGACCCACCGTGAGCCACGTTCCCACGATCTCATGAATGAACTCGCGTGGCTACTCGCCACGTGGTGGGGACGACTACTCTCCTTCCTCGCCCTTGCCTCATTCGCCGTTCGCTCTACCGCTCTACGCTGCTGTAACACGCTGTACCTCGTCGGAGGCTCGCAGCTTCACAGGTAAGTATCCGCTTCTCCGCTTCTCTTTCTACGGGCAAAAGCGAGACCCGCACGCAACGTGGTAGGGGTAACTTCTCCGTGGATCTACGTGGCCGGGGGTAAAGAACTCGGGGTCATCCGCGATCCGCCGCCAAGAATACGACACGTCCGTTCGAGGAAATTCGAGGCCATTTCTTTAATCACGCTGCCTACTACCGGACTTTCCGACGTTTTTCCTAACGGTCGCAGCTGCACCTTCTTTCCACGTCCAGCGACCAACCGGTCACGCGTATTCGTATTTTTAACCCCGCTCTGCCCCGGTTTCTTCGCAAGTGTGGCACGGTTTTGGGGAAAGGAAACGTGAAAGGGTTTACAATTCCGGATAAGACGGGTTCGAAATTCGGGATGGCATCGAGACGCTTCGAGGAATCTTTGCAAACATCGCAGCGTAGACGATTAACCCCGTAAATGAGGAGTTAACGACTTACAGCGTTCTACGATTGGCAGGTGTAGATCCAACGATAACGACTGCTGCTCGGGGTAAAACTGAATCTTAGATTCGTTTCGCGAGATCGGGGGTTGCTAAACAAAAGTAGCCTGCGATAGGGGAACGATTTGTACAGGGATCGATTAAGCAGCGTAGGCAGGAAATAAAATAATACGAGACAAGGGACGGTGGTTTTGGCGACAAAAAGAGATTCGTCGAGGTAGTTCGAGAGGCGATGGCCGAGGAATAGGTTAACACGGCGCGATAGGCGAAGATAGAATTTTTTCCGAGCAACTTCCGGCAAGTCGATTTGTCGGACAAAGGTGTGAGGGGCGCAAGAAGGTATAACCGCTGACGCAATTTGTATTAAACGGCGATGCTTTGGGACGGTGGTTGCGCAAGAAACGGAGCAGGTTTCGTGGTAATTGCGCTTTGCCTTTGCAATTGTAAAAAGAGGAGGTAGGCAGCGATGGCGCGACGCGGTGGGGGCAAGGTAATTCAAGCGATTCGGTCTGCCAACGACGCGACGTCGTCGTATTGAAATTACCAAGGAATCGCGCGGCGCGCTTTTTACCGCGCCAGCCCGTTCAAAGGACTCGCTGCTAATTATCCCCCGTCTTTCGTAAACCTAATACTCTCTCTCTACTTCCTCTTTCTTCCCCCCTCTCCCCCAAATACGTTGAACGCGCGAGAAAATCGAATCTCCCCGGGACTCGCAAAAAACGATACGAGCCGCCGAAGCGGCGGTCTAGAGAAGAGAAAAAAAATGAAGCGCAACGTCTAAGGATGATATACGAGCGGGCGATGGGTGTTTTCGTTGAAAGAATCGGCCGAATTGAAAGTTTGAAGGAGGAGAGCCGGTCGGTGGCTTAAACGACTGGCAGCGAAACGTTTTTAACGACATCCGTGATATAACGTCGGGCAGAGGAGAGGCCGGGCATTAATGCTCGCGTATCAATCTGAAAATCAGAAATCAAGGCTCGATAGCGAGGCGAATTAAACCGTTACGGGCTACTAATTGCCGGACCGGGTTTCGTGGCCGTCCTCCGCGGAGATAAACCGGCTTGTCGAATCACGTGAGAAAACACGAGAACGAGAAGCGGTCTTCGTTTATTAGTTCCTGGTCCACCCTCCGCGGCCTCGCTCTCCTTGCCTCTTCGTGAATGAACCTGAGTCGCGTGGCGCCTCGTGACGTCACAACCTGTTGCTACCTGTTTCTCTCCTTCCTCTTTTATTCTCTTCCAGTGTACCCGACTATCTACTCCTTATCGTGCCCCACCTCTGCCTCTGCCTCTGCCTCTTACCTCTTACCTCTTACCTCTTCCGCCAAGGCGACCCACCTGGGGCTACTACCTCTTTCCGTGCTCTTCGTCTTCCTCTCGGGATGCTGAGAACATTTCCCGCCCCTTCCCTTCCCTTGCGTACGACTCCACTCGATTCGAGATTCGCGCACTTCAGCGTCCCGCGATTTTACTCAGCGAAACCGATTTTAGAAGCGCGCGATCGATATCGCGGAAGCAGATGGGTAAGTATTTCATTTAATCGTCGCGCTGCTTTTCCTTTGCCGAGTATAGCGCGGCGCGATTTTAACTTCGCTGATTTTAGCGTCGCGCGAGCTTATCCGCTTATCAGCCGAAGCCACCGATGAAAAGTACAACTATGATAAACGTTACAGAAGTGGAGACGAGGTACTTCTAGTGCCCGCTTCGCGCGAAGCGTAAAGAGCGGATTCCTTGCAAGTTTGAAAGCTGGGGTTTCCTTTTCGGAGGACTCTGCTCGAGCCTTCGGCGCTAGCTCGTGTGGCGAACCGATGGCCAGTGGAACGAGTATTCTACGCAACTCTAAGTCCACTATTGCGACACTGCGGTATTACCGTATTTATACGCTAATCCCTGCTTTCGCTTGCTTCGGTAAACGTAACGCGAATCAGGATGAGTCTTCTTCTCGAACGGAATTCAAGAAGCGCAAACTAAATAGGCGACAGCTTCACCCTTTAGATATTGCAGTATCTTCTCGAACTTCAATCTTTCGCGTATTTCTGCGCATTTGGTATACATTCCCCGATGCCCTTTTCACGTATTTCATTTTCCCATAAAACAGACGAACATTTGCAACCTAGTAACAATGGAGTGCCGCAATATCCAGGCTGAAAACGCAAAGACCGTCTCGCAGCGTCTTCGAATTCCACGTTTACTTTCGCTCCTGTTCCAACGTGGGGAGGATTTTCGAAAACTTCCGGGCCCAACTCGAGCGGCCAATTTTCGCGAGCCAATGGACCCTAAATGTCGTGGAAAAATCGCGGACCAAACTGCGGGGTTTCGATTCGAAAGAGGAAGAATGGAAGTTGCTTGCTCGGTCCCTAGCCCGTCAAACTAACGCGATCTCGAGGATTCCCCTAGCCTAGCGCGCGAGAAGATTCCTGTTTTACCCATCGTGGGTTAGCATGGAACAGCTACGCCGCCTATGTGGAAGATTCTAAAGCTGGTGCGAGCGGAGGATAGGAAACCAACAGAGGTAGCCACTTTCCGGTTCGAATGCACGGCGCGGCCTCGCTGCAAGATCATTCGCTAGGATCGGCGCGGGGCGACAAGCGTATGCATTTTTCACGAGGCTAAACTATCTTTAAATCCCGCTCAATAAGGTGTCGAGCGCGCAGAGCAGCAAAGAGAAAGAGAGAGAGAAAGGTTCGTTTCTATCGAACGCCTCCGACCAATGCCCTCGGCAACGTCTATTTAAGGCGAACACAGAAACACATTGAACCGCGCTATAATCGAAAGAAACCGCCTGTGCACACTTTTATCGCCGGGGCATTTAACATTTATTGGAGAACGAAACTGATTGCTCCGCGAATCGATGCGAGCAAATTGCGCAACCACTGATAGCGAGCGTCGATCGATCTTGCTTCGACAATTATTTTCGCGCGTCGCTGATAAAAACGGGGAATTCGTTCAAATAGCGTTGACTCAGGGGGGAGGGCTCGATGAATCGAATATTCGGAATGGCACGATTTGCCACTCCGGCACCGCGACAACACCAACACAATTTATACGCGGCCAACTAAAAATAGAGCATCGACGCGACGCGTCTTCGTTTCGGTTCGAAGAATCAGCCGGAGCGTAAATTATTGAAGCAGCCAGCTGTCAGGCCGCGATAACCGATTCCAGAGATCGATTCGCGACCACGTTTAATCGAGCGCGGCGAAACGTGCCCCAATTTTGTCGAAAATATCCCCGACGCACTCTAACTCCTCGCTTCCAAGTCGCGAAACGGTTAAACGATGGCCAATGTTTCCCCGCCTGCGATGCTCCCTGCAGTTGGATCAAACTCGGTAAGTACCCCAAAAATATGCGCGATCATCCAAAGAACGCTTCAGCCGCTTAATTTTTCACAATTTTAGCTACTCAAACGTCGAATAAATAGTATCCGGTAAAAATCGGCAGCCTACTGCTGCGTTTCGTTCGCAATTTGATCGCATGTTCCACCGAACACGGTGACTAATTAGGCGTTCCCGTGATCTCGTAATCATCGATAAGCAGCTGCCTCTGCTTTCATTAATTATATCTGCTAGCTGGTTCTCGTAAAAAAAGAAATTGGAAACCGTAAAGCATGTGTCGCGCGGAGATCGTCGTTGAGGGGTTAACGCGAGTGAAGCAAGCTTCCATTTAAATTGCATCTCTTGGTGCTCGATTATACTCGTACCAATTTCCACAAACATTCGCAATTTAATAATCGAACCGCGAATCTCTATGCGAATTCAGCTCCGAGTAAAGCTAAAGAAACGAGATCTGGAATAGTCGGCTGGTTTATCCGCCGAATACTTGCATTTCTCTTTCGATATCTTCCGTATTTTTCGATACCATTTGCAATTCCATCGGTACTACCCGGCAACAAAACAATTCACCCCTACGCCTTCCCCATTATTCTCGCTTGCCGGAAAGAGAAACGAGAAATACGAGAAAGAGTGTATGGATGCACGACGACTACGACGAGGCTCCGCAAAGAAGAAGCTTTTGAAGAGGAGGCATGTTTGTTGGAGTACTCTTCGAGTACTCGAAGAGGAGGAGCGTGTGCAGGGCAATTTGGAAATCTTGAAATTCCCTTTGCACGATCCCAGCATCTGTCCACCATGGAACGAGGGACAGGCAAAGGCAAGAGCAGAGGCTGAAGAGGAGAGAGAGAGAGAGAGAGGAAGAGGGACAGGAGGGTTTGTTTGAAACTGTAAATCGTCGTCTCCGGGGATCGAGGACGTGAGAACTGTATCTGCGTCTGGTCTCCGGTAGGTAAGCAAACCGGGCCGAACGAGAAACAGGGAGAAGCTGCGGCAGCAATCCGGAGAGAAAGAGGAGAGGAGAGGAGAGGAGAGGAGAGGAAAGAAAGGGGAGATTCTCGACCGCACGCACAGCTGCGGTTACGCATTTCGCGCAATGATTTGCTGCTATACGCGCGGTCCGGGGCCCACGCCGATCGATCCCCCTTCGATGACAAACCGATCGCGTTCTTTTCACGCCGCTCGCAAAAAGCCTCCGTTCGCGAGATGAATTTTTAGCACGCGATCGCGTCGACGCGTTTCTTGCCGGGCGGAACTTTTCGGGCGCGGTTGCGAGAAATGGCTGCGAAGCGCAGTTTGCAGGACGAAGCTTCGGGATGCGCGTGTGAAACGAATTTTCGCAACGCAACCGCGAGAGGCGGCTTCGAGATGAATTTGTCGGAGCAAGTTGCGAAGTAAACATTTGCAATGCGATTAAAGGTGGAAACTTTCACGCCACGGTAAGACGTATTGGATACCCGCAGCTTTTCCTACCGGACGCTGGGCAAACCAGAATGGCTAAGTCTGATCTAAATAAATCGCACATGTTGTAATGCGAACTGTTTTCACGCCACTTTAGATCTTTTCGCGCCCTCACCTGTCTCATTCAAGCGTAACGTAATGTGAATTATTTTAATGGCATTTCTCACAGTCTAATGTACCAATTGCTTCTATATTAAATAAGTAAATGAATTTGTAGGAGACACGTTTAAGACGCGGGCGCGAGATGAATTTTCTAGCTGCAAATGTAAGACGAACTTTCGAAGTGCAATTTAGAGATAGAATTTGTAAGATGCAACTGCAAGATGCACTTGCAGATTGCAATTGAAGATAGAATGTGCAGCTGACAGCTTTAATATGCAGTTGCAAGGTGAAGTTTCAAGATGAAGTTGCAAGAGACGATTTTAAGTTGTAGCTGCAAGATGAGCTTGTAAGAAGAATTTCCAAGATACAACTGAAGATGCACGTCTAGAACGCAACTGCGAATAGAATATGAAAGAGACACTTTTAAGATGTACTTCGATGATGCACATTTAACGCGTTCCACGCCGGTCCCATAATATTGCGAGATTCCACTATTCCCATATTCATTTAACCATCACTGTTTTCTGTTGCTTCGACAAGTGTATCGCGAGGCAGGTTGAGTTTAAGACCAGAATCAAAGCGACACTAGGACACGGGTCGCAATACATGACCCCCAATTATTTCGAGCAGCATAGTAGATACGGTCACAGCGGAATTCCCTAATATCGGCGAGAAGATGCAACAATATCGATACGCAGAAGACGCGGCGTATAGTTTTAATACGGAATTACGAGATGCGTTTATGAGATACGAGGACAGGTTGCATAAAAAAAGAGAGAGAAAGGGAGGGAAGAGAAGGGAAAGAAAGGAAAGGGAAGGGAAGCGTGGGACCGGTCAACGTGGTCCCATAAGTTCCCGGTTTCCCTTTCGCGATCCTTTCGAGCGTGCACCCTCGTCCAATCGCTCTTCCCCACGATCGCGCACATTCTCCGTGCACTCGTCAGGCTTCGACCGCATTTTTTCACCGCGTTTTCCCTCCAACGATCCGGTAATCTCTGATTTTTAGCGACAGCGCCGGAAAGCCTTAGGCTTCGCCTTGCGCGCCATGTTTAGAATTTGTCACTCTCTTCGTTCGATTTAACCCTTGCCCGAGCGACCCAGAGCTACTCGTTTCTATAGCTTTCCTCGACAAACCTTTGCGTTCTCGCGAACGCACCTCGATATGCCCTTCTTTCGATGCTTTTCCATCGACTCGCGCGCGTCTTTAATCCTTTCGCTGTTGACTGAAACGACGATACGTTGAAGCAAAGATTCGTGCAGCCAAGTTTACTTCCGAGCCGATATTGAGAAGCGATAGAAAGCAAGGAGTAAAGAAGCATCTGGTTCGCGTCAGCGTCGGGAAGAAAACAATCGGCGAAGTGTGGCCACCCTTGATCGCTGGCGAACGCAAGCAGCGTATTTTCCACGACGGGAATGGAGGCGGGCGAAGATTCCGCGAAACGCATCTCGAGGACGTTTCACGCGTGCAAGGAGAAGAATTCGGTGCGAATTCATATGCGAGAGCAGCAGAGTGAAACGTGCGAGTAACGTGTAAATAAATATTCTTCGCGGCGCATTTGCATCGATAGCGAAATACAAATACTCCGCGAGGCTGTTTTTTTCCTTTCTTTCTGGCCCCCACCGTGGCCGCGTTGCACGCGGCGATATGCAGCATCGATTGTGCCCGCAGCAAACGGTTCGCTGCGTCCGCCGCGTAAAAGAAAATGTAAAGGATCCGATTCGAAAGTCGTCGCGCTTCCAGATGCCTTCGTAAACTTCGCGCTCGTATCTTTCTGTCCCGCCACTTTTAAATAACGCTACCGCGCGGCCTGGCCTACGTGACTAGACTCTCGCGAATGCCCGTACGCCTGCACGCCGACGAGAATCTTATCAATCACGCTACGCATTGCAAAAAAATCCCCTCCGAGTCGAGGAGAGAGCTTAATGCCGCTGTTCGGCGACAGGGACACGCGCCATCGCGACGCTGTTACCTGTTAACCGCCGCCAGTAGCCTATGGCGAAATTTCAATCCGACATAGCCATGGACGGACTGCTAAATTCACGTCCACCTTCTCCTCTGCCGAGAGACGGGCAAAGCTCTTCTCCGCTTCCACGAAGACTCGAAAAGATCGGACCGCTAGATTAGATCTACCTTGCAGATTATCTTATCTGTTACCGTCCGCGGGATGGTTCCTAATGCAAGATAGCAGAGCTTGGCAAATTTCGTGGACGACTTTTGAGAAACAGCGCGATTGACTCTCGAGCTACTTGGAAACGGTTCAAGTGGAGAGAAGCTGCTGAGGTTCAAGACGTTGAAGCACGCAACGATTCGAGGCGATCCAGAATTCCAGCACTTGGGAGACTAGGCAGCTTAAAGTTCCTCTACCCAGAAATCCAAACGCACATAGATTCGAGCAACCACGAATTCCAGTGTTCCAGGAACCTTAGCAGCCAAGGATCCACGTAGCTAAGAATTCCAACGCTTAGAAATCCTAGCACCCAAATGTCCACGTAGCTAAGAATCCTACCACTCGAGAATCCAAACACATAAGAATTCTAGCACCCAAGAATCCCAACGCGCAAAGATCCTAGCATCCAAGGATCTACGCAGCCAAGAATTACAGCGCTTAAGAATTTTAGCAGCCAAGAATCCTAGCACACAAGGATCCTACCGTCCAAAAGATCTACGCACCCAAGAATTCCAGTGCTTAGAATTTTTATCAGCCGAGAATCCTAGCACGCAAAGATCCGCGCAGCCAAGAATCTACGCACCCAAGAATTTCAACGCTTAGGAACTTTAGCAGCCAAAAATCTTAGCATCGAAAGATCTATGTACAGAAGAATTCCAGCGCTCTAGGAATTATTGATCACCCAAGGTTCCTAGCACGCAAAGATCGTAGCATCGAAGGATCGGCAAATATTCCACGACTGTTAACGCTACTGGCGCGAGAAAGCGTGCACAGCAGCGAAGAAGGTTGCGAAGAGCAAGGGTGCGCGAGGTGTCGATCGCGTCTCCAATTTGTCATTCCAAGAAGCGATCGTGGGTAGCGACGGGTACGTGTATATATATCCAATTTATTCCGCAGCCAGGTAGCACCGGATGAGCATGGCTCGACGTCTTACGTGCCCTGTGTGCTACGAAGGGCCTCGGCGAAGAAAGAGAGCCACGCCGCTCACTTTTCTCCACGGCCATGTGTCGCGTTACGGTACCGAAGGACAGGGCCTCCGCTCTGCGCCCAGTCCTGCAACCAGCTTCTGCTCCCGTCTTTTTCACGCGATCGATCCTCCGAACCATCGCAGCCCTGGGATATACCTTCGATGCTGCTTCGTTCTATCCGTAAAACATCCGGCGCGAGAGCTTTTCAACGAGATCTGCGTAACACGTGGCGTCGATTCGAGGGACTAGCTTCTTCTTCTCCCTTCGACCGCGTGACGCAAACTTTACAACCCTGTTCGAGGGAATAGCACCGCTTCCTTCTTTCACCGGCCATAAACGGTGACTTGAAATGAACGCAACGAGGTAGAGCTTCTACTCGAAGCGCATTTGGCAATTTTTGGATCATCGCTCTTAGATAGCCGAAGGAAAGGTCTATTAAATAAATTCGTAAGAGAGCGAGAAGCTTAGAAGATCTACGTCGAGAATCTCTTTACTTGGAGGAGAAGATTGGTATATCTGCAGCGAAACAGATTCGCTTTGCATTCTGGCAAAGCGGGAAAACGTTGCCAAGAATGTCTCCTCTCCTGGTGTGTAAGTTTCCCCCGCGAATCTTTCCTTTCTATCTCTAAGCGGGCAATCCCGATTAGCCCGCGTCAATTGCTGGCCAGGTCAAGCTTTAATCCGGAGCGCGGAGGACTAATTAACCGTAATGATACGATTGCAACGGCTGCGAGAAGTCGCGACACGATGCACGCACGTATGTAATTTTCTCATTAGCGTCGGTTTCCCGATTCCGCCGAGGCGAGGAGGAAAGGAAACGCGGAAAGAAACAGAAATTTCCCGCGAGCGCGCCCGTCAATGTCGCCCGAGGACAATGGCTATTTGCATAAAACATTCCGGCCAACAACTGTCATCAGCGTCCTATCGGGTGGCAAGGGGTGAGAAGGAAGATCCGATAACAATGGCCGATGCACGCTTGTTACCGCAAGGTCCGAGAAAACTTGCATTATTCAATGGTCTACCGCGGCCGCCGAGGAAAATGTAAACGTCCCCCTCGGCGGTTCCCTGCTTTCCATCCACTCCAATAAAATAACCCCCCATACGCCCGTGCATCCATGCCCCCCTCCTCACCAAAGTCCGACAGTCCATCTTTTATTGAAACATTTAAAGAAGGACGCAGGGAAAAGAAACGCAAACGAGTGGCGTGAATGATCGTTATTCGTTATCGCGGCCATTGACTAAATACGGGATAGACTACCCGTTTATACACGTGTAGGAAATTGAAATACGCGCGTGCCTCACTAGAACAGGGACCAAATTTATGGAAAAGACGTGCGCGAAAGTATGCCGACGCCAATATGTGAAGTAGTATGAAATAAAGAGGGGGTCTACTCGTTGTCAACGGATTCGGGGTAAAGTGACAAACCTACTTCCGATTGGTTGCGTATATTTATCTCATTACCAAAGCGAGCGTCTTATACGTTCATCCAAGCGGACGTGTATTCGTTTGGTTTCACGTGGATACTTGCTTAATTTACGAAGGTACGGAAGGTTAACGATAAATTCACGTGCTACGCACTTTAATGTGAGTATAAAATTAAGCCCCGATCCTAGAAATATTCAACGTGTCTTACACGTTTGTCCACAAGTACGTATATATGTACCTATGTATGCATTATTACAGATTTGTATTTCAGAGATCACGTACGTCGAACGCAACTGCGTCGCACAACATTTAGTTACAATTCCGTTGCTGCCTTCGTCCACTGTAAATTATTACAGCAACGTCGCGTGTGACGCTAAAATGGTAAGCTAATGAATGGATAATCTATCCTATGCTTCGTCAATGTTGCGGCATTCGCTCGTAGGTGCACTTGCAATTGAAACTGGACGTTTTTCGGGCGAGTTTTTCAGCGGCTCGGTTTTATTTTCCGTGGGAAAAGCGCGCGATGAACGGGTGACGCGAACGGGCTGACGAAGGTTGAACGACTCGAGGCAAAAGCGTTAATTACTCTAGCCGCGATCGCGTTTAACGCGTCGCGTTTGTTGCGTTTACACTTGGTTAACGTTCCTATTCGCGTCACGCCTAGACCCCTAGTAGTAGCTGCTTCAGCTTACCTTTTATCGCAGCTGCTGTTTCTTCGCGATCGACGGACTCGGAGCAACTCGAGCCACTTACTGTCTTTTGATTTTACCGTCTTTGCAAATAGCTGTCGAATAGAGCAGCCAAGCTTATCTGCGAAGCACCGTAAATTTCGCTACTCGTGTAATCAGGACTTGGAGCATTCGAGGATCCGAGCATGCAAGTATCTAAGCACCCAAGAATTTAGTTGATCATTTGGAATTTTCCGGAATCAGTTCGAAAGCTCGAGATATTCAATACTCCAAGGATTTTCGAGTCCACGAGAAGCTGCAAGAATTCCAGCTGCAAAACGTGGACAACTATGCGATCCAAGAACTCGGGAGAGCTAAAACTTGAAGGATCCCATCGCGAGTGCAAGAAACCTCAAGGATCCGAGCAACCTAAAATCCTAGCAGCCAAGGATTGGATCCAAGCACGCAAGAATGCTAGCTGCCAAAAACCATAGCGCTTAAAAACTGTAACTCCGAAAAAACCTGGCACGCAAAGATTCCAGCGGTCCAAACGCGCAAGCATCCAAAGATCTTAGCCCCCGACAAATTGTAACACCTAATTAAGCATCAAAGAAACCAAAAATAAAGCTTCCCTCGACTCGACTCGCCTCGCCTCGCGATCCGAGTAACTAAATCTGTCGACTTTTCTTGATCCGCGTGCTTCCGTCGAAGGGAATCGTTCGCACCGGGGTAGTAGAGGTTTTCTCAGGTATTTTTAGGTGGTAAAAAATCGCGCAGGAAAGCGAAACGCGGAGAGGACGGAATCACCGTGTTAAAACGTTCGCAAGGATGATTCACGGGTGATGCGCGACTGTGATGCTGGAAAACCGTGGAATCAGTGAAAAATTGTCAATCTATGTAGTTACGCGCGCGTGTAGGTGCGCGGCAGTGTATAAGAGTAGATAAGTGGGTGGACAGAGATGCGGCGCAGCGTGCAAGCGTACGAGTGTACGCGTGCACGTACACGGGCCAGTAAAGGAGAATGGAAGGCGGGGGCGTTCAGTGGGGGGGCCTTAATGAGGATGCTGCTGATTATCCAATTCGTAAATTCTCGCTACATTTTGATCGTGCTCGCCGAGCCGCGAGTAACAAGAATTACTCTCTGCTTCGTGCCAACCGATTTCCTCCTCCGTTCCTGCCATTTTTCCACATTTCGTCCCCGCTAACTTTGCTAGTCGCTTCTTCTGGCGTGGTTCGGAAGATTCGAAGGAAAAGGTGAAAGCAACGACCAACCGCGGACAAGTACGAAGAATCGGGAGATTTCAATGATTCAACGATTTTAGCTAAGCGCACAGAATTCCAACCGCTCGATCACTCGCGAGCACTTCGAAATACAAAAGCATTCGAGAATTCGAGCGCTCGCTGATCTATGCGTATCCGTAATCCAAGCATCCGGAATTCAAGTACTCGATAATCCAAGCACTCGAGAGTTCGAACGCGTAAAGATCGAAGCATTTAAGAATGCAAACACTCGCTAATCTAGGCACTCGACGTTTTAAGCAGCCAATAATTTAGGCCCTGGCTAATCTAAGCATTCGATAACCCAAAAATTGTCAATGGTCAAGAGAATTGAGTGGCGCCAATGATCCGAGCAGCCACAAATACGAGAACCGAATACTTGGGAGAGCGCGCGGCAAGCAAAACAAATAAGATGAGATAGAATTTTAGGTCGGATCGAAGGATTTTCCGATGGATTTCCGAGCGGCAAAGTGAACGGATATTTGGACGAGTTCCTTAAAGAGAAAGGAATGCGTGCATCGCGCATATTAACCACTTTGCCGGCTGCATTGACGCAATTGCACCGGTGGAGAAGTGTTCACTGTCAAGGACAAGGTGAGCCGCTTCCTTCGGTCGCAGATGGATTAAAACAGCGACGATTGTATAATAGAATTATCGGGAATGGGGGTTCTTAGCGGAGCAGGAATTTTGCAAGAGAATGCTTCCTCGATAGGGGCTCACTGCGCGCACGGACAACCGATTCCACCGACAGATAACCGAGCGCCAGCTCAACCATTCCACCGATCTTCCGTCCTCGTCTTAACGCTAGAACTACCGAACTGCTCAAAATCACTTGTCTGCGATTCCACGCAACACTTGTATAAACTTACAGGAATTCATTCGCACGAGTTTACCGTGATTTTCTATGCAGGGGATAAATAAAGATTCATTCCCATTGCATAATATACTTCTTCGAATATCTATTGCTTCGATTGGTTTCGTATGGATAAGTACACTTTAATCGTCGATAGTTCTAGCGGTAAAATCGCGCACATTCGCGAGCAACGCGATCTTTCCAGCGCCGAAAGGTACCGCGCCTGCCAAGAAACGTTTGCTCCGAAACGAATAGCGATGGGACTCTGACAATGAGACACGTCTCGTGCTATTCATACGTTTATGTTCAGAATTGGTACTCGCGTATCAATCGAGATGCATTGAACCTATACAGGTATAGGAAGGTACCTATTTAAATATAATTAAGAACACTCGAATACGATTCAAAACGAAATTTGTATCGTGAAATATGTACCGACATAAGCCAGGGATGATCAACCTTTAATCCTACTAACATACTTATTATTCGCATTGGAATTCCATGAAATACCATGCAATTGTTCTGGATAGCGACTGCGCGAGACGACGGTAAACATATTTCACCATGACCGCGTACACAAACTATTTTAACACGCGTTTCATACCGTATCAGGGTATTCCGAAATTCAGATGCATTGGTATCCATAAGTACCTATGTCTCTGAAACTAGAAACAAACCCGATTTCCATTTACTCTATGGCTGCCCATACAGAACCTGTTGAATTCGCGCGCGATTTGCATGTGACGATGTTAAGAGTCCCTCGAGCAAATTGTATGCAAATGAGGCTGCGATATTTTTAGAATGCTATATGCGTTGTTTGATCGATCGCGGGGCATCTTTGGAATACGAATATCCGCGCGATACCTTTGATGAAACGATAAAGCGTTTGCGCAAACGATTTTCTTACGGGGAAACGGCGAGGGGAGATCGTTTTTGAGAATCATCGAGGAAGAAGCTCGAGAGCTGCGGTTACGGTGAAAGCCGGCGTTTCGTTCGGCTGGATCGGTCGGCCTGCCGTATTTTCCTCTCGCTGTTTTAAATTTTAAAATAGCACGCAACACGCAACACGTCGCGCGAGCCGGTCTGCGCGATCTAATCGGACAAGTTATACACGAGTAAGTGCTTATGCAGCTACCGCTCATATTATGCAAGCATCACTCGATGTAAGTGCACCTTTTAGTGTCACAATCCAACGGTTAACAGGACACTACAACCACGGCCGCGGATCGATCGTGTTTCAACAGAGCCGCGGCGCACCAGCGAATAGCTGATTCCAGAATTCTTTCGAATAGCCGCCGCATGCCGTATGGATCCTACCCATCCGCCGCCGCTCTCGCCGACCGATAAATAATAAAATTCCAGCCCATCTTCGCATTCGAAGCCTCCTCGACTGGCGCACGCTTTTCCGTCCACTTGGCGCGATTTCGCGTTAAAGAAATATCACACCGAAACGCTGCGCCGCGGAGAATCTTTCTCGGCGAGACTGAGAGAGGATTTTCTAAGCGCAGGTGGTGGATTTTAGGAAGAATCGAGACTGCGTGGAATCTTTAAGGAGCTCCTGATACTTGGAAATTGTAGCGCTCAAGAATCGCCAGCGCTTGCAAATGTTGCCAGCCAATAGCACCCAAAAATCCCGCTACTTAGAAATCTTAGCACCCAAAAGTCCCAAGCGCTTAGAAATTTCAATGCCCAGGAGTCGCAAAGCTTGGAAAACTTAGCACTCAAAGAGTCCAAGTTCTCGAAAATCCTAAAATCTTCGAATCCATGGAAGCACGAATCTAGGAAGGCAAAAGTAAGCAACAACGAATGTTTTTCGCTGATCGCAGATAGAAGAGAAACAGGCGAGAACGGGCATCGATTAGAATGAAAATTGCACGAATGCCCGATTCGGAAAGCTATCAGGCGTTCGCGGCACATAGAACCGCGTGCATTAACTGTAAAAATGTGCGATGAATATGGGTATGCGAGTGCGGGAAACTCAACGTCCCCCTCTTACTGAAACGCGCAGCGAATTAACGTCACCCAAGGGAGCCACCAAACGTTCCCTTCCCCCTTTCTCTGCCCCTCGGCTCACAATAGGTATCTTGTGGCGCGTTAAAACTACAATGGCCGTGTATGTGGCTAATTGAAACATTTGCCTGCACGATTACTAGACCCGGCCGAGTAAACACGCGTCGCGAGCGTGTCATTTTCTCACGCCAACACTCCGTGCATACATCTAACTATCCACCCAGCAGAAATTGCATAGGTACCACCTATGTATCGCGCCGGTTCGATCGATTAAATTATACGCGCCGTGCGCGATGCGATCAGCCCCCGCAACGAGGGGCTTCTTCCACGCTCTTCCGCGAAACGTTCAACCACGGTTTAACCCTTTCGCTGATAACCCTCGCGCCTCGCTTTTCTTTTCTATACAAAATTGAGGGGCCAGAAACGGAGATGATTACGGTTTGGCAAATTTCTAGACTCGCCAATAACCGCACAGAGATATCGCTGGATTCGACGGAGAGATATTCTTAGGCTCGAACGGAAAATAGAAAGATCGATGTGATTCGGGGTGGCGAATTGAAATACATTTGCCGATAAATGGACTGCGGATCTTTGTACATTTGTAGGTAACTTCCACGAGCAACGAGTACGTAAAAGAGCACATACGATAAACGCTGGGCAAGAATATGTGCATCGAATACTCAATGTAACCCCGAATAGACAAATCCCTGTGAATATTTTGTCCTCGGGTAGGATATAAAATAACAGTGACGCGGAAAGTTAGTTGCAAATCGAATTCCGGGCTCTCCGGCGACCCCAGCGTATCGCTTAAGGATTAAAGAAGACACTGCAACGATTAGAGGGTGAAGCTAGCCCCTATTTGCCCCCCGTTTCTTTGTCTCTGCTTCCAAGCAAGCAAATTTGCACAAAGATTCGCAGTCCAGCAATGGAGCGCGGTATCGGTAAGCCGAGACGGGGACGAACGAAAGGTGAAATGTGACGCGGTCGAGAAGGGTTAAGCAGCGAGGGGGTTAAACCTGCAAACGTGACTGGAAATCACCCTTGCTCGTGGAATGTTCGCGGTATCGGAATTTCATTAGCCAAATAAAGCATGAATCGCACGCGGAGGTAGCTGGAATACGGGATTAACCCTTGATAACCCTGATGCTTCTTATAGATCTTCTATTAATAGCGGAAAGATCTGCGCGGATACTCGCGAACGTTCCACGGCCGCTTTAAGAATCTCGCGATTGCTACAAAGTAATCCATAACGGCTACCTCGAGCAGCAGTTCCTTTCGGTAGAAAGAAATTGCCCAAGGGGCAGAAAGAATCCTCGGCTGGCAATAATTGTACACGCGATGGATTGGTCGGGTTGGAATTTTCCCTCGTTAAATATCATCTCCGTGAAATCGCGAGCAATCGGCTAACGATCGACCGATCGTCCGTCCGGGCTTAACGAGCAAGAACCTCGGCGACGCTCATCGACACTCGTCGAATTTACGACGCGAGCAGATAGGCGATTTCCAGTTAACCGTAAGCGTTGTTGTTGAAGCGGCCAGATGAGAAAAATGGCTAAAAGCGGATAAAAACTCACCCAAGGAGCTCTCTGGATCGGACAGGTCGGAGAGAGAGGGCACTTTCCGCATAGAGGTGAACCTGCCGGAGAGGGCAGGCACCAGGCCCTCTTCTTCAGCGTCAGAGGCCAGCTCTTGTTTCATCAACTTCCCCATAACCGTCAACATGCCGCCACCGTCGCTAATGCTGCCGCCTCCCAAATACCCACCCACGCCTCTAGCATCGCGCTGAAACAGAACAACACCGCACACTTTCCTTTTAGCTTAACCCCTTCGTCTCGCCGTTCTTTCTTTCTTTCTTTCTTACCGCTACACTTGCGCGGAAAGTTTAAAGTCCGTTTAGGCGGGACAGTCCCGCCCGTGTTTCCGATAGCTCGTTGGCCGCGTAATCGCGAGTCTCGAAATTGTCCCGCCTATTCCGCTGTTTGAGAAATCGAGCAGTTTCGAGATAGTTACGCGCGTGCATCGCATGCAAGTACATACATAGGTATACTCGTATAAATTCGTTACGGTTACACGCAATTCTTTACGCGTATTTGCAAATAGACCGCGGATCTTTATGCGCTTATAGGAAATTTAATCTCTCGCCCTACGATTGCGTTGCTAGCTCCGGATGTTAGCGTTCGTCACTCATTTCGTACTACGTTCTCAATCTTACGAAACGAAGCTGAAATTGAATTTTATCCTCGGCGCTATTCGTTTTCGTTGAACCTGCGGCGTAATTCGTGAACCGAGCGCGACTCGCTGTTACAAAGCAAGGGGTTACATACGTGAAAAGATAGAAAATTTGTAAAGGCACGAATCTACGAAATCTACAAATAGCTCGATAGGATCGACTATCGTCTGCCTATTCCAACGAATCTACGTTGCATTCCGATTTGCATCTCTGTCTTGCATGCGTCTTCCTACGCGAATGGTCCAAGAGTTGGCTGGATCGCAAAAGAAATGCTGCAACCGGCCTAACTCCACAGGTATTCTTTAGCCGTGGGGTTAAAGGAGCAACGGAATCAGCGGTCACACGAGGAGAAGCTTCTGTTGGGCGAAGGGCTAGGATCAGCGGTCGGAGAGAGAGAGAGAGAGAGAGAGAGAGAGAGAGAAGCTGTAGAATCTAGAAAGAGACGAAAGGGGAGAAAGAAAAGAAGAAGAAGAAGGTCGCGATGGTAGAAAGAGTGGCGAGGAGACGAAGAGCGTGTCTC
Source organism: Eucera pruinosa (assembly GCA_028830335.1). NCBI lineage: Eukaryota > Metazoa > Arthropoda > Insecta > Hymenoptera > Apidae > Eucera > Eucera pruinosa. The sequence continues at coordinate 14,839,346 of JAMYCR010000015.1, forward strand.
GGCTCTCGGCTCTCGGCTCTCGACGGAGGCATGAATGGACGGTGAACCTGCTGAAGTTGACGTGCCGGAAGGGGAGAAGAGCGGAAAAAGAGCAGCGGGAGGGAGAAAGAGAATGGGCAGAGAGCGACAGGAGGGAGAGGGCGGATAAAAGAGAGCTCGACGCGGGAGAGAGAAATAAAATCGCTGAATAAGAACTGGACGAGAGAAACGGAGGAGGCGAGCGGCGAGAGCCGGAGCAAGATCGAAAGCCGAGACGGATGACCGTAAAAGCAAAGAAGACGGAGAAGCCTCGAGTACAAAGATGGAGAACGCACGCCAGGCGGGACAAAGTTGTTCAAAAGCCGAGGCGCAAAGAAAAAGCGCAAAACGGAGACGCGCGGGAGGAGGAAGAAACCGCACGCGGGAAAGACGAACCTCGATTTCGACTTCGATTTCGATTCCGATTCCGAGAACGAATTTCACGGATGAAGCGCGCCTAGAGAGAGAGAGAGAGAGACAGACGGTCGAAAAAAAAGAAGCGAACCTGCGCGCGATAAGCGACCAATTAACGAATTGTCCGCGGCTCTACGAATGCCACGGGAGAGCGAAAGAGGGGCGAGAGGAAGGGAAACGAAGGATAAGAATGGAGCGTGCACGCGCAGCGATAGCTACGACCGCTTGACCTTCGTACGAGGGACTCCAAGTTGAATGAAACGCTGCACAAGAGGAATGACGCAACGGTACGCGATGCACCGACAACGACAACCACCGACGACCACTACGACCACGACAACGGCAACGGCAACGACAGTGCAGCGACGCGATGCAACATTCTAACCTCGCCGTGCCTACGCTCTCCGAGACCCTCTCTCTTCTTTCTATCTCTCCTTTCTCTCTCCTTTTACGACAGTGGCACTGCGACCCTCTCGATCCGCTCTCTGCCCGTTGCAGATTGCAGACCTCTTCGCTTCCCCCCTAATTCTTTCTACTTCCCCCTTCTTACCGACGCTCTATCCTCTATCCAGTCCATCGGTCACCGTTCCTCTATCAACGCGATGCAGCTAGACGCGACCACGGTGATAGATGCGACCACGCGGACCACGCAACCGTGCAATCGTGCACGGATTTAACCCTTTGCCAACCGTGTCGGCAAATAAACGCTCCATCATTTCTAGATTCTTCGACCGCGTGTTGCGATTAATTAACGTCGTCGATGGACCCTGCTCTATCAATGGACCGCGAATTACTATGAGGATTTTGTTAACGATATTGAAGAAGCGTAACCTAATTAAACTCTCTCGTTACTTCGCTTACTAATTCTGTGCTTCTTTGCATGTTCAAACTTCCTATTAATGCATAAAAGTCCGCAGTCTAATTGTCAGGAACAATTGGACGAGAATTCGGGTGTATCCCGTTCAAGAGAAGCTTCAGAAGAGTTAGACGCGTACATTTAATTCTATTTGTACCGCACGGTTTACGCGACAAGTGTGACTCGCGACGGCAACGCAAAGGGTTAACCCGACCGATTCGTTTAAGGGGATAATGCGATATCGCGCGTATGTAGGTAGTACGCGTAGCTTCGCTTTCTAGAACGATCGCCACGTACATATGTACACACATGCTGGATAGCGCATCGCAGTAAAGTTGCAAGCAGATAAGAAAGCAAAATACTCGCGTTTATCTGTATATTGTGGATAAAGCGCGGACACGATCGTTTCTACTTTTTCCTTCCTACTTCTCCCGTTTTGCAGAGATACAAACCTCTCCCTAGCGCCACAGCGTCAATGGAAAGTTTACCACCGTCAGATAGGAAGACGCTTCTAAGCCTAGGAGAGGCTGTTTTCCATGGAAACGAGTGGGAGCGAGCGCGAAATAAGATGGAAGAAAGAAGAATGAAGATCCCGCGTTAATGGGGGGGCCGATTAAATCCGTGAACGGAACAACGGACCCTCTGTGTCTCTCGCACGATGATAATTATTTTCCCCTATTGCCGGTATACGAATGCAACACGTGTATGCAGATAGGCGGTCGGCTAGTAATTCTTGTCACGCGTCCCTCGCCGTCTTTCTCCGCCCCAGTCCGTCTACATATCTGTTTACCTATCTCTTCCTCTTTCATCATCGGCATTCGAACGATACCGTGCCGATTCGTTCCACTACGTTAGACCTACGTGACCGCGTACAGGCCACATCCGAAAAGAGCTCGAGCTGCCTGCCGGACCAGCCACGAGTATTTTCCATGTATCTATCTAACTTCCATGAAGAAGCTTCAATGATAATCGAAGGGATATGATAATCGATAGCAACGCCGGAACCGACTCTCGTCAACTTTTGCCACTCTCCGGAGCAGCGAAAAGATCCTACGACACTTTTGCAGTCAATCTTTACACGCGTACTAGGGTAGGCGCACGAGCATTTCGATCGCTCGCGTGCTTAATTCGATGTTAATTAGCCTATCGCAATTGTTTGATTAACCGAATTTTTATTCCATTTGTTTCGTTACTTATCAACTTGGACCCATTTCATAGAAAGACGACAGCAAGCACGTATACACGGAAAATAACACGAATGCAAGGAATAAAGAAAGACAGCTGTACGACGCTAATTAGATAAATACCTGTATGGTCGAAATTTTAGAATAACCAGTGTTATTGGCAAAGATATTTGGTACGATTGCAATAGATACATATTTTGATTCGACTCACCTCAGCCTACCCTATTGCAAATGCCTAAACGTCCCTTTCGTCGCGTGAACCAAAATTACGTCGCTATCACCGATGATTTTCCTTTCCATCGACTAAAAGCATCGCAACTTCTAACTTTAATAAGCGTCTGCAGTTTCGTCGAAGATGGTCAGTCGTTTGTCCAACTGTTCATCGTCCTTTCGCTATGGCAATCGCGCCTTTCTATAACGGAGAAGCCACGAAAACTTTCGCACGTAGGGAAATAATAATTTCGATCGGCTTAAAGGTGAACCAGTTATCGCGAAGGGCGGAATAGAAAGCGAAGCTTGCATCTCGAAGCGCCAAGTTCCTTTGAGCAGCGCGACACGACCCGAATCGTATAAGAACTCGGCGGCATTATGCTGCTTCTGAACGGACTCGGCCCGTTCGCTGAATGAACGAGTAACAGAGGCTTCGTTGGAAGGGGACAGAGCGGAATCGTGGAAAGAGAAGAGAGACGAAAGCAGGCTGCTGCTCTGTTCTGCTTTGACCGGCTGACGGAACAGCGAAAGCCGAAAGAGAAAGAGAGAGGGAGAGAGAAAAGATCGAAAACGGCTTTGAAAGGAAGAAACCAAAAGGAGCTATTAGCACGTTTCACGTGCACCACCGTTTCAATCTATTTTTACCCTCCGTTTGCTTTCTTTTCTCCTTTTGCTTCGTTTATCGCGTGGGAAAATGCATCACTCCGAAACGCGTCTCGAGATGGAGATTTAATTGCGAGCGGCAATTTCTTGAATCTCTGCCACTAGACTTGGCAATGCTGGATGCGTGGCAAAGGTTACGAGGAACATCGGAGGCGGTGAGAATGTTGCAACCGGGATGAAATTCGCATTTAGAAAACAGCGAATCTCTGCACTCGGTTAGGGCTATCGGAAATAGTAGCCGCGGATAGTAGATAGAGCTGGGAAATATTAGTGTAGCTGGGGAATAACTGAGCTGGGAAATAGTAGAGTTGAGGAATAGTAGAGCTGAGAAATAGAAAAGCTAGGAAATAGTATAACTGGAAAATAGTAGAGCTGGGAAATAATAAAGTTGGGACATAGCAGAGCTGGGAAATAATAAAGTTGGGATATAGTAGATCTGGGAAACAGTATAGCTGAGAAATAGAAGAGCTAGGAAATAGTAGAATTGGGAAATAACAGAGCTGAGAAGTACTAATTGTAAGAAATACTTAGGAAAAAGAAAGCTAATCGGCTCAGTTCGAATTTCGAGTTGCTCCAATACTTATTTATATACTTATTTACGGACGTAGACACTTTGGAATGCAAAAGCATTGGAATGATGTATGGAAAATGTTAACGAAAAGCAAAACATAAATTGTACGCGAGGATGGAGCACGGAGCACGGAGCACGATCAGAGTATCGTCGTAGGTCAGGTAAACATCGAGATGCAACAGGTGCACGAGTTCTGAAATTCACCCGAGGAAAGATACTTTCTAGTTGGGAATTTAGGAGGATTTCTGGTCGAACGGAACACGCGTGAAGGAGTTGGCTACGCAATTCTAAGGGCTTGCTACCCTTGCATTTAGCGAGGAACCTTTGGCCCGAGCACGAAAGAGATTGTTTCCACGAGTGAACGAAAATAGACTCGGAGCGTTCCCCGGTGTAATGGTCCTTTCAGACATGTAAATCTATTCTAGCCAATTTTCGAATATTTTTTCATAGACCACGCGACGAACGGTATCTATGAAACCTTCTCCGATATTTAAAAACTGAATCAAACTTCCAGCTCGACTATTCCATTGCATTATCCGTTGTTTCGGGTGAAAATGAAAGAAACGGTCGAAGAGCGAGCGCCGTGAAATATTGCTGAGCGAAGAAGACTCGTGTTAAATGCAAGATCAACGGACGAGACATCTGTTCGCGTTTAATACTGTCATTATCGGTTAATTGACAGCCTAATTACGGATTGAAGATGACTGGCAGACAGATGTACAGGACAGGCAACGAATAATTCAATCCTAGAATCTAGATTCCGTACGAATTTCTCTGCGAGGTCACAGAACCGAGTTCACCAGGATTTTGGGTAAGTCAGTGTCGGAAGAAACAGAACGACTGTGTGGCAAATAGAAAACACGATTGGAAAATCAGCCTAATTTAGCCAACAACTTATACGCAACAAGTTTTCCCAAAAGACTACACAGGAAACATTCAAAGCACCTTCTTCCTCGACAATATACGTTGCAATCAGTGCACAGGTGTGCCTACTAATGAGCAAGTATCTACCTGCTATTGACTCGAACCGCTGCAACAATTTACCGAATGTCCCTACTGGAGAAATCGTAAAGTACCATGGAGAGATGAAAAAAAAAAAGGATTTCCTCCTTCCCGAATTTCACGCTAAAAAGATGCGACGATCTTGTAATTAGCGTAGCAGTGCACGCCGGTTACGAAATAAAGCGCGCTGAATGAACGTGCACCCATCAATGAACGCGTAATATGAATGTTTTCCGAGACCGAACGTCGCCTGATTGCACTCGCGCGAACCACGCGATAAGATAAGCTTCTTCGCGGGCGAGCAGGACTAGCATTTTCGATCCAGGGGCTCAATGAACCGATCGAACGTCGTATTCGTTGAATCCAAACGCAGTTTCCCTCTCGACAACGCTCGCGCGGGCAATCGCATAGCCTACCAAACTTCAAAGGTAATCGATGAATCGAACGATTATGGGTGTTATACAAGTTTACGCGCGATTAGATAGAAGAAAGAAAATGGATTACGATTACATTTGGAGATATTACGACGAACAAATCCAGACAATGGCAGGCCGTACTTACGAGTACTTTGCGTGAGATTAGATAATTGCTTAAATATGTTAAACTGTAGATTCTTGTAGCTTCGTCGAAGAGACGTGAACGCGCGAAAAGGTGAGCAATTTATTTAATCGTTTCCTATCTTTAACGGGAAAATAATTCCTCGATGCACAGGAATTCCGAAGAATATGGTAGCAAGAATGCGAGTAACTCACGAGGCGTAAAAAAACAATCGTTATATCGACGTTTGTCAAACTGAGCTTCAATTTCTATAACGAGGGTCCCTTTATTCGTAATTGTAAAAGCTCACGTAAAGAAACAAAGGATGCGAACGAGTTGAATAATATTTCGAAGAGCGTAGCAGGGTTAACGCGTTTAGCGGATAATTGCGAATCGATCGATGAATTATAATCGGATGCTAATTGCAGCAACAGGCCGATAGACGTTGGTCTATTGCCGGATGAAAGGAATCGATGGAAAGCGGGGATTACGAGAGAACGAGTGGAGGGTCTCGATGAACAACGCGTGCAAGTATCATCAATGAATCGAGAGCGAGAGAAAAACGTCGATGGACAACGTAACACGTAACACGTCCGCCATTCATCGTTCCACAGTCTATTTATACGTCGCTCCTATTTATCAGCAATGAATGACACAAGACACACGCGCGATTAAAAAGTTTTCCGCTAGATTAGCCTGCTGCGCCTATGCCTGGCGCAGCGCGTTACGCGTAAATATGGGCCATGGATTTTATTAGCCCTCGTTAAAAGCTCAAAGTTTACCCTCTATCCTATATCGTATATTTAGAAGCGAACCCCCGTCCGATCGATCGTAAGCAAATCTAACTACCTACAGATGAATACTCTTTTAATATCGGCCTCCTCTTCGAAGCTGACTCTATTCCACTGGAAATTAAGCACCGCGAAAGGAAGGCGCGTTTTTTGGTTCCTTCGAAAAACTTTACCTTTAGACGTGTACAAATAATTATCGTGCTACAATTACATGTACGACAGAAATGAATAGCAATGGAATGTTCAAATTTTACGCGGCTTTGCGCCGCCTTTTAAAGGAAAGAGTTAACGTGGAAAGGGTGATTTCGTGGCGGGGACGGCGTGGAATTTTTCGCGGAGACGATATTAATATTTGGAAGGGTGTGCAAGGTGATTTAAAGGGAGAGATCGTGGGAGGGTAGAGAGTGAATGGAAAGGCGAGCGAGGGATCGTTTTTCGGACGAGTTCCGCGGAGGACTTCCGGCAGAGAAACGGCCAAGTGGCCAGTTCCTGCGCTAACAACAGCTGCCCTGCTTTTCTCTTATTAAATATTCAATCGACAGATGGCTCCGGGAGCAACGAAACTCTGGCTATCTGTAGACGCGAAATTCGACGGGGCAAAGATTACCGTGCCGCGACTCTCGAATGTTTGCACAGGAAACGAGATGATTTCGGGTTTCGTATGCACGTGAGTCACAGCCACGTTACACCCGGGCCACCAGCGTAATTAAAGAACGCGTTCTTTTGGGCAAATTGTACGGCAACGGGGAGTGAAAAGCGGCGACGGTTCGATGCCGCTGTCAGAGGAAAACAGGTGTAATCAGTATGCAGCGGAAAGCTAGGAAAGGAAACGGATGCACCACGCCCAAATCGTTTAATCCTGAATCGATGGCGAACCAACGAGAACACGATTGCAATCCTTAATTGTTCTCAAATGGCCCTTAACCTCTTATCCCACGATTATTTTATTTCCTAGGCGTGCTGCTGTCGGCTAATCCTACCCCTTTTTACGTCACTTTACACGCAAACCATCTGAATAATACTTTGGACGATTTCTATTTAACGTAATAGCCATTGATCTTATGAGACAAAGCTAAAATTTGAGCGCAAGTTAAATTTCATCCTCGGTGGTATCCGTTTGCATTGGGTATCGAGAAGAAATATGTAGATGGAAACGTAGTAGCAAATAAAACATAATCTTCTCATTGGATTACGCAGACCCGAGAGGAGCAGCAAGGTTGAAATCGTTTACTTGCAAATCCAAAAGCAAATTCGATCACGTAGGCCTGCGTGTCATTTTAATCCATCTTTATATCGGCCGAAGAATTCTCGGAGCTTCGAAAGCGTTCCGAGAAACCGGAACAAACATGCGATGCGATCCAATACTTCGCGCAAATCTAAAAAGACTCTAATTCGCTTTAACTATACGTATTTAAGATGTTTAGATGCTAACTATGACTTTGTAGCTTAAAACCTCGCTCTTAAAACGTTGCAAGCATCGAAAGGAAAACCTGCAACCCTTTCCATTGAAAACAAAAGGGAAGCTCTACCGAAACAAGAACTGCTGCGTGAATGAATCTCTAATCAGCTGTGGCTACGATTGCCACGGCATTTCCGAACAAAATATCCTACATCGACTTACGGTTAGCAAGTACGGTTAATAAGGTTTTGACTTACTGTGAAGCTGCGCGCGGGACATTAACGCTAGGACTACCAAGACAGTCAAAACAACTGGTTACAAATGTACTACGCAAAAATGATATAAATTTGCACCGGTGCAGTTTTTTGTAGGATATTCCGTGATTTCGAAATATAAATAAAGATTTACCGTACTTCGAGCACCTGGGTTTTACAAGTGTTCGCCATTTTTCGTTCTCCGGTGCAAACAAGTACGCGTTAGTCGTCGGTAGTTGTAACGTTAAGAAGCTGGCCAGAAGCGATTCCAAGAAACGAATTTGGACCAAGGATGGTCAGCAGTTGGATGGAACATCTGAACATCTGCATGCGGCAGAGAATTCTGTTAGCGCAGGCATCGCCACCAGAAGCCCGTTAGATTATATAACGACGCTATTCTCTGTCAACCCTCGGCTCGTTAATGAAAAGAAGCAAAGGCGAGGGAGAGAGAAGAGGGCGAGAGGGAGATGCAACGCGTGTGACGTAGGTAAAGCAACGGGCAACGGTGCATGCGACTAGAACGAAGCATGCAGAAGGTCTGGCTACATGATGCGAGAAGGGATGCTATTTCTGGCGACTTAGATTTCTCCTTTCTTCTCTCCCGAGCACAGAGCACAGAGCACAGAGCACAGAGCATCGGGTACCGGCTGCCGTGCACGCGTATCCACGTCCCGTTCCTCCTTCTTAACTCACTTTCAGTCTCCTCCGTATCCCTTTCGCTTTTAAAGGATTACTAGTCCCTCTTCCTGCTCTCCTCCCCCGCCTTCTTTCTCCCTTTCGTTTCTGGATAAGTAGCCATTTCTCGTTCCGAGTCAATCGCAGAGATCGCCTTGCAACCAGTGGCAGTCTTGATGCGTGCAAATTAGGTACAGGGCAACTTTCCTTTCGGAGGCAAGCTGAAATTTAACCCCTCAAACAGGGGTCGCGATGGACCCAGACATCTTTGAGCGGGTAAAAGTCTTCGAGAAAGTGTGAAGAAATTCAGGATCTTCGAACATTCCGAATTGAAATGTGAGTAAAAAGATTGCGTAGGGACTAAAAGGATTCTACTTTCGTTCGCTTAGGAGACGCGCGTCCTTTTAAAGAATGCAGAAATTGCAAGCGAATTTGTTAATTAATTAGTAGCTACAGCATTACAACCTTTTCGCTACTATCGCTGCCTATAGATGCTCAAAAGATTCGCATTCAGCAAATCATTGGCATCTTCTGCCGATTAATTTCGGTCATCAAAAACTCTTTTGGCGTCTCGAACCACCAGAAATTCTCTGCCATCCAAAGTGTAACGAAGAATTAAAAGAAGGACGTTGGCTTTCGAAGACTTTGTTGTAACCTTTGATTAAAATCCACCCGCAGCGAAAGGGTTAAGCCGCGTATGATCAGCCGTTTCGTATGCAGCGTCCCAATATCCCGTCTACAATCGAGTTTCGACGATTCCAAGCTTGCACGAGCATCGCTACGCGAGCACGGAATCGTTTACATAGTTCTCCGACACAGAACTATCAATTAAACATCGTGTACCCTTACGTAAGCCCGCGCTATCCAAGATTTCGTGTCTTCGTGTCCGTTTCGGAGGCTCAAAGAATACAAAACGAAGGGGAAATGTGTAGTATGTAGTAGGAGGAGGAAGAAGAGAAGGGAGAACAAGAACAAGAGGGACACGTAGAGAGAGAGAGAGAGAAGAGGGACGAAACGTAGAGAAGAGGACAGTGAGAAACGCGTTGGCGTAAGAGGAAAAGGGACCGCGTGTTAGAAGCATTAGAGGAAGAAGGGGAACAGAGGGAGCCTGACTCTACGTTCATTCATGAAACGAAGGCGGAGAGCAGCTCCGGAACGGATTGTTACTGGCACTCGTACAATCGCAACCTCTGCCAACGCAGTTGCCAACGTCAACTATCGCCACGCCAAAATAGAGCAGGATTGGCCTATTTCTAGCCACTCTCCTCGCCTCCCTCGCCCTTCCTCTATCCAACTAATATAAGCGATCACGTTTCGTGCACGTTGACGCCCCTAACTAGCCGTCACGGTTAATTAATCATTTGCAAAACAATAGCTGCGCGCGAGCGTCTTTTCGAAAAGCCAGGCTCCTCGACGCGTATTGCGAGAGAACGATTTTCCTGGCGACTCTACGATAAGCACAGCGACTATTCGCCCTTTCTTTTAAGTAACTGTCTTCTTTTGAACTTGTTTGTTTCTTGAAAAGTCAGCTGTTAGGTACGCGTCCTATTTTCTCCTACTTTAGACTCAAGTCAGGGCAGAAGTTAGATACTTCCTGGCAAACGAAGACATTAACTCTTTGCCGACGAAGACTAATAACACTTAAGAAAGTATTATGGTGTTGAATTCCAACCCTTCAAAGTCTTGGCTATCAAATTTTAAGCCGTCGAATTCCCAAAACTTTAAAGCGTGTTAATACAAGAAACTGTACAGTAAATGAAAAGCAGGATTTTTGTGCCGATCGTACGAACAACGACAATGCTAGATATCTGGACAGTGAAGATGTAAACAGACCTTGCTAACAAACTAATTGCTTTACGCGCCGATAATTTTGGTGGGTCTCGAACGAAGGACAAAGATAACGTTTCCCATAAAATTCAAAGCACGCGTGACGATAAGTTAATTGGCTACCCACATATGCAACTGCAATTGCACTGACGCAGAACATCTCTCGATTGATATTGAAACCATAATAGCCGACAATCTTCTACTCGTATATTTATATGTACACGGTAAGTGTTGACAAATTTAAAGAACTACGCGACGATACGGAAGTTCGATGCTTAGAATTGTTGTTTGTTTTGTTTCGGGCAGTACGGTGGTCACCTTAACGAAAACATAAGCCACGCGAGTAAAGCAAAGAAAGCGCGTATCCTCCCACTTATCCAGTAGCGTACCATATTTTTGTTACACGCAAACATTCGCGCGTAGTAGAGATTGGCTAGCTTTTTTTTAGGCTACAGGTGTAAACAATTTAACGAGAAATTCTCCGAACTAACTTCTTAAGCCGCACTGTATCCCCTCGGTTCGTTTTTGCCGACGAATTCTAGATCTCGTTGGTTCAGCGGATAGGAAAACGATCGCGAAATCGAAGCGTGGGTGATAATAACTGCACGGATAGAAAAAGCTGGCAACGGGCGGCGACGTGAAAGGGAAACCCGAAAACAGCGCTATTTACGGCGCAATCACGCGGCTACAGAAACATTTTTCACCGAGATCGAACCTCACTCTTGTAACGTACATTTCGAAATTGCGGGCCGATTCAGAATTAGCCGCGGTGCAACTATCCGCACCGTGTCACCTGTGGATCGCGCGCTTAATTTAGCGTTCGTCTTCCTTCCGTCTTACGCGCTTCAATGAACGTGAAACGATCAAAGAATATCTCTAACCTTGATGGATCTGTGATCGATCGGGTAACCTTTCCTGGTTCCTGGACTCTCCTCGTAGAAGTCCTGCTCCTCATCCCCGTAGTCGTACAGGGATTCCATATCCATTTTGACTGCACAGAAAGACGGTACACGTTTATTTTTATCTTATTTCATTTCATATTTCAACGGGATAAACCCTTCGTCGTTAGAAAAAAAAGAAAAAAAAAGAAAGGTACGCGAGTAAGGTAAACAAGCAAAAGAAAACTTAGAAATTGACATACTTAATGTACTATGAGGAGGAGTTACGCGTCGCGGTAATCGCAGAGTTCTTAGACGAACATAGAGAGTTACGGAAAAAATCAACAACCTTGCGGAAACGATTTCCGTTAATGAGCAAACGATTTAGGCAGGTGTAATTAGCCGTACAGCGTGCGATGCCGTTTAGTAAACGAAAGAAGCTAAACCGAAAAAATATTAGATTGCCGCGTACAACGATTACAAAAAGTATTTGTACGCGCGCTGGACTTTTCTACTGGACACTTTTTAATCGAGTTCCTCTGTTAACGAGAACCATAGGTTTCGAATGAGTGCAGTTCAGTTTAAGACGCCCAATTCCTATCCAACCAAACAGTTAAATGTCCCATGGGTGCACGCAAAGTTTGCTTCGTATATTTAAAGGGCTCCGACCCGTGTGCGAAAGAAATAAATAAAATGATCGGCAGCGTAGTTATCAGAGAAGACAGAGAGTTGCGACAGGCGGACAGATTTTTAGCGAGAAGCGCAATTTTTAGAAGGGTCGAAGCGTGTAAGATTGTAAGGGGATGCGAGCAAGGCGAAGGCATAGCGTACGGCGTACGTGGTACGTTGTACGTAGGAGGTTTTCGAACCCTGGTTTCTACAAAGATCAGGTTACTCCGGCTGGAAGCCCAAACGACAGATGGTAGGTGGAAAAGTGCTCGAGCACCGCCATCAACTCTCACGGCTCTTTGTACACCCAATGCGCCTCCAAATTCCCATCTTTTAACCCTCTCGCAGATACAGCGTGCCAATAACTTTCCAATACGCATCTTCCCGAAGAGGAGCGGGCAAAATATAAAGATATGTATCGTGTACCATTCACCATCCAGTTTGCAGCATTCTGTTCCGCGTTGCTGTGATTTTTACAGCGAGTTAATTCAATGGAACTCCGAAGAACGTAATTCGCAGAGATAACGTATAAGATTGTAGAGTATCGCAAAGAAGAATTGGCTTGAAATAATCTCAAGGATTTTGTCTCGCGTCGGCAAAATCGTCTTCCTCGCGCCGCGCCCCGCCGCGCTTTCAATCGCCTGATATTCGCAGCGTCTCGAATAAATTGTTATACAACGATCCGACTGATAGCGATTCTTATCAAACGGATGCCTATCGAGTCGACGCGATGGAAGATACGATCCGGCGAGCGAAGAGTTTTCAAAAATATTGTACCACCAGCGAGGAGCGGAACGAATTTCGATCGAACTCCAAAGATTCGACACGGGGGACCGAGCTTTCGACCAGATAAAAATGGTCTAACTATCAGCGGATTGATATACGCGGAAAGCCGTAAAGCTTCCGTTATCGATTGGCCCACTCCTACACGAGAAATCACTTTATTTGTCGCGCTGCAAGATGAACTTTGATTTTCATTAGAGAATCGCTCGTATCTTTGCACTCGACAGCACACGTTCGGCTCTCGAACAACGCGGTGAATAGGGACTTTACGTAACCGCGTAATTGAAAATCTATGACAAATTGTTCACCATCCCATAAAATATCAACTACGGTACAATCTATCTTAAAGTTTTACTTTACATACATAGTATGCACTTGTATAGGATGTGTCGCGTAAAGAAGACCATCTATTTCAATCTCATTTAGTAACAATCACTAGACTGCGGATTTTCATACAAACGCATATTTTTACAAACGAAATTAAAAGAACGAGATCTATATGAGGGATTGTTTCATCGTCCAATTACACTATAATTCGTATCCCACTTGTAATTCTTTTCGTATCTTTGAATACTAATTCATCTACGCCAATAAATTCGCGACTCTCTGCACGTGTTAACCCTTTAACGCGTAAACCCGAATCAGATCTGCTTCTTCGCACTATTATTAGTAGCAATTCATGTTTCTGTTCTATTTTCCCCTGCCCGTTTTCTATTTCGGTGAACGTGCTCTGCTTGAGAATCGCAGAGCGACTTCAAAGATCGCGAAACGACCGCGTTGCTGTTCGTGGGCCGAGTGAATTTCGTGCAGCGATGCAATGGAAATTTGTAATATTTCGTCGGCTGCTGCGGCGAATACCTGAAGAGGATAGGAGCAGGTCCGTGAAAGGGAACGCGATTGCTTTCGGCTTTTAAAGCGTCCGAGTGAGCGACTTCCGCGCAAACACCGGCATGCCGTTTCCACTCGGATGCGTCTACCTGCGTTTCCGAGCGACCAAACGAAAGAAAAGATCCCCAGATACGGACAGGCTAAAGTCGTAACACCGTTTGTTTCACTACGCGAGCCGTTCGCTATTACGCTACTAACGAGTGGCATAAAAGAGGAGAGGCGAAAGAAAAAAGAAGAATTCTGTTACTGTACACGCTAATGCCTCGTGTATACAGCCGCGGCATTAAAGTTACCGAGTTAGAACTAGCTCTCGAGAACTCGCGCGTTTTTCTGCCCGTGAACCGAAACCGAAAGAAAACCCGCAGAAAGAATACACGATCGCCAGCAGCAGCTATTTCTTTTGTTCGATTGGAATCCTTTAATGCGTACAAAGGATTCTTTGGCCAGTTTAGCTGATAAATAAAAGCGTCTACCAGAGCTGGGACTATCCGAATATCCGGACAACGACCTCGCGGATTATTCGTTATCAAAGATGTACTAAAAAATGTTTAAACAAAGATTCGACAACGCGAACTGCAGGATTCTACACGCGTGCACAAATTTATGCGCTCGCACTTTTCCTATCTTAAAAAAGATAGTTTGTTAACGTATTCACGAGCGTAATAGCAAACGTAACAAAATATAGTTCCTTTAACATTTTACTATTTTAAGAATTGCAATATCGCAATAGATTTCCCGAGTTTCGACCTATCCGAATTATTTAGATATCTTTAGCTAGCCGGAATTTGAACGACTATCTCGACTGTTGAACTTATTGCAGAAGCAGTGAATTATTTATTGGTACAGCTAACGTATAAATATCTTTGTCATAACAAATAAATGTAACGCAAAATAAGCGAGAACCTTGATTTTTTTACTTTCTTTACCTACGCCGCTTTCGTAATTGCTCGCCATTTTTTGAATCCCTTAATTCGATTGGACGAGAAACTGCAACGATTTTTACAGCAACAACATGGCGTCGTAAAAAAGCGCGCGAACTAATAGACAATTTCTATATCTATAGCCGACTCTAAATTCCCAAAGAAACCTATATCTCCGCCCCGAAATCTATATTCCTGCACCTCTAGCCTATATTTATTCATCGGACAGGCGAATATTTTACATTTCTGCCAGGCAACGAAGCTAACGAAAGAATCCTACAAGTTGCTGTACGTGGGGGCAACATGGCGGAAAATGGAGGGAAAGAAAAATTCTTACTTGAAGCTGTTACGCCCGATTTTCGTTGCCTTTTCCAAAACACCGCGTAGAAGCTGGCCCGCCCTTCGAGAAGTTCGAGTTTCTATTGTTTCAAGTCCGGCGAGAGGGCAATATAATATGTTTGGAGGAGCTGCCGCTGGGTCTCCAGATGCGGGCAGACGTTTCCACAGGTCACCGAATGCATGGACCCGTATACGCTACGAGTTTCAGCAGTCACGATGCACCCATATGGGGAAAAAACTACTCGCGCGTTTAACTTTCAAACTTGCCCACGTTCGAGCCAACAACGCGACGCGGTAACCCTTTTCCACGCACTATTTCCGAGCTTATTTCACGCGACGCGACATCGCGACCCGCCCCGACGCGACACCGACACGACACTGATTCGAATCGCAAACACTTCGATTAATCGCATCGATCTCTCATTGGTGCAAACGTCAAGTATCGACCAAAACTATTTCGTCCTTAGCCCCAGGGTCGCAAAGAAGCTATTTGTTGTTCAGCAAAAAGAAATAAATCGAAGTTATTCGGCATTTAGAATGAAAGATGCCAATGAATTAACTTCTCTTTGCGTTTCATGTTCCGTGAAGATTTAGAAACTTAAACGCGAAAACGCCTGCTATAAAATATCGTCCAACGAATCGATATCGATGTGTTCGATACTTTTCCACCTCACCTATTAAAACTAACTTATTTATTGCGCTATCGTTGACATAAAAGTGACTAATAAAACATCGAAATCAATTGTTCTTGATTTGCACATTCGTAAGTACGATTTCAGCAACTGAACATTACTCTATAATTGAAATGTATCCAGAGTGACGAGCTCGTAAATCATGCAGAAAGGAAAATAGAGATCGATAAGCAATTATTGGCAGCCTCGCAGACCGAAAATAGTAGGTAACTATTAAAGGAGTAGTAAATTTGTATTGGCGTAATATAAAAAGGTATAGATAACAGGTATAGCGCCGGAAAATAGCGAAGAACAAACGAAGGCAAACTGGAACAAACGAGGAACGAAATTTCGACTGTCGGCCATTAACGATAACAGAGATCGATCATCGATTCTCGTTTGATAGTCGAAAGCGCTATCGATAACTTTCAACCTCTACTTCGTCCTCCGTTCCTGTTACCGAACTAGACCGGAGCAGACCGTGCTATCTCCAAATGGTAAATCCTCTTTTTGCGAATTTTTTGCCACAGAAAGCGTACATAGTACATACTTACATACCTATTTGGCGAAACGGGAATTGACTTTGTTCGCGTCTTTTTCTCGCTCGTACTCGCACTCGTCACGCGTCACGCGTCCTCCCTTTATCCGCTGCTTCTGTTTCTTTCTCCCCTCTCGCGCAATGTCAGAACGCTCTCGCGGAGCTTTGTCATCGCGGTGTCTTCTGGCCTTTGATATTTGTCGCGTCTTTGGCAGAGAGAAGAACGAGAGACAAACGAGGGAAGAAGGCACGGTAGGTCGCGGCGTTGCCATGCCGCTTGTACTCCCCAACATCCGAGATCCGAGAAAGTGTACAAAAACCATTCGTCCCACCAGCACCGAGAACATCGCGTTTCTTTTTTAAATTGCCAGGCTAGCCATCCCCCTCGTACATGCGTACACGTATGTATATGCCTTCAACTTACACTCTCGCACTCTCTAACCTACTATTTCTCTCGCTCGCGCCACGCTTCCTATCTCCCTCTCGCCCTCTTTCGCTCTCTCGCTCTTTCACTCCCCTCCGCGTGTACGCCAAATACTGTTCGAAGGAAATATTAGCTATACGCGTTACCGGCGAAATATGTTACACAGACGGCGAGTAAAAAATTAATCCACACCCGACCCGACCGCCGACTACTCCGTTTCGTACGGTTTCAATTTAACTGGCGAGATAAATATTCCGCGGCGCCACCGCGCACAGATTTTTACGAAAATCTACTAATTTGCAACGTCCATCAGGTTGGCAACGATGATCGGGAAATCATTTAACGAGTGGCTAATTTCACTTTGTTATGGAAGAAGTAGGATAAGTTGAGAAAACCTCCGAAAACCTTCAGAAACACCCTGCTGCGAGTTTATACAGGTTTAGTAGCCTGCGGATCTTTATGTAAATTCTCATTTTTATTAATAAAATTAGAGGAACGTGACTCAAATAGAGGGTTGCTTTCCCCCCAAAATGCAATCACTTTTACTATACTTTGAATATCGCGTATCGTCCTGCATATTAAATGCATTCTCTGCTCCATTTTGCGTATTTAAATTTCCCACAAATGCATAAAAACTGCGGGTTTGTTTAAAAGAAATTACAAACGTGTCATTTTGACAGTCTCGGTACTTTTAGCGTTAAACGAGAAGAAAAAGTGGAAACGAGATAAAACGAAAGGCTGTTATCTAAATGTTACAAGACGTATTAATCCAATGCCGTTATTGGTATAAACATTTCAGCGATACAATGCGTTTCATTGTATCTGCGAGCGCGTCATTTATCGCGACAAATTTATTTGTTGATCATCGACAAAACGAAAAGCAGTTTCAACCGGTTCTTTTTTTCGAGGATCACGAGTATTGGAAAAAAATTCCGCTAACAGAGTACGATGGTACGAAACGATAAAGGTGAAATTACTCGTGACGCAAGACGTGATACGATTATCGGTACGCGAGATATTTCCGATCGATAGGGATTTATGCGCGAGAGACTTGATCCTCGAAAAGTTCTCGCGAATATAGATTGTCAAAATTTTATTCCCAACGAAGCTTACTTGAGACGCACGTCAATTATGCAGCCATCGAAAATTTAATTGAACATAACAGAGTCTCCTTATCTATTTATCGCGTAATCAATTTTTCCCCAATAAATGCACGTGGGTTTCACGTTGACCAAAGATGCAGCGACTGAAAGAACTAATTGATTTCTACTAACGCTATCCTGTAACATTAAACACGCACGTAGACCTTTGTGACTGACCGTAGATGTATCGGGGTTTTAACTCTTTGCGGTCGGAATACTTTTGAGCATAAATTTCACGCTTATCAAAATTCGCATGCCGGAAATTGTAAACTCTACGAATTACCATTACTTAAAAGCCTTACAAACTATACTTCAATGACGTTCCACTCGCGTAGCTTTCTGTGTTCCCGTAAAAAGAACTATTTTTTCCTGACTCACTACAAAAATGATAACACCGTTTTCCCGGAAATATCCCGAATTCAACCGCAAAGAGTTAGTTTATCGTCGCACGGGAAAAGATGCTGTCAAAAGTACTTATTCATAACTCTACGAAAGTGTGCGAATGGTTTTTTCAGTGGCCGCGCGACGAACGAACGACGCGACGCAAAAAAAAGTCGAACTGCCGAAAGGCTGCTATTTGAATAAATCCAAAACAAAGCCAGACAATGATAACGCAACCGCGAAACGATAAAAAGAAGTTTGTGTTGCTTTAGAGGAAGCACGCGTGACGCTCCAAGGAATAGATACAAAGACGGGGCAAAAGAAAACGAAGATTCGAAGACTCGACTCGGTCTAGTCGACGTATGTAAATAAACAAGCGAAACGACCTGTCTCAACTTGACTGGCGGATTCGTATCACGCCCAAACGTGCACCGTACTCGTATTATAATATTCGTTTTCCGATTGCCCGTGGGACGCAAAGCAGCCGAGAGCGGAGAGAACACTTAGTCAAAACAAATATAGGCCTGACCGAACGTAGGCGTGCACTTTTCTCACGACGGTACATTCTACGCGCTTTCGTAACAGCTCGCAATTTCTTCGCACGCTTTTTTCGACCGTGCATATGTAAGGTATTGTTTACGCTGATAAAGCAGTGAGACGAGACACACGGTCTGCGTTCCGGTCAGTTCGAAAGTTTCGAAGATTCGCGTTCGCGCGCTCGCCGCTCCTATCGCACGCCGAGAGCGCGCAGATAAACGTGCTTTAACGCCTCCACTCACCTATTTTTCAACCTGCGATCCAGCCAACAGCGCAACAGTGTCAATTGTCCAGGCAATGCACACGAAAAACACCAAAAGGGAACCGAACACAAAACAAGTATCACGTGTACGACTGTGAGGCGCACGCACATCGGCAGCACTAACGCGGCATACCCGTACACAACACAGATTACAAATGTATTATGGCCGCGACCCAGGCGTTCATGAATGAAACTAACAGCGGTCCTACTCCCCACCCGTGTCTCTCTTTTAGCCAATCTTTGTCGTCCGTGCGCATTCTCCTCTCTAATTTGTCATTCCCCTGGACTCTTTCCGTTCGAGCCACGCTTCATCGAAGTGCACGAATATTATAGATAGCCGCGTGTATTCCGATTATTTGTTACTATTTTATTACCTTACGTGATAGAATGTAACACGAAGCTTGCCAAAATTGCACGTGGGAGATGTTTCAATAGAGTCGGATACCGTGGTAAACTGTGGAACTATGAAAGATTGGTGTGGAAGTTTCTTAATTGAATCGCCTGGTGGCGCTGGTAACGAATAAGAGTGCGATCTATCGATTGATCGTGCTCGAAGGAGAAGAACGTCGAGGAGTGTATTTTGCGAAACTTTACCTAAATAAAAAGTAAGCACGGTTTGTTAGAAATTATATCGATATTGTCGTCAATACTATTCGTATTTGATTTCGCGTTTCAACGTACTCCTGTAGCTCATTACTTTGGTTACCGTGTTACGTCTAGCGAACGTAACCTCAATCTTCGTTGTTCAATGCAGCGTTTCATTACGTAAGAGAAATTTTACGCAATTTTGCATTTATTCAACGATTTGAGGGTACGATTTCGCGTCGATTATTGCTGGGCGAAATTTTCGCGATCCACGTTGCGTTTATTATTCGTCGTTTGCCTGTCATACTTTGCTTGTCACTCACTTCTTAGAACAATTAGTAGACTGCGATTTTTCGTGCATTTGTGAGATAGTTAAGTGTAAAATGCACGCTATATATACAAATATACAACGCATGGGAGAAATTATAATATTTGGAGCAGGCATACATAACTTGTGGTTCATAGGCCATGTGTAGCTCTTTCCTTAACTTTCCTGCTTCGCTGAGGCATAGCGTCTACTATGCTATGTCTGCTATGTGCAATGCAGCATCTGTGTCTATTATTCTGAATTCTGAAAGGATTCAAAGAGTTACAGAGGTGCAAAGATCACTTTGTTAGTCACACATTTGCTTCTTGACTTTAGGAAACAATACCTACTTCTCTGTCCTATATTTTCCTATATTCTTCCCTATATTCCAACCCAGCATAGCATGCATAGAGAGAAAAGTATCTCAGAGCAGAATTGAGAAACTCGCAGCTCATAACCTGCCTAAGATTCTTTTCTCAACTTGCCTGCTTTGTTAAACAACCCTGTCCATACCCAGTTATTTTCTACATTCTATATGTATAATTCTCGATGGGATCAGCATAAATCACTAGCCTAAAAGAAGTTCCTTATATCTGGATGGAGATATACATTTGCTAATGAGATTGTAAAGCATCAATAAGAGAAAAGTTCCTCAGAAGTTGCCACCGGGGAATAGAAAAGTTAAGAAAGGGGCCATCCATATCCTTCAGACACCAAGTTACTTATCTCTGATTTAGAGGATCAAGCAATCCCCAGTTTGTACTTCCCTTCTCCATTTTTAATTTTAAAGTTACTTATCTCTTATTTAGAGGATAAAGCAACCCTCCATTTGTAACCCCTTTCTTTATTTTTAATTCTAAAGTTACTTATCTCTCCTACTTAGAGGGTGAAGCAATCCTAAATTTATGAATGCCCCTTTCCCCATATTTTAACATTAAATATATGAATTTGCTTGAAAATTCGATACTTAACAATTAGACAGCCACGTCACGCGTATTTTGTTTGATTCGTTAGGGGAAAATGCTTACCCAGAGGCTGGTCACAAGCGCGCCGAGAGTTATCAAACGCAACATCGGTATTCTCGCGCCGGCGTTCCAACAGGCAACGGATCCCATACAGCAACTGTTCATAGACAAAATTCGCGAATACAAGGAGAAGAGTGCGTAAGTAGACCCCGAAACGCTTCGATAGAGGTGCAACGGTACCGATCGTTTGAACGCCGATTCGCGATTACAGCGGCGGAAAGTTGCTCGAATCCAATCCCGAAATCGCAAAGGAAAAGAAGGCGGAACTGGACAGAATCGCGAGACAGTATAACATAAAGGGTGAAGTGACCCAGTTCCCAAAGTTCTCGTTTACAGGTATGATTTTTTTCACAGTTATCAAAAATAACTGGTAAATCTGGTGTAAGAATTTGAACGGTATCGCGCGACATGAAGTATCTTTCATTTCAGATCCAGTAGTGGAAAAGTAAATACGTTAATGTAACTCCGTAACCGGATTCAGGAAAAATTAGAATATCGATAATTAAACAATTGTTACTCGTAATGTTAAGTGAACAGCTGTAAAAATATATGCGCATGTAAAATTACAAATGTATCGTTAAAATTTATTCTCCTTAATTTAATGCTAGTAATACAGACGCGTTCGAGTTAATGCGATCGCGGTGAAAATATATAAATAGAATGGAAATTTTCTGGTTCATCCCTCGCGTGCATCGGCCAACGCAAAATTACTTGGAATTTACGAGAAGTTTCGTGTTCTCCGTTATTTCGAGTAACGTTTGCATGTCGCATTTTGTGGCCACGGATTTGCATATCTTCATAAACTTTACTATCTCGTCTTTTGGAATGAGAGTTTTAAAATCCCCGGAACAGGAGCATCGATCGTTCATATTTTCCCGTTTAATTTCCTTGCACTTGCGGCACTGTAAATCTTGCAACATGTAGCCCATGCTTTTTCGGTTTAACACGTCTATCAAAAAGAACTCGATCTCTTCGTTGTCGTAGCTCATTTTACAGAGGGGGCATTTCCAGATGTACCTGTATAGAATTTTCCGTGTTTCTGAATACCATTTGCATTCTGTATATACTTTTGCATACTTAAATTTCCTATAATCGCGTACCTGCTGTCTTCCATGATACAGTAGTTATCTTTGCAAAGATCGATGTCTCTCGTGTGATTGCACGCCTTGCAAATGATCTCTGGCAGAATTACAGAGATACACGGATCTTTCCATTCGACTACGTCGCTGAAACTCCCGATTCCGATCAGCTTCAACAGGTTCCTTTGCAAACTGTACACTTCGTTTTCAACTTCTGCGTCCAGAGATAAAACCTGCAGTCGAAATTTTCTAATTACTCGCCCCGTAACTTCGCCAGTCACTGTATTCAAATATACCTTGCAAACTGATTTAATTAACTCTAAAGCCGGATTAATTTTCTTGCTGTCTCCACCATCCAAATCCAAGTTCGGATATTCCTGAATCGTTAATACTTTTTGTGGCAGCTTGTATCGTAATCTTTGCACGATTCTATAAAAAAAAAATGAAATAAAAACGAGGAGATCGAAATTACCGCGGAATAGCGAAATAGAAGTGCTTACGAGAAAAGTTCCTGGGACAGATCATCCGATATAAGTTTCTTGGCAAAATCAGCGGTGTTTTTGAGCGATCCTAATCCAAGCTGCCCCGACATACTTTGACTCAAACTTTGCGATCTCCTGCCAGGCCTTATGCTGGTGTTCAACTCGTTCTCGGCCATGAACTGATAAATCGCATTGATGTAACCCGCTATTATAGCGCTGAAACTCGATCGACAGCTGGCTTCTTTCGGAAGACATTCCATCAGGTTCCAATTCATCACTATTTCCGGCTGGGTAAAAATAAAATTTGGTCAAAATATAATAGATAGAAAAAATTGCATAGGCTCGCTTACGGTATTCTCATCGTTCTCATCCTCGTCGTTTTCGTCAGTCGTATCCGTGTTCTCGGTCTCCTTCATATCTTTCGGCAATTTTCCTTTCACACCAGCGTGATTGTGCTGTAGGTAAATTCAAATTTCTTTCGTACAGTTCGATACACCGCTTCGTTATTGCGGTGCAACAATTAGACCGCGGATTTTTATGCAAATTCGCGCTACTACAATCCTCCACAAAATTGAAGCATTAGGAAGCTTCATGTTCGTCCATGTTTTGCTTTTTTCGCGTGATTGCATCCTCTACGTTTTCCACGGATGCATGAAAATCCGCAGCCTAGCAGCAACGTTACTTACGACATCGAGCCATATCAGGTACTCCCAGCACTGTTCGAAAGTAATTTCGATACTGTGAAAGATTTCCTTGTTACGTATCGTTTGAACCACGAATTCCACGTAGCCCAGGGAATCGGCCACTGTCCTTTTCTTCGTGCACAGAATAATTTTATTGAAGTCCGCGTAAACGATTATGGAACCCAAGGTTTTGAACTCTGCCAACAGTTGTATGAATAATTTTTTCATGTAAGTGTGCAAGGTTCTTCTCAAAGCGGGGTCGTAAAGCAAAGCGTTGGGTGAACGCAGCCACCTAGAAAATGTTCATTTCCCGGTTAAACGTACGCAGAACTGTTCAGGATAAAGTTGGCTTACCTGTAGAAGTGAATAATCTGATAATCCGCGAACACATTTTTGTAAACCGAGACATCCAATAGCCAGGCGTTCACCATGCTCCGCAGTGATCTAAAAGCGGTGCTGCATAGTGCCGTTTCGTCGTAGCTAGGGATCATACCTCCTACCATAGAATCACCCGTTGCCATATCGTGAACGGTTGTTAGCTGTTGATTGTGAAATGCAACAAAGTTGCTGGTCCCGTCGACATCGTGAATGTGATGATACTGCAGTAAAGTGTTCACTGCCAAGCTCTCTATCTCCAATTCCATGCAAACGCTAGAGTATGTCCCGGGATTGTTAGCAGCGCAGTGCGAGCTTTCTTCGAAATCCGTCAGCAATCTGTTATCGTCGTTTTCATTGCCGCCTAAATCCGGCTTCTCCGTCGTCGAACACCACAGCACGAAATTATTCTTTCGCAAGTGTCTAGCGTAGAACAAGTCCGCGCCGAAGATAGTCGGATCCGCGGGGATATTTCCGATCGGCGCGTGGAAGAATCTGCACTGCTCCGTTAGCAATTCAAAGATCTGTTGGCTCTTGAAGTAATGCCGTATCATTATTTTCGCGCCAACTTTTTGCCACTCCAGCGTGCTGTACAGGTTCTCGATATCCTGCACGTGGGTGCTAATCAACGGGTAATCGTTGAGCAACGGCATTTGAGCGGTGAGTGCCGTCTTATCTAGAGCCGTTTGAGTGATCACCACAGTCGTGCCGTGTCCCTCGTTTTTGTACGCGGTTAAAGCCGCCTGCAAAATGCGGCAAACTTGTTGAAAATTCGTTTCGAACCTCAACACGAACTGCATCGATTCCGGTAAATATTTTATCTTGTCCTCTCCGTTCATGGATATCGCCGTCTCGCGTTCCTGACTGTACAACGCGTTCACGTTCGGCATCTGATTGGTCGAGACCGTATCCAAAACGAATACGTGAGCTCTTTTGCTGGCGTTTAGAAACAATCCCCAGAGCGCTCTCTGATGATTCGAACTCCAGTGATGGTACAAGAATATGCAATTGATCTCGCGCAGATTATTCAGATAGGGCTGCACGGCGACGCTTTTGAATTCCAGTTGATCCAAGAGAAACGTGTCAGCGCCGTCTGCCATGCCGCGCGCCGCTCTAGGATCCACCGTGCAGATGCATCCCAACTCGATGACAGCTCTGAACTCCAACGGCATTTGAGTCTCGTAGATCCCTTCGATCTCCGGCTTGCTTAGATCTTCCAGAAGCTCTTGGCTGTGCGATTGATACTGCGCTTCCGGCACCGAGTATTGGTACAAATGGAACACGGGACGGGATCGCGGCAAAACCTTCATGCTTTTCTTCCACGATACCTTTTTGCCCGCTTCCGGGTCGGCTTTAGGCTTGCGGGAATTCACGTAAAACACGCGAGGTATAACTAGACGAAGCTGATGAAGATCTTTCTCGACCATCACCCACAATCGATACAAACCGGGCTCGTTTGTCGGCGAAATCTGAATGATCTGCCACGGCGTGGTGAACAACTTCTTCTGAGCTCGTCTCAAAAATCCGCCTAAAGTAGACGTGTCGATGTTTCTCGCCACGCCCCAACTGACTTGATCGTCGCTGCTGCTAGATCGTTTGCTCTTCTTGCTCTTCCGATACACGGCCCTCTGTTTCGCTTGGTACGCCCACTTCTGCTTGTGAAAATCCAGCCACTTGAGTCTCTCTTCTTTGCTAGTTCCAATCGGCGGTGGCGTACCCAAAACTTCCTTCCAACTTTTGTTCGCCTTCTCCGCTTCTTCCTCTTCCGAACCCTGCCGTTTCCGTTTGCTAACAACCGGCAGGGGCTTTCTAAACATTGAACTGGTTCCCGCTATATCTTCTATGTCGCGCGGCTCCTCCTCTGAATCTTGCCTATCATCTCTTGCCGCGTTCTTAGGCAGCTTGCTAAATATTTCGGTGATCTTCTTCTGCTTGTGCGACACGCTCTTCTCCATTATTCTCTTGTGCAACCAGTCCGGGTGCTGCACTCTGGGAACTGGGTTCGGGAGGCCCTGCATCGCCGCGGGGATCGTGATGATCTTTTGAATCGTGTTCCCGAGACGCTCGATGTAGTAACTCCAATCCAGAATGTTGCGGATGTCGTCGTCCTGCAACACGGGATCCTTTAGCCATTTGCGCAAGTAGTGTCTCTTTATCCCTGGCTCCGAGTGAAACACGGCCAATGGTATCGCTCGTTCCGTGACCGGTGCGCCTTGAGGTTTGCTAGCGATGATAAATTTGCAAGCCAAGCCCGCGTCTTTCACCATTTGATCGCCCAAGAATTCGGCCAATCGTTTCGCCGTGGAGATAGAGGTGGACTTCTGGGTCCCGTAGTCCTCCAATTTGCGCGACATCGACTTGTTCTCCGATATCAGCTCGAACAATTCGGCATCGGGCATGTCTACGCACTTGCTGTAAAGCATGTCCAGCCAATAGTCCGCGTCCCTGGCTACCGACGCGTAGCACTCCTCCAACGTGCTCCCTTTCAAGAACGACTCGAACACGGTCGATTGAAACACCTTTATCAGCTGCAGTTCTCCCCTCCGTTTCACTTCGAAGCCCTTCAATTCGGCCAAGCTGCCGTCGAAGTTGAAAACCGCGTATCGCTTCTTCAATCGTTTGCCCTCCTCTTTCGCGGCGGGCAACACCATCGCCAAATAGGGGCCGTCCACTTCGAAAAATATAGAGTTCTCGTTCCTGATCTTGTACTTTAAATTCTCGGCGTCGACCAGCTCGTGGTACACGTTGTTGGTAAATTGATCCTGCCGAGTGAAAGCGACGCTGGGATTTTCGATCGAAAGTAGAGATATTTATTCGGTTACTCGGAAAACTTCGCGGCGTTTTCGATAAGCATGCGTGTGTCGTTGCAGGAAAAAGTAACGTAAAATTACCTACTATTTTCCAAACTGTACCAATGCGAATTTGTGTAACTTTGGTCAGCTCGGTAACTTTAACGCTCACGAAGGCGTTACGTTTACTTCGGTTCCGACTTACCTTCACCATAAAATTAAGAACAGCGTTCGGATACGATATCGCGAGCTTCTTCTTCTTCGGATGGGTGGTGTGAATGATAAAATTGTCGGGGAAAGACGCGGGGAGAATGCACCAAATTCCATCGGTGTCCAATTCCAAGGGGCGACCCACTTGTTCTATAATTTCTCTGGCTCTCATGATGATGTGCGCCCCCGTGTAGCACACGATCCCACCCATCTCCATGCTGAACCATCGGGATCTAGCGTAACGATTATTAAACACCTTGTTAATCATTTCCAAATCAACGCATTGCTGACGGGTGGCACGAATTGGTGTTTTTCATTCCTCGAGCGAATCAGCGCAAAAAACACTACTCATATATCATCCATAACTGTATTACATTGTATTCCTCGAAGTTCTCTCTATAAAATAAGCTTTCCTCTACTTTGATAGGACTATTTAATAACGTGTAATATAATAATTTGCATATCCATGTTGCACTCGTTTGGGGATAGTTGATGGTGTACCTCGTGTGTGTTGAAGTATCACCTATAACAAAATTTCTCGGCTTCTAGTGGGTCGATTTTGATGCTCCTTGGCTTAAATTAAAGGGGAGTGTCCCGGAAGTATTATCCTATAGTCTTTTGCACCTAGACCTTGCAGTTCATTTGTTATAAACAAATATATAGTCATGGTAAATTACTTACACGGTATCTGAAGAGAAATATTCATTTCTCAGCTCCTAGACGTCCGATTTCAATTCCCCTTGGCTTGAATTAAAGGGGAAGATCCCAAGATTATTATACTACCGCTTTTTGCAACTAGCTGTTGGAGTTTATTTATTATAAACAAATATATATCGCATCATTGTAGATTATTCAAAACGTACCTGAAGAAAATAATTGATTTCTCGGCTTCTAGACAGCCGATTACAATGCCCCTTAGCTTGAATTAAAGGGGAAGGTCCCAAGATTATTATCCTATAGCCTTTTGCAAGTAGCCCTTGCAGTTCATTTGTTATAAACAAATATATAACGCATCACCGTAGATTACTCAGAAAGTACCTGAAGAGAAAAATTAATTTCTCAGTTCCCAGACGTCCGATTCCAATGCCCCTTGGCTTGAATTAAAGGGGAAAGTCTCAAGAATATTACCATTTAGCATTTTGTACCTAGCGCGTGCAGTTCATTTGTTATAAACAAATATATATCGCATCATCGTAGATTAGCCACAAAGTATCCGAAGAAAAAAATTAATTTCTCGGCTTCTAGACGGCCGATTTCAATGCCCCTTGGCTTAAATTAAAGGGGAAGGTCCCAGGAATGTTATTCTGTTATCAATTTGTGGATAAACATTGTGGTTAATTTGTTATAAACAAATATTTCCTATTTTTTGCAGCTACTCGAATACTATACGTGGGACGGCATTAAAACTATATGGAGAGTATTCCTTGGACTTTTCCCTTTAATTTGAGCCGCGGATGATCGAAATCGGACGTCTAGAAGCGGAGATATTAATTTTTTAAGAAACCTTGAAAGTTTTGTCCGATTACGTGTTAAGAGAAAATTTTCAATTCTGAAGCGGCAAAAGTATTGTCCAAATCGGTGACTTTTTTCGACGCGCCATCTAGCGGTAGAAAGGTGGAACTAATTCTGAAATTTAATGAATAAATCTTGATTAATTAAAAAATTAATATCTCCGCTTCTAGGTATCGGATCGGGACAAACGACCACTCAAATTAAAGGGGAGACTTGCGGCTACAAGATGGGATAGGTCTCATCTCGGTAGCAGTTCCGGTTCAGAAATTATAAGCGTTTATTTCCTACAATTTAGTATAACTTGGAAATTATAAATGCAATCGCTTTTAAACATACTGGAGCTTATTCCCTAGCTTCTGCCCTTTAATGTAAGCCAAGGTTCATTACTATAGCACGTCTAGAAGCGAAGTTATAAGAGTTTAAACATCGTATTTACATTGTAGCTTATAACTTTGCTTCTAGATGTGCTATACTAATGAACCTTGGCTTACATTAAAGGGCAGAAGCTAGGGAATAAGCTCCAGTATGTTTAAAAGCGATTGCATGTATAATTTCCAAGTTATACTCAATTGTAGGAAATAAACGCTTATAATTTCTGAACCGGAACTACTACCGAGATGAGACCTATCCTATCTTGTAGCCGCAAGTCTCCCCTTTAATTTGAGTGGTCGTTTGTCCCGATCCGATACCTAGAAGCGGAGATATTAATTTTTTAATTAATCAAGATTTATTCATTAAATTGCCGTATTAGTTCCACCTTTCTACCGCTAGATGGCGCGTCGAAAAAAGTCACCGATTTGGGCAATACTTTTGCCGTTTCGGATTGGAAATTTTCCCTTACCACGTAATCGGACAAAACTTTCCAGTTTTCTTAAAAAATTAATATCTCCGCTTCTAGACGTCCGATTTCGATCATCCGCGGCTCAAATTAAAGGGAAAAGTCCAAGGAATAATCTCCATATACTTTTAATGCCGTCCCAAGTATGGTTTGCGAGTAGCTGCAAAAAATAGGAAATATTTGTTTATAACAAATTAACCACAATGTTTATCCACAAATTGATAACAGAATAACATTCCCGTGACCTTCCCCTTTAATTTAAGCCAAGGGGCATTGAAATCGGCCGTCTAGAAGCCGAGAAATTAATTTTTTTCTTCGGATACTTTGTGGGTAATCTACGATGATGCGATATATATTTGTTTATAACAAATGAACTGCACGCGCTAGGTACAAAAGGCTAAATGGAAATATTCTTGAGGCTTTCCCCTTTAATTTAAGCCAAGGGGCATTGAAATCGACCGCCTAGAAGCCGAGAAATTAATTTTTTTCTTCGGATTCTTTCTGAGTAATCTACGATGATGCGACATATATTTGTTTATAACAAATGAACTGCAAGAGCTAGGTACAAAAGGCTAAATGGTAATATTCTTGAGACTTTCCCCTTTAATTCAAGCCAAGGTGCATTGAAATCGGCCGTCTAGAAACCGAGAAATTAATTTTTTCTTCGGATACTTTCTGAGTAATCTACGATGATGCGTTATATATTTGTTTATAACAAATGAACTGCAAGGGCTACTGGCAAAAGGCTATAGGATAATAATCTTGGGACCTTCCCCTTTAATTCGAGACAAGGGGCATTGAAATCGGCCGTCTAGAAGCCGAGAAATAATTTTTTTTCTTCAGGTACGTTCTGAATAATCTACGATGATGCGATATTTGTTTATAACAAATGAACTACAACAGCTAGTTGCAAAAAGCTGTAGAATAATAATCTTGGGATCTTCCCCTTTAATTCAAGCCAAGGGGCTTTGAAATCGGACGTCTAGGAGCTGAGAAATGAATATTTCTCTTCAGATACCGTCTAAGTAATTTACCATGACTCTATATATTTGTTTATAACAAATGAACTGCAAGGGCTAGACGCAAAAGACTGTAGGATAATACTCTCGGGACACCCCTTTAATTTAAGCCAAGGGGCATCAAAATCGACCCACTAGAAGCCGAGAAATTTTGTTATAGGTGATATTTCAACACACACGAGGTACAGCATCAACTATCTCCAAACGAGTGCAACATGGATATGCAAATTATTATATTACACGTTATTAAATAGTCCTATCAAAGTAGAGGAAAGCTTATGTTATAGAGAGAAGTTCAAGGAATACGATACTATTTTTTGCGGATTTTTCAACGCGTGTCCTTGAACCTCAATTCGCGACAAACAAACCCATGATTGTCTATAATTTGCTTACGATTTGAACAAAACTCCAGACATCGAGGGGAAAGAAAGTGATGGATTTAGCGTGAAATGACCAGCTTACCCTTTTCTCATCACGTATCCGTAAAAGGAATTTAAGATACACTTGTGAGCAAGCTGCAACGAATCGTACAACACTTCTCGATTCCTAGCCGACTTGATATCGGCCGCATCTCCCTTCGCCAAAGCGACCGCGACTTGCTGCTTCGCGACTTTGGTCAGCGCCTTGTATTCGTATCTTCTGTCCCTGAACGCTCTCACGGTGTCCACGTAAAAAGAATTCTCCTTCTGGCAAATGGTTTGCGTTCGCTCCTCCATGCTGGTGATCTTCACCTTCTTGTAAGCCTTCTTACAATATTCCGTGAGTCTTTTCTTCTCGTAATTCGCTTGCTCCTCTTTCGACAACTCGTGATACGCCCTTTTGGTCCCGCCGGGGAATTGCGGCGGGAACTTCTCGTTTTCCAGCTGCTGTTGCATCCGTTGATATTCGCTCAAACTTGCGGCAACTGCAATCAAACACAGAGCTCCACTTGAATTCCGTTACACGTTCTTATTTGTCGCGCGCGTCTCGACCGCAGCTTACAGTACTCTCCTCTCCACATCCACTGCATGTTTCTTTGGCAAGGCGCTCGCGGCTTATTGTAGTCGCACGCGGCGCATATCGTCTCGTTAACCATCGCCGACGGTTGAAGCCGATTAGTTAGGATAATATTCGGATACATCGCGCCAACGTCCAAGTGATAGATCACGGGTTTTTCCAATCTCAACGGCTGATTCTTCAAAGCCTGCAATTTCACCGTAATTTCCTCGGCCACCTCGTCCAAATTTGTAACCATCTCGATGGGTACGTTCTCCTCTTCTTGTACGGCGTGCTTCAACGCGGACCCGACGCCGTTTATTAATTCGTCGACCGCGCTCGGCACTATTTTAAAGCGGCAAGGAATATCGGCTCTAAACACTCCGGACTCCAGAGCTTCCACGTGTCCCCCGACGTACGTCTCCTGGTCCAGCAGGTGACCGTCTCTCGTTAACTTGTTGAACACCTGCTCTTGCTTGTTCGGGAATATGATGTTCGCTTGGAAGGCTTGCACCATCAAAAGAGATTCGCACAACGTTCCGGATCCCTTTCTAAGTACCTGCAAACGACGTCCCGATCGTATCGGCATCTCACAGTGTTTCAAAACGATCATTTCGGGGATCCCTATTTCTTTTTTTTCTTTTCTTTTTGCCACTTACTTCGTCCGGTTCCATAGGGATAATCGTGCACAAGGCGAATATAAAAGGGTGAATGTATTTGTGATAAAGATAGTAGGTGGCAACCGCGTCGGAAACGGAGTAGTTGGCTAGAGTTTCCGGATCTTCGGACGCTAGTTTGCACATGTCTTCGGGATCCAGCTCCACGGGATCGTATCTGAGCTTTGCTTTCGCCACGGCCTTTAAATTCTGAGAGCCTACGGGCAGGTAGGAATCTCGTCTTACCCAGCTGCGACAAAAGTTGCCCGTTAAAAGCGACGCGCGTTCCGCGACCATTCGAAGAGATCCGCTTTCGCAAAAGATAGTACCATAGACAGTCCATGTGCATAGCCGGCCTGCTGGTGTAAACACCGTCGCGACTCTTCGAGAAGCCGATTCTGTCTTTCATGTCCATGTTGTGGAAAGCCGCTCTCGTTTCAACGAACGGCCAATCGAAAAAGTCGCCGTTGTACGTTACGAATATGTGCGGACGGATGTCGTTTATGTGATCGAAAAATCGTTTTATCGTCGCTTTCTCGTTTGGCTCGTTGAAAATCTTAAAAGGCCCCTCGAATTCGGGCTTCGGCGTGTACTCGAAATTTTTTATGTCCGACGAGATTATCTCCCTATTCGTTATCAAGTAGCCCTGAAATTATCGACGAGATCAGGCATTAAAATGGAAGAAGCGTCGAGGCGAAATATCGTAGGTATAGAAAAGTACTTGGCCGTCGATCATGTACGATATCATCATGATTTGATCGGTGTCGGCATCCGGAAACTTCAAAGGAAGCTTCGTAGTTTCTATATCGTATGCCAGCACGATCGGATCCGGCGGCTCGATGAGATCGTCTTTCTTCGTGATAATCGGCTCTTCGGTGCCTCTCGTTTTTACCGAGTACCAACTTCCGCAGAAAATTTTCATATCTATGGATACTCGCACGTGGTGAGGCACGTCGTATTCCCTGTACAAACAAACGCGTGAAATTCATCGTAATACCATTACAGCTAAGCTGCGTGGATCTTTATGCGAGTACAGATTTTTGCGAGCTCAATTAAAGAGACAGGACTTTGATACAACATCTATTTCATCCTTTGCAAAACGTAATACGTGCTTTACTTTCGATATTTTGTGCAATTTTACGTATTAAGCGCGCTCCACGCCCTCTCTGCTGCCTTAAATTTTCGATAGGCGCATAAAAATCCGCAGCTTCCTAACAGAAGTTTACCTAATATCGAGAACGTTATCGGTAAAATCTATGGTTTGCTTCTGATGGTCCTCTGTATCCTGATCCGGATTCAACACGCTTGAAAGCATGTCCGTGTAGTAAGTGTTATTCTTTTCCCTTTCCTTGTTCACCTTTACAGCCTTTGCAAGATCGCGTCTAACTTTCGTTAAATCCACGGTACTTAAAAAGGAAAGTTTTAAATATTTTTGCTTCAAACCGATCAAATGATTTGGCTGGAAAAAAGAAGAGGGTAAAGAATTGTTGTATATAAGTATGTAAGCTATATTCCATGTTTCTTGTTTGCTTGTCTGTTTCTAAATTCCTCCTACCAGATCCAAATCTTCCTTGTAAATGGTCTCCACCTTGTGTACCAGGTCATTGTACTTTTTATTTAAACCCGTGGAGACCTCTTCATAGGTGCCCTTTTTGCACAGGATATAAAAGTATGGACAATAGGGATAAGATATTTTAAATCTGGCACAGTCTGGCTCCAAAAAATAGTAGTCTACTCCGCTCATCAATCTTTTGTCATCTTCCATAATTTCAGTCTTCGCGTGAAAACAAAATACAATCAGGTGTAAGAGTATTCAGCCTTGTTAGATATGCACAATCCTTATATATATATGTGTATATACCAGTAGAAATGGAAATAATTTGTAATTCATTTGTAACATCTACCAAATAACTATTTGGCCAAATTTGAAGCTGATTTTATTATTATTAGCTTATCAGGCTATTTTCAAATATATGTACCTAGTGCCCCACTTAATTGCTTTTCAAATTTTTTGTTACACGAGCAGTTCAGCAAATATAACTTAAGTGCAATCAAAAGTTGACCGCAATGTTCATAGCTTTTATTCAAGGCATGCTTTGCAGAGTGTTTAAGATTCTCAATATATTCTTTGATGTATAATTACATAATATTGAACACAAATAGATGCAATAGAAATGAGCAATGAGCAGATGAAATTCTTGCAGCATGCTCGGGTGGCTGGGTACTTTTTTCTAGAGGAGTTGCACGTTAAGAAGTAGCATTGTTACAAAGCAAACGATGTTTGCTACGTCTTTGTAACACTTACCGCGTGCATATTAATAAGGAATCCCGTTCTTTCTTTGGTATCAGTTGCTCTGTGGAACCCATACAAACCGTCCACTCGTATATTGTCGTTAACTTCGTTCAATCTACCCCCTGAAGCCTCCCTAAACGAATACCAAGTTAGCACAAATAATTGCATCGAATAAATAAAGTATTTTTCATTGAAATAAATAAAATACCCCGCTGCGTTATCATCCTGATTTTGGTCATTCCTCCTAAACGGTCGAAATCTTCCCGTATTTTGTAAGCTCGTCATGTTGCGCAACGATCATTTATATAGAATAGAGCCACGATTATTCGTTTAATTCATCGCGAATAATATATTTATAGTTTAAAGTAGAAAGACGGGTATTATCCGGTGAGGCACGTTTCATTCGAGGCGAGCATGTACAGGTTGTAATTTGCCCGCCAAAAAATCGCTGTGAGCAACAGGAACAAGGTCAGGGGGAGGGGAATTCTAATAAAGGCACGCAAAATGTACGTAGAACAAGAAAAATTATATTTATTTTTATTCACGAATATGTACATCGATTTACAATGATTCTTTAAAGCAACGTTGCATTTGCGACTTTGTTAAACTCATCGGTAAAGTTTTGGAACAATGGTTCCCAAACATAGTTGCAAGTTATACAATAAGTTACAGTGGGTCACGTCAAGTACTAAAACACGAGATCAATTAAAGGGTTTTTATTTATTGAAAATTGTCAGGTGTAATCCACCTTCCTTTTAAAATCGAGATCGTAGCATAAAGAGGATCACGAAAAATTTCGGTTTCTCGCCCGAAAGTGAATCGACGGTCCAACAATGTTTGGGAACCATTGCTATAGAGTCTAAGTAGAATAAAGTAGCAACGGAAAAGTTGCCACGCAAATCCCTGAAATGTTCTTTGATAATTGCAACGTTAAAACGCAAAGTTTTGAGAAAGAATTGTAAACGGAACTCGTTGCGTTAATTATAGCATTGCTCATCAAAAGGTTGACGTAATTAAAATAATTGAATCGCAAGTGCCGCGTAAGGTTGCCATTTCGATGAACAAAAATGCTCAATCTCTCCACCTTTCAACTTTCTCTCTATCATTCGATTTATCTCTCCTACGAATTTGCAACCAATTCGATGATATTTCAGTAATTGATTTCTTGATTATTCTTCAAACATTCTCAGTTCGTCGAATCGCATAACGGGACGCGTGGGAATTAAGGGAAATTTACTAGAAGCGCGATCTACGAGCGGAGGGAAAAATCCCGAGCTTATCGATCGGGTAAAAGGGACGAAATTGTAGGTGGCTCCACGACAGTGATGCGGTTCGACAACAATCGTTGTGATTTATTAAATAAATTGGTTTTGTGATTTTTGTGAACGTAAAGAATTGAAATAGATGAGAAAATTAGACACGCAAGAGGCGTGGGGCGCCGAGAGATTGGAAGCGCAACTGGAAGCCGCGCGAGATGGCCTTCGAGGACTCGATCGAAGTATTCGGAAAATCTTGGGCCGGGATCTTCCCGATGGGGAAAACGGCCCGCTCCAACCACCACCCAGGTTAACTTTTCGATAATTATCCTTCCAATAATCCTAAACGATCATAGAAAACTGTTGCGTCCCGAGAAACTTATCTGCTTCGATATTCCATTGATCTTCGAGCGAAACACTGTTGCCACAAATATAACCTATATTCCTCCTATTCCCCCTTCTGGCATTTTATTAGATCGTCCTCAATTTTCTTCTTCGTTTCTTTACAACGTTCTAGCGATGCGATAGAAAATGTATGCGAATCTGTTTCACTTTGTAACGGTGGAAATGATGTAGTTTATTGACGAGTCAAAACTCGATATATCGAGGGGTTACGAAAAATAAATCTAGCTAGTAATGCTAGTCAAATAAAGTAACGAATATACGGATAAACTAAAGCTGTAACAATAGCAATTTTATATGTATTGCAAGACATTTATATTACTGGCCAAGCTCTATATGTTCCTCCTGTTCTTTTATCGGATTAGACCATGGTCTTTATTTCCTTGTATTTCTCTGCAATGCTGTAAGGAAGGATTCCATGCCAAACATATGCGAAAATATCCCCTATTTTATTTGCAAGATAGAAAATTATATATGTGTGTATATTTGTGAACGTGCACAAGTAGATTATCACAGAAGAGACCATTGCAAGAGGATAGACGGCGAGTGGTATCGGATTTCGTCAACAATGAACTGTCCGGTGGGAAGAGAAGATGGCAAGGATCAAACGGGGAACCTAAAACAGTTTTCAGTCGGCTCAGTGCCCGTGTACCTTCCAATAACGATGATAGCGCCGACGAAGACGACAACGCGATCAAGGTAACGTCGCGTCGAAGAAGAGGTACAGAATAGACCCATCTTCTTATGGGACTTTGCATCGTATTTTCCGAAACATCGACGTCTAATAAAACCGGAATTTTCGCAAGAATATCGTCCGTTTTGTTAGCTGAGAAGGAATGCAAACACTCCTAAAGTATTTTGATATTCGAAATGTAGAAGCAAATGCAACTGCTACAGCATTTAAGCACCTAGAGAAAAGTAGAACTGGAGATAGTAAAGAAGATACTAAAGAAGAATACATGGGATAATAGATCTCTTCTAGAGTATTAAATAGGGGAGCTGGATGCCTCCATTAATTGTATTCAATATTACATACAAATACATACGTATCGAATTTAGTTTAAGCTTGCAACTTCATCTCTGGCAAAATTGAGTTTCAAGTTAAGAAGATCAGTCCTTCTTCGTGCTAGGAAAAAAGATTGCCAACCCCTGGTCTATTCTGTGCCTCACCAGTAGCCGTATAAAACGATTCCCATGGATATCCCGCTTCTAACGTCGCCGTGAAATATTTCTTTTAGCCAGCGGTATCTTCGAGAGTGATAGCGACGCCGAGAGAGATTCCATCCAGGCAGGAAGTGATCAGACGCGAGAGAATAGACGAGCGCAGTAGGCAAAGGAACAAACGAATGTTCGGGGCTCTCCTAGGGACGTTACAAAAATTTCGGCAAGAGGAGACCAAGTTGAAAGCGAAAGAAGACAAGAAGGCGGAAGTAGAGGCGAGGGTGGAGGAAGCCAGGAGACGGGAGAAAGAAGAATTGCGACGGGAAAGGCAACAGCTGTTCTTGTCGCGGAAACGACAAGTAGCGGAGGTGCGAGCACTGGAAGCGAAGTTGGCGCGCAGCCGGCAATTTCAAGATTGGCGCGCCGCGCAATTGCCGCTCGCCTCGTTCATAAAGACGCGCGCTCAACCACCTATTTATTACGTACCAAAACGCAAGCATCCGCAAACGGATGTTCTGTTGGCTCAGTCGGCGAAAGAGCTGCACGAGGAGATCGAGAGAAGGGAGAAGGCGTTGATCGAGGAGCTGGAGTTGATAGAGGTGCAAGTAGGCCTCGGGAAGCATCAGCAGAGCTTCGACGGATCGGCAACGTTGAGCACGCCGGCGGAAGTTCAGCAAGCGACGGAAGAAGGGGAGGAGAATCGTGATCCGAATCCGGAGAAGAGTTTGGAGGCGGAAGTGAGCGAGGCGGTGGACGTTTCCGTGAAGTCCGAGAAGGACGAGAACTACGAGAGCGCGAACGACGTTGAAAAGAAGGAGGAAGTACAAGTGGACGAAGCGAAAGACGAGAACAATGGCTAGTATTAAATGTACTTACGATTCTTGTACATATTACGTACACTCGATGTGGATGGTCCAACGAAGAAGAAGCTGAAGTTTCTCTCGCGCGACGCTTCACGCGCATAGATCCGATCAATTTTACAACTTTCTCAAAACCAGACAGGATTTCACTTTTCACTTGCTATCGTATAGATACGACAAGATTCATTCCCTTCATCGAACCGCGCGTCCTCGTGTTTTTCATGGCGCGTCAAACGGCAGATATCGTGGAAATTGTTGGCGAACGTAACAAGGAAGATCGCGCGACCGAGAGAGTTGCGCGACGATTCATCGGAATGCGATATTTTTGAAACGCTAGGTCGTTTTGCCGCGTGGCTATTGTAGTATAATGTTTAGAGGAGCGAGCGTGCGGCGATTCGAGCCGCGAATCGATTCGTCGCGTGCATGGATTGGAGAAATTCTGTACAATAATCGGCTGGGTGTCTCCTTCGTGTCGGTATCTGCCTTTTAATGCTGCATACCGCGAAAGGGGGAAGCGTTGATCAAAGCTGATTTAATGCTTTACGTGTACGCTAGAATAAAGTAATATCGATTCCAACCCCTCGATCGTATCTCCTGGTGAAATAGCATATAGTTATCGAACTCCCGTGCAAATTTGTATATCTGTGTTTTTTTAATTGTACATGACGCAAGTACTATACGTAATTACGGATATTAAGAGCGGGTAATTTTTCTCCGTAGCAATATCGAATAGGTAATTGTTACGCAAAATCAGTGGATCTATCGTCTAAGCGAACAAATCAACTTTGTTTCGATTCTTAATTGAGTAAGAAATAAATTTTTAAATTAACAAACACCCGCAGAGTATCCTGGTGCGCTCTCACTTCCGCTCTCATTTTTATTTCGCTTTTCCTTTCTCGCGGTTACTCGACTGCCAAACACGAGAAGCAATCTTTCGGCTAAGTTTTGTTGCATTGTTCTGATAATTTTGGTAGGCGCGCGCATCGCGCGTTTCCTCCTCGCTGTACTCTCCATAAATACCGTCAGAAATCGTGCAGTTGCGCTCGCACCGCGCACCCCTACGCGCAAATTCAATTGTACGGATTAATTTAGCGATTCAATTGGCGAAACATCGAATAGTCGATGGGGATTCGTTTTTCATTTCTATTTTCGAAGTTTTACGATCGCATTTTAGGGGAGTACTTATGCTTACTTTGGAAGGTTCAATGGCGGAACGCGTTCGGTGGTAGAAAAAGGAATAGGTGGAAAGAAGGGAGATTAAACGTGGCAATTCGTTAACTAATTTACACAGGAGAACGCGGTTGCGAATGTACGCCGACGAATTCTACGGGAGTCGCTATCCCGCCGGTGATATTCAAAGTAGGAGGGGATGGCACGAAAGGGGCGTTCCGCCATGCAACCACGGAATATGGCTAATGCGCGTCTCTCCGTCGTCGTTTTTCCTTCTTCCTCCTTGCTTCTTCCTTCTTCCTTCTCTTCTCTCCCAAATACCTTCCAATTTTCTACCCCATTTTTGTCAACCACAAAGCGCGTTCAGAGTTAATATTTTTAACCCTTTCGTTCCTGTCGGCGCCTATAGACGGTCGAGAAGTTATCGATCACTTCTGAAATTCTTTTTGCTATTCGAAGAATACGAATTTAATGCGACGCGATACTTTGGATACTTTGACTTCTCCGTATTCCTCGCGGTGAAAGGGATGATCGGAATCTCGTAGCAATGGAGGGTTTCGCGGTGGTTTATTTAAATTTCGAGTCTGTCTTTTGGCCGGCTCGCGGTTCGAACAATGGAGTCTTCACGATAGCAAATAGGCAAAAGGGAAGCGAGTAGGGTGGAACGTGGTAATTAAGAAAGCGTCCCGTTGCCTCGATGCGGGGTGTTGCTTTGGTCTGGAGGCAAGTCGAGGCGGTTTTCCATTCGGTGTACAAATAGCTCGCAGACCCCTAGTCCCTGTCGGCTTCTCTCATGTCTCCGCGTCGCGTCGCGTCGCGTCTCACGCTTCACGCTTCCGCGCTACTCCACGTCGAGCGTCGCCGTTCCTACTTACTTTTAATCTATTTCCTTTTTTCGCTTCCTTAAACGTACGTTTACCTCGTCTACTCTTCGTGCCCGTCTTCCGAGGCAATTATTTGCCACGGAGTAAAACGCTGCATCGAGTAGCACGCTACTCCGTTCAGCTATCAACCCTTTGCACTCCGTTGCCGCTTCTATGGAGACGCGCGCAAGTTCCTTCAAAAATTAGAAAAGGTTTACGATTCTGGCAAGAAGCATCATCAACGTACAGATGTATACTTAAATTTGGGGAAATTGGTAACAAACTTTTCATATCTACCCCGAAGCTGAGAGATATTTAAAAAGAAAAACAGGAAGACGTGTTTGAATTAAAAATGATCCAAACATCGCATCGAAACGCGCCCAGCGTGGTATCAGATTTTCTTGATCGCCTCCGGGCGCCAACAGCGGTGACACGATTAAAAAGATCGTTTCGTGGAACGCTAATTGCAAGTGGAAGTTTGAATTTGAGCGTTCGCTGTTGTATCAGACGCAAACGCTGGAAAGGCGTAGGGAATTCCCGGAGGAAGGAACTGCGAGCATTCGCGCTTGTTCGCGCGAGTGTTTCTTATGGAGGTTTCACGTTTCTCAAAGAAGGAAAAGGTTGTTCCATCAGTCTAGTTACTCGGGCTCGTTCTCGGGAAATCGTGCGGGTCGACGTTGACGGTGCACCTTTCCCGAGATGCCGGCCCATTAATCGTGGCCCGCGCTCTTCTAATACATTCTAGTCTATTCTAAGCGAGGCAGATATACTACCGCCGGCCCGATCCCTCGCGGAGGGTTTATTTACCCGTTAATTTATTAGCGTATCTTCGTCATGGCGTAGCTCGTAATCGAGCGCGACGGAGTTCGCGAGGACCGCGTGCCGCGAGAGCGAACCCTCCGGCTACTCGCTACTCGCTACTCGCTACAGCTACCAGAAGTCGCCGTATTTTAAACGGGGATGGACTGCAATGGACAGTTACGGTCTAAGCACACCTTTATCTCACGCTTGAATCCTCGCCTTCGCTAAAAAAAGCCCTCCGACGTTGTGTATTTGCCGTACAAATTTATACGTCTATTCACGGCCAATGTCTGTCCACTCCTCTGATATTAGAAGGGGAAACAAAGTTGCGCATCCGTCTTCCAGCTTATTTCTACTTGAACTCTTTTCCGGATTGCAGAGGCTATCGTAGGTCCCGCGCAAATCCAAATTCCGCGCGCTTCGATCCATTAACCCCTTGAATACGAAAGGCGTATGAGTACGCTCTAAACGTCCGTCAACGTCTACGAGAGCCATTATATACTTCGAGTAGGTTTTGTATATACGCGTATAAGATACATCAATATCAGGAGGGTAGAAACATTTGAAACCGTATGCGAATATCGCACCGCAGTGGAAAGGGTTAAGACCAGCGTTGCGGTTAAAGGCAACTTTATTTCATTCGTAGCTTTCTTAAGCTCTATAAAATTGTCCAACCGATACAACAGCGAAAGAGATGATAGCGAAGAAATTGTGACACAGATCCCTGGAACGTATTTTTGCCGATAGATACATTGATATTCAGCGATGCAACGTGGCTAGAAACGGATTGCAAATGAAACGCTGCGGAAAAACGCGTTAGTCCCCAAAGGGTTAACAGGCCTCGATACGCTTAATCGTTTAATCGAGGAAGTCGAGTTAAATCGTCATCTAAATAGCCAACGTTAATTTCCTCGAGAAGTTCAATCTCCTTTTTCAATATCGAAGTAAAGGCAAGCTACGCGATATAATAGTGGCCAAACGATTGTGGACTAGCTGACAATGAGAGGAATCGACGACCGCAAAGGGTTAGACCTTCTCCTACGAATAGTCGTCGTCTTTCGAAGCTTCCCCTTTGTCCCTTTGCCGGTCCGTTCGAAATCGAAATGGAAGCTCGGTCCGCGAGAAATCTAGGAACGTAGAAAATGTTGAGGAAGAAGGAAGAAGGGGCGAGAAATATTTCCTGCCCTTCTCGCGGTTAATAAGAGCGGCGCGCAGTTAATGAGAACGAGGAAAGCTGACACTGAACGACTTCCAAAGAAGCGGTTGCCGTGGGCCGAGCCGCGTCGCTCCTTTGACTAAGAGGGTAATAGAGTATCGGGGCGGAGTATCTCACCGCAGAATGGGAACGGGGATATTCGTATTTCAAAGGGACAGGCCGTGGTGCCGCAACACCGTCCTCGTTATGTTATACGCGCCTAAACGTAAAGAGAAAAACTCTCGGCCGTAGCTGTAGCTGGTGCACGTTGACAAGCAGCGATGCGACCCGGCAGAATTTTACGCGCAACAGTCGCGCCAGTGTCACTCGTCAGGTGTCAACCCTTTCGGACCTCTTTGTTCGCTCTTTGAGCGACAAGCAGCGGAGGATTAAAGAAGACATGGATCGCCGCGTCGCGTAAACCGCGTGATTTCGTCAGCCGACAGTCGTAGAGAAGAAAATATTGAATTTTCGTTGTACGATTGTCAAATGGAAAAGTGAATGACTTTGCGGGACGCGACGCGGAGGACGAAGACGCGAAGGGCGGCTGGCAAATGGCGCCCGAGGAGAGGTTTATATTACTTTACCTTCCAGTGGAAAAACTATCATTGGTTATTTTGGCGGCGACGGTGAAGCTGGGGACACCAGTGGGTGTCTAATTTCGTCGAAGAGGAGGGATTTCACGCTCGATCAACGCTGATTGGACGGCGCCGGTTCGTTTGCTTTTATAACTCTGTGCGCTTCGCCATGTAGAGATGCTATCTGCTCGCAACGTTCTCGAGTGGCACGAGTTAGCAAACGCGTTAGGGTCGTTGCGAAGAAGAACGCGTCGCGCTATCGTTTCCTTCGACGCGTTTCTATCCCTCGGTTAAACGGAGAACGCGCGTAGGTAAATACACGCGATTGCGTAACGGGCGTCGTCTCCGTTAGTCAACGTTTAGTCTTCGACGTACATCGGTTCTGTGAAAAACAAGAGAGGAAGCGATTAATTTAGTTGTAAACGCGCTAAACGATATCGTAGCTCATTAAAGATTTGAAGCCAGCATTATCTCTTTGGTTACAGAGAAACGCTTTTGATTATTCGGAATGGAAGCATCAATCAGGTCATTATCGGTAGCTACAGCCTGTCGCTCGATGTACATTACAAGACTGTTAACGAAACGCGTTAAAGACAATAGCTTTCTACCCTACGTCATACACATACCCGACAAATAAACTTTACGAGCCTGGCATTCTTTTCAGATGCGCTCTTCGCGCGATGTCAACAAGAAATTGCCAAGACAAGAAATTGCCAGTCGATATCTTTATTGCCGACAATAAAGAAACACTCCTCCGCAAAGCTAAAGGATCGAGAAATTTCGATCGAAGCGTTTCCGATCTTCGAGCCGCTGTAACTTTGTTAGCAATGGTCGCACCGCGCTCCACTTGGGCTCATTTTAAAGGGCATAGCCCCTACTTTCACACCCTTCAACCGAATCTTCTATTTCCCTTGCGCAAATATTCGCGGTCTAGCAGTTGCATTGCAGAACCGACTACTTACGTTGTCGATCTCACCGGTAAAGATTGCCAACACCGACGAGGGTTTTTCATATGAATCCTTCAATCGCAATTGTATTTAGCGATCGAAATTATATGCGTAGATTGTTGCTCTTCTTTTTCACAACGTTTCTTAACCGATCGGATCAACCGTTTCTGGAGCACCGATCAAACTGAATACGTAGCTTGTGCTTCGATCGATTGGGAATTCGCGATTACGCCAGCGTACCGCTAAATCCCGATGACTCCATTGCTTCTCCTTTCCTTCTCGCACGAACTTTCCTATTGCTCCGCGGAAGTCTTGGTAATTGCGTAGATCGCCGCGGCAGATTGGCTTCGAGCGAAACGGGGGCTACCGAGTTCTCCGTTTTCTAATTGAATACCACTACCGAGTTAAAGCGTGGCTTTGAACCGAAACCATCGATAAGTGTCGTTGGCGAGCAAATCGTCGTTTGATCGCTACGTTTGACGAAAAGAACAACGAAGCCTTGGATCGCGCGTCGCGTCGTTCGCGTGATCCGCGGAAAAGCGAATGGTCGAAAGGCGTGCCAAGAAGGAGCGGAATCGCAGGGAATGCAAAGCACCGTTGTATTCTTGAACTCTTCAGCGTGCCAACTGAGCCGTAAGCTAGAGAGTAAATTAACGTTGGACGGGAAAAAGTTTCGGGTAATTGTATTAGGCGCGCCAGCAACTGCGCCACTATTTTTTCAGCGAGCGATTGAACTTAATTGATCTCTCAAACGGGAGCTGACTAATATCGATCGTCGAAAAGAAAGCGTAAAATATCGCGATGCAACAGCAACGTTGCAATTTAACGATAGAAGTGGATTACTCGTTGGGACACCTAATAATAGTAGCGGTGCGCAAACGCGAGATAAGCATTTATATGTAACGCTAGCTATCGTTTCTTAAACTCGAGATACTTACCCGCTTCGGATGTTCGTCTCTGCGAGGAGGAAAACGTGAGCTCGGGTAGAGGGAAGGAAAGGTTCGAACGATCGTAAACGGTTAACGTTAAGGAAAATATATATTTCCACTGACAAAAATTGTATTCCATAAAAAAGCATGGCAGAGGACTATAGGTGCGCAATCGTGTCACGATTGTACAGGTATATCGGTTATTAAATAATATCGATGGAATCCCGTGAACTTCGGGGACTCGTCGTTTTCCTCTGCGGGACGACTGTTCCTTTTAACGATTACATCATTAAACCTACGCAAAGATCGAACAAACGTACAAAAAACGTGGAAACTGGAGGATCACGGTCCTCGGCTTTTCCGATCTCCGATCGTTTATCTCGGAGTCCACTACGAATAATGCGAGAAACGTACAAACTTCTCGATGGCACTCGAAGAAAGGCACTCTTGGCAAATGACGATAAAAATACATAATACTGTGGTGAGATGATACGCGCACCGGTTTCGCCCGCTCCGCTCCGCTTTGCTCTTTACGCGGTCACTCGCAACTTCGTCGAAGCCCTCAAGGGAAAACAGCACGCGTCGCGTTTCGCGTCACTCACGGAAATTTATCGTCCACCGATCAATTGCAAGGGCTAGCCGGTTGACTGTTGGCGGCCGACTGCATGACGATCGATTGGACGGTGAGGACCGGCGAGGTAGTGGCCGCAGGAGTCACGCCGTCCGAGTGATGGTGATGATGATGATGGTACAGAGCCGACGCGTAATACTGCTGATGATGATGGTGATGGTGGTGCGGATGATGGTAGCCGCTGGTCTCCTCGTTGTTGTTGTTGGCGTTGCTGTTGCTGGCAGCGTGGTCGTTGCTCTGGTGATGACGATGATGATGGTGGCCGTGGTGATGGTTGTTGTTGAGGGTGGCGCACAACGGCGAGGAGGACGAGGTGGGCGAAGGGGATGATTGCGAGTTGGTCAAGTGGCATCCGGTGGCGAGGATGTCGTGAACGGT
The DNA here is from genome assembly GCA_028830335.1 of Eucera pruinosa. Classification (NCBI taxonomy): domain Eukaryota; kingdom Metazoa; phylum Arthropoda; class Insecta; order Hymenoptera; family Apidae; genus Eucera; species Eucera pruinosa. The sequence continues at coordinate 14,884,178 of JAMYCR010000015.1, forward strand.
GTGAGGACTGGGCCACTGTAAAGCTGCGGAGACGGTGGTTTGGTGGCCGACAACGGCGTGAACGGTGCTCGGAGAGGACGGGGACAGCTTGCTCGGCGTGGTCGGGCCAACTGGAAACGCACCGGTACCAAATTGGTAGGGAGGTTCGTTCGAATCGGATTATTCAGCGCTCGTACACGTATCAGGATGGAAGAAAGAGACGCGAGCGTTGCCTGATATCCCGCGAGCTCGCTGCTAGAACTGAACGCACACTTCAAGTTGCGCTGGTGGACAACCAACGTTCCACGGGCGGAGGCTTTCTCTCTGCTGTTTATTCGCGTGGCGCGGGCACCAGCAGAAGCGTGCATCCTATTTACCGTTTACCGTTACTCTTACTGTTACCGTTCTTCCACCGATGCGTGGTCGCGTATCGGTAGGTTGCCGTTTCGAACGAGAACTTTGCTCGATCGCGTTTCAACGGACAGACAGACGAAAGAGCTGGCGAAAGTTCTCGCTCGAAGATAGAAGGGCCGGCGTGCAAGACGCGATAGCACCGAGTCTACCAACCTTGATGATGATGATGATGGTGATGATGCGTTACCGCGGACGGCGGCGTGGCGTGATAAGGCGTCGGTGGATACGGGACAGGGCAGAGAGCGGCACCAGCGGCGGCCGCGGCCGCGTACAAATGGTGATGGTGGTGATGATGCGCCGGATGATGGGGATGATGATGGATCGCGGCTGCAGCGCCGACCTTGTTCCTCAATATCCTCGAGATGCTGCTGACCGAGGGCACGTTGTACTTGTCGCAGACGCCGTCCGACAGCAAGCGATCCCTGATCTCCCAGGCGAAGATTCCCGGATCTTTGAGCTTCAGTTGCTTGATGTACTGCACCACCTTCGGGGTGGTCACCCGGGGTTTGCTGCCGCCGATCGCCCCGGGCAGTATGCTGCCCGTCTCCTGGTACCGGGCCAAGATCTTGCTGACACAACCATGGCTGACACGCAGCTGCCGCGAGATGTCGCAAGGCCGGATACCCATCTGTGCGAGCTCCACTATTCGCAACCTCACCGTGTTCGGCAACGGTCGACCATTCACGAATACACCCCCTAGCTGGTTCACCTCGCCATACTGTTGTTGCTGCTGCTGCTGCTGTTGCTGCTGCTGCTGCTGCTGATGGAGCGACTGCTGCTGCTGCTGCTGCTGCTGCTGGTGCTGCTGATCTGCACCGAGTTCGCTCGAGTTACTCTCTGTTCACGAAGAATGCCGATGGCTGCGTTAGATTTCGATACCGCGATCGAGAATTGCTGGCAACAGTCGAAGAAGAGCGTCGAGCAGCGAACGGTTTCTCTCTCGTTCGACGCTTCTATTTAAGACGCCCCAACGCGACGCGACTTGGATTTTGCGACGCAGAGAAAGCAACACGAGATTGATTTATAAAATTGTCGCCGGAGGATCGTAATCTCGCATCGATTGGAGGGCGCGGACTGCTAAGGAGCAGTACGGGATGATATACTTCGCAGTGGGACTTACACCTGGCGCTGGGCTTCTTCCTAATGAGATGCAGATGTATGTCGCCGAGAGGCGACTTGTAGCAACCCTTAATTAGCGAAGCAATGCCCTAGCAATTGCCTCTAACTGCGTTCCGAACCCACCTAAATTCCACTCGCTGCTAAAAGACAACAACCCGTTACGAGAATAATAAGAGGGCTATCTTTAACCCAACGCCGTACTCTCGCGTTCCTCGCCCCGCAGCCCAGCAAGCAAAATTCAACGTGCTTCTAAACGCGACTTCCCAAAAATCTGCGATTCCCCATCGGCGAAATTGCGCGTAAACCACGCTCCCTGCGTCTCCGAAGAACGGATGCGCGTGAACGCGTTGCAAGCCCTCGACGCGAGCGAAGAATCGAACGTTCCTCCTTTTGCGTCTATTTCGAAGAGGCGCGGAAATAGTTGGGACGGATATCCGCGAAGGAAGCGCGAACACCCGGAGGAACGCGGGAGGACTTTCCCTCGCGCGCAAATTTATGTATGTGGCTCCCCTGTTTCTCTTTCTCTTTCTCTTTCCTCGGTCGCAGTTACGTCGGTTTCCCATCCCATGCGATCGTTTCTCTTTTCTACGCGAAGGCCGGCGTACGAAGAAGAGGAATAAATAAGAAAAGCGCGGCGGGAAGGAGGGCCCTGCGATGCCTCCGTGATTCCTGGAAGAAGAGTTTCGTCGGCGACGCCGCCGACCGTAGAGACGCGTTTTTGCCCCGCCATTGGCTACCATTTTTTTTTTCTCTGCGTCCCCTTGCTCGACATCCCCTCGATCTCCCTTCGCAATGGCGGCTTCTCGAGGCGCGAAACACGCGCCCTTTCCGCCACATTTCAACCATCAACGTTACATCGATGCGCCGCGTCAGCCGGAATAGTCTTTGAACTCGAGCTGCTTCGAATAATTTCGCCAGCAAAAGGAACATCCGTGGGGGTTCAAGCTCCTAATATTTCCCTTCGAGCGTCGACGCATGAGCTCGAGTCTCGAACTTTACTAGACGCAACTTTCAGCAAATTTAACCCTTCGTAAGCAGTTCGAGTGGTTGACGAGGATTTCGCGGATTTAGATTGTATCGCATAGGAAAGACGTCGATGAGTATTGCGGGCGTGTTTCAGATTTCTTGAGAGCCGAACAAATTAAGGGCGAAGGATTTCCATTATCCGCTCGATGGACGATTTTTTAATAGACGATCCGCCGCGCTGACAGATTCGCAAATATTTCCTCGAGGCTCGGATTAACTTAGCGCGGCTGGTGGAGAGGTCGGTTTGCTTTTAATCGAAAGACAAACGAGGAGGCGGTTTTCCAGGAATCACCCCGCCAAAAGGAAGGAGTTTTTCAGCGGATCGGCGATTCGTGGAACGACCCCGACGTGGCCCGTTAAACTCCAACGATTTGGACTTAATGATCCGCGTTACATTAAAGGCCCGTCTTTTTGCCGGCGAACCGTTCGATCGCGAGGGAGTAGCGCGCGCTCGTTAAAAGGAAGACAAGCCCCGTGGTTTATGCCTGCCTTTGGCCGGCTCCTCTCCTCTCCTATAGGTGGCTAAGTAACCACGGGATAAGCCGCTCGCCTGATAGATTTATAATTACGACGAATTTCCTTCCCTTCCCGGAGCATCACCCGTGCCTCTCGCTCCGCTACGCCCAACTGTCCGCGCCTTGTAAATCGCCAAGCCATATAAGTACGTATGTGTATAACAAGTTGGAGAAGGTAGCGAGAAGGAGCGTTCAAATTTGCAGCAGCAAGGAAGAAGAATCGAAATCGAAAGACAGCGCTGTTGCGAAGTAAAACGAAAGGCTGTCCAACAAAAATTCCTTGGGAAAACTCTCAACAAAGATGTACGCATAGCGTAGCGTACCAGTGGAAAATTGAGAAAACGTTTAGAAGAGCAATGGTGTAGCGCAATAGTGGGGAATTGGGAAAGCAGACATGAAAATTGATACGCTGCGAAGGCGCGAAGAAAATGCCCGAAATATTAGCGGCGATGCTCCGAGGAATCCTTTGCCGGAGTTTCTATTAGCCACGAGAGATCGAATAGACAGAATTTCTAGCGTATCGAAGTCACACGCTTCGACCGATCGCCGTTCCCTTTAGAAGATACGGATCGACCCACCTTGCGTCTCGAAGCTCGGCCGAACGAGTTCCATTTTAATAAATCCGAAACCAAATATTTTTCTTGTCCCCCGGGCATTAATCTTCGGGTCTTAAGGGAGCCCTAGAAATCCAATAAGGGTCAGCAATAAATTCTCCAGCGGTATAGGTTTCCCCCCGCGTCTTGCGCTCGATAACAGGAACAAAAACACTCGAGGAACACCTGCTCCGAATTAAAAATCGCCACCCCTGCCGATTTACGATTAGTTAATAATATTCGCGGTCAGTTGATCGAGGCAAACTGGAGCCGGAGGAGAGACGAAAGGCTCGAGGAATCGGCGAAAAGAAGCGACGACGCGACGCGGCGAATGTCCCGAACCGGGAAAGGGATCCTACGGGTGCGTAACATGTGCGCGCTCACACACGCGTCTACGGTTCGGTCTTCACCCTCCTTCGGCCTGGATACGTGTATTACACGCGTGTAAAATGACTACACGCGTCGGAGCCTTTGATCTCGACCATTCATCACCGCGGGCCGGAGAAAAAGTCTAATAATATTGCGTGCACCGCGACGTTGACGCGCGTGTGCGCGCGTGAAATGGTTAGATCGGTTCCACGCGACGATTCGCAGACTTATGCGCGCACTCGATCTTCCCGCGACGATTTATTCGCCCGCGATTCACGGGAGCCGAGAGATTCGAGCGGCCTTTCACTGGTCGAGGGAACGGAAAGGGGAAAGAAAAGGGAAGGAAGAGAAATGGGGTGAATTTGGAGCGCATCAACGGCAGCTTTATCGTTCTCCGGTCGACGTGCACCGCATAATCCGCGGGCTGCCACAATCGTGGATTATATTAGAGAAACGATGGAAGTCCGCGTTATGCTCGTGATCGAAATTGATAGCCAGTCTGCTGCTAATTCATAACGTCTAGCCATAGGAACCTGAACATTTCCGAGGCTTTCCGAGGCTCAATGAACAATTCATCGAAAACGATTGCGCACCAAAGGTACCTTGTACGCGACGCGATTATTACCCTGCCGGATATTTATGCGAAGTCGGATTCTTGCGAACGCGGACAGAGAAACGGGACCCGAATAGATATGTGTAATAACGAATTCGCTTGCTGACATTTCTATCTATACGCATGGTTACTTACTATACGTGGTTAATTACTATTACCCTGCGGATCTTTATACGTTTAACAGAGAAATTAGATATGCAAGAAAACTGCGCAATGCAAATGGTATTAGAAAAATACAGAAGTTCGTTTTAAATATCAAGTGTAAACGAATATGCAACGCGTTTGCGTTGTTACGTAAACCGAAGAGCCCAACGTTGTTATAAAAATGTCTTCACTTAGGATTCTTCGTACATATCGCTTTGTTATTAAATAAACGAATTCGAGTGTCGGTTATAGGCACCCTGACGTAGACATCTACCCTATTTAGGTGGTGAAACAATCTTCTTCTTTAATTATACGATATTCGTCGAAAATCCGAAGTTGCGCAAAAATCCGCTGTCTACTCGCTCGCGAGAGCGCAAGTAATATGCCTCGCGTTCACGTTATTCGCCCGTAAACGTTCCTCCAATTATTTCTCCGGGCTGCCGCCTCTTTTTCCACCAGACGGGATGATAAAAAAGCGCGTGCAGGCAGGGTGGAGAGATCGGCTAATTTGGTACTTGGAAATTTGCGAAAACGATACCGGGGAGGCGGAACAAATTGTCGCGGATAAAAGGACGAGCAAAAGGCCGCGCGCTGGTGCTGGTATAAGTAGAAAAGTGAAACGCGCGAGTCCGCGATGTGGGCGTGCACCGGACGAGTGATGGATGTCAGTGTCACCCTCGAAAAACACGTGTTTCGCTCACATAGATGCCCGAGAACGCGACCAGTGTTTGTCTACCATTCTCACTCGCTAATTATCGACCCCTGAACAGCTCCCCTTTGTCGGCCTCCGTTTCGCTTTTATAGAAACGGATCTTTCCTTCAATTCCCGCGCCCTCTCTCCCCCTTGCCCCCCTAAACGCACGTGTCGCTGATTAGTTTAAAGTTTAAAGTCACCACGGAAATTAAACCGCCTCCTTCGTCTTCCTACGTAAGCGTTCAACTACTACTTCAAACGATCTGCGGCAACCATTGCCTCCGAACGCCTAACGTCCGCGAGACGCGACGTTTAGCTCGGCCGATTAAGTGGTGGGTAACCTTTTTCGACTTTGGAGCTCCGGAAGGAAGCGACGTTTCAGATTTTACTCGCGAAGAAAGCTGGCTGAATAATGGTTGATAGAATTTCCAATCGTTTATAGAATGTTCGTTGACCGACAACGAAATCCGTGGATACTTCGTGCAATTACCAGACCACGATTTTTTTATGCGCTCGGGAGAAAATTAAATAGGCAAAAAGATACAGAATTTACGCAGGGTATAAAAATATATATATCCAGTAGTCGAATTGGCAATGATATTTCAACGCTTAAAGGATGAAACTACCTCTTCCATTTAGCTACCACTGTTTTATTTTTCTTTGCAAAGAAATGAACTCGCATAAAGAGCCGCCGTCCAGCAGCTACTCGCAGCAAGTACAATGCGATACACGAATTGCAAGTAGAAGAAGTTTCGGCAAACGCGCGTTTCCCAAGGAAAGGGTTAAGCAGAAGTGGAATTGGCGAGAAATCGCGTGGAATGGAGGATACGGGAGAGCGATGAATCTGGCTATTTAGCGGGAATACCCGAGCCGATGGTTACGGGGTGCGCATAGATTTATAACACGTGTATCTGTGGCCGTTTAAAATAGTGCTGTCGCGTTTCATCGTTGCTCCCGAGGGATCCGCGAGCCTAGGATTGGGCACCGGCCAAGCAACGTTAAACCGAAAACGTTCGCGATGCTTCGCGACGGCGATTCGTTGTTAATCTAAGCAAGCCGATATTCGCAATCGCCTGCGGCAGATACGTTAGAGTGCACGTATAATTAGAAATCGTTCCGCTTTATCGGAAATTTATAATACGGGGCTCGCGTACTCTTTTCGCGCGATCGGTTTCGGAAAAATTCGCCGATTCAATCGAAAGAACGGATTTTTTCGCAGATTGCCCCGGAGGTTCTATTTATGAGCGTGAAATTTATGCAACTTGACGCAAGAGGAAATTAATTATTCGCTAATCGCGCTACTTTTTTCACGATAACCATTTGACCTCGTGGAACATAGTTTCATCGTAGCTACTCGCGGATTTGCAGACGCGTTCGCCGAGTTACAGTGATTTTCAATTGCATTTCGCCAATCCTGCTGCCGTCGCGCCGCGCCGCGCCGTCGCTATGAAACCCGCGGAATTTATTATTCCGCTGCTTCCTTCGCGGATCGATTCACGCGTGTCTCGTAAACGTCTGGCAGAGCCCTCCTTTGAACCCGAAAAACGATACGCGATCGCGCGTTACTTTGCCCTACCGATTCTTATCCGCTTTCCCCTTTGCTCGACAGAGATCCCCGAACAGAGACGGTACCTTTCTTCGTGCACCTAAAATACACCCGTGCAAAATTTATCTCGCACACTCGTGTGCGCGAACCCGGCCTCACATCTGGAATACGCGATGACAGTGCCACCGAAATATAGTCGATCGACGAACAAAAAAGAACCCGCCCCGCCGAAACTTCCCCCCTCTTTTTTTCCCGCCCCTTAACCTTCGCTTTGCATTTACAAAATTAAGCAAACCGTTTTTTATTTCGTCTCGCAGAGGGACTCGAAGTAACAGCGAAAGCGACATACTTTTCGAAATTCTATGAACTTTCTTTCGTCTTAGGAATTTTTAAACAACTTTTCGCTTCGCGTTGACAATTTTGCGGCGAATCGTTTAGCAGGTGTGCATTTAAGTCGTTTGCTTTTCTATGCTAATTATTCGGTGCCTTTTTCACGAAAATCGCAGAACGCGTAGCTAGCTAAAATTACAGCGAAATCGAATAGGTACAATTTCTGATAGCGAAAATAATTTCAATTATTCGATCTTCGTTTCGAAAAGCAAATTCCATCCTCTTACCGTGAAAGATGGCAATTTTAAGTCGACAACATCTTCAAGGCATATTAATCCCTTAACCAACGATTTAGTTTTATTATCTACGTATACCAGCATTACCTGATTATACTTATTTGAACATTGGAGACAACATTTGTTTAATAGCCTTCAATCTTACCACGCAAAGCCAAAACGTGTTCGCTATTGTTGAACGTGTGTTGCAATTCATAGCACGAGTGTGACTCGTTATTTTGGAGCAACGGGTTATACGTAAAAGCACCGAATTAATTTGTACCCCACCTATTAAACGTTAACTGCTAGCGAAATAATACGGCACGAAAGAAGGAACGAATATTCGTTCAATTCGCGACGATCAATCGTGCGTAAAAGTATTTGTAATTAAAATCGCGCGCAATTGTATTGCGCGTAGATGAAGGTGGATGGAAATTTTCCCGAAAACGCGCCACTCTAGAGTAGGTACAGAGTACTCTCGGCCTGTGGAAGTTAGGCTTCTGTAGAGAAGATCGGGAAGACGAATGCCGAAGCGAAAGGAACGGAGTGGCGTAATTGAAAGCATGCTCTGCGCCGAGACGAAAATTGCTACTCGCTTTTCGAACGCTATAGAGCGGCGACAGGTTTTTGGGGGATGGGCTATTAGAAGAATCCCCTATGGCGAAACGCCAGCCTCTTGAATCACGGCACGGCTATGCAGAACTCCACGTCCAAATCGTGCAAGTAATAACTTGTCAACAATACATCTCCGGATCGTTGTTTGTGGATGACTGTATGCCGTATCTAATAGTCCATACGATACGTTCCACTTTGCCACGCTTTCATAGCCAAATCACGATCCACGCTACATTTCCGTCCGGTATCGCTCGCAACTCGCGACATTAATTCTGCCAATATTGTTATTCGCCTACGACTTTTCGTCCGCTCGTGCCTTTCCTTTCGTTTCGTTTCGTTTCAACGCGAAATTTATTCACCTGCGTAATCGTTGAAAATTATGCGCGCGTCGATATATACGTCGAATGACATTCTATGCGTTTAACGCGAAATAATACAAGAATATACGAAATAGCCAAAGTAAAGTGTACATTGTTATATTTAGAGATCAGGTGAATAAATTTCTATTCGAATTCCATTCCCTTGTGCGCGTCATTGAAATTGTACCTTGCATAAGTTCTTGCACTGCAAGTTCGTATCTTTACAAGTTCAAAGAAGTGGGACCTAAATTTGAGGGTTACTTCGCCTTCTGAATTACTGTGCAAGCTCTATCATACTTTGGATATTTCGTACAACTTTGCAAAGTTGTGCTTTCGAATTTCTAACAAAGGCATAGAAATCCGCGGACTAGCTAACAAAGTGGCGATGGAACATTTGTTTGCAGTATCCGTAGGTGTTGTTCTAAACTCCATTAACCCTTTGCTTTGCAACAACGAGGTACCACAAACAACGTGACGCAAACCATAGTTCACGTGCAATAGAAAGAAAATGTATTTAGCTACAGTCCCCTCGGTTTCATTTTAATATTATCTATAGTTTGAATTTGTAAGATTGAAGACAAACCAAGCAAACGCGCGTAATTCTTTAGCGTTTTGCATTCGTCGCAGCGTTAAAGTAGGAAATAGCCAACGTCCTAATGAATAGGGTTCGAAATATTCGTAGGGCAAGGGTTTAAAGCAATTTCGAAAGGATCGTCTTAATTTTTGGCCGGACGATTGTAACGATTATCGACTGCGTTTCACGCAATGCTGTACGATTCCCAAAACACGATATCGGGAAAGACGCATCGGGCTGTTGCTTAACAGAGCGACAAAAAACCGACATATCATCTTCTTCTTACGTTTGTGGGTAATCTACGATTACGTACCCTTCGCGATACCGTGGAACGCGCGTCGCCTAAGCTGCCCAAATTAACTTCAAAGTTCATTAAGGAATTAGATAAACGTAATTTTAGTATACGCGGAGATAATTATAACCGTATTTTTGCTCGTCAAAAAATAGCGACGCATTGAAACACGTTCCACTCGATAAGAGTGGAGTTAGCCTTCTGCTGGAATTGTACAGCAATTTGTACGCACGGTAAACTTGCCGAAAGCTAAGCCGACGTTAAGGAACACGCAAATACAGAAGTCGGCCGGAGAAGAATTAGGTTTAGGGAGACAGGGAAATTAGCGAGTGTCGCGGACCTTTTAAACTAGCAGGCGAGCGAAATCTTTGGAGCTTCGAGCTTCGACGCACGCTGCAGAGGAAGTCGCAAACAAATAGTCCCTAAGTAGAGAAGAACTGCAGAAGCTAGTACAAGTATTTGAATAGTCCTCTGTCAACTGGGCCCTTTAAAAGCTACCTTCCCTGTTTAACTAGAACAAACGCTACTAATTGAACTCTAATGAATCTGTAGCTGCACATTTCCTGCTTCTCCTCCGTACTCTTCTTTCCCGTATGGATATTCAACTTTTGTAGAAGAAAATTTGTTAGATCGTTTCTAGCGCTGATAGAGAGAGCTTTTCTCGAAACACGTGTTGGCAGAGGGGACCTTTAACGCCACAAATATTAACGCATTGCGTACGGATCACGAGACATCTCGTTTTAATACTTTTCTATACAATAATCTACGAAACACAGAAAGAGTGGGAAGAAAATAGTATTACCATTGCTACTACATTGAGAAGAATCTGATCCAATTGCGCATCGTACTGTGCGGAGCATTTTATTCGTTTTATTGTACAATTTTATTGATACAACTCGTATCAAATTTTTACTACAAAGTGCCGGACGCAATGCGTTAACAGTGAAACGCGAAACGTAACGTTTCTTATTCACGGTAAACGAGTTAATCGTAACATTCCAAATACCGATCCTGCTTCTCGTTATCGATTCGGTGGAAGTTAACGCTTTCGAAAAAGTTTCCTCGCGCAAACGGTTCAAGAATAGAGAGTTTCTCGACAAAGCTCCGCTTCCCCTTGGCCTTTCGCAGCGGTGTTACGGTCGCGACACGCATTGACGAATTTCGCTGTGCACAAGATCGGGACACAGGGTCGGGTAGCGATCCGAGCGAATACAGCTGATGCACAATTAACGATTTAATCGTTCGTTACAATGTGCCGTGACAAATTTTTATGGATCCCCTATCTGTTGCACGTACACTGGACGACTACGCTCCGCTTGCTTTTATCTACGTAATACATTTCCAATGCGTATCGCGTTACATCGCAAGGTCTTGAACCGCGTACGTGCCGCTGCGGGTGTATTGGTGTCAATGACTTCGGAGATTGTCAACGTCATTGGAGAAAAAAACCGGAGAGGCGAGATAACGAGCGAACGTTTTACACCGTCCAAACACCGCCTTCTATCCCAAGCCTTTGCCAATTCTCCGCGAAATTTCGCCCGTACTCTCTATTAACCGTTCGGTTGTTTCCATAAATTCGTAGCACTATTTCAAGGGTTAACTTCCACCGTGAAGTTAGCGGATCCGAATGAATTATCTCTTGCTAACCAATGGGAACCTTAATACCGTTCTCGCCTCGGGACGCGTGAAATCCGATAACCGAAATAGGCAACCCAATTTCATTAGACAAAGCTAAGTTAGCTTAACGTTTCGCGAATGAGGCTACATAGATTGTAAGACGTTGCTTGGAACATTCTACTAGGCTAACTAGCCTGCGTACCGTATTCACCCTCGATTGCAACGAACGTGCAGCACGTAAAGCGATATATTTTTCAATCAACCTTAAGTATTCATTTATGAACGAGAAGTAAAAAGTAATATAGTATCTTCTGCTTTTTGTTTTATTTTGAAAGAAAAAGAATAGTCATTGTTCGTTAATATTTCCCGTAGTATTTGTCAAAGTTTATTAACCCTTTCGCAGGACAATAGACCGATGATTTGCCGTAATACTCGTAAAGATTTACGTGCAACTTCGGATACGAAATTTATAGGAACGTATTATTGAAGGGCTCGCTCGAGTGTTGCTCGTGAAAGGGGTAGTGGTCAGAAACGAAATAAAGCGGAAGCCTGGAAGAGCAAGTAATTCGTTTCGGAGAAAGAAAGTGTGCGAATTGTTTTGGAAAGAAGGATTACGAAACTTGATGCGAGTCGCTCGGCTATCGGGATACGAATGCCACGCGTAAAATTGCTCGCTAAAATGATAACTACTCGCCCAGCGTCTTACCGTTCCTCGAATACCGCTACGAACTTTTCGAGCAACCCAAAACTTTAGCGCCGAATTCGTTTAACCTCCGCGTCTAACAGATTTCTCTTGCAATTGCAAGCACCTGGATATTCGTTCGAATAATTTGATAGCTCTGCGAAACTTTAGGGTTCAAGACAGACGTCACTATTACCAATGCGAATGGCGCGATGCGCGAATCGCGAAACGATTGGAGCTGCCGCAAGGGTAAGAAGCTAGATCTGGGTCATCAGCAGCGTTTCACGCGTCACAACAAACGTGGATCATCGAGATTTATGATCCTGCGTTACCGAAATGTAGGCCATCACGGCTGCCTCGTTCCAATATCATCGATTCGACGTGTCATCCCTCATCCGTCCACGTTCTTTCTTTAACCGATCAATCGTGTCCGAGAGAATAGCCCAAGCGAAAGAGTTTCTCAAAAAATTAAGCCACCGAAGGGTATCGAGATTTCAGCGACCAGGCCTCGATGAAACGGATCGCAAAAGGAGAGAGAAGGTTTCAAAGTACCCGCGTAGTCGAAATACGCAGTTGGCTGTACGTTCACCGGTATCTGGTGGCATAGATCACGCTCCCCGAGCAGCAACGTCTGCGAAACCGTCTCGTTAGAACGGTCCACTTCGATATTCGTCAAGCGAGAAAACGCCGCTGACATAATTATTAAAACAGCACGATTCGTTGCCTCTGCGCTTCGTGGCCACGATCAGCATTGGCCACGGCTGTTCGAGAGTTTCGGAAGGGGGGAAAAAAAACACGAAAAGCAGGGCGATAAGCAGCCGGAGAGGGCATCCGGGACCCAACCAGGCCAAAGGTTACCGGAGAAACCAGCGTAGCGTACTTTCTATGAATGAAACGGCTTGTAACACCCTGCGCGCAATTATGCCGTCGCACGCCAATCCCTTCCAATTTTTATTCCACCGCTGAAGAATTATTACGCTTCGTGGAATTTTCGAGCTTGCAGCTTTAGCCGACGCGTTTAACGTAGCGACGGATCTAGGATTCTCTTTGCTCGTTCATTAGGTTGCTGGAAATATTCGTAGCGACGTTTGAAAGATACTGAAGGGTGACACGCGTACCATTAACATTTTATCGACCACGTTTACCCTATTATTTTAAAGCGCGTACATCAAGCACCCCTTAAAACGTTCTTCGTTTGCGGCCCGCGTAGTTCGAAGAAGGGTTAAAATTTGTTAGATTTTACCCAATTTGCTCGCTACTTCGCCGCTTTATTTTATCCGTTTGCCGTTGCAGCGTACAGGAATCGTTACCCGATTCGCAGCTTTCAACTTGAACTAAACATTGTAACCAACCGCAACTTCTTTCCCCGTAAAAGCAAAGAAGATTCGGATCGCAGAGAGTCAGCGACGGATGCAGGCTTTCCCAAAGAAAGGAAACGCGCAAAGCGGACGGAGCAAACGTATGTATTTAGATGCGTAGCAACGATTGCGAACGAAGGCATTCACGGCGCTTAGGTGTGCGCTCGTGTTGGTATAGATAATTGCGGCAACCTATTTTATTATCGTTCGCGGCGAAATTAATAATAAGTGGCGAGCGACGGCGCCACACCGAGATACAACCATGCGCTACGTCTCATTTAATTATGAATTCAATTAGGTCGAAGTTGATTGACATGTGCGTGCACGTCTCGCGCCATTGAGATTTCATCTCTCGCCTCGTGGAAGGAACAAAAGAATTTAACACCCCCCTCCCCCCTCCCTCCCGCCCCCGATGATCTCGATTATTCCAAGTTACGTCACGTCCTCGAATTCGCTGGTCGGAGTTCCACTTTGCGCTTGCTTCGACCACCGCAGCGCGATTTTACTCTTCTTCGACTGTTCCAGCAACGATTCGTCGTTGCCAACGTATCGGGGAGATTTAGAAGCGTTACGTAACGGTGTCCGCGATGGAATTACGGCGGTATCGGGAGGTGCTTTCTCACCTAGCACGATGGGATCCATCGGGAAGAGCAGCCTTGCAGCCGTCGGCTACATGCAACGCGGTTTCTCCGGTTCCTCTGCGCGCTTTCTTCGCTTCACTCTGCCTCTCCGTCCGTCGTTTTCTGCGACTCCGTCGATTTCGGAAGCGCGTCTCAGAGTCGGTTAAAAAACTATCTCACGTGGTCCGCACTTTGTTCACCGTACACCACCGTATTCTTGAACTGCCGGCATATCCCTCGTCTGCTTCACATTTTCCACGCGTCCAGATCTCGGACCACTTGCGCGTTCATGTTGGAACGGCCTCCAACGATGAAGGCGTAATAAAGTGCGGCACGATATCGGAGCAGAAACGTCAATACGGCACTTCACTGATGCAACGCGTCGGAAATCGGTGTAACCGGCATCCGGGATCGATCGGTGCCGGGGGCGGGAGCGGAAAGGGTGAAACGGGGGAAAGCTGGAGAACGCCGGAAGACGAGACGTCCGCGACGACGGGAAGCGTGAAAGGATCCAGCGTTCTTCATTCACGCGCGCCGAAGGGAGACACTTGAAGGCGTACTCGCGGCTGTCGAGGGAAAAACGCGACAATTTAGCGCAACGGTAAATAATCTGGTGGAACAGCGTGCAGAGCGGCGTGTCCGTGTGCGCGCATTCTATAAAAGGAGGAACGCGAGAATGGGGAAAAAGCAAGGTGGACGGATAGCGGCAGAGGGGGCGTGCAAGAGAAAAGGGAAAATGGAAAAGGGAAAAGGGAAAAGGGAGCGAAGGAGAGTGCCGGTTTGCGGCTATAGACGAGAACGAAAAAAGAAGCACGGACACGGTCAATGGTGCGCGGCTCGCCCTTCGCTGCCTCACTGACTGGGGCGACAGATTTACCAGAGCAGAAATAAGAAATCTCCTCTCCGGCTAGTAGCGTAGCCTTTAGAACGCGGCCCCCGCCTGCTCCTCTTGTAAGTCTTCTTCTTCTTCTTCGTCTTCTTCGTCTTCTTCTTCTTCTTCTTCTTCTTCTTCCACGTATACGCGTGTACGCTTGTACGCGTACACAAGCGAATTAGCATAGCGTATCTCGCGGTGGCACGCGTGTGCGTGAAAGGACGCACCCACCTACTTGTTTTAACGCGCGCGAGCGTGCATGATCGCCGCTTTGCCGCGAGATAGAATGGGAGGGAAAGGCGAAATGGGAGCGCGAGAGAAACAGAGCTAAGAGAAACGTCGCGGCTTTCGATAGCGGGAAACGAGATTAAAGGAGGACGCAAGCGAGGAAATGGGAGAAGAAAAGGGATGGTTGACGAGAGGGCTGCAAGTGGTCGATCGACCAATCGGTGCCCGCTCGCGCTCTACCTCCGCGCGCGCACACTCTGCGCATTTGCGCGATCAAATGCATCGCGGCGCCTTTCGGATACAGTGATTGCGGTTAGTGTGTGCGTGGGAGTAGACTGGTGCGCACACTCGAATTACTCGAGCAAACACGGCCAACACGCACGGTGCATCCAAGGGGGAAAGAAACTTGGCCACGCTTAAGAGGCGGAGTCACATTCGCACGGACCATTGGCGAGAGCAGTGCACCGTGAGCCAGCGTAGTTTACGCCTCTTCATTGTGCTTTCGATCCGAGCCTTCATTGTCCCCTTTCCTTTGGCTGGTGGAAAAATTTCCCGCCGCCTTCTTTCTCCCAAGGAGAACCGTTCAAACTTCGCCCGGTCTTCTCTCCAAATAATACGCTTCCTCTGTCCGAATATTTCGTACGATTTCTCTTGATATCGAACGCTCGATTCGATTGAACTGCGTTGCAACACACTTGAGCGCTTTTAAGCATTCCCGCGCGCGTAAAATGCATACGCAAGTATTTTGTTGAGTGCCTGCGTCGCGCTTGATATTTTCTACTCAAGTTACTCGACTGTAGCGATTAGGAAATTCATTTTCCAATATCCGGTGTTGCGCGCGTTGCTTGTTAATGGAAATCTATCAGGTTCGTTGTCTCGATTCAGCGCGCGATATTTTATTTTCGGGGAAGGGATAAATAGAGGAAGCTCTTTGTAGTTTAATCAACGACGAAGTATATTTAATTTTCGACGCGCGCGTTTTCTTTGTTTTTTAAACGATCGATCGACGATAAGGTAGAAATCTTCAGGTGCAATATGCCCTTGCATCGTTGTGACATCTGTTCTCGTTTCGAGCAAACCTGTCCTCCGCTAAAACAGGCATTTCACGCATCGACTATGCATTCTCTTGGAGCGAAAAACGATTGAGTGCTTCAGGTTCTAAGAGAATCGACCAATAGAACAATCAAAACAATTCCTTAGCTTACACGAACCATAGATCAGCGACTCTCAATCATTTTTTAAGACAAATGTTCCATTGGAACGTTTTTGTAAGAAGCAAATTGCGCGGCAAATCGTTGCCGCTCTTGAGAATCGCTTGCACTTGCACGTGAAGACAAGATGCGGTCGAACCGGTGACGCGCAATTATGGAACTGTGAAACTTATTTTACACGTTCTCGTAACGCGATTAACTTTAAGTGTCAACTGTTGCGTTAAAACATCGAAAGCGTAAGCGATCGAAGCGGACTTGAAATTCTCGCGAGTTCGTTCCACGATCGCAAAAAATGTTACTCGACGTTCTACCTTACTTTTCGAGCAACATCGATTTCGCCTTTGGTTCGTAATCATTCGTAAAGACGTTGCGAAGCAACCGTAGCCGAAGGTATTTTTCTAATTTATCACGATGGATTACGTATACGACGTATACAGTAGCAAAGCATCGGAAAAGGTGAACATAAAGGAATATTTTGACAACTATTTGAAGCACATAGGAGATGTGCGCACGTGTATACCATTGCGGAAAGTCGAGAGCAACGTTTTGCCATTAATGGGACTAGAAATGGACGAAGGAGAGTTGTCCTTGTTAGCAACTTATTGCAGGTTCTTCCTCCCTTTTGTATCTCTATTCGTTTATTAAAAATCGCTTCTCAGTGGTAACAGATAATTCCCTTTCAGTCCTGACAATTTGACAGTAGAAGGTGAAGTTCCAAAGCTATTGAACACTACAAAAATGAGAAAGAGATCCATATTCGATCCCGAGGAGCCACCAGATGTAGACTTGAAAACCATTACATTTTTGAGGGATAGATTAAAGCAGAAATCCAAAATGCTTAATTATAAGTACCTAAGCGAATCAAAAATAGTACGTATTCGATTCTAGGATAGTAATTTACAGGGGTATTTTTGTCTAGACCACAATTGGTTAAGCATCTTTCTGAAATTTTTTGTACAGAAAATTGTAATACATTTTGATATTGGATTCAAGCTAGTATCTTTGGTGTATATTTCAAGAGTGTATGCATTTTTTTGCATGCAAAAGTAAGGAATATTAAGGGAGGTATGGCTACTTTGAAACAGTCCCTTCTAAAAGAAGTACCTTCACAGTTGCCATGATTCTGGCCTTCCTGCTTATCCAAATGGAGCAGGCCAAAAACTCATTCATTCCATATGAACATGACCATAGTCTGAACCATCATTGTAAGAAACAATTGAAAGATAAGAATTTGGTAATGTTTTAAAGTTAGATGAAAATGAAACAAAAAAGAAAGTCGAATTTTGTTTAAAATGCTAGACAAAACTATCGCGTTAAGTATGGGCAAAAATTTGCTTCCCAAACACATGGCCATTGCTTTATCTTTTAGAATTACAAAAAGGTGGGAAAAAAGGACGAAGAGGTGATGGTCCCTGGGGAAGAAATTATTGTCACTGTTCGAACTTATCATCCTTTTACCCAGCAAGGAAGGGACGCGTTCAAGAAAGAATGCGGAACGTTATTACGATTGGATAAAGTTATAAATGTTTTAGGCTCTCAGACTTTGGCCGATTTGAGGGACAAAATATCCTGCATCGCGGATTACACTATTTCCGTAGAGTGCAGCGATAATTTGGACAACGCGATAGGGCCTATGGCAAAGGTAGCATTGCTATCCTTCTATAGCAGAGGTCGGCAAACTTTGGCCAAATTCGGCCCGATCTCTATGTCTGCTCGTGAGTTTTTCTAAAGAAAAAATCGGCTTCGTTTCATTAGCGATTCATTATTGCTAATAGCTGCGCTTACAAATGCGCTTTAATTTCGTCGATAAAGGATTCACGGAGACACATTTTGTTTATGCTAGTACCTTTCACGGAGATATTTCTCATTTCGCAAGTACCTTTCGTAAAGATACTTTCCATTTTATAAGTATCTGCATAATAATTTCGATCTTCGAACCTTCGAAAAAAAAAAGAAAAAGAAATAGTTTGCCAACCCCTGTTGTATAGCATTTAAGTAGCTGCGTTGCGTTCGTAATTCGAGGGACTCCGTTTGTTCCTTTAGGATGTCTACAAATCGGGATTCATTTATGTGGAAGGTACTTTCTATAACGATATGCGGCACCCGGAAAACATCGACTATAGCGAAGTGATAATCGATTGGGCGCGAAGAAGGCCGAAATTGGGACCGTTTAAAACCGCCTTGATGGAAAATACCAGATTAGATTCGTTGTGCTTGCGATTCGGTTTCCCGTGGGTTTACAAGCACCAAGGCGGTTGCGAACATTTGATCGTGTTTTGCAATGCCAGGTAGTTAAACCATAGCCAATTTGCCGTGTCGATTGCAGTCAATTGCAGCGAAATTGCCGACATTCAAGCGAGGTAATCTCATTTCCGATCACTTTTAGATTGATGAACTGCGACGACGAGTTGGCCGCATCCGAGTATCCAAAAATAATCAGAATGAGACACGTGTCCTCTAAATATTGCATGATATGCGGTTTGTACAGCGCCAAGTGGATCACGATGCAAAACGAAAGGTTGCCGCATAATCCTTGTTACTTCTGCGACAAGTGCTTCAAGTCTTACAACTATATCGACGGGAAAAAAGTCGGGAAATTTGAGGCGTACGCGTATCCGCGCAACACCACAGCCGTCAAAGGAATGATAGACGTATGAGAAATCGATTATTTTATTGACGATCTCAAGGAATACAGTTTTCTCAAGTTTTCCTTCGCGCTGTTTAATTCCGGCTTCATTTCTAACGCCTTCTTGTACATATGTTCCGCCTCGCGGAGTTTGTTCCATCTGTGATACAGCACGCCCAAGTTCGTGTAAAACGTTGCGTCTTCCGGATTCTTTGATATCGCGTGCTTAAAGTGCACTTCCGCCTCCGCGAAATTCCCAATTTTCCCCAATATGTTTGCGATACCAAAGTGGACAGACGCGTCGTCCGGCAAAAACTCCAAAGCCTGCTTCGCTACCTTGAGCGCGTCTTCGCGCATACCTGTACAAATACTTTCATTCGTTAACAAGCAAAACGATGTGGTTTGCAAATTTTTCCGTAATCTCAATTTCCCCGAGAAACACGGATTCGAATTAAAAATAGGATAACTCGTCGCGTATGTCGATGTTACTTTCAATTCCAAGCCAAGCGCTTCGGGGACATAAAAATTGCTTTGTTTCTTAACTATTATTTAGATGTTAATAAACCGCGATTATTTGTATACCTAAATCATCGAGAAGCAGTATCATATTGGTCCACGCTCTTCTATGCGTGCGTCTTTGCTTAGTCGCGGATTCCCAAACCTTCAATGCTTTGTTATATTTCTTCTGTTCCAAGTACTGCAATCATATTTAGAATTAATTTCAGTTGCGTGTTTCGTTTTTTCTTTCCCATTTCGTTTGCGATCAACGTTACGAACCAGTACACCCAAATTGTAGAAACAATCGGCGTATTTGCTTCTATGGGAAAGCGCGGCTAAGTAACTTTTCTCCGATTCGTCGTATTTGCGTAGCGCCGATAAAACGATACCTAAATTCATCCACGCTGTGGCAAAGTCTTCCCTAAAACTCACAACTTAATCACACTCCGCGCTTCTTAGGAGAACAATTTCAGGCAACGCTACATAAAAACTTCTCCATTCTTCTTGGATCTCAAATAGTCGGATGTAATCAGACTTACTGTAACTCGATAGCCCGCTTAAATAAACTCTCTGCTTCTAAATACTTTCCTTGATCTTTGAGTAGATTGCCAAGATTGTTCATAGCTTGAGCATACGTGGGATTCAATCTGCCCGACGAGCATTCCAATTATTATCTACCAACAACCGGTTAGCCCCAAAAGTGCAGTGGCTACGAAAAGTATTCGCGCGTATCTGCATCCTTTTATTCGACTATATACTTTAATTGCAAAGCGATAAATTTGTATAGTCGCGTAATAAATGCAAGTTCCCGTTGATAGCGATGAGATCTTTTATAAGTAATACAAACGTATCGGAAATAGTAGAAGGTGGTAAGAGACGGTTTTACCAAGAAGCAAAAGCAGCTGCGAAAATTTAATGCATTAGGTATACTGTTTTCCCAGTATCAAACTTTCCGCTGCTACTTAACGATAGGAAATTTAATACGTCTGCACCCAACTAATTGAAACTTAAATGCGAAAATAGATACAGCGAGATGTACAAATACTTTTTCGTAGACACTGCATTTTATTTCTGATAATCTAAAGCAGTACCTTAAAGCTTCCTCGTACTCGTATTGCGCTAACGTAGAGTTGCCGGCGTCCGCCGCGTTCTTCGCGATATTGTAATGCACCTTGGCGTTCAGCGGGCAAACGTGTAACGCTGATCTAAACAGCGCGGTCTCGCTCCTCCACTGGTCGCTTCTTATCCATGATCTCGCAAAGTACAACCAGAGCAGAGCAACGTACGCCGGCAGCAAATATTGCACGGGAATACGATTGCAGAGTTTCTGTATTCCGATGACGACTAAAAGGCAGTAGCCGGCGGAGGGAATGTACAGCGTTCTCTCCGCCAAAACGAAGCCAACGTTAAAGAAAATATTGCTGGCGGGTAGAAACGGAACGACCAGCATCGTCAACCCCATAATCGAGTGCCTGCAATGCGACAAGTTTTACGCGTTTCCTTTGCCAAATAATGTAAATATTTGAACGTTGAAACGCATACACGTAGACCTTTACGAGCGACTGTGATTACCTGAGGAACTTATCTCGCGGAGAATCGAAGGTGTACGCGAGCGTCGCGGCAAACGCCAGCCAGAATAGCAAAACGAGAAGCGTTCTTTTATCGGTGGAAGTAATCAAAGGCACGCAGCCCATCGACCAGTCGAAGCACAGCCATTCGGGACATATCAGCAGCCACATGTTTAAGCAATATACGTAGCTGTAATTTATTACCCGCAAAAAGATGTTTGGCATAAAGGACGCTGGATTGTCGACGGATTGAAAAGTCGGAGCTTTGAATCCCATCACGCTGAATCTCGATAACAAAAGTATTAAACTGGACGCGAAAAGTATGAACAGCCTGATCAACAATTTTTGTCTGCGCTTAACGAAGTCCGTGATCCGCTCGTAAGAAGGTTTCGAAGTTGCCAGCGAGATCACGTTAAACGGCAGCAATCGGTTCACTATTATAACGTCGTATATACAGCAAATCCCCTGAAAAGGAATATCGTTGTCGTATTGTTTCTGCGAGTTAATTCGCGAACGAAATGATTACCTACCACAGCGGAGATTCCCGTTTCTTTGCACAGCATCGCGGTAGCGATGAAAATGATGCAGCCGCACATACCGAACCACCTGTATATCAGCCTCCTCGCGTAAATCGAGTAGTAATAAAATATAATCGATATCCACATGAACAAAGCGCACAATAATTCTGCTCGACCTACGATACCTGAAACCTATTCCCGTTTAAACGAATTAGCAAGTCGCGAGACCAAACGCCAAGTGCCGTGAATTCCGAAACGGCACGAGTCAGTCTGACTGGCCAACATTCTTGGCAGAACACAATTTTCTCTTTGCTTATTTAACGTAATTCTTAATTATAATATCCATAGAGATGTCTTTAGACTTTTTTAACATGTTTTTGACGTGGTTTCCTTTCTTTCGAATTTGTTGGCAAACTTGAAAGAAACGTATCTGTTGTCTCCAATTTATACAAAGGCAGATTTAAGTTTATGCAAGTCACAATGATCTATAGACTTGATCCAGTTAAAATTCGTCTTTCCATATAATATTCTCAAATCATGCTATTCATGAACTTTTGTATATCACATTTATATTATTCCTCCAAAGTAGTTTATATTATTTTCTCACTGTTTAAGCAGCTAATTAAAGCTGTACAATTTTATACTCTCTACAGAAGAGAACTAAAGTGAGATTTCCCTTCCTCCTCCCCCCTGCCCCAAACAAAATTATTGCTCTGGGCTATAGTCAACTTAAATCTGCCTTTGAAATTATACTGTATCACAAGAAAGACTCCTGCTGTTTTGGAATTTGTGGTCCCTTACAGCTTCAGCATGGACTGGATGAACAGCAAACAATGCAGTGGCATAAAATGCCGTGCTGCTCTTCTTTGAGCCCAAAAGAATATTAAATAGCGGCAACATTAATACAGAAACAACCGTGTGAAGTATTATATTCGCTATACGATAATCTTGAGCCATTAAGCTTCCTCTAAGCCAAAAGTGTAATCTACAAATACATTGGATTCAATTAGAAGGGATACTCTGAATTGAAACAGAATCTATCCAGAAGACTTGGCTACCTAAAGGATAAAATTGTGAGCGGTCTGTACGATTTGTGGCTTTGCTTGCACGTCAGTCTGGTTCCCCAAAAATCATTTTTGAATATGTCCATGAAAGGTGTACTTTGTACATCTTCGTTGTGAACGATAGCTTCGGAATCGTCGAACACGAATTCTCCGTCGTAGCTGTTTGCGTAGCACAGAGATAGCGCGACGATTACGATTAAAGAAACCGGCAATGGTACATCTGTAAGGAATTTATGCATCGTTTAATAAGCTGTTGCTTCCGCGTACGAAGCGCAAAACGCAAATACGTTAATGCACCTGGCAGTAAAGTATTCCTTTTCAAAGACATATCATTCCTCGTCTAAGTACGTCTCGTACGATATTTCATCTAGACTCATTTACATCTCTGTCATTTTTTCATTTAAAACAGCTGCACCTTTGTATTTTGACAGAGCAGTTTTTGTATTTTTTTTTTGTTATCAATCGCAATGGGTGTTAACATGAACGAGCGAACGGATAGCTCTATCACTCGACGTATTTTTCTGTCCCTCGTATCGTTCCCTATATTACCGATTCGTCCGAAGCAGGCTACAGCTCTAACATCGGCTGCTAGTAAAACTAAATTCAACTTTAAAAATTTGCATGTAAAAGCCGTAGATAAAGTATACAGAAGTAGAAATGCAATAGTTAAGAGATAGATAAACTGTATAGAATTATTTGGATATTCATGTTGCACTCGTTGAGAGGTACTTGATCTTGTACCTCGTCTGTATTAGAACATGTCGTACAACACAATTTTACGTACGTAGAGAAACAATTACCGCGTCTTTACTGACGCAGACGCAAGACTGAAATTTGACAGTATCGCACTCGTAAATCGGAACGATCGAAACAAAAAGAAACGTGTAAAAGAGCAGTAAAACAAGAAGTGATTTGGTCTTACAAATACATAGTAGTCTTTAGGGATCGCGTAAGCGCCTACAAGTATAGCCACTGTGTATTGCCACATGTAGTTACGATAAACATCTCTTTCCACAAAACATGTTAAAAACATACAGAAATATTACGCGCGATACTTTACACGTACTTCAAACTAAGTCGCACCTGCACGAAACTAACAAAGCTTCAACGTAGATTATATTCATAACAGTTTATATAATACTAATTTATAGTTTACTAATTTATATTAATACAATACTAAAGTAGAAACGCGCAGTCTGCAAAATATTAACACGGTCAAAGATACGTGTAACTTGCATTTGGAAATTGAAGTCGATCACTCTTAGAAACTGGTAGCTGTAAAATGTAATCTAAGATCGAAGCGAGTAAACGAAAGCCTAAGGTAAAACTTAAACTAAAATATAAGTGTAACACGTTAATGCGTAGTTCTTAGCTTCGTATCGTTTTCCAGAGAATGAGAGTTCTTTGGAAAACGATACCAATTACCAGGTCTCACCACGAGGAGGTGACTACGCGTCGAGACCCACCGAAATCCATTCTACGACCTTAAAGTCTCTTCAAGAAACTTTAAGAGAACATAGAATGGATTTCGGTTCACAAAACTGAACAACGATGCTTAACCCTACTGGTGTATTCTATTTCTAAGATACGCTTTTCCAACTTAGAGCCATATTACGAACGACAAAAGACTCTAATGACACTTTGTTACAAAATTCGTGTCTTGCAAAAAGGAATTTAATTCGGTAAACTACGTCTCCACTTTACTGTACGCAACGCTAATTCTTCTAACATTCACCCGAAAGTGGGCGATCAAAAGCAAACTTAAAAATCGCGAGCAAAGCAAACACAATTTACTATCTCTCGAAAGAACCAACGAGTCACGAAACGCACTTGCATGCGCAACAAAACTCTATACTCGAGCGCTCTGTCATGCGACTCGCACTCAGCCGAATCGAAAGCGAAATTCGAACGCGACTTACACGAGACGAAGAAATCGCTTTCGAGACCGAGGTGAAGTTGCGCTGCTTTGCGGAGGATCCAGCACAGCCTAATAGTCGGATCGCAAGAATCCCTCTACATCAAGAGCAGAATAGGACCACTGATGCCGACTGACAGAAAGTTAGCATTACGCTAACCCCGGCAACAACAGGAGGCCGTACTGCGTACAAGAGACAGAGATGCGTACGATCCAGCCTACAGGGCCTTGCACCCCTATCGAATTTCTTCGATAGGGGCTGCAGTTCCTCGCATCGCAAACACCGCTGCACCTCGACTCGAAAGCGATTTCAACGACTCACGGCGCGAACGAACGTCGATTGCGATTCGGAATGAGATTGAGATCGTATGACAGAACGACTTACCAAGCATACAGTTCGATTGTCCATGACTACCCTCAAACACCGCGGCTGTTTCAGAGCTAGTGCGTGGCGAGAATCTCGAAGGGATCGGGCGATTGCAAATTGATAAACGCGAGCAAGAATGGGATGAAAGATATTATGTACTTTAAAAGAGAAGTTAAGAGAAGTTAAGGTTTCTTGGCTCTAAGTTGGAGAGCGATCCTAGAACAAAATACACGCACAGTAATCGTGGTACACGTTACTCTGACTAGATGTAAGTAGCTTATACGTATATCAAATTAGACGCACGCACGCCTTTTTCTTAAAATTCTCTAACAAAGTTAATCTGTTAAAGTGATATTTAGTAGGTCACGTAATAAATTAATAAAAGGCAAAAGTAATTAACAGAACAGAATGTAGGTACAAGAAACGAGAAATAAAGGAAAATGTTAGCAGAGGAACATTTAAACAGAATGAAATATATAAATTATTAGAAGACAAACGTAATTAATAGAACAGAATGTTGATACAACAAGACGAGAAACAAATAGCAGAATAACATATAAATAAAATGAAATATATGAATAGAATAAATTAGTAGAAGTTAGTGGTGGCACCTGCAACACAATCATACATGCACAGATATATCGAACGTTATGGATTAAATTTAATCTTGAGTCTAAGAGAAATTAGTAGTGGGTGGGTGGGTGTGGGTGGTGGGCGGTGGGCAGTGGCTAGCCTTAGCCCCGGTGGTCATCTCTGGTCATCATCTACCTAAAATTTGAATCTGTGATATACAGATCCGATCCGATCCCTTCGGGAGCACCTGCAACAATAAGAGCGCCCGTTGCTCTTCCGCTGCTTATATAGACACAGGAGGGTCACGTGACTCCCCTTCTTCGGAAGACTCGTGAGAAGAGACCGTTTTCAATTTTTCACAATTTTTCTAGTGCAATACGATAAGATTTAGTCATTTTTATATCTTTACTATACGTTTGCGCTCTCAGGAATTTATCGTAACAATGAGTATAATATGTTATACGTTTTGAGTAAATAAAAGGCACATTTGCAGTAGCACGGTGTTAGTTTTCGATATAAAGATACATTATACTTGTGAAATGGTTAATTAACGGTACGTACATTTACGTGGCAATACGCGTGTACATATTGGAACGTACATTGATGATTTTATAATGCTATTATCGCGGTATCCTCTAGAGAAGTTGTTGTAACGATGAATTTATACATTTGTTGTAACGAAAAGATACATTTGCAAAGGTAGAGTGTAAGCCGAACGTATTAGTTTACGCTTTGCACATTTACGTGGCATTACGCGTACAGGCATCGAAATTTAATATTTTAATGCGTTAGAAAATTTAAAGGTACAAGCGCGAGAAAATGCCGCCAGTCAATTGTACAGGAAAGTAGTTTTGACTTCTATTTTTCTCCGCTAATAATTTCGAAGTACGGATGAGGTAAGAAGGAGTTAATAGTAGAATTAGGTTTAGAATAAATGAAAGAGAAAGGTAGCTTTTTTAAAATATTTCGTTTAATGAACAACAACAATCTTCTCAGCGTCCAGTACAATTGTGTTACTATTCAAACGTAAAACTAAGTTGCGCGCACACGAAACTACACTAGACTGCGCAATCGCATTTTTTACGCGGGAAACGGCTAACGGAAGGACTAAGGTTAGGAAAGGAAAACTGGTCGGCTTCTAGTAGCTCGTTTACGCCGGTTTAAAATGAAAGTACGGGCTGCAGATATAATTATCAGACTAAAATGAAAGAGCGGAGTGCCGCGGTCAATAATCAGTTGGTTTTATTCGGATACGTACATCGATTCTCAAAATATCAGGAAATTTGTGTGACGCGTCAAGGCTTCGATCTCGATTCGATTAGAAAAATGCTTAGATCTCTGGATCTAATTACGCGACTTGAACGAAACCGGTCAAAAACGAAAGTGCGGAGTGCAGTGAATAATAATCCATGGTTTTATTCGGATACGTGCATCGGTTCGTGAAATAAAAGGAATTTCGTGTGATAGGTCTACCCTGTACCATGTCTATGGTTGATTATCGCACAACTTAGTTACATTTCTCACAGTTTTAATACGCTGCGGTCTTATTCTAGTCTGAACCGGTAATATCGCATGTGACACTAAAATGATAAGGGGCCGCACGGTCCCCTTGTGATTCTGCACGGGAATGGATAGTCTATTCTATACTTCGTCAATGATTATACTGAGTTTCGCAGTATCACGTGATACAAGATGGTGGAATATCACGGATCTCATGGATAATGCATTAAAATTTGACGTTTATGTCATTTTTTCAGTATTCCTGTTCATCACTTGACTGAAATTACTTGCTGGTACGTAAAGCTGGTCTATGTTTTACGTATCGGGTATCGGCAGGTGTCGGTTTTCTTACGGTGCCGTTTTAAATCTCGAAGCAGACGCGACGGAACCGCGCCAGTTACTTTCGCGTAACATGATTTTCGAATTTGAACAGCTGTGAATACGCTTAACTGCGAGACCATGGCGATTCGGCAAAATTTCTTGCTCATCGCTGCCAAACGCCGACGCTTCTCGCCGACAATTCTTCGAAAACTTACAGTTTTCAGTGATGCTGGCGATCAACCCTAAGATAACCTTCTCGCCGATTCACACCACTATCGATATTTTCAAATACAATTACCGATAATCTACTTACTTTCCGCCGTTTAAGCGGCATAATATCCGCCCTGTTTAACGTATTTTACACGATACTCATATTTAAACGGGTAACGCACGATTCTAATAAACATTATGTTGTTCAACAGACTATGCTATATACCAGGGATGGCAAATAGGATTTGATAGATGGGCCAAAATAAGGTAAACATTCGTGCATATTATCCCCTGTATCAATTCCTCTGTACAGGGTAGAGATAAGTATGTACAATAATCTTTAGGATTATTAGACTATGGATTTTTCTGCATTTATTTGGTGGAAATTTAGAGGTACAAAAAGGTGCAGCAGCCATATGATCAAAATATCTAAAATATAGTACTAATTATTATGGCACTTAGAAGGTGAAGCAACTCTCATTTTACACAGTTTATTTATAAACATATGAAATTGCATGTAACAGTGATTGTGGAGCTGTATGGAAGTTTAGTAAGTTTGTTAACTAAAGAAATGGGACCTAAATGAAAGGTTGTTTCTTTATCAAAGTATATTAATTTTTACTGTGCTTTAAATATTTTGTATTGCTTTATGTATTAAATGCATTGGGTGTTTATTTGTGCAAAATTTCCCATAAATGCATAACAGTTTATAGTTAATTCATTCCCATTCCATGCAAGGCGCTTTATGTGTTAATGGGGCTTTTACATTTATCCAAATACGCAAATAAAAATATAACAAATAGGCTGTGGATTTTTATGCATTTATTGGAAATTTAGTGGTGCAAAAAAGTGCAGGAAAATATGCAAAATGTAGTAGAAATTGTGTTGCTTAAAATGTGATGCAACCTTGGATTTAAATCTTTCTCCTTCAAGTTTGTTTACAAACATATGAATTTGTATAAAAACCCGCGGTATAATAACAAATAAAAACCCAATGCTTAATATACAATGGCTAACAAAATTTTCCAACCACATTGTAGCTTTATTGTATTAATGAAACAAAGTATACTCCATAAGAACAGTTCATTGTACAATGATACTGCTTTATTGTAGTCTATGAAATATCATCTGATTCAATTGCTTGTGAAAAGAATGTTCCTAATGTGTAATTTGTTATTTATGCAAACAGGATTGCAGTGTTGCTGGAAATATATGGGTGCCAATATCTAATATAATATCCGAGACAAATTGCAGTAATATTTATTCAACTCAATGTTTTAATAATTACGATTAACAAAGTCCTTTCTGCGCTATTTATTTGCCATCCCTATTATATGCGATGACTATACAAACTTTTCAAATGCAGGACTTTTCGAGTAGCTTCAATATTTCATTTCTGTAATTGCAAACTTTTATAATACATATCTGGATACCATTATATCCAATCGATGGATATGAAATCCAATTGATCCAGTATCCGCTTGTTATAATAATAAATGCAGAAAGATGCAAGTAATTCTTGTACCCTTACTTTTAAGTGCAATTGAAATAAATATTTATCTTTACGTACCAACAGCCGTTTCGTAATTGCGTTGCAGGCAAAATGTTACTATCGATTTGAATATCAACCATTTTAAAAGATATGATTTAATTACACATCATCATCACCACCATGAACGAAGAAACAGGCGTGGAGGATTCTTCCTATTTGAGTTGCGAGATAAATGGCACCAGATATATATTGCAAACCGTATCGGATCCGAGCCTAGACATAGAAAAAGCCGCGTCCACAAATCCGGAACAGAACACCATTAACATAATAGACGAGCCGCAAGCGGAAAAAGAGGACGAATCGATTTCTTTGGTTTGCTTCGACGGTCAAGTTTATGCGTTTCAAAACGGAGAGCTGCAGGAGTTGGATCTCGGTCAAGTTATAGATCAGAATGAATCGCAGGAGAAAACGGTGCTGCTGTCGAAAGAAGACGAGAATTGCGAGGCGCAGTACATCGCGAACGAAGGATTGGTAATCGGGAACGTGGATGAGCAACCGCAGGAGCAATACGAAATCGTCACCGGGCAGAACGAGAAGAATTTCATGGTTGAGAAGCACAACGTAAACGCGAACGATTTTGTGGAAGTCGTCACGGCATTCAAATGTAAAATATGTACTTATACCACCCAAGACAAAGCTCAATTGTTACAGCATTTCCAGAAGACGCACGTAAATCCAAAAGTAGACGTAGAGGTGAATACTCCGCGCGAATCATTTTTATACGAACGCGTTCACGCGGATGTTCTAATGGTTTTCGTTCGCAGATAAAGGAAGAATCCAGGAACACGGACGAAGTCAAATTGTTGTACATGTGCGGAGAATGTTCTAATTGCTTTCCTTCCATAGAAGCGTGCAAAGAGCACATGATAAATGTAAATTAACGTTTCTAATATCTAGAATTTATTAAGAATATTAGTAAAATGATTGCACTTGTTACGACGATTTCAGGATCATCAGTTAACGGATACAGGAGCGAACAAAGGCGGCAAAGAGAACATAACGGGCGACTCGAAAGATTCCGAGTTGCTCGAGTGCATAGGGCAGAGTGTTGAAAATAATGATATAAAACGTCAAGTTAAAATTCAAAAACCCCTAAATTCTGAATATATGCTCAACAAAAAGATGATCGAGTTGATGGAAAGGAACGTAAAGTGCGTACAACATCGTTGCTATTGACTGCTTATTTTTATGCATCTCTGCGTTACGTAAAAAATTAGTGAGCTAATCGGATTTTTATTTGTTTGAGAGTAGTATAAATCTAAGCATTTGGATGCTTCGTATAATTACCTTGCGGTATTGTAGCGCGAATCGAGTAAGAAACAATATTGCATGCCTTTAACAGATGATCCAGCAGCGTAATTTTTAAGACGGATATACGTAGCAATTCCCGCTTTAGCGTTCGCAGTCTAAACCGAATCCGAACACTTACGGAAGGGAACTGACTTTTTGGAATTCAGCTAAGGGAAAGAGTAGAGATGGTTCTTAGCTAGCGTCTTTCTCTCTCTTGCTAAGTTGCAAAGTTCAAAGCTCGTTTCAAGGTGCTGTTTCGAAGAGCTGGAGGGGATAGCGACGGACGCTAAAGCGGGGAAAAATGAATGAGTTAACGTTGCGAGTGTTTATTAATCTTTGCGAATCGCGTACGCTTTTCGTTAGGTGTTCGTATCGAGGATGTCCGTACAAATTCTCGACAGAGGAAACGATGCAGCAGCACGCGCTTTGTCACACGGAATCGCAAAACGGAACGGCATTTAAGTGCAGCGTTTGCCGCGACATGAAATTCACCAAATGGAGACAGTGTAGCTTACATTTATGGAAAAAGCATCAAATCGGTTAGCATCGAACGTCGACGCTTAACTCTTCAGCGACGACGATGCAGTTTTCTGTTCCATTCACGCGAGTAGAAGAATTTTCCGTACCTTTAAACAAATCTGATACGTTACGCTACTACTTCACCGTTTAAGCATAAGAACTAGCTACGTATTTTTTATAGCTGTCGATAAACAGTTTCTTCTGCTCTGTGCAATTAGTGATCGCTCCGATAAAAAGAAACTAGAGTTCGTAAGTTATACGGAGCTCGTCGCCGAGGGGTTAAATAAATACGTTCTGCGCGCGAAGATATTAACAAATGAACTATCGTTTCAGACATTGGTTTATTCACTTGTAAAATATGTAAAGCGTACAAAAGCGCGACGATGGTGAAGCTTCTGACTCACATGCGAGTGCACAGCGAGACTCGGGAGTACGAGTGCTCGGAGTGCGGCAAGTGTTTCAAGCAAGCCAGCCAGCTCCGTAATCACAGAGTTATGCATTTGGATCGGAAAACGTTGGAGGTGACGCGATGGTACACTTCGAAGAAATGCGATATGTGCGGGAAGACTTACGCGAACTCGAAATGCTTGAAAAGTCACATCCAAGCGGTGCATTCGAAGTTGCGTCCGTACGTTTGCAACGTTTGCGGCCATTCTAGCGCCCGAAAAGCTATGCTGCAGATGCATTTGAGGCAACACACCGGCGACAAACCTTTCAGTTGCGAACTATGCGAGTATAAAACCGGGGATCACAATACGTTGCGTCGTCACATTATGCAACACACAGGTACGTGTAATTATTCGAAACACAGTGGAACAATTGGTTAACTGCAATCACGGATACGGGAATCTCTCCATAAGCGAGTTACTTTCTTTTCGAATGTAACACGAATGATTGTTGAACTTCCAACAGGATTCAGGCCTTACAAATGCCCGCATTGCTCTTATACCGCGATACAAAGTAGCAGCTACAAGAATCATTTAAAATCCAGACATCCTCTGTTATCCGGTTTATTCACGTGCGATCTGTGCCCTTTTAAAACAGTTAAAAATGAAAGCTACATACAACACGTGAGGGATCACGAGAAGGGACTAATCAAAGCAAATATGCAAAAAAAAGGTACCCCTTTGTTTTGTTTTCACCTTGCGATCTTTTACGGCTGAGACACCTTATTATCGCGTCAACCGAAACGCATAATTTCGCGTGACGTAACAACAGTGTCCCGGCTTTTGTAAGAACTCCAAATATTAACTTAAAAGCGCGCGTATTTCTCAGATAGCGACAACGTGGAAGTTTTCCCGGGCAATATCGCAGCGGCACAATTGATCTACAGTTGCCTGGGTGCCTTTTCGAAAGTGGGAGATACTTTAGAAGCGAACTTAATGTCTTCCTCGACATCCGCGGATGGTACGTCGCAAACGATCACCATACAGATACCGTCGAAGCATCTTGAAGGTTCACTGCCAACGAGAGAGAGCGGAGCTAAGGCTGATTCAACGATCGAGCAAGAGGACGAGGAAACGATGCACTGTTTTCTGAAAATTCCACGGGAAGAGGAAGAGAGCATAGACACAGGCGGTATAACTATACCCGCGGAACCCGAGGAGTCGGGCGCAACCATCAACGTCGATACGTGAAAACAAACAAAAAATATACAAAGTTCAATTACTAAGGATAACGATAACGGTAACGATATTTCTGTATATTTGAACATCACCAGGAATTCATACTTCAAAAGTAAATGAAGAAATGCTAGTCACGCGTTACTTAGAGGATACGAATCGATTTATTCTTTTTTGAAAGAAAAGAGGAGGAAAGAAAAAGAACAAAAAAAGGAGAGAGAGAGAGAGGTAAACAATTCTAGGATTAATATTTTAATCTTTTGTAACCCTAATTGTGATACTATTTTTGGAATTGTACATTATACGCATACGGCGTAGATCAATTTAATAAGTCGAATGTTCCATTTGAAAGGAAAAGGAAAAGGAAGAGTGAGAAAAAAAAAAGGAAAAATTAAATATTAAAGAAAAAAAAAAGAAATTAAAATTTGTACATTGTTTTAAAGAAACGAAGGTGTGTAGGTACATTTTCGATCGGGTTAATAATCGCATTCACAGATTCTACGTTTCACACTTGTTCAAGGAAAGCTTTATTTTGTTGTAAAATAAGATTTTATAGTTAGTAGAGAAAGTACGTTTGAGATTTTTTACTTTAACTTTTACTGTAGAAATAATTTATTATATACTAGAACGAACACACATTTAAGATTTTGAATGTATTTATTGATAATTAATAGGAAATTAGTAGAAGTGTACATAAAAATTGTAAAATAATAATCTGGAAACCGTTGTAAAATGTAAATTGCCGTGTCTCGTATGGTTCGCAGTACAATTAAAAGGAATATTTTACACGATCGACTAAAAAAAAAAAAAAGAAAAAAAGAAGAGAGAAACAAACAGAAAAATATCCACCTATTGTTTTGTTTCACTCGATCAGCCGTCAGGTAAAAATAACGCTTACCCCGTTATGGAAGAATGAATCGAAGCTTTGTTTTCTTTTTCGTTTTTGTCGACGAGTGTTCACACAACATTAATTACTGAATTTCACAAGTATGTCCCCACCAATTTGAAACGTGTCGGGTATCAATTTGCTTAAGTATAAAATTTATGAAAAACGGTCAACTGGTGGACACATGAACACAAATATATATATATATATAAATATATATATATATATATCGGTAAAGGTAAATCATACGGTACACGTTACGCATACTCTGTTACGTTCGCTTGTCTCTTTTTATACGCATTTTGTAAAACACAGAAACGTGAAGTGTGGAAATAATAAAAAAATACTGTTTCTCTTCGGAATAGCCTAAGCAAATTGATACGAGTTATTATTTACAGCTAATAATTCATGAAATGCGAGAAGCTCCCGCTTGTTTCTTTTTTTTTTTAAACAGCGAATACGGACCTTCTCATAAATTACACATCGTATCACAACTAACAGTCCCTGGGCAGTTCGCCATAGTAAGCCGTTAAAGCTATCAACTTTCGGTCGAGAAAGTTCTGCTCCACTTCTACACCACCGCCTACACCGGCTAACATGGCAAGCTGCAAATTTGTACATATGTATAAACGCGCAAAATAATGAATCTGTGGCGTCGCCTTATACGCTAACATGCAACATTTAACTTTCTTTCTTTTCTTTAGACCCCCTGCAAGCGGAACATTGGAAGTAGGCAAATTTACCTGCATAGTATCTACATTTCTAGGTAGAAAGTAGGCCACGTGATCTGTGATCTCTCTTGCTATGTTAAATACATTTACTCCTCCGATCGGCTGCATAATGTTACTGAGATCAAAAGTTTCGTTCTTGGCGTATCTGGGCCCACCCCACGGAGGGCTCAGAAACACAACGTCCGCCGTTAACTTTGGTGCGAGTTTAAGGAAATCCCCAACGATGAATTCTATTCTATCGACAACGCCGTAAATTCGCGCGTTGTTTCGAGCCAGATCGATCTTAGACGGATCTATATCTATCGCCAGCACTGCGGAAAAGTGTCGTAAGTTGTGTGCACAAAACTGGAAGCGTTGTAAGCAAGCCACTTGCGGTACGTACCCCTTTCGCACGTGAAAGCAAATTGAATGGCATTTCCACCCGCGCCGCAAAACGCATCGATTATCGTGTCACATTTGCATCTCGCGGCTATGTGCTCCGCGATCTTTTCCGGCGTTACGGAAAACCAGCTCTCTGCAAGGGAATATCGTATTATAAACATTCGAAGCGCGCGTACCAATCAGCATCTACAGATTTGCAAGACGTTGCATTTCTACTCCTCTAAAGCTGACAAATCTCCACTGCAATATAAAATACGAGTAGCATATGAGATGGAACATACCACGATCCAATTTAACGCCTTGATCGAACTTGCTAAACAGGCGGTACCTCTTTAACCAGTACTTCATCAATGTTTTATCATTGTCGATTTCAACCGGAAGGCTTATGTTTCTCTTCGTTTGCTTCTTTCGTTTCTTCTTCTGCGTCTTCTTCACTGTATCTTCGTTCGATAGTTTCATACTTTGTATTTCGTTGTTGCTGTAGCTTTCGTCCATGTCCATGTCGGCGTTTAGCGCGTGAAAATCTTGGCTGGCCTGCTCGCAGCCAACTTGCTCCTCCGTCACGCACTTCGTGAAATCGCTAGCTTCGTCTTGGTCGAAGTACATGTTGTCGTCCTCGATGCTTTGAAATACGTCGTCCTGTTTCGCGTCGAATATGTTTAATGCATTGCGGACGTCGTCGAACTGTCTTTTATCTGCCCCCGACTCCACCGAACTTGTGCTTGGCTTGCTAAATACAAATCGTCTCGTTTGCAGCTTCGTCTTAATGCTAGGATCACATTCATCTTCGGAGCTTGATGTAAATTGTGCTGTGTAGGAACCTTTTTCCGAGGCTTGCAACTCTGTTTCCGTCGACGGCAAAACAGGGCAATACGATAAATAGTGTTTCACCTATTTAAAAAGTAAACACAAATTGAGTAAATGGTCGCACGATGTTTTACGGGTATCTTAATAAATGCAATTACTTTGTCTATAGTGTTCGTAATTTCGACTCCGTTGTCGTCGAAGTATATATGCTTGTTCGTCGCCTTCGATCTGTAGCACTTCATTTTTAATTGCCTATTTTGTAATCTAATATTCTTTTTCCTGTATACTACTTCCCCTTGCAAATTCGATTGCTTCGAATTCTCTTTGAAGGTGTAGCCCATCAACGAGAACGCTTTTTTTACCGACTCCAAACCCTCCTCCGTGTTATCGTAGTCAACCTCGTGACTAAAACCAAAGATCGAACATCGATACCGCGTACTTTTAAGCTTAGGCGTTTGTGCTTTGGTTTTTCCTAACAAGTAAACTACGAATAAGAGATTTAAGGATGCCAAAAATTAAAGAAGACTGTAAAAATCAAGAATATATAAGATTTCTAAAATAAAGTACATGTTATTTTATTTAGAAGCTGTATTCCGAACGCAATCCCTTAATTTTGTTAACATAAATAGAAATTCGCATAAAAATTCGCAGTCTATTAATAAGCATTAGATATTCGGTATAGCGAAACGATTGGAAGAATAAGTATAGATAAAATTCGATGGAATCCAAACGCATCGTTAATCGAAATCGCGCTGCGTGGGACTCAAAGAGTTAAAAAGAAAAGCTATACTTCACCTCCGCTTTAACGTTATGGGTTTATCTTCGTTCGGCGGATCCCCGTCTCCTCCGTCGGAATATTTTCGTTGAATACCATTGCCGCTAGAAACAAGTGGGCTACTTTCATTTTGCGTAATTAAAGATCGACGATCCTCGGTTGGTTCGCCTTCTTGGGAGCACTCCATTTCGTTAGCCTTCTCATCTTTATCTTCCGCAGTTTCGCCGTTCGCCGATTGCACAGTCAAATTCTGAATGAGCACTCCCACCGATTCCATGATCAATCGCTTCTTCTTCGTCTTCTCTTTGCTCTTGTGAGGGAAACCTTTGTTATTCTCAGGAATATCCGCCGCTTTACTCGACGCGTTTGTTTCACGTTGCGTGAAATCGTGATCTACACTTTCCACCTCCTTCATATCTACATCGTTGTGCTCCTGATTCGTAATCTCGGATTGTTCCCTTTTGTATTTCTCTATAAATAGCTTGTAGTGGTTCTGGTACTCTACTTGGAAATTATCTTTCCACAAATGCTGCCAGTACTTATCGCTATCCTCGGCCGTGTACTCGTGATCGTTGTCCTGATCGGAACTGGTGTTCGTTATATTGCTTTCGATGGAGCTGGTCACAGAGCTGATGAGGCTGGACGAGTGCGTGGATATGGAGTCGCAACTAGAGCTAGTGAGCGTCATTTTCGTGACGTTCGTCATAGAGTCGGACGTGGCGTTCGTTTTTGCTATCGACTCGTTGATCGAATCGCACCTAGTTAAAAGTCTTTCGTCCTCGGCGTTCGACTGCTGGTTGTAGCTTTCTTCGATGCTAAAAGGGCTCAACGGGTTCCAGCCGTCGCCGGTTTCCGGCGAGCCTTCGAAGTGCGTTAATCTCTTTCTATTATCCTCCGCCTCCCTGTCGTTTATTTTCTTCGCCAAATCGTCGAACGTAAAGTTAATGTTGGCCGGATCTTTCGCCTTTGTCTCGTCAACGACGCTATTACTTTTGCTAAATATTCCTTCGAAATTTGAGCGATCAAGTTCACAGTTCCTGTGCGCTTGACTAGGGAAACAGGTGTTTTGCTCGGAGAATTTCTCGATTGCCTCTTTCATCTCCGATTTCTCGTCGCCTATCAGGTGAGCGTTTTGCTGCAGGTATTCCGGATTTATGTAGTCGGCGTATTTCGCGATCCAAGACGACCAAATGATGCGTTCACCGTTTTCCGACCAGTACTTCTCCCACCCGATTTCCATCGCGCTCTTGCTCTTGGAGTACATGGAGTAATAGGGGTAATCGTGAGCGTTACGCTGCCGCGTGTACCTAAGCGCGACATCGTCGTTATACGTTTGCGTGTCGTTCAACGAAACGTTCTTAAATATGTTGCGTATCTCAAAATCTTTGTCTTCTAAAATACACGGCGGATTCTCCACGCGGAATTCCTTTTCGTTACAAATGGATGGAGCGTAATTGGAGGAAAGTTGAACGGCGTCCGTCGCGCGGACCTCCACTATGTTAGATTCGAATTCCAAGTCTTTTTGTTGCTGGTGGTGGTGAGCGAGCGAGTTCACTTTCTCTAATTCGTCTTCCAGTTCAGTCTCTGTGGTTTGAAAAGTCTTTCCGTACGACGCCAACAGGTTTTGAATGCTTTTAGCTTCGTGTTGGTCGTGGTATTCGGAGAGGTCTGCCCCCGAGTCCGATTGGTGCAGACCCAATTTTTGCGTGAGCGAATGCGCGGCGGGACGATGAGCCGAATCGCGAACAGAGTCATGTTCATCTGTGGAATAATTGTTGTCTGTGTGTGATGCACTGCAGTAACAGCTCACCGGTTCTTCCTAATTTCAAGGAAGAGAAAAATATGCTCTTGTTCAAATGCTATTCGATACAGGGGTCTGATACATATACCATTGTTACCTAACTGAAAACAATTGAATACTTTAGTAAGAAAAACAGGTGTGCGCGTGTATCCTTACATCGTGTTTCTCGATCGATTGCGTCTCGATGATAGACCTCTTGTGCAGGTCTAACATCTCTCCCACGCAATCTCCCTCGACGTCCTCATTTTCGCTTGCATCCTCCAGAGCAAGCACCGTGTAAACTTCCGGATTTCTGCCGACATACGAAACGATATTCTAGCTACGCTCGGCCGACCAAATTCCACGCGATAAGCGAGCCTTATTAAGTACAGGATAAGGATCAAAATTGAATGGGTGAAAGATGATGTAAAATTTCTTCGCGCGCGCGTAACCTACTCGCAAAATGACGTACATTAATTTCTTAACTTAACATCGTAAAACAATATTTGTGAATTTATTTTAACAGCAGGATAACATTTTATTTACTTATGCTTCAAGTTAAGGTATTCAGAAGCAAGTATCTTGCATGTGTACACTATGCAGGCATTCTTAATTATAACTTATTGTGATGATGATCGCATTGCAGTCATAGGTGTAACAAAAGTAGTCAAATTAAACAAGCAATTACATTTCTAGAAATTGCAATGATTTTGATGTTACAGCAACACGATACAGTATCAGAAGCTAAATACATTTAAATACAGCAAACCCTCTAAATTTGAGTTGCATAAATTTCAAATTAAATATCCTCATTTGAGGTGATGCAAGTCAGATCAATCCATTCTAGACTCTCAAAGCTTTGCAATACAAATTTCATACTTATTTGCTTTTTTTATCATAGAAAATACAACTGTTTCCTGGGATGTTTTATTTTATTATCCTTCTCTGAAATCATTACAAGTAATATTTGCATAAAGCTGACTAAATCAGATAAAGAAAACGTTTAGAAATGTTCCCATGAATGTTCGCTGAAAAACTTACAGAAGAAGAAAATTGGAACACAAAACATCTTGTGTTTTTGTTTAAATTTAAAGGCTAAATTTTCCTTTAAATCATTCCTTGAATTTCGAATTGCTCGAACTTTGAACCATTCGAATCTCGAGGGTTCACTGTAATTACATTCTATAATAATACAAACATGATACACGTATAATTGGAGTGCCTCCTGTTGGAGTAAGTGAAATAGCTCCAACGTGATTGTCCAACCGGATTGAACGTCCGGGATTGAACGTCCGGGATTGAACGTGTTAACAATAAAATAAAGTAAAAAATAAAATTGGACGCGGAAAAGTGTTTGTTAGGTTTGGAAAGAATGTACGCTGACCTAGCTGATTCGAGTGGGTGTCAAGGTTAGGTCATGTGTCACACCACTGATCAATAAACGACTAATATTCGTAATTTGTCGAGAAACAATAAAAAATAGCGTAACATGAAGGGATGGTGGAAAAGGACGGGAAAGTTTGGCAGGATAAACGGCGAACAGTTGAGCGCGAGATGCCCTCCTCACCGAATAAATACTCTGCTGCAAAGACAATAAATGTAACTATCAGGTTCGGAAGTCTCCGCTTGCTCCGCGATGTAAACTTCGGCCAAAGGCTCCCAGAAGTGGTCACTCATGCCGAAATCGGTGCTCAATTGACTACTTGCTCGTGAATCGTCACAACATCCACATGTCTCACGCTCAAATTTTTACAACACCCCCCGTGCAAAAACAATCCGCCATTTCTTCCACAGCACACCATCGTGAAGTTGTTTCCACAGACGAGGTATAGACTATAGGATAGACCCATCGTCTTATGGGACTTTGGGTCCGACGTTCTCCGATCTTCCCAAACGCTGGTACTGTACAAAAAATCAAGCTTCTTACCATTGATTAAATGATTGATCAAGTACAGGCATTGACTAAGTACAGGATAGACCATTCGTTTATAGGAAACATTTTAGCGTGCGTGCCTGGTCAGACTTGAACCAAATTTATACGAAAAAATTGCACAAAAGTTTACCAAATCGAATTAATAAAGTATTACAAGATAAGGGGGAATCTATTCGCTATTAGCATTCGGAAAAAGCGACACTTTTCATTAGCTATGTATGTATATTTTTTTAATTAGCAAAGGTAGCGAATGTTTATGCATTTATGGCAAATTTGAAGCTGCGTAAAAGTACCATACACGAGGCGTGTAAAACTGCATTGAATATTAAAACTAGGGAACTCGTTACGATGTTTATCAATTCAAGCGAAGTTGTATTCGTTTGATTTAAATTAGATATTTGTTGTCGCATTTGTTTAATTGACGAAGCTATTCTTTAACAATAAATGGTTTCGTTTCACATGTAATGCCGTTTAATGTAAATGTAAAATTAAGCTCTGATCCCAGAAATTTTCAAAGTATCTTATACTTTTGTCAGAGATCAAAAGTTGCGCGTGTTTAAAGATATGTTACATTTAATTTCGCGGCTTTTAGACGTGTTTTGTGCACGAGTTTTAGGCTTAAATTAAAGCTGAAAGATCTCCTCGCTTGTTAATTAATTGTTAAATTAAACTTATAGAAACCAGACGCCTTTCTGCAGAAGGTAATGCGCGCGCAGCTGGAAATGCGCGGCATTTTGCTAATGCGTGCGCATTGTGGTGCCATTAGTGCGCAGTGAGTGCATCGTCCGAAGATTTGCTCCGCGTAATTCAGGTAAAATTAACGATTTTTATCTCCTATTTTCGCTAAATTTACGCAAATACCATAGATTACATGCTTGGCAGCATTTCTGTGTAAAAATATATTAGAAACAAAGGCATTTTGTATGATAAATCTATTCGGAAACATTCGCGCCAACGGTTTGTCGTTCCTAGTTCTTACGTCCAATAAATTTCACTTTATTTCGTGCCTATTCGCCTATCGATACTAAAAATTGATCGAAAATCATTAAACGCGATCGACCAAGCGTTAAATTTTGCTACAATTTGGTATAAGAGCGCAAATTTTGTGTAACAATTTTCGTGCATAAAGTTGTATCGAGTTGCATCAAATTCTCGCGACGATCGATTGTGGCGGCCATGTTTGATAATCGAAACGGAAATCGATCCTGTTCCTTGCGTTTCCGCGTCTTTTGCACAGTAGCGTTTAGTCAGAGCACGAGAACTTTTAAACTTAGCCGTGTACAATTGTTTCATATAAGTGTAAAGTGCGATTTACTTGGTTTAAAACTTCCGCGATTCGAAACATTCAATGTCGAGGTAAATAGCGATTGACATAAGTAATGAGAATATTGTCGGGATAATGAGAAATTGGAAAGAAGTAGAAATTCTAAAGAAGTAGAAATTGGGGTTGTGTTTGAACTTTAGACTCATTTTAATCGATCGCAGACAAAACGAAAACGTATAATAATTGTTAGACCACGTATTTTCACTTGCTCGTCAAAATTGTTCCCCTACTTGTTTCAATTGTACCTATATTTAACCTTTGTTTAATTATATTCGACAAATAATTTGCTTTTCTACGCCAAATTTGTTATGATAAAATGGACGCCTCTCGTTGTCAGCAATAAAAAGTAAAAATAAGCTTCGAGAGTTGCGAACTTGTTCGAAAAACCAATTAACCTGCAAATATTCATAGCATATTTTATTCTCTTTTCAGTTTTCTGCCGCGAATATTTCACGCATGAAGAAGAGGAGCCCGAAAACTGCGTTAAAGCGTTCGAATATTACCGGATTCCTTGATTCCAGCCGCGTCGAATACCGGTTTCCCCCACTCCGGAGCCACGTTCCGCGATGAAGCGGGGAATCACTCATCGTTGGGACATTGTAAGGAGCAGACGTCTCGCGTTTTCGGGTTCGTATCCTTCTCCCTTATCTCTGTAACGCTTCCGCTACCATTCCTGTGTCTTTCTCTTTCTGCCTATCTCCGTAACACTCCCACTACCATTCTTGTGTACCTCTCTCTTTCCGCCAATCCCCGTAATACTTCCGTTATCATTCTGTGTCCTTCTGCTAATACCTATAATACTTCCGCTACCATTCTGCATCCTTCTTTCTTTACCAGTTACGGCTTTTCGTTAACGCTTGCTTCATTAACTATCTTATCCACATTCCCGTTGCCAAATTAATAACTATCGCGAATCTATTCTTCATTTTTGCATTGCTTTACCTTCGTTTAACTCTTGTGCGAGCACCCGATTTTTTTAACTTGCTTTAACAATAAATTGTTTACGTTCTTGGAAAGACGCTTTAACATTTTTTCAGTATTTTTGTCGGTCGCACAGGGGTTAACAAGTTGTCTTTCTCTTGATAGGTTTGATTTAAACTGTGACTTTTAGTCTGTTTCAGATACCTGACTAGTCGAGAGTCGAACGAACAGCAATGGGTTTGCTGATACCAAAAGAAGGAAAGATGACTGATGACCAATGACGAGCCTTGGCATTTTTTGGTATTCTTCGATTTACTCCAATATTGGCAGTTGTATGTATATACGGGGGTTAAATTGTGGTTCTAGTACCGATTCATATCATTTGCTATTAAATTCGCCATCATTTGCTATCAATTTTTAATCTATTTTTCAAAATTCGTAGTTTACTCGTATCTTTTGCAAGTACATTTCTCTTTCGATGTAATTAGAGACGATACATATATCAATTGAGTAATATCGCGAATAGTTCATTAGAAAAATTCGAAATTTCTCTTCGCAGAAAAATGTTTCAAAATTCACAAGAGTTGTTTTTGTCGCTAACTCTTCAATTGGAAAATATAGAGTCATTTATCTCGTTTACTTTCGATGTAGAATTCCCAACGTGTTAATAATTTACGAGTAAAGTCGTTAAATCGTGTTACGCGTGTATTAAATTAAACGCAAAATCGGAATAATTTTTGTATTTGACTGTATACATTTCGGACGCGACTAGCTTTCCAATTCAGTCGTTGAACTCGTAGAAACACTTACCGTTGCCTCGGCGCGGTCGAACTTGTAAACAGAAAACGTTGTCCTCGCCGCGTTGTGTTTACATCTCGCGCCTCGATTTCCCAAGGCCTCTCCAAAAAAACTTGTGACTCGCGATCGTGTTTATGTGTTCGCGAGATTAATACACTTTGAAATTTCACTCGCGAATATTCATAGCTTAACTTTTATTTCCTTCGCACGTAGCTTCCATTATATCTTCGGTTCTTTTATAATATTCTAATA
This sequence comes from Eucera pruinosa, assembly GCA_028830335.1. NCBI lineage: Eukaryota > Metazoa > Arthropoda > Insecta > Hymenoptera > Apidae > Eucera > Eucera pruinosa. The sequence continues at coordinate 14,926,956 of JAMYCR010000015.1, forward strand.
TTCTTTTATTTTCATACTCCTTATATTCTCGTATTTTTATATTCTTATATTTTTATATGCTTGGATTCATAGATTCTTGTATTCTTGTATTATTATATTATATATCAAAATATAATATAATAATATACAGATACACGTGTTCTTTCTATAATGTCGTATATGGTATTTTTGATAACGAATGCTCGACAAGAGAAGGAAGGATAATAAGAAAGGATTGTGTGTTTTATTTTATACTTACCCTACCACCTCCTACTAATCGTATTCTTTCAGAGTTGTGGCCGCGCGCAATGCGGTCGTAGAGTCAGTGTTTGCATCGAAAATATATTTGATTTTTTTAAGAGCACAGCTGCTCTGATTAAATTTAACTGTAACTATTAATCACGGAAGTAGAGTCAGTGTTTGCTCGCCGAATATAATTAATACGGTTGCCTAGTCTTTTATTTTTCCTTTTTTTTTTTTAAATATTCATATCCGGTATTAGAGTCACTCTTCGGCTGTTGGCAGACGACCTTGCTGGGCTTCTGAAGCTCACCCTGTAAGTATCTTTGCATCCTACTTTAATTTTCAATAATTAATAAATGTAGAAGCTATTAACATTTTTTAAAGTTCTATTTCACTGTTCCCTTTATCGAAATAAAATAGTAGAGTCGTTTAAAGATTTACAATTTGCTAAGCTTTCGATTTTCTACGTCTCGAACGTGTTGAATAATTAACGAGTAACAATTTTAAGAGTAAATTATAATCTTTTCCTTTTCTATTCTCTGTTACAGGTCTTCTACAGATCTTCTTGTCCTTGTGGCCACAGGACATGGCATCGCAGCTTCACGACTTCGCGACATCATTTTTCATGGTGTTGACTTCAAGGCTTCACGACTCCACGACTTCACGGCTTCGCTAGATGACGATGACAACAGGTTGTCATCCGCCTGGCTGCAGCAGATGACAGCGTAGTCGTCTAATGGTAAGTGGCACTTTTTAAATCCCTCCGGTCACTCAATCATGCCGAGGATGAAAGGTCCGAATCGGCACGGGTGACTGGTTGTATACGTAGATTTTGCATAAACGAGTACAGTGACCACGGGTACCCATTGTACCCGTGATCATTTCATATGTATGTGTATTTTGTGTATTAGACGAGGCTAGGTCTTCTTGCGCTCGCGATTATAAATGTTGCAATATATTAGTGACGAGTTTGAGTTCGTAGTAGAGTCAATTGATACGAATATCGTTTAAAATATTTGTGCAATTAAAAGTAGAGTCAATAGAAGTTTCATGTGTAATATCCGTCAAAGTGGATTATCAATATTATTATATAGAACGATTTTATTTGTGCACTTTACAATTTGTACTTCGTAGCGAAGAAGTCGGACATCATCCGACTTCGTTTTTTTTTCCTTTAATAAATACATTCATTGCACAATAGTATTGCATATTAGTAATATAGTATTGCATATTAGTAATATTAAATATTAATAATATTTTATTTGAATTTATTAATCGAGTCACGATAATTGTCGAAAGTATTAAATAATACGATCGTTTAATTTTCATAGTAACTTTACAGTAGCTTCAGTGTAATTAAAGACACAGAGACAGTAAATTTTTCTTTGCTCGCATACGATTAATGTTACATAAAATGCGCAAGAAGACAATTCGCGATGGGTAGATTTCCAAATCGAAGTGGAACACTTTAACGCAATGTTAATGTTAAAGTTAGTACGCTTTGACGAGGGAGTCGCCCAAGGTATTGCAACTAGAGTTTCAATTTGGAGTCACTTGTTTCATTTTACTGTTCTTAACTTCAAATTAGAGCCATTTGCTTTACTTTGCTATTCTCAATTTCACGTTAGAGTCATCTGTTTAACTTCGTTACCGAGATTCAAGTTAGAGTCACTTGTTTAATTTTGTTACCGAGTTTCAAGTTAGAGTCACTTGCTTCATTTTACTGTTCTTAGTTTCAAATTAAATTCGCGTTTCATTAGAGTCTCTTTGCTTGCGAAATGAATTAGCTTTCACTCAATTAAATTAGTAGAGTCCGTTTGCTTTGGAGTGAAATAAAAAGTAGAATCACAGTCCGTTAGCTGATTTTGTATGTTAGCAAGTTTTTTAGCTAGGATTTTCAGCGTCGGTTCGTGCCGTTTTGCCGGGATCCCGCTCACGTGCCCAGGTGCTACTTGAGCGGGTGAAAAGCACGTGGCACGATCATTTTTTTTTCTTATTTTGATATTTGGTATTTAATATTTGTGTGGCGGCTGACTGTGGGTAGCGTATCGTGCGCGACGTACTTTCCACATTGTGTGTGTGTTTGTGTTAGGCTGTGGAAATGCGTCGTTTTATTTCCTAACTTTAATTAATTCTCGCGCCTGTTCATTCTCTATCGCGATGATACCAAAGTTTCCTATCAATCGTTCACGAAACTGGTACCAAATATATTGTCATGTACACGTTGCACGAATGGTAATAAACCATATTCATTAGAAGTGCAGCTTACGCGTTTGCTATTGAATTTCATATCTCATAAATGCCAGGAGATATTGCTCCTGAATTGCATACTTAATAAATACTTGAAATATGTTTTCCACGTTTGCTATTGAATTGCTTGATAAATGCGCGAAGTATATTCAAATATATCGAGTCAGATACGCTTTAAATCGCACATTACGCAATGGTCGCTACCCACGTTAGCCGATTTCAGGATTTTTGTTTACTTTAGAGTGTATATGAGATGTATATTGAACTCGGGTGTCGGAGGCGTTCCGGGACGTTACTCTCTAGTGTAGGATTTTGCACCCGGGTGGTATGAGTGTGATCCGCTGGGTGGGGGGTGGGGTGTATGTATGTGTTTGTGTGCCTGTTTGCCATTTTTTTAAATATAGGAGGGTTAGGTAGGTAGGTAGCATACTTTCTGGAATGTGTGTTAATTATAAGTAGGTAGGGCCGGGCAGGTTGACATATGGTCTCGGGGTCGCGAGTTTTATATTTAATGGGGGGTGCGCGTGTCAACCTGTTTCAGGAAATCTGATTTGAACATCGACGGCGAGCTGATCTGACCTGGAGAATGCAGGTCATTTCCGGTCTTTGCCAATGTCGATCTTTCGAATCCGGCGATCTTGAATCGTCACGCGGACGCGGTCGCGATCTGCACGAAACGAACGTATACCCAGCTCGAGGTTCGGCACGTTTGCACGAACAAGGATGCTCAGAATTCTGAGATTAGTTTCTTAGAATTCTTAGAATCGTTGGTCATCTGCGTGTTACTTAACTTCTTCGATATGCATTTTTATTCCATCTTTGTGAGTCTCTTTCTGGGTTGCAATTAAAGAACCTCGAGCTTAAATCCATGTTCCTGCGGGCATGGCGCCCGAAGAAAAGAAGAGGCCCGACAAACTGTCACGAAGAGGGCAGCAACCAATGGCTATTCATTTTCTCTTTACTTAAGAAAGAATGGACGGTCATTACTATTTATATTGTTGCATTGTCACTGTACTCGTTGCTAGTCTTGCATGCGTAGAAACGTCAGATCTTCGATGGGCACTTCGCGTTTTATTAATTAGCGTTGCGAGAAATAACGTGCGGGTTGTATTAGCGTTGCGGGGAAAGGAAATCGCGAGCTTGATTTTAGAGTTAGCGAATGAATTTCACGGGTTGAATTAGCGTTGCGAAGAAATGCTTGTCGCGTTTGATTTAGCGTTGCGAGTTACAAAATGTCGCGATTGATTAACCCCATAGTTCGTGAGAAATATTGTAGGATATTTGCTTCTAGCGTGTTTTCTCTGTTTAGAATATTTTGTTCAATAGTAGATATATTAATCTCCAGTCAGCTTTGTAGCGTTGCGTTTGCCAAGTATCGCGCGTGATTAAAGTAGCTTCTCTTGTGTAAAAGTAGTAGCTTCGATTAACGTAGTTAACAAAGGTAGCGTTGCGACAGCCCCCATCGCGATTCTTTAGTTCCCACGTAGCGTTGCGCCAATAAACGATCGCGTTTTTCAAGTAGCGTTGCGCATATAATAAAAAGCCCACGGATCTTCCACTGAGATAGTGGAAAACAGCAGCTGTGTTCCTGAGTTCCAGATTCGTCGACATCAGCTACTATAATAGTAGCTGCATTTCCGTATTTAGCGTTGCGACGTGAAAATTAATAGGTGCATTGATTTGTATTTGATAGCGTTGCGTTGCAGAATAAATAGTGTCCCATATTTGGGCGCTTTCGGGAGTTTGCTACTTCTTTTTCATTCGTATAAAAGTTAATGTAAATAATTCAGTCCATCTAGTATAATGAAGCACCATTCGCGATTGATTTGCAGAGTTTTCTCGTTGATAAGTAAATCGAGTAACGTAGCGTTGCGAAAGAGAAATAACGTTCCACTCACGGGTTGATCGGGTTTACAAAGAGTGGATAACTATTATTATCGAGTGGCATTTTTGGCCGCTCAATTTGTTTTCATTTAGCGCTCTTTTCAAGACTGCTTCATTTTTGTACTTCTTTTCAGGGCTGCTTCATTTGTTTATTTGTATTTTGTTGTGCGTCTCTTTGAGGCTGCCTCATTTCTGTGTTTTTTGGCGCTCTTCGGGGCTGCTTTGATATTATTGTTTGTCGAGCATTTGTCATTGGAAATACGGTTAACAAGTACAGTCGAGTAGAGGATTTTAGCAACAATTTAAAATGTAACGTCATAGTTAAACGTTTGGATAGTTAATAGTAGGAAAGTTGAATAGAGTGTTAGTTCATTTGAGATTGCAATAGAAGTGCAAGGAATGCTTTTAGAATAAAATCAGAAGTAATATGACAGTGAAGAGAAACAATATGGATACTCTTAATAAGTAGTTGTCAAATCTTTAAATACGTATATACACGTCCTTCGTAGCGGAAGGGTTAATTTGGAATTCTTAATATCGTCTCTATTGTAGAAGCCTACTAACTATTATCTACAACGACTATTATCGTTACCTTTTAAGAATTATTCGATTCGAGAAGTATTTTTAACTTAGTTAAAAGATATCGATTAATTTGGCGTGGGATTAGGAATCGGAAATTATATCGGGCACTATAGACGGTAGATTCGTTATGAAATTAGTGAGTCATAGATCTTTAAACATACTTTCGAAACGTATATCGATTATTACGCAATAGGTTAATGTTTACGAGAATATCTTGGTCACGCTCCTGTTAGACAGGCCGTATAGGTAGAACGATAAATAATAATAAATATTTATTTATCGGGGGAGGATGGTTATAGAATGGTGATTAATATTATTGGCGATGGATAACCATAGAATAGTGACTAGAAATATTGGCGGAGGATAACTATAGAACGATAATTGGAAATATTAGGGGCGAATGACTGTAGACTGGTGACTAAAAATATTAGGATTCGATGATTGTAGAATGGTGGCTAGAAGTATTAGATCGAATGATTGTAAAGTGGTGGTTAAAAGTATTAGGGATGAATGACTGTAGGGTGATTGTTAGAAATATTAGGAGTGAATGACTATAGATTGATGATTGGAAACATTAGGGTTGAATGACTGTAGCGTGGTGACTAGAAGTATTGGGAGAGGATGAGAAATGATGACTAGAGTGGATGATAGGGTAAAAAGGTTAACGTAGGTGTGCGTAGTTAGGATAGCTGCACGTTTCGCAGCCTTAGAAATCGAAGCTAATGAATTGCAAATATAGTTTAACCTGGGCCCAAGTTAATAGTCGGTTAGGGTTCAGGTTCTCTATTACTTCTAGCTTTAAGCATTACGCGATTTCCCAAAATTTCCTTTCGCCGTCCGCTTCCGATCGGTGGGACCTGGGAAATCGTTATCGTTTCTAATACAATTACTAATCGCGTCGTGTATCAACATGGTACAATTATTAATTATATTACAAACGGTAGCGAGCAAATTGGCTGCGCATAGGAATCTTCTCGATCTTCTCGTAATCTTTTCTCGTAAGTCCGGGATGTCGAACGAATTATCGGTTCATCTTTATGTAATTACATCGTCAACGTCTAAACTTGCCTGGATAAAAGTCTGCGACAATTGATTCTCTATACATTTCTCCGGTGCTAATTGTTGGACGCGTCGAGATACGTATCGCCCTTGCTACCCTCAACGCCTCATTTGCATATCCCGTTAGCCGCGAAAGGGTTAAACCAGCCAGGTCTCCCGTTTCTTTCGCGTCGGCAAAGTAGGGAAGCGATTATCGCCTCTAGAAATTTCGAAATCGATTCGCGGGCTCGCCGGATCTCGGCGCGAAGTTACGAAAAATATTCCACGATTAGGCAAACGCGCGATTTTCCACGCGCCATCAATACCGTTGGCGGTTTTTCCTCGCTTTTCCGATCGAAAGCAAATCGAAATAGTCCGGTGACAAGGAGTCGGGCTAGAGTCCTTAGCGCGTTCAGCTAAGAGAAGCGTTAGTGCGCGTTGCTCGGGGATCGCAGGAGGAGAAGTTTCGGGTATCGTTAGTGGACGGTAGAAGTGACGGTGATAGAAATCGAGGACCCGAATCTAAATAAATCGATCAGTAAATAGATCGAGCTTGCTTCCTACTGTTTCACGATTGGACAGCAACGAAGAGAGAGCGAGCGGTCCGGGGGTTGGAGGGGCGAAGAGCCGGTGTATTTGTGGCGTTGGAGTCGGCAGCCGAGAATCGCCTCCTGGCAAACATTATCGTGACACCGTTTCGTGCGGGTTGAAGCGGTGCCTCGCGCTTGTCCGTTTCTACTTTGGATCGGTTCTAACCGAGGCGACCGGTGTTCCATGAATTCACAGTGATACACAGTAATTTCCCCTGCGGGCGTGCATCGTGGTGCAACGTTTTCTGCGACGAATCCTCGCGCGACTCACTGGCAAGTGACCGCGAATCGTCGAGTCAATTTTCGTACCGACTGGACTATATTCGTTTCGACCGACCGCGGCGACGCGATGCGCGGCTACTTCCGCGTACATACTACGAATTCCTCGCGCTTCCCGTCGCATTCCGAACTCCCTGCTTTTTGCTTTTTTTACCCGCGCGAAGAATCGCTCGATATTGCGTCGAAACGGTCGCGAGGGAACTCGGAGGGTAGATGCATCGGCTAATGAACCTTGCATCGACGAACGGATGTTGCTAACGACGAGTTAACTCGTCCTACGAATTATCAATCGTGCGGAAGCAACGCTTCGAAGAAGCTTCCAAAGCAACGTTGTATCAGGTTGTACCAAAAGTTACTTTCGTTTTCTTACTAAACGTTAAGCGCAGAAAAATCGATGCACCGTGGAATTTATCGAAGAGCGCGATATCATTGAGCTATTACCTTCGTCTATCATTCGAGGAATTTCTTGCAGCCTTGCAACGCAATTTTGCCTAGCAAAACCGAGAACGCCGAAAGAAACTTGTTGGGCAACCTAATACTTGCATGAAATGTGCGTTGCTTTACGTTTGCGATCGCGACGATTAAAGTTCCCTTAGCCGATACTAATTCTTTCTTATCAACTTTAAATTTTGGCTGCCAGTAATCGTGGCACGAATACTGTTAACGTATATACGAATAAACGTTTGATCGATACTTGTTGCGAGATAAGTCGTTAACGATCTTTTATTATTCGATACAATACGCGTGCAACTAATGTACAAATCAATTTGACGTGAAATCGATCGTGTTTAAGTTCTTGCCAAAGACAAAGAGAAAAATGCTGCACTTTATTCTTGTCCATTCGCCGGGGAAATTTAACACTAGGTTTACGGATGTTATGTTCATACGTTGACAGGCTTCCGGAAAAATACGTATACCGCATATATGAATATTCGAACGTAGAAGGTTGAGGATGAAGAGAGTCACGTAGAATACATATTCATATCATTGCATTAATTAAAGTTAACGTAAAGTACTGACAAATAATACTTATTGTCTCTATAATTTTTGGTATGAAGTCTGAACGGCGTCAGCGTGACGAGTTCCGTAAACCTAGTGTTAATTGCGCGTACCTCTTATCTCTATTAAGTTCTTTTGTGTAATTCTGTAGAGAAGTTTGAGCAATCTGGTTCGAATCATTAGAGTACTCATCGATGCCGCTAATATCCGTAATTCATATCGGTGCATCTACCGTCTCGGGAAACGATTCCATCGATAAATAATACGAAAAGCGGCGCTACGCGGATACCGAAAAAGATCTTCCGCGTTGGTTGTCACTTTTCTCTTTTTTTTTTAAACCGCCATTACGTAACCGGGAGTGAATTTAAAGAAAATGCGGCACGTGCCTTCTTTCGCGTAGAAAGGGATCCGATGTATGTACTAGCCTGTTGAAAAAGTTGCGGGACGCGTTCTTCGTTTGCAAGAAGCGGCGAAACGTTGCATCGGATGTTGACATTTCCGCGTTTTACTATTTAAATAGTTCGTCAACAATACGCGTTTCACGCGGAACAATATTTGAGGGAGTAGCGATTTTTCCAACAGTCCAAATTCATCGATGTTTACTCGCGTCTTGATTCTTGTTCGCGAGTTTTCGCTCACGGATTCAACGAATTACTTGACACTCGTTTGATCGGGTAAACTGCGATTTATTTCTGCTTCTTTTATTATTGTTATTATTATTAATGGGCAAAAGCCCAATAAGTACAAGAGGAAAATTATATACATTAGCGTTGTCATAAAGTCAAATACGTAGAACATGTATACTAAAGGGTTCTTGTATCCGTCGATTCACAATCAAGTTAAATTCAATATTTTGTATACTTTTTATCGAAGAGTTTAAGTCGATCGAGGCGACGAGACGAAATTCGTTGGAAATTCGATTTGGAAAAGGAATAAGTCGGAAACGCTAGAAATCGAGTTCCACTAATGCTTTAAAGAATAGAAAAAAAACATTGGCACGTATGCGTTGCGAGCAACGGGGATCACTTCGAAGGTGGCTAAAGAGAAACTCGTAAACGGATAGACAATTTACCTTTGTCTAACTTGTCGGTGGAACTTTTTGAATAGGCTAGCAAATACGCTATCGTCTCTTGCAACATATAGTCGTCGGAACGCGTCCCTGTCAAAATTGACGCGGAGTTCTCGGTATACGCGGTCTTTAAACGCGACTCGGAAAGGAATCGGGTAATCGCCGAGATAGATTTCTCGCAATTTCTCCGAAGCTTGGAGAGGTTGCGAAAGTTTTCAAACGAGTCACGCATTCGGTAGGATCGGCGAAAAGACTCGAGGAAACCTAAGCTCGTGAACTAATTCCGTTTGTTTCGCATTATATAATCGGTTGAGCCGACACGGAAATTGCTTGCGAGACTAATCTCATCGAACCCGATTTAAAGAGTTATCCCGCTGCTGCGACGAGTCGAAAGATTTTGCATCCGTCGCGTCGGCGGAGGAGAAACAAGATCGACCGATTTAGCACCTTTGAAATTGAAATCGAAATTTTATTACGATCTCACGTTTCCGTTCCACGTATCTTTACAATTCCAATTACAAGAAGAATCGCGTCAACTTTACCGCTTGCCACTTCATCGTTCGTATTATTCACGTGCTTCTTTGGAATTTTCGCCTTCGTTTCGCGATTAATCCTCGGGAAGCTGCGAACACGTTTTGCAAAGAGAAAAAAAGTTTTCTCGACTCGTGGAAAACTTTGCAGGGGGATAACCTTTTAATCTGGTGGCCGCCGGGCTTCGTTCTAACGTGGAACACGCGATTACGCGGATTTCAGATGTAGATCAATATGGCTGTCAACATAAAGTTCACTAAATTCGACAACACACCATGGGGATTTCGATTGGCAGGTGGAAGCGATTTTCCACAGCCATTAACTGTCATCAGAGTACGTATTTTGCGTTGCCTTTAAGATACAGACTTATTCGACGAATCAGTTAGGAATTGAATTCGCGTACGATCGAGAAGCTAGAGGTAGATGTTAAATTATAGTTCAGAGATACGATTTGCTCGTTGCTATCGTTCCATTCGGATTCGCGCAGCCGAATGCACATGAGTACGAACAGTTGCACGTTCGTAGGCGCATTCTAAGAGTCGGTATAATAGAATACGAGTATCAGTTTCTTCGTTATCGACTTTGCGCGTCGGATCGAACGAAAAGTTGCGGCGTTTCTTGCGAGATAATTCAGCGACAGTTTTCTATACGATTATCTAGTAGTCATACTGGTGACGGTAATTTATTAAACGAGGGGCAATTATTTTTTAGAGAACATGTCGCGACAAAAGAAAATCACGTACGCGAAATCGAGTTTGGTGTAACAGATGTTAATGCAAAAGCTGTATATAACAGCGCGTGGTAAAATAAAAACGCGCAAACTTGTATTCGTTCAATTCGACAACTACAGTCGTAGTTTTATCCGCGATATTCATTGGCAAAAGTAAACGCGAAACCGATAGAAGCGCGTTTCTAAAATTCCAATAAACCGCGCGAGCGAAGACCACAGGAAGAAAACCTGACAAGTTCGTACTGTTTTTGTATCGTCTCGTTGTCGAATCAAAGTACTTTTACGCGACAGACGAGTTCTAAATTTCGTTAACGGGTATACAGAGAAATTTGACGAGTCTCCGCGCGAAGCGGGGAAATTTATAATAAAACCAAGGACAGGAGTACCTTGACGAACGTCTAATTGCTTGGGCCACCTAAAAACCAAACGACAAAGCAGCTTTATTAACGCTGGATCGATTAAAAGATAGTTTGGTGTAAAATTTAGAAGACGCGACCGGTCGAGGTCTCTGGCTGTGGTCTTGGCGTTTTAGGAATAAATAAAACAGGATGGACGATCGATTGGATAAACGTGCCGTAGGTGACAGAGGGAGGCCTGGCAGAATGCATGGGCTTGAAAGTGGGCGACGTGGTAGTGAGATTGAACGATCAACCGATCAGCAGCTTGACCCACGGTCAGGCACACGAGGAATTAACCAGGGCAGGGAATAATTTTGTTCTGGGTGTGCTGAGGTAAGATCGTCAATTTCGGGATCAATGGAACGGGGATCCAAATTCAAAGGGAACCTTCCACCCATCCATTTGCAACGTTTCAAAGCGAGAATGCTTTAATTAATCGTGAACCTAAGCGCTGTTGAAATTCGTTACCATTGTCGCAGACTAGACGTAGTTGTTGCATTCTTCTTAATTCTAATTGGTAGATTAAACGTAGTCGTTTCTGTAACGCGAGAAAAGAGAAGGTCTTAACGTTTCGCGAGCGTGAAAAGCTTACGGATTGTACACGTTCGCGATAAACGTGACTGGAAAAGATACTTCTTTATTTCTCACATACCATCGGACGAGAGAAATAATCGGATAGCAATGTCAATGACACGTTGGTTGCATCGAATCGGCCGGTTTGGAGGGCAAACTTAACTTGAACTACTTTTCGCTGCGAGAATTTTATTTCGAATGCTCGGGCAAACTAGCGACGAAGATGATGCTCGCGTGTGCAAGCTGTCGCGATTACGTTAGAAGTAGAAGAGATCTTTAGTTAGAAGACGCGAGAACGTTCGAGGGAAAGAAAATCGCGCGGGGAAAGGAAAAGAATAAGATGAAAAGAAAAATGGAAGAAATGTTCGAAATATGGCTTGCGTGCTCGGTTGCACGGTTCGGGAGCATTATAATAACGCGACGCGGCCAGAATATCCCGGCGTACGAGCATCGTGTGGTAACGAATTGCAACACCTATAAATAGGTGACCCAGAATGAAATCTGTTTATCATTGGTTGGCGATTTTATTGCTGGCATTTACACCGTCACACATTTGTTGCACGGATCCCTCATTACCGTTTCGCGCGTGAACCGCGAACCAACTGGCTTTCCAAGAAGCGCAATTTAAAATCGCCGATTCAAAGACGCGAGATCGCTGTTCGCGGCAAAAGTGTACCGGACCACGCGTGACACAGAGATCGATCGGCAAATCGGAAGATTCTGAAATTGTAATCGAGCACCGACCGTAACTGCACACAGAGAAGGAGAGTCCCTGAGGTCCGTGGAGGCGTTCTCCGACGAGAATATCGTCCCTTATAAGATTCCTGTACGTATCGCGAGCAAAATCTTGCGAGAACTTTCGAATGGTTGAGAACGAATGAGCGGAAGACGAACCAGCGATGTGTGTTTGTTAGCTCGCAGATCTACCGCCCGTGTTCCCGGAGGAAATCTTGAAGGAGGAGACGGTGATCGAGCGGTACGAGGAGATAAAGACGGTCGAGGTGGAGGTGAAGCCAGAAGTAGAGCCGCTCCCGGACAAGCCGAAAGACGCCAATAGCGAAATTGTGCCGAATCAGAATCTCACGGACGACGAGATCGCGCAGCTGATCCTCGAGGAAGAAGAACTTCTCACCGACAAAGGCTTACTCGGGTATTCACTCTTTTAACCGTCCTCTTATTAACACGTTCGCATCGCGTATCGCGCACAGTGACAACTGCTCTTGCGATACTACTCTTATCGTTTATTTGCAAACCAGTAGAAAAGAAACGCGTAGATAAGGAACGAAGTGATCTCTATGAATCTCTACAAGTGATCTCCGCGTTCTACTTTTAAACCTATGGAAATCGATGGATATCGAAAGTCGGAGCCGGCCTTCGAGCCTCGGACACTAGAATCTTTGTTCTCCGAAAGATCGCAGAGGTTATTTTAATCCTCGAACGGTCTTCGAAATTTCATTCGATCGAATCGCACCCGGTTTCCTTTAGAAATATATCGTTATATCCGCAGCATAACCCGTGACTTAAGATTACGCGTGCGAGTTAGAATTTCTTTACGCTTGTTTCAAAAGTAAAAATAATACAGTTGGGTTGAAAATAACTCGAGGGTCGTTGCAGGGTTAATCCTTCGAATCGTGACTAAGTTTTGAGAAATCGCGCGTTTCAATACGCAGGCACGTTCTTTAATATAAACCTTGCCACTCTTGCTAATCCGTGAACCCTGCATCGATTAAAAATTCCCGTACGCGCTATTGAGAATTTCCGCGTAATAACCGGTGGTGCGAACGTGTTAAGGAAGCGCAATCGGCGAGTCGATAGTATAGGAGAGAAGGAATAAGGAAGGTCTGTTGGCTGTGTACGCGTTGCAGGGTGAACTTCAACAAGCTCAGGCCCCGCGTGACCGCTCTGAAACAGTCGAAGGTGATCGAGGAGCTTCAGAGCATCGCCACAGCCGAACCACCTCTCGTCGAGCAGCTGAAACGCACCTCGGTGTTCCTGCAGAAGCCGCAGCGGCCGATTCCGGTGCCCCGTAAGAAACAGGAGGAAGAGGCAACCGAAGAAGAAGCAGCCGAGACGTACAAAGTGGTGATAAAGAAGCAGAAAAAGAGGAGCGTGACCGACCGACTGCTGGAGAGGGGCCTGCTGAAACCCGAGGGCGCGAGCACTCCGGAACCCCCTACTCCCGAGGTAAACATGGAAATGGAGGCGAAAATCGAGGAAGACGATTCGTCGATCGTTCCATCGATCCACCTCGATGATAGTTCGTGCTTGCAAGAACCGCTCGAGCCGACCGCCACGTTTTCCGCAGCGTCCTCTTCGTCTGTCGAACCTCTGCTCGAGATCTGCCAGAGTCGATCCCCTGTCCAAGTCCAAGTTGAACTCGAACTCGAACTCGAACTCGAACTCGAACCCGAAGTCGAACCCGAAGTCGAACCCGAAGTCGAAACTCCCCGTGACGACTCGCAATCCGACGTTGCATCGCTTCAATTAATGTCGACGCACAAAGAGAGCAATTTAGCGTTGCCGCGTAAAGCAGCGAGCAAACGCAAGTCGAAAGGTTTCTACACCAGAGCCCATTACTTCCGAAGGTGTCTGTTCGGGAAGAAAAGCTGCCCCGAGGTTAAGAGAGCAACGAAAGCGAGGCCTTCGTCGTTGAGGGAACGCGGCGCGCCGCAGCTCGAGGACCCGGCTCGTGGTCGTCGCAGTAGCATCGAGATGTGCTCGAAATCCAGGATCAAAGGTCGTTACCTCGAGACGTACTTAAAGCGGGAGGATAATTGGATGAGGCGGATGATCGACGGCTTGTTCGAGAAACCCTCTAGCTTTTGCTCCAGCAAATCGTTCGATAGGCTGCTCGCCAGCAGAGAGATTTCCTTCAAAAGAACTCACTACGCGGAGAAGATTCTCCTTCGAAGCATAGAATTCGTCGCAGTTCGCCTTCGTTCCGATATTCTCAAACGACTCGAGAAACCCTGCTCCTCTCCGCTCGCGTCCAACTTGCGAATCCGTAAGCGGCTCTACTCGAAGGGTCGCTACTTTGAGCGCATCTTTTGGCGCGTGGTTAGTCGCTTGATGAATTGTACGAAAGGTTCGGGCACGGCGCAGCCGTACGATTCGCAGGTTCGCGGCAGAGACAGACGAAGAAGCTCGGCGATGATTAAGACGAAGGGTCGCTACTTGCAGACGTATCTCTCTCGTACCGCGTTCTTCGATCTCGGCGACAGCTTCGCCACGCATCCGACCGTTGTCTCCTCCAAACGGAAATTGTTCGTTCGAACCCGCTACGTCGAGCGTATCCTTAAAAAGCACCTGCAATGCCTCGGCTTAATCGTAAGCTACGTTCGCTGCCGTATCCTCCAAGGTATTTCCGATTCTTCGATCGTTATTCCAGCCGGTTCATCCTTGAACTCGTGCCAAAGCGACGCGTCCCTGAAAGGAGACGACGACGTCCTCTCCAATTTGATCCGCTCCTCCACGGGTTTCATCTCCAACGAAGTTTTCCATCGCGGCAGCAGACGACTCTCGAGATCGTCCAGGGGTAGCGTTTCCCTGCCCTCCGATACATGGAACTGGGCTAACTATCTCTGTAGCTGGCTTCCGTTGAAGTTCCCGAGGGAGTCGAGCGAGACGGTTATCAGCGAGAAGAAAATAATTCAGGACAGCGATCGCGATAGTCGCAGGCTTTCTTTCGTTCCCACGATCCTCTACGAAGGTCTGACTAATCGTATAGGCGTGGATTTCACCAGATTGGTGGCGTACGCCTTTGTACCTTGCACCTCCATCATTTTGTTGTACATGTACAAGTAGCACACGTCGAAGCGTGCGTTCGCGTTAGAGCTGGGAGGAAGAAGCGAGTCGAGTCCTTCGAGAAAACGGAGCAGCTCGAAAACAATCGAGAGTAGCTTTTAAAATTTCGTTCGTCGAGTCGCTCGAAGCGATCTCGGCTACTCGGATTCTTTCGAACCGTTCGATCTTTTCGGAGACTCGCGACTCGAATCGAAAGGCGAGCGATGGCTCGACTCGAATACGTCTGCTCTAACTCGTACAGGGGAGCGGAGATATAATGGCTCGTCGGATGTGCTCGTATTTAAATATGTTCATTCGAGAACGGGCACCATTAATGATTACGATTATGTTTAGATTTAAAACGACATCACTTGTTCTAGGACATCCCTAACAGACGCTATAGACCATCATGGACCATCTGTAAACGTATAAAAAAAATATGAAAGAGTGTTCGTCGTTCGTAAAGTGTGTGTTGTATTCTTCTGTCCAGTGTAACTGTAACATGTTTCTCGTGACTAGAGATAGCAATTGTACTCGCCTTTAGGGCTGGCCACCTAAACCATTCAAATTGATCGGCTTAAGCAAAGCGTATCCCTTTCTTGCTGCGATGTTTATGCAAATTCGTATTTTGCCAATGGTTCAACCTCTGAACTTTACGATAAATATATCTATTCGTTCATTTAAACGGGAAAGAATTCTCTGTTACAAGAGCGAAGAAAATAAGTAGATAAAAGCGTGGGAAGTGTAAGAAAAAAAGGAAGTACAGCAGAAAGATTTGTTATTAAATATTTTGCATATCTTTCTATATCATTGCATCGTTGTACGATATTATATTCAACTGTACGCATCAAGTTGTTGCGCAACTCGATTCTCCACAAACGCATAAACATCGGCAGTCTATTTACTGCCTCAGAAATTATATAGTTTCGACAGATATTAATCGATCGAATTTTGGAAGGTATTCGCGGTAGCTTACGAATCCGTTCTCTCGTCCTTCGTCTTGTTCGATAGTAAAAGTGCCCAGCCCTGCGAGTACATGTAACGTGTAGTACCTATGCACTTGTAAAAGTTCGCAAACAATTGCACTCGCACGTATCAAGTCTAACAGGAGTGCATTAGTGTAAAGCAAAATTTGCAATCTGCCGTTATCATGCACGCGCAGATGGATGCATGTAACATATACATATACATATACAAATACAATTTACGTATAGTTATTTCATTGTCAATGTACTCACGATGTCGACAGAAAAAAAACCAAAAAAAAAAAACAAACAAAGTTCGTTCGAAATAAAATATCTGGATGCACACCACCCAATGCTAAAAACAAAATTCTCGATAACCTCTTTAACGTGAAACGAAACTGCTGGGACGACGATTCTTCCCCGAAATCCTGTCCGCCATTCGGAAACGAAGACGAGTACCAACTCACGGTACTCGTGACGATCGCAAATGCATACGCAACCGATGAGCAAACCGAAATTGCGGAAAGCAAGCCAATGGGCGCGCAATACGCGACGCGGTGCATCGCATTGGAAAGCAGCCGAATAATCCACGAGGAACAAATTAATGCCAGAACTGCCGGCGATTAAAGCGCATCTTGCTCGCGTCGACGCGCGACGTTGCGCATAATGCGAGGAACATGAATCTTAAACCGTTTAAGGGGAATCCCGGAAAGTCTTTCAAAGTACGCTGCTATGCGTTAACCCTTTCGCTGTTGAGCGCGTACGCGGTGCGGACTCTTCCAAAATTAGCAACTATTAAAATTCAGTGGCGACGCGTTGGATCTCGAAACATAAAGGAAGCTTTTACGCTTGGCCTTGTTCGCTACGAAAAGGCGTAGGATTTCTAAACTTTGCTTTGCAAATCTTGTACCATTTCGGTCGCAGCCATTCGTGGCTCTAACCCTTTCGCGAACCACGCGGAGCTAAATTAACCCCAACCACTTTAAAGCTTCTGCGATGTTTTCAAATTTGTCAATCTCCAATTTATCTTCATCCATTCGAGAACGAAGCTTCCCACGGAAAAATGTCACTCTACGTTTTCGATTTATAGCTTTGCATAGATTCACCCCCTTTCAGCTCACATCGCCGGTTCGGAAACACCTCGAGTTCGGAGATAGATAACGTTTAGGGTAAAATTAATCGCACATGGTTCACAACGATAACCGCGACTTTTATTCACCCGTGTTCGCGGATGGTTCGCGAACACCGAAAGGGTTAAGCTTTCCAAGTTCGTACACGGGGGAGGATTGCTTTTGACGGGCGATTCGAAGCAGTCGGGCAGTTCTCGCGTTAAGCGATTGAAACGTTTAAAGGACGAGAAGAAAGTTTCGTATGCATTTGAAGTGGACCCGTTTGCACGACAGACTTGGACAAACGATTCACCAGCGTCACGCGTTCACCTTGCACCAGTCCCGTTCTATGAAGCATCTTGTCTGAATTCAGGCGACACCATCGGCCACTCCAGAGCCCTATCGATCGGATCAAGAGCTCGAGGCCGAATCGCGACCCGAGTCGAAAGCCGAATCGAAGCGAGAGGAAAGCGACGCCGAGGATCAACCGGAAGAGACAGCAACGACGCGGCGCTACCAGGAGACGATCACCGAAACCGTAACCGAAACCGAAACCGAGTTCGAGAGCAACGTGTACGTGGAGGAGACGCGCGAGGAGAGAAGCGCACAGCAGACCGTTTTGAACGAGATCGAGAGGGAGATGGCGAGCGTAGCGGCTAAGGTTGACAAGGCGAAGATCAAAGAGCTGGTCAGCACGGAGATCAACTTGGAGAAGCAGCTGGAGAACGTTCAGAGGCAGCTGTTGTCGTTGAAGCAGCTCCCAAGCGAGATCGAGAGTCACCTGAGGATCGTCTCCGAGCAACTGCAGAAGATCATGGAGCTGAGCGGCGTGGAGAACGGCGCCACTGCGAACGACGTCGAGGAGCGGCGAGGTAGGCTCGCTCGCTAATATTACATTTTCCAAGCGGACACGCGGATAGCGCGGCTCTCGATTGGTACTCGAGGCGAGCCTATCCTACGGAGAGCCACCGGTCATACGCATATTTGCAAATTTCGCAGCGCGAACGCGCGCGGCTAGTTTTTGAAGGTCTGCCAAAAATCTGCTTGCCACATCGTAGCCAAACCCGCTGCCTTCGATTCCATTCGATTCGATTCGCGTCGCGTTCGCGTTTCTATCGCGCCTCGTCACTCGGGATTCTTTCGGTGGCGGCGTTGCGACAACGCTTGCACGGATGATTCACTTTGCAGAAACGCCGGAGATGAAAGAGTCGGAAGAGGAGCGCGACGAACTGGAGGAACAGGAACCGGAAGAACAGGACGTGACGGAGTACACGGAGGACATCACGTATTCCGCTTACTCGGACGAGCAGACGCGAATAGTGGTGCAGCGAAGCGATGGAGAAGAAGAGGAAGAGGACACCGAGACGCAGGAATTGGACGGAACTTTGTCGGTGAAGAGCGAAGAGGGAAGCAGGGTGAAGAAATTCGTCGTCTCTTACGAGACGAAGGTCTTGAAATCTCCAAGCCCCGCGCCTTCTTATGGTAAATAGCGAAATCCGCGAGAATCTCTTCTTCTCAGTCTATCGATTTTTTTTTTTTTTTGCTACAATTACACGTTTGACGTTTATAAAAAAGAACGCTAAAGGAAACGAAGGGAAATGTATTGTAGGCAGTTTCGAACCAGATCCAAATCTATCGGCAAAAGATCAAGTGATTCAGGAGTTGCAGGTATTCTATAGAATCACGTCCAGTTGACGAAACAACGTGAATGTTCGTTACTATGTCTGTGAAATTAACAGAAGTCTGTTCTCCCCGCGTTGCGATTCAGCTCCCTAGGATCCGTAATTTGTCTCTTTGCGGTCCAAGCGTGAAATATTCCGGGCAAAATATTGCCTCGTATAAAAATACGTTACTCCATCCGAGTAGAATACATTCGCTTAACTCTCTACGGACGAGGGACAATAATTCTCTAACCTGAATTTGATTTAGGTGGAAGGGAAAAGCGTAATCGATCGAAGCTTCTTTATTTTCATATCCGCATAATATAATTTGCCAGTCTTCTAAGCGACAATTCGATAAAAATATTCCGACCGTAAAGAGCCACAAATTTCACCCGACGATTATATCGTTGGACAACTTCCTTCCCGTTTGCGTTTACGCATCAAACAATGCATCCTCCTTTCTTGAATGTTCTTCCAAAAGATTCGTGTCTCGTTTCGAGTGTCCAATGCGCCACGCAATTTGCGCGTACCGTTGCAGTCTCAACTAACTTTTTCCCTCGCCCCGAAGTGTATCCCGAAAAGATGCGAAGGTGGAAGTTATCCGTGTCACGCACGTTCCCCGAATATCCGTGTACGCGAACGCGAAGCACGCGGATTCCTTTGGTATATAACCCGGTGTCGAGAAAGTATTCGTGGATCGCGAGAGGAGACATTAGCTCGAATAACGTTTCATACGTGCGTTTCGTGCGTTATTTGTAGCAAAGGGCGAAGGAACGAGGGAGGAAACGTTCGCAAGATCTGTGGCCGCAGGCTAAGCAGGTCGAACTTACGCTCGGCCGCAGATGGAGGTGTCCAAATGATTTCTTCAACGACGAAATGATCGCCGAGGTTTTATCTTCCCAGGCGGAAGTAATTCGAGGCAGGGCTCTAGGGTGAGCTTACATACGTGTTATCCCTTTCCATCCGTTTCTCGGCGATTCTTTTCCAAAATAATTAACCCCGATCAATGGATCTTTGGGCAAATTTGCATTTTTATTGGCAAAATTAGAGAAGCACGCGTCTACGTTTCTCGATTAGGTGCCTCTTAATCGATCTTTATGCGAATCTACATATATTTCTGCTAACGACGTTAAAGAAGGAAACAGCTGCGTTATTCGATTCGATGCTTTCTAACCCAGTAGACTACGGATTTGTATTCCTATTAACAACGTTAACCCCCGCTCGGATTAATTATCCGCGATGTAAGAGTAACGTTGGCGATTTACGAACCGCAGAGTGAACTTCAAGAAGTACGAGAAGACGAATCTACCGAACTACGATCACTTGATGAACTCGAGCGTCTACAAGATGATTCATAAGATGGACCGGGAACCGAAGCGAGGAATTCCAGCGAGGCCTGCCAAAGTGAACGCCGCGGAGGACATCATCGAGAGGGTCGTACGTATCCCATAAGATGCCTACACGTTTTTCGGCTCCCTTAAAGGGAACCGTCCAACGAACAGGACGGAGAATCTCGCTACTGCGGTTGCTCTTTACGCGTTCCAGAAATCGCCGGCACTGAGCATCCCGGATGACAGGAGCACTCGAAGCATCAGCCATTGAAGCCCCGCGGGACGTCGATGGAGGAAGAAAAGGGAATTCTTTCTCGCGCGAGGGAGAGCAATCAAACGTGACTCGCGAACCCGAATGCCGGAACGCAACGATATTGTTAATAAAGGATGAAAACGTGCGCCTACGATCACACGAGAGCGTCGAGTATAAAACGTAAAAGCTAAAGCTAATTAATTAAGTACGTGTGCGTGTCTCCAAGTACAAGCACGTACTGTACAACCGATTGCCACGTATATATATATACGCGTTAATAAAAAGATTGATTCTTTTTTTTTCCTTTTTTTTTTCTTCTTGTTTTCGTAAAACTGCTACTATACGTATAATTTTTCAACAACCTTTGGATAGGAATAAAAAGCAGATAGAATACTTTGAATCAGCATTTATTCGGATGATAATTATTGTGCCACGACTCGTATAAAGCATCGTGTATAATATAAATCAATTTCAATCGAAAGCTTCTTCTTTTTCTCTCTGTGCCGTACAGTACGCGTGATCAGGGCTGCCATCCATTCACGTTTCCCCGCATCTGTCTTTTCCCTTGATTTTTAGCGTGAAGCGTTTATCGTTCGATACGCGTATGACTATCGCAAAGTTTCGTAATCTCGTTTCCCAAAAACTTTGCACCATTCGCGCGCATTTCTTTTACGACGTGAACCCATGCAAGCAATTATTCTAGCCTTCTAGGGTAATTACGATAAACGATAGTAGTTAGAGGTGTCTAGATAACGATTCACAATTCTCGCTACCTCGTTACTGAAACATTAGGCTGCTCAACGTTGACTTTGCTTTCGACTATACATCGTTCGTTACGTATTGGATTTTAAGTGGCCCGAATAGGGATGGTATTCGTTTAGATCGAGAACGGTGTTAACTAAAATTTGTCAAAACTAATCCCCCTCCAGTCATCAAATCACGCAACAGTAGCGAATATCGTCTAATTCTTCCGAGCAACCCACGAATTGAAAGCATCCGGTTATATTAGGTGTGCCAATGAGTAATCCACTTTTTCGTTTAATTAAGTACTTAGTTTTAACAAAATTAGATAGGCACTCGATCTTAAACATAGCTGCTATTACTTGCTACACTGTTCGAGCAATCTGTAAACTCTTATTTCGGTGGAAGCTTATTCTTTCGACGAGGCAAATCACCGATTCGCTTGAAAATAGTGGATTACTTATCGCTACACATAGAAGATGGGAAAACAGTGAGAGAAATAATTAGAAAAGGTCCGGAGCTTCGATGCTCTTCGTCGTAGGCTGGCGATTTGAGAGATGGCAGCCCTACGCTCGACCCATACTCCAATGAAACAAAATTCTCCTCTGTGTCACAGGTTCGCCACGGGTTCATCTTCACCTTTGTTTGCAATCCACCAAACGCACAGATAATCCCACCGTCGTCCTCCCTTTTCCACCAGTCGACGCTCCTTTCCAAGCCTGCGGTAGGTCACGTAGTGGATCGCGATGACCAGCTTGGCGTATTCGACGGTGACGCGAATAGGGAATACGTAGAAATCGCTTTCGAGCCGAATGCGAATGACGAAGGATGATTAATTGGCTGTTTCATCGGTGCGTCCCGCTTGGACGGAATGATTCAAAGGATAGGCGCGCTTTGCGCAAGAGTCTGACTCGGAATCGGATATCCGAGGACGAGGAGAGGAGTCCTCGCGGATGGATCGCGCGCATACTTTCACCTTTTCGACTCGGGAGTTTCCGACTCTCTTCTCGGTTGCCGTGGTGTTGTGTCCCGCATGCGTACGCTTTGCGGAGTACGGAGTACGGAGTACGGAGAGGCTGAGTCACTTCTGCCGCGGCCAAGAAACGTTCTTTCTCCGTCCTACTCGCGCTTTCTCCGTCCTACTCGGTGGTCGTCGTCATGCTTAGGGTCCGAGAACGTGACGTCGGTCCCGAGCAATTTATGTAAAGCATTCTAGGCATGATTCACGAACTAGTTCGCGCCCTCGTGACCGCCACCGGCGCAGAAAATGCAGCCACTCTCGACAGCTCGAAAATCTGGCCTCATCCGGCCATGCGATGCACTTCCCAGTGCATCTCGAATCCCCCTTCTCCTAGCAGACCTTTGAATTTACAAGATTTTCCAGCCCGAAGCGATCTCGTTTCCAACCCTTCGGGTTTCCTAGCTTTTCCACTTCTAAATGCACTAATTTCCAAGCTTCCGCGTCTCCAAGAGACCTAGTTTCCAAGCCTTCGAGTTCTCAATACTTTGGCATTCCAAATCCACGAGTTTCGAAGCTTTCCAATTGCATATCGTCAAATTTCGCATCTTCTGGATTCCTAAGCGTTTTCATTTTCAAGCCCTCGAGTGCTCAAGCTTTCGCAGTTCCAAACTCTCTCGAGTTTCGAAGCGTTCGAATTCCGTATCCTCGAATTCCGAAGCTTTTGGATTCACAAGCCTCCTAAATTTTCAAGCCATCGAATTCCCACAAGCTTCTAAATTCCCAAGCCGTCAATGTTTGAAGCTTCCGAATTCCAAGCCGTCAAGAGTTTCAAACCACGCGTGTTCGCTGTTGCCCCTACGAGACTCGCGAGAAGCTTGGTTGAAAAATGACAGCTCATTGACTGGCGATCGTTACGCGGGCTAATCAGTCGATCGTTGTTACAAGTACAATCGCGAATAAATTATCGCGGAGGGCAGAGAGGAGCGCATGGGCGGACAATGGTGGCAAGCAAGGTGCTTCTCCTCATGGTCGAAGCACTGGGAGCAATGACAGAAGGCAGAATGCAGAAGGTGGAGCGGTAGGAATCGGCATTGCTCGCTGCGAGAAAGAAAAGGACGAAGCGAGACATCGGGAATGCCATCCTGATACTACCACCACCGATGCTGCGTATCCTTCTCCTTCGTCCCTTTCTACTTCTCTCTTTCTGTCTCTCTCTCTCTCTCTCTCTCTCTCTCTCTCTCTCTCTCTCTCTCCTGTTCCTACTCTTTTCATATTTCTCTGTCTCTTCGACTCTAATTCATTCACTCTGTTATCGTTATCTCTACTCCCATTCTCTAGATCTTTCAAGTTTGCGCGCGAACTTGTAGCCCCCCCTACTTGGACCGTGGGTTGAATCTATTTGCTATCAACTCCTACTTCCGCTTCCCTATGTCTCGTCCTCTCCGCTTCACGGATGATTCGAACTACGAGTTATCGAATTTCGGGCATATGAATTTTCCGAGCCATCAAATTTCTAAGCTACCGGATTTTCATGCTATCAAATTTCCCGGTCTACGAATTTCTAAACTAGCGGATTTCCAAGATTATAAATATCCAAGGCTTCGAGATTCCTAGCTATCAAATTTCCAAGCCTCCGATTCTCCAAGCCATCGAATTTCTAAGCTTTTGGAATTCCAAGCCATCAAATTTCCAAGCATTCGAGATTCCAAGCTATCAAATTTCCAATCGTCCGGACTTTCAAGCCTTTGACTTTCCGAGCCATCAAATTTCTAATCCTCCGAGTTTCCAAGCCATTAAATCTCTAAGCTCTTGGAATTCCGAGCCGTCAAATTTCCAAGCTTCTGGATTTCAGCCCCTAAGTATCCCCACACCGGGAAAGTTAATCTCGATATTAACTCGAAATAATTCCCACCGACACGTATCTCCCTGTCTCATTCGTTATCTCACCAACGACTAAACTTGCCCCGTCAAAAAAAAAAAAAGAACCGTTTATACAGCAACGCGGCGCGTGTCAACCACGATTGAACCACCCTCGCCACCCGCGAATTCAATCGCGAACTTGATTGATTCGAACGGCCTTCTCCCGCATCGCGCCGCTCCGTATTTCTAATGGCCGCGATACGCACAGAGTGGAAACGGATAAACGTACTCTGGTAAGTTTCTTCCTCGGTTTTCGCGTGGAAATACAGCATCCTCTCGGTCGCGCTTTCCATTGAGCCCCTCCTCGTGTAATTCTGGATCACGGTCTCGTTCCTACCCGCGTGTTGGGTCTCTATCCCTATCCCCGCCCCTGGCCAGAGCCACGGCAGAGTCGAATCGGATGGAAGGAAGGCAGCCAGGCAGGCCCCGCTGCCCGACTGACCGTCCTCGACGTCTGTTATACCTTTACTCCGGTCTGCGCGTTCCTCAGCAACGTACGTGCCGTTCTTCCAACCGCGCGATTCCGCCTCGCAAAGGCACACGTCAATCGTGACCGGTGCAACGTGCATATATCCCTCGTCTTCGTCTTCGTCTTCGTTTTCGCTTTACCATCGTCCACCTTCTTCTTTTTTTTCTACCGCACGCTCTCTCGAGACAATTGATTTCCGGTGGTGGCCAATCGAGGATTCGACTTCGGTTGTTTTTTTTTTGGTTTGTAACGGGAAAGCCGAAAGCAAAGAGGTATATATATATCAGTGATATGGCTCAGCTGATCAGCGTGAAGCTCTCCAGGTTCGATGGATCCCCATGGGGATTTCGGCTCCAGGGCGGCAAGGATTTCGGTACTCCACTCGTAGTGCAAAAGGTGAGCGAATCTCCTCGTTCGTAATCGGATTTTCGGGATAGGCGTGTATCCGGAAAGTGTTTTTTCCCCATCGGAGCCCTCTTCTTTTTAACCCTTTGATTTGCCCCGCGATAATCAGTGCCACGAGTTTCGCCAATTGTGGCGCAGATTCGACCAACACAAGTGCTCTTCGCGATAGGAAAACTTTACTTTACGTTTGCCTTTGCCTCGTAAGATTGTGGGAGGAAAAACGTGTGAAAGCTTGGAACATTCGGGGGATTCGAGGTGGCAAAGTTTTGAAATTTTCGAAGCCTTGGAAATCTCGAAGTTTCGACTTTGGTGGGCTTCGAAGTACCAGAGCTTGGGAATTCCAAAGCTACGAAATCTCAAAGATTGGAAACTCGATGGCCTGGAAATCGCTTACGATATCTAAATGATTTGTGCGAGTCGTGGTATAAAAATAGTAATCAGCTAAAGCCTGGAATTTGTATATAGGAAAATAATTGCGCGGCAAAGGGTTAAGGGGATGTTCGGGTTAGAATACCGATCGCGATTAAGCTTGCGATTCGTAGGGATAACTTTACCTTCGCGTAGATTTCGTAGATTCGCGGTGGCCTCGAAAAGTATTCATACTCCGCTGAATTTTTGCGTCCAAGTGCCGATTAATTAGGTGCTCCACGTTTAACGACACGTGTAGGCATCCAAAGATGTCATTAACTATTGCGAAATTAAACACAGTCTAGCCTAATCGAGTGCAATAGGACGTAAAAGTACCTAATAGTGTTTAATAAAGAATATTAGTATCTCAAAGTACCCAAGAGCACCTAATCAAATATAGTAGTACCTAAAAGGATCGAATATTACCCAGGAGTCTCTAATCAACCCTAATAGTATTTTAAAAATACCTACCAGTGTCTAATCAGGTATATAGATACCTTAAAATATGCAATAGTACCCAAAATTAAGTATAGCAGTACCTAAAGGTACCCAATAGCAGCTAATCAAACATTAACAGCATCTAAAAGTACCTAACGGTAGCTAATAGTGTCTAATGAAGTGCAACAGCACTTAAAATTGTAAAGCAAAAATGCAGTGGAGCGAGAATACTTTGCGTTGCTATCGTATTAATAAAAGGATGCGGCCTTGATTGCACACTTCGATTGCAATTTAATCCCTATCTACTCGCATTTGATGGCGCGTAATTGACATTGATTCATATCGTAATTATCGAATCCGTTCAATTGTAGCGCGGTGAACAAAAACAAAAAAAAAAACGTCGACGCTTATCTATCGATGATTCGTCGTTATCGAGCCACGATTTGTCATCGCGTCGTTTCTACGAGTAGAATTCGTATCACGGTTATTCTTGTCGAGCACGTGTGGTTTTCCATCCGCTGTACGTTGCAAGAGTAAAGCGACCCGCGATAGATAGAAGCTTGACAAACGGACAACGAAATTTCCCGATGCGGTTCTTTGACGTTTCACCGATCGTGATTCAAGCGCTTCGATCCTTTGTACTCGAGCTCCGAATCGCCGCAACGACGCAGCTTTGAAAATTCCCGGTACAAAGAGCAATTGCAATTATCGCGTTTAAAAGTGTCACCGCTTCGCGAAGCGTTCGAGTTCGAAGGCAAACTTCGGAGGGAAGCGGCTTCAAAATAGGCAGCCAAAAGTTTGGAATCGCTACGCACTTTGGGGAAACGCGAGACTCTCAAAAGATTTAAGAACTTGCGTATCTTGGGAAACGCGAGATAGTTGCTAACTTTTCCGTTCCATTTCTCTTCCTTCTTTTGGTACAAACGATTGGCATGAATCGGTGAAATTGTACGCGCTAATTTGAAATTCTAAGAGCTCGAAGGCGAAACGCAAATCCGATTAGATTATTATTAATTAACCCTGCTGCGAGACGCGTTCTTAATTTTTTTAAAACGTTCTCCGGTTCTTGAACAAATGTGACACAGAGTTGCTGTTAATATTTATCAATTTAAGTTTCACGTGCTATATTGGAGCTTCCTTTTCCCAAAGCTATTAAAACATTCGCAAAGAACAAAGGATGCGATTGAATTCAATAGAATCTCGAAGCCTGCGGCAGGGTTAAATAAATACGTATCGCAACTATTCTCGTTACTTGTACAAATTACTATTTATTTCCATGTCGAGAGTTTCGAATCGTAAAAGTAGCACAGAACTCGAAACTTTTTGCTTTCCGAGGGGTTCTCGGGTTTCGAGGTTTCCATTCTTATTATTCATTTATTTATTTATTTATCAGTAGCTTGAAAATTTTCATTCTCTCCAAAGTTGTCTCGAGTTCCTTTTATCCCCTAAAATCGAAGGAAACGCGACGCGATATCCTCGAGTTACGAATTTACGCGACGACAAAGTCGTCTTAACTTCGTCGGGGCAAATCGTAGGAGACCGCAACGATTAGAGGGGTTAACGTCGAATAAATAAACGAGTGAACGATAGAGATCGTAGCGATTGCAAAGTTTTGGCCGGGAGCAACTCGCGCGGGACGATTGCGACTCCTCGTCGCTTCTTTTTCTGCCATAATGGATTATAAGACGGGGTTACGTAACGGAGTTAGCAAACGCCAAATTATTTCACGCGCATCGGTAGAAATCGTTGCCAACTACGTGCGAAACGCGCGGGGCTCGCCATCGTGTTTTGGCTAGCGGGCGCGCTGTAACACGAGAAGCTTTTGGCTACCATCGCCGCGACTTTCCTCAGAATTTTCAACTTTCTTCGGTTCATTTCGATTGCCAGCGACGCGCGGCAAAGCGACCACGCCGCTGTCTCTCTGCACACGTAGAGTGGAATTACGAAATATCGGAGCCGGATGCGTTACGTGTTCTCGCGGCTGCTCGAACTTTGCCCGTGAATCTTGCAACCCCTGGCCTGGCCTGGCCTGGCCTGGCCGCCGCGCCGAGGCATTTTCACTGCCATGTTTATTATCGTTCGGCAAAAGAGGATCGGGGATTGTTCGAGCGATGTATTTTAGAAGCAAGCCACTTTACAACACCCATGGACAGACGCAATCGTTGCGTTCGGTGGGAAATATTTCGATCATCTGTCTGCCAGCCAGCGGATTTAAAGCGTCTCCGAATTCCGAATCTTCCCCGCGTGCCTCGACCAGCCATGCAACGCGGCTTCTCGTTTGCCCTGCGCAACGTTTCGTCGCTTGCCGTAAACGTTTTTAGTATCAATCGTTATTACCCGTCCAACGTTGTCTCTACCGATATTCGCATGGCTATTACGTTACTATCGAGCGCAGTGTTTCTTTCTAATAATTATCGTGCGCGTATCGTTGGCCCAAAACGTTTGAGAAACCCTGTCTTACGATTGGGTTGCGGATTTTATTAACCCTTCGGCTTATAGCGACGAGCGTAGCTTGATCGAAGTACGACAAATGCACGTTTCGTTTCTGGTCAATTGTCATTTTAATTCTAAAGATGAACGTTTGTGGAATCGACATTATATTTGATGCGGCGTTGAAGCAGCAAATATCTGACTTAAGCCTCTCGGCAATTGGAAAACGAATATAGCAAGGGGTTAACGAAATCGAAGAGATGAAATCTAAGCGGAGGGTTGTGTTTCGTACTCCGAATATTATGTAACAGCGTACGCTTTATTTTTAATATTTTTGCCCGCTCATATTTCGGTGATTTCTTCTTCGAATGTATCCTATGATTCGACATTCTCATTTACACTTGCTTGTCGACTGCACCGCGTGCATGTGTCACGCTTTTAAGGGGCAGCTTTATCGAAGGATCGATGAAAAACGGTGGACCGATTCTCCTGTTAAACGTTGACCAGAGTTTTATCTTGCGATCGATATTTCGAACTTGGCCTTCTTAGCAGCACGTGCTCCGTTTATTTTACGAGGCCGCAAATACGACGTCCGGCTGCCTTCGAGTTTCTCAGAAAGGAGAGAAATATGAGTCTACGGGTGTCAAACACCTCCCACTCGAACGGATTACAAATTAATCGCGATTAATTGCCTTGGCGAAGTTTGCCATTTCATCGCGGCGACAATTTCTCGTTCCAATTGCGAGCTTCTTTTTCAACCGACCGATTCTCTTCGCTGCGATCGCTGGAACAGCCATTCCACTGTCTTTTGCTACGAGGAATGCGTTTACGCGTCCCGAAACATTGACCAATTCGTTGCCAAATTGCGGCTCCGCTTTTCGTTGCATCGCGCCGGTATTGCCATTTTTATTCCTTCGTATTAGGCGTGTAGATCAATTCTCGCGGTCAGCTTATACTTTTGGACATCCAGATTGGAAATCCGGAAGCTCAGAAATTCGAACGCTTGGAAATTGAAACGCTTAGAAATACAAAAGCTTGGAAATTGAAACGCTTAGGAATGCGAAAGCTTGGAAATTGAAACGCTTAGGAATGCGAAAGCTTGGAAATTGAAACGCTTAGGAATGCGAAAGCTTGGAAATTGAAACGCTTGGGAATCGAAAAGCTTCGAAATTCGAATGCTCGAAAATGCGAAAGCTTGGGAATCGAAAGGCTTGGAGATTGGAAGGTCTGCCTTTGGAATAATTACGAATCACTAATTACGTATGCCTGGTTTGCTTATTCACCGACATCGACGATTGCCCGTGTTTACCGATCTAATAGCTACTCGGCACGTACGGGCACCTTTTTAAGGTTCCTACCGGCCAGTGTCCATCAAAGTAAACACACTTATCTCGACGACGACGACGCGTGTTTTGCATACCCGCGGTGTTTCTTTTTTCAGCAGCGCGAACGTTAAAAAGAATCGGCGGAGGAAAATATTTAGAGGCACCGGGCGGTGAAATAACAGAGGAATCGGAGAAGGATCGTAGCGCGAAATAGAGTCGAGGAGGAGGAGGAGGAGAAGGAGGAGGAGTAGGAGGAGGAGGAGGAGAACGTTTTTAAAAACCGATGGATGCATCGAACGCGCGGAGAGTTTAAAAAAGAGAGGCAAAAACGAGGAGAGGAGGAGGTAAAAGGAGAGAGCGAGAGATGAAAAGAGAGAGAGAGAGAGAGAGAGAAGCAGAGACGCGTCGCTGGTAATCCGAGGCAAATTATTTGGGCGTTCTATTTCTAGAAGGTGCCTTTGCGAAACGCGCAAGCCGGGTCGAGCCCCGCTCGCGAAGACAACGACGAAGAGACGAAGGCAACCACGACGACCACGGCGAGATGTCGTGGACGGTTTCGAGCTTCCTGGGCCGCGTTGGTCACCGCGAAAATAAATTTTTCGACGGAGGGAGCGATCTCGTGTCGATCGATAAAAATACCAATCGTCCACCGCGCCACGAACCACGGAACACGAAACACGAAACACGCACCACGTGCGGACGCGTCTCTTCTTCGCTTCGCTTCGCTTCTCTCCTCGACGCGCAAAAATTCGACGACCGAGAGAAGTCGCTCGCGATTCTACGCGCTTCGAACTCGCCTCTATTCCTAAGCCTCCATTACGCGAAATTCGAAACGCTCCTCGTACACGTGGTCGATTTCGTTGCATTCTGGCCCCCTGCTCTTTTAACGAATAGTCAGCTTTCTTTAGCTTTTAATTCCGGGCAAACTGTAGGGTTCCTTTTTCTCGCGAGACAAACAAACGGTTAAGCCTGCAACGTTCCTCGTGTCGTTTTCCATCCAAACGTAGCTTCCATTCTTGCAAAGAGGTTGCGAATTTTGGGCAAACGTACGATTTACAATTCTGACTTGTCCACTTTAATGGGAATGGAGTACGATTTAATCGAACGAGATCACCAAGATCGTTGCAGTAGATAGATGCTCGAGAAAACGCAAGTTCCACCGCCGTTCTATTCACGCGTTCGTTGATATTGGAATGTACTCGCTCTCGTGTAATACTCTTCTTTTAACCCTGGCAACGAAACACAGCAATGAACATTCGATAGCTGAGAAAAACGCGAGGCGTGACAGTAGTATTGGGCCCGCCGAGTACGTCAGTAGAACAGGCCGTGAAAATTCTCTACTATCTTTGCTCTAATTAATAATACCTGTAACGAGCACCAGGGCAATCTACGGTACGATATTCTTCTTCTAATACCGCGGTGAGCGACGCAGCAATAATCATTGGATTGCTGCAAAAAAACGCGAGGCGTGACAGTAGTATTGGACGCGACGAGTACGTCAGTAGAATAGGCCGCGAACGTTTTCCCAGCAGCTGCGCAACCTTTTCGCAGTGACATCTCCGTTCCGATTAATATTATTTGTAACGAGCAAATGGACATTCCACCGCGCGACGTTCCTCTTTTTTGCCAACCGTGCCAACGGGATACAGCGGGAAACATTCGATTAATGCGAAAAACCGCAAGAGGCGTGCCGTGAGTAGAATTGGACGTCGCGAGCGCGTCACAGTAGAATAGGCCGTCAAAATTCCGTAGCAACTCGCGCGCGCGGTCTTCGTTCCAATTTGTATCGCTCCCAGCGGTGCGGTGTAACATTTGGCATACGTTTAGAAGTCGGAGATACCGCACAGAAGTTTTTCGTTTTCGTAATCGGGCAGAAACTGCTGGCCATTTTATCTGGCCAGGCGACGAGTTTCCGCGATTCAACGCGGAGATGTAACAACCGTGGGCGCGTTGTTACGCGATATTTTGCATTATCCTACCGAGGAAACCGCTCGACGCGTAAATTTCGCGTGTCGCTATCCTGTTTTCGTCGTCCACGGTCTTCTCTTTCCGTGCGTCGTTGACGAGTAAATAATATAATCGAACCCGTCGATTTCAAAGTGTTACGAGTCAGTCGACCGATATTTTCGGAACACCTATGCTTCCTTACCTTTTAATTCATTTTTCCGATTCTTGCGAATGGCGGTAGAGCTGTCTCTGCGGATTCAATTTTGTATTATCTTGAACGCTTCTTTTAATTGCTCCGAGTAAGCTAGAAAGGATTGTACGCGTAACTCGTATCCTGTCGGAAAATGGATCTGTCCCGTTCTGAAATTCATAGTCCCAATTGCTAATGGAGATGACGAAGAGTTTGGGGCTGCGCGTATTACTTATTTTCATTTGAGGAATGCTAATCTCCGGTACGAATAGAATAAGGAACTTAAACGTGCGAGAAAGGTACGAAATATAGCATGCAAAGTATCCGAAACGAAGCCCGCGTTGAAACATTTAAAGGGCAAAGTAAATTTTCATTCGAGTTGTTCCTTCTTAAACGTAAACATCCGCAGTATATTTGTGACGCGTTGCCGTGCCGTTTAGGTAGGAATCGAAGCTGGCTCGAGTCGGGTTTTCTTTCGGATTGGAAACCAACGAAGGAAGAATGCACCCTTAACGAGGATAATTAGGATAATTAGCTTCCCTCGGAGAATATTTTTACGATTAATTCTCCGACTCGCCTTGGTTCCAAGTAATGCGTACAGCGATAGAGTAGATAGCTTAATTATCGCAGTCGTTAGAGGCGCGATTCGTGCGTGATACTCGCGCAAATATTCCATTCTTTCGAAGAGGGGTTCTGCGCTTTGCTCGCGAGTAATTCGCTAGTAAAGTAAAAGGTGGAACGATAATACCGAGCCATAAGTAGCTCACGCTCGTACAAAAATATCGGTAAATCTTTTTTACCGGTTAGCCGCTATCGGGAGCTATCGATTTAAACGCAAGCTTCCCTAATAGGTAGACCGCGGATTTTTATGCAAATTCGCCAAGCTTCTAAATACAATTAAATACAGAGAATATACGAGGAAAAATATATTTCACCGCCCAAGTATTTTAACATGCCCTTTGCTTTGCGTAGACGTTTCTCACGAATGCGTACAAATTCGCAGTCTACTAATAGGAACGACGTTAGGTTGTTGCCGAATAAACGGTAAGCAGAAATTGTTTTGCAAAGTAAACGTTGCTTATTCGGCATGCCATTGAAAAGAAGGATAACCCGAAACGATACGACGGAGTTATTAAATTGGGCACGTTTTACCGGATAAGCTAAGAATAATTCGAGCGTGAAGGGGTTCGAAATGGGTGGAGAGCGAACGGCTGATGGAAAAGCGAGGTTTATTATGCAACCAGCTCCTATACGTTGGCCATCTCTAAAGGGGGGACTTCCTTCCGATAAAGGTTAACACACGAATGTGGCAATAGCTGGGATTTTGCCAGGGCGCGTGGGAAGCGAGCGATTTACAGAATCCGCGCCGCTGAAAAATGAAGCAACGCGGCGCGGCGCGGCGCGGCGCGGCGCGGCGCAGCGCGGCGCGTGAAATGAAATACGAAGCAAATTATACATACGGCTAAACATAGAAGCGAATTTTCATAAATACGTTTGGCAAGAATCCCTTCTCGAGATCTCTATTAAAAGGAGATCAAGTCATCCGTCAGAATTCCTATTCTACGTTCTCCATTCCAACCGGTGAATTCAAGCTTTCCTACTGCTTAAATTTCTGCCTGCTTTCCGCGACCAAGCGTTCGCTTCAATCGGAAGACCTAGAGTACTCGTTCGATTCGCGATGGTCAGCTGGGTGAAATGGAAACGTTTTCCATCGCGTCGCAATGAAAAATACTACCGCAGGCTGCTGTACTTTGCGAGTTTTTCCACGGAACATACGGTAGATTTTTATCTAGGCTAGACGGAGACAATTTTTGAATCGCAGTGCGAAGCGGATCGAAATAAAGCTGCAGTTGATAATACAATCGACAGGTTAATTGCTTTCCATAAGCTATTTTCTGTCGCTTCGTGTTGCGCGTAAAAGTTCCCCGTGGCGAGTCTCGCAAAGGTTGCCACCCTGAACCATAGCCTGTTTAGCCTACGTCTAAATTCGACTCATTATTCTTTCTCTTTCGATTGGAAAGACGGTGGCGAAGCGAGGTCCGCCGTGCAGCATTGGGTCTCGCGGTATCGGGAGCGGTGATATTTTCGTCATTATCGAAAATAAGCCATCGCCGCGTCGACGAGAGTCACCGTTCGCGAATTCTGTGTATGTCTACCCGAGGCCCGATTTCCGAAGACCGAACCTGCACGCTGCACGCTGCACGCTGCACGCGGCAGTGAAAACGTAATCGCGTGTCGCGAGGCGTACAGAGTTACACGGCCGATTTGTTTACGAGCGATGCGATGGTGTAAAAGCAAAAGCAAAAGAGGCAGGGGAGGATTGGAAGTGTGCATTGGAGCGAGGATGTCGCCGGCTGCAACCTCGCGATTCCGGCGAACGATAGAAAAAGATCAGCGCGAGTTTTCGGCTTTCCACGAAGCCCGCATTCGACCGGGATTCGTTCCCCGAAGCTGGGCGGATCGAACTCGGGAAAATAGACCGTTCTACGGGCTACCATGCGTGAAGAGAAATCCGAACCGTACGCAACGAGATCGTTTGCCGAAACCAATACTACTGCGATATAGTATATTCCGCCACGTTATTACTCTCTAATGCTACTCGGGTTTTAGCATTTCTGCACTTATCGTTAGCGAGTCTCCTTATATTTATTGGACACCGATCGTTTCTATCGCCAAGAAAATCTACGCGGCGCTTTTCGCGCTAGGTTTAACTGTTCGATCAAAAGTTTTTATCGACACTGATAAGTTCGGTTCGTCTCTCGAGTTCTTCCGTTTTCTATCTGCTTTGAAACGACGCGTTAATTCTATAGAAGTATCTGCTGTACATCGATCGAGGAGATTTCTGGAGGAAAGGCTTATAGGATCCTTTTCTACTAAATTGCTTTCCTGTTAATCGCTATGCATTTAACGATAGAACTGCCAAGCCGGTCAAAATGATCCTCTGCAATTTCGTACAAAGATTGCACAAACCTGCAGCAGTGGATTTGTTTAAGATTTTCGGAGATCTATAGCTGGCGTGAATGAATATTTATCTTCCTTGCATTGCGTATCTTTCCAAAGAAGCTATCACTTTAATCATCGTAGCGTACTTCAATTGCCGATAGTTCTAGCGTTAAATTTCCTGTAAGTGCATCGAAATCAGCAGTCTATTAACCAGTCTATTAAATATAATAGTTTCCCAAGCTTCTTGCCGGTTTTCTGGACATCATTGTGGATTATTAGCGAGAAATTTCTATTCGTAACCATTGATAAACGCTTCTGTTAGTAGTCGAGCGAAGTTTCGGTAAATGTTGCTGGGTGTAGGTCCGAAAGGGTTAATCGATAGACGGAGATCCATAAGGGACAGTGACAGAGGATGGGCAAGAATGTTGGCAGCTTAGATCCTTCCGTGGCTTGGCAATCGTGAACTACGCCAGCTGACTTGGCAACTCTTTTGCATCAAACACTTTGTTTACCTGCACGCGCGTTATCACTTCAAATGAAAGGAAAAATAAGATGCTCGTGTTTCGCTACCGATTTCTACCGGCTAGACCGTGCGCAGTATTATAGCAGGCGATATAGCGTTCGCGTTATAGTTGCAATTCCAATGTCGATCAAAAGTACGACCGACGGAAAATCATCCACTTGTGATCTCCTATAAATTAGCAGCAGAGAATATTTGAAAATGGTCGGCGATTCTCTGTGACCCGCGTGAAACGAAGATTCATCTTGGATGCACAAATTAATTCGGTGCCTTTTCGCAAAGTTAGCAACGCGCATTTAGCAGCAATCAAACGCAGTTTCGATTACACACTCCGTTTGCAGTAAAATCCACGATAATTTACTTGCTCGGCAAGAAGACGCGTTGTCTGAATTTTCTGAAAAAAAATACAGAGTGACTTCTGTTGTCGAACGAATTAAAACGCGGTCGGGCGTATGAAAAATTGGCGGCACTCTTTTAGCGCGAGAAATTGCCGTAGCTGCGAGAAGGAAAATACGCGCGCAGAATCGTGGGGGAGTATTTGGCTGGGACTTTCCGGAGATACGGATTTTCGGAGATGCGTGTTTGCGCACGGTACGAAAATACTATTTGGCCCATGGACGCGCGCGACAACGTCGACCAGTTTCTCGATATGACGATCGAGTGACATAATTTCTCGCCTCTTGAGTCATCCACTTGTTGTTATCCACTTGTTGCCTAGGATCTTGCAACAAACGAGCGTAGAATTTGTTTAATCGCCCACGCGCTCGCGATACGTTATACGTATTCCATTTACAAGAGATACACGTGAACGCGAATGCAAATGCAAGCAAGGACGCGCACAAGTTGTTAAGTTTGCGATAAAAATGCTCGACCCTGTCCATCCTTCTTTCGCTTGGAAACCAATTTAAAAACGTTTCCCCTTCTTTCTTCAACGCCCTATTAGCTCGTATCGTCGTCGTTGGCCACTGCGTTTTCCATTCCCAAGCTTTCGAACTCTCCAAAGCTTTTAAATCGATTTATTTGTCTATTTCGTTCGTATATCTACGAGGCTCACCCTTTGTACGTAATAAGAATGCAATGGATCGAGTAGATAATATAGAAGAATGTTAGATGAAAATATAAATATAGAGAACGGATGAAAAGAACGTTAAATTTCTAAGCTCCCAAATTTCTAAGCCCTCGGAATTCAAGCTCTTAAATTTACGAGACCCCGAATTCTAAGCTCCCAAATTTCCAAGCCTTTGGATTCCAAGCCCTCAAATATCCAGGCTTTCCAATTCCAAGCCATCAAATTTCCAACAGCTTGTGGCTTTCAAATGTGCAAAAGATATTTGCTTGGAAGTAGCGCAAGCTAGATAGCGCGGTCGTTATCGTTCCGAGCGGAATTTCATTCGCGGTCCAGCGACGCGAGAGAGAAAATCTAGGGGAGGAAATATTTTCGCGATCGGAGCGATTCTGTTTCCGGTGGTGGATGGCGTTTAGTTGGTGGAGGAGCCGGTGCAAAGAAAATCGCTTCGGAGTTGGGAGGCTGAAAGGAAGCCCGGCCCGTGGATATTAATAGAGGCCGAGGCCCGGTGGCGAACGCCACCGACGAGCTTACACCCGTGGATATAAAAATATCGCTTTTATTTCTCTACAACGTCCTCCCGGACTCCCTCGCTCTTTCTCTCTCTCTCTCTCTCTCTCTCTCTCTCTCTCTTTCTCGTTTTTTAACGTTTTCACCGCGCCCGCTCCGCACCGTTTTGCTCTTTTATTTTACACGATTATTGCCTCCGCGAGTCGCGCGCGAGCCCTTTCATCTCGCCACCATCTTCCTCCTCTTCCTTCTCTCCTTCTTCCTCTGGATTCCATCGTCTCGTTTCTCTTTTCGCGTCCCTCGTCTCTATCGGCGCCACTCTTCTCGCTGTCCCCGTGTGACCAACGGATTCCCTTTCACTCCACGAGTTCTCCAGCTTTTCGATTTCGAAGCCTTCGAATTTTCAGCTCGTCCAATCTCCGAGCCTTCCACGTTTCAAACCGTCGAGTTCCGAACCGTCGACTTTCAAGCCATAGAATTTCCAAGCTTTTTCGAGTTCTCAGCCATTCGATTTTCAAGCCTTCAAGTTTCCAAGCTTTCGAGTTTCAAGCCAAAGAATTACTGAGCATTGGAATACTCAAGCTTTCGAGTTCCAAGCCATCGAATTTCCAAGCTTTCGATTTTCAAACCTTTGATTTTCAAGCCTTCCAGTTTCCAAGCTTTCAAGTTTCAAGCCACAGAATTACTAAGCATTGGAATACTCAAGCTTTCGAGTTCCAAACCATCGAATTTCCAGGCTTTCGAGTTTCAAGCAATCAAACTTCCAAGCCCTCGAATTTCCTAGCTTTCCAATTCCAAGCCTTCGAACTCCGAAGCTTTTGCAATGCAAATTCGCATTCTCGAATCGCGTAGCAATCCACAATAATGTCCAATGAAGATCAGCATCTTTTCGCCGTACGATCGTTCGTTTCTTCTAACCTTTTCAATAATCGAAAACAACCAAAACAACAAGGACAGACACACCGTCAAGCTTAAGTCTCCCACCTGTCTATTTTGCAACCACAAACAACAAACGTTCGCGAAAGTTTTTCATTCCCTGTCGTACCAAATAAATAAACAAATAAATAGATAAACAAGTAAACGGTCAAGGGGAGAGAAGTATCGCGTAGATATGGCTTGTAGCGGTTTTCTGTTTCGCTTTGTCAGCGAGCTAGCTAGGCAAGCGAGGCGAACGAGAAAAGCCAGACAAGGCAGAGTGAAATTGTATCTCGATGACGAAGTCGAAGATTTAGGAGCGCCATCGTAAATGCCGATTCGATTTCGGGAATGAAGAGACACAGTAGGAGGAAGGGGAGGCAGTTGCGGGAAATTTGCCAAAAGTCAGAGCAGAAATCAGTCTGTCTCTTCTCCTGTATGTTTGCCTCTGCTATAGTAACATCTCACGAATTCGTGGGGTAACACGACACCCCCGTTCATCCTCGTCGCCTCGTCATTACGACATTATCGAACAGCTCACGAGTCAGCCTTCGCCGAGTTTCTTTTTATCGCTCGTAAACCTGTAGCTTTCCGAACAACCGCGCTAGAAGCCTCTGCGGCTGCTTTGTAAACTTTTAGTTCCGCGTCCCGAAATAGCCTGTCAGCGATATATCATATTATCAGCGGATCCCGTATTTACGCCACATTTATCCGTGCAAGAAAAATCCAATTTATATGCATTCTTGGCGAATTTCTCGACGCCAAAGAAAAGCTCCTTTTTTCCGTATCGAATAACGAAGATTCTAAATCGAACGGCGATGGAAAAATGACCAGCGATAGATTCCGTACGCGACACGGAAACGTACGCTTCGACCGGAAGCTTTTGGCAGCCGCCATATATTTCGATTCACCGGATTTCGCTTTCCTTTTCTAATCGGCGGTGGGCGAAACCACGACGAAAACGACGATCGGAATCGTAATGGCCCGAAAGAGGCGGGACGCGGACTCGTTCTCGGAATAACGCGGGATACGTGACTGCGGATTGGAAAGCGGAAGCGAACGGGATGCGTGTAAGTGGAAGCGGGTTCTCGGAGGAGCGCGTGACACGGTTCAACCGGAAGAGCACGCGGAGAACCGCAAAAAGGAGGGTGGTGGGTTGTGCTCGCGTCTCAGGAGTTTCGCTGGACGAAATCGAGACGCGATGCAACGCCAGCCAAGTCGCTCTTGTCGATGACGCGAAACGAGCGTTCCGTAGTTCGCAATGAGCTCACCTCGCTTCTTCGTCGCATGATAAAGAAAACAAAACGGCGAAAGGAGCGCCAGCGGGACACGGCCGATTAGAGTTATCGCGACACCGGCCATCGCTCCTTTTTTTTTATTCATTCCCTCGACGCTAGTGGAATTCTAACGATACGATCTGTCGCTGGGAATCGAAGCAACCGAACGTATGAAATCGCGATACACGATGGCGCGCAAAAGCATTCGAACGCTGTATCGCGAGGAAAGTCTCTTAACCTGGAAGGCTGATTTTAATGGAAAGTTTACACGCGCAGGTAAACGCAAATAGAGCAGAAAGACGCGCAGCTTTGGCATTTTCCGTTACGCGAACGCAACGTAACCTTTCAAGACCTTAAGCGTGCCAGGGTTAATCGTTCGTATCGCCTCATCCCTGTCCTCGGTGCGCTCAGCTCGATGGTTTGCCGATTTTTGCATCGATCGAACTTCCCTTTGAATCGGAAAAAGTCGGAAGAAAGGTTGGGAAACACTGCGTTACGGTGTAGGGATTGGACGGCGCGGCGTTTGGACAGAACCGGCCGTGTGTGTTTTGCATTGCGAAAAATTGTCGAACCTCGGACTGCGGAGGCATCGACGTCATCGATATTCAGCCTTCCGTAGAAGGAGGTTTACGGCTCGGCTACACGCTCGTGTTCGCCTGTGCGTGTATATTGTTACACACGGTCACGCGCGAATCGCGAATCGCGAACCAGCGCCGCCGTGCAGTTTGTTTAAAAAGATAAGGCCAGCTCTAACGTAGGCCAATACGTTCGGCCTGACGTCACTCTCTATTTCCTCTCGGTTCTACCTTAGAACGACATAGAGAGAGAGAGGGAGAGAGAGAGCCATCTTCCTGTGGCCGCGAATCGTATACAGGAATATATAATTAGAATGGCGCGAGTATCCGCGAAATAAGGCAGATAAGATTATCGTTTTACGGGTTGCCACTAACGCGCAAACGGTCGCGGGAAAATTTCAACGCCGTCTCAGTCTTGGACATTCCCCCCAACTACCACCCATTCTTTCCCATTCTTTCGCATTCCTGATTGACGCGATTCAGAAAGAGCGGCGTGGATCTTCGAGTTTTCAAGCATACGAGTTTTCAAGCCTTCGAATTCTAAGCCCCCAAATTTCTACGCCACTCAATTTCCAAGCTGTCGGACTCTTAGTTGTTCGAACTTTTAAGCCTTCGAGTCTCCAAGCGTTTAACTTTCCAAGCCATTGGATTCTACACCGTCGAGTTTCCGTGCCTTTGAATTCCAAGCCCCCAAATTTCTAAGCTATCAAATTTCCAAGTCTTCGAATTCTAAGCCACCAAATTCCCAAACCTTATAATTATAGGCCCCCAAGTTTCCAAGCCTTCGAGAACTCTGAGCCCTTAAATTTCCAAGCCCACGAATTCCAAGGTCCCAAATTTCTACGCCGTTAAATTCGCAAGTCTAGGGATTTACAAGCTTGGCAAGTTTGAAAAGCATCTGGATCGATAT
This sequence comes from Eucera pruinosa, assembly GCA_028830335.1. Taxonomy (NCBI): domain Eukaryota; kingdom Metazoa; phylum Arthropoda; class Insecta; order Hymenoptera; family Apidae; genus Eucera; species Eucera pruinosa. The sequence goes on from JAMYCR010000015.1 coordinate 14,967,153, forward strand.
TAAAGCATGGAAAGGAGCGCGATAGGTAGGAGAGGAGAGGAGGAAGACGCGAAAGTACGGAGGATGGTGATTTATTTGCGCGGAGCAACGTTCCCTTTCGTTTGGTCCGATTAAAAGCGGTGTCAGTAACCGAGGGGACCCGTTCCCCGTTCCCCTGTTCCATGTCCACGGTTTTTTCGAGAGTATCGCACACGTATGAACGAGCCTTAAGTCCTTCCTCAAAGTGAGAGAAAGAAAAAAGAACAGAAATGCATTCCAGCATGGAAGGTGGGATGGATCCGTCTCTGATAACCCGCCCATTGGAATGCGTACCTCGTACACCTTGGCGTATTCTCCCTCTCTATTCTGTCCTCTCCGAGACTGCATTCAACTCCATCCACTCCCAACCTCGCACATATTTCGGCTATACATTTCGAAACGCCGTTATTAATATTTAATATCCGTTAATGCGCTCAGCCTCCGCTAAACGTTGCTCTCGCGCGGCGAGCAACCAGTATTCAATTCCACAAAGTACATATTTCGCTTGCAAGCACCCAAGTCTCGGAATTTCCAAACCATTTCCATCACTCTGAGCGCGTCGACGTTTTGAGTAAATGCTTCCGACTAAAGAGCCTGACGTCATTTTCCCCCGAACGCCACTCGACTGGCTAATTAGCTAATTAGTATACGCCGTTAGGTCGGTGGGAAACGTGCTCCGTCCAAGCAAAATACCTATCTATTGTTATTAGGGTTTCTATTTACCGGTACTTACAAAAGTCGCAAGTACAGCGATCGTTTTCGGTCGGCATGCATTCGCGCACCCGTGGAGACCACGCGTTTACGCTGCTGAAAAAGATGTCGCGACTCGATCTTTTATTCGCCACCTTTATGTCCACGATGACGCGATAAACGTATCGCTAGTAGCGGTTACGTAAGCTTTCTTTAAGGTCTAGCAGTTAAGGGTTAATTCTGCGCCCTCTGCGCGCAATCGAAGGCGCCAAAGCATTTCGACGAGAGAAGCAAAAGCAAAGTGGCAATTCTCTGCCCCGTTTTGCGAAACTGCTACGCGCGGTGCAAGTTTCTTCCCCTACTTTGTCCAAAATTGGTGGCTATTATTACACGAAGAGACGGACGGGCACGGTTCGGGTGAAGTTGTAAGCTGGAAAGGGGCGTATGCCGGCGCGTACTCGTTCATTCATGGCGGTTCAGGCGGTTCAGGCGGTTCACGCGGCGGCAGGAGCGTTCATAGAAGGAACAGCCGAGTCCCGGGGCACTCCGATATGTCATACGTGCAACGCAATGCGCGCTGCTGCACCTCGGGTGCATTCTAACTCTCGGTTCGGCTTGGCCGAGTCGCGAGTGTACGTACGAATAAGCGGCGTACGTGTTCGGGGCCTATTTTTAAACCGGTCCGAGACTATTTTTAGAGGCAGACTTTCACGGTGCCCACCACCAAGCTTAACCCTGACTTACGTCCTACGTGTTCGTGGACTTAGGAACAGAGGAGAACGCCACAAGTTCCCTTCCTTCGTCGTTTCGTCGTTTCGACGTTTCGTCGCGTTCGATCCCGTCAACCGGGGAATCCTCTTTCGCCGGTAATCTTCTTTCGGCCTGACGCGAGACGCGAGACGCGATTCGATGCGCCGAGGTTCGATCAACAGGCGGAAACTCTGACTCCTCAGCTTCGAATAGCCCGGTACCGTTCGTAATAAGCTGCAAACGTATCCACAACGTATTACGGCAACACAACGATGACGCAGTTTCGCGTTCCTATTTCTGGTGGCAGACGCGCGCGAATCGAACGCGACTCACCCTCTGCCCTGATTTCGTTCCTCCGTGACGCGCGCCTTTAACTCCAGCACCTACGCCTACCTTTCCGATTCGGTTCCATAACGAGGTGCTGATTAAGTAGGCTAGCGAACAGTTCCCCTACTGCGACACCCTCGAGCTTTCCTTTAACCCTTGAAGTACGGCAAGGGGGAACATTTGATGAAATAAAGCGAAGCAACGTTGAAGTAAAGTTTCGCGCTGAATCGAATAGGGGGACAGTTGATTCGAATATCGGCTAGGGTCTAGATATGGTCCAGTTAAGGTATAGGGATTATTAAGCCACCTTGTATCAGTAACAGTGCAGAACTACGACCGAGGAACAATTAATGTTGCACGGAAGAAATGGGAACCATTGATTGTTGTTGCATTAACGTGTTCTATCGTGAACGGTATCATTGTTACGAATTCCGCGATCGTAAACGGTTTCACGGGTGTATTCGTTTCATTCTATTAAGAAGAGTTAGTTTGCTGAGAGCACTGTATCGTTCACATTAAGGCCCTCTTTTTACCTGCCTTCAATATGACGGACAACTTTCCGAAGATAAAAGTCAATTTTAGATCGTTTTACGCGAGCTCTCTTGTCGCTTGGGGTTTCCGGCATTCACCAGTGCTCCAGTTTTATTTATCTTTCGCAGTCCATTTATCCTCGTTTTCTTTCTCAAGTTCCTCCTCTGTTCTTCGCTGTTTTTTTTCTACAGCTTTCGCAGGGTTACCGATTTCTAACTCTCTTCCGCGTTTCAAATATACAGCTGCTGGTCTAATATTAGGTGTCGTCCGGTAAAACGAAATTCGAAACCTTGGCGCTTTCAAAATCATTCGCTTTTAAATTCAGAAGCGAGCGCGCGATCGATGGAACGCCTCGAGTCGCTTCGATCGACGATCTTCCGTCGTTTCTATCCAGTCGTCGCTAGCCGAAGGCTTCTACTCTCTCGCGGAATTCCCGGCACTCGGGAAACGTTCTATGAGAGCAACGCGAATTTCAACTGCAAGCCGATGCACTGGAATTTGACAAATCTGGAGAGCATTGAGTCGGCGTCGACGCGCAACGCTGGTCTTGAATGGATTAAAAGCACGTTGCCGGAGAATCGACCCACATTCCGTTTAGCGAGAGCGGGGGGAAAAAAATGATCCGCAGATCTCGGCGGAGTGAATACGAACAGGGAGAAGCGTGCAATGTAACGGTGGAGCCGAAGCGCGGCGGAACTCTGTTAATAAAAATAACGATAATAAATCACGGGGGAACGCGCAAAGTATGGCACGTATTTATAGAAAGAACTCGAAGAGGCCTGGCTCCGATTGTGCGTCTATTAATTATTCCCGATTCTGTCAGGCGAGGTTGCGGAGGAGAAAGAAAAGTCGGCGAGCCTCTAGCTGTAGGAGGCACTTAATGAGCTTTCGTTTCCTTTTCTTCCTCTCGAAAGTATCGATTACTCTCGATCACCGGTCTCGAAAAGATCGCGGCTGAATGGGGCAAGGGCAAACCGAGAGCACGCATCTGCGTACAACACCGCTTACCAAATATATTAATAGCGTAATTAAGCTCGAAGCGAAATCGCGATTGTAAGGAGCGCGCGGCCCGTAACGCGATATAAATTACGATGATTTAAAGCGTCTCATTGATCACGCGCGAGTAATTCATTCCCTTAATTGCCGAGCGTTCTGTTGCGCTCGAATGAAGCGAGCAACGATCAAATAATTTTATTTATTTATTTATTTATTAACGGGGGTAGACCCTTTAGAGTACAAAGAAACATTAAGAATAATCGTAAGAGTTTAAACAACGCAATACGTGAGATTTAAAGCTAGCTGGAGTAGAAAAGAAGTCGATGGATTTACAGTACATGTTCACATTCTTTAGAATCGAGTTGAGACCGTTGATTTATACCAAAATGCCCCGATCCTCCTCCACCGCTAACAAAGTTTCGCGATGTCGCTTGTTTCATTCTGCAACCTCTGCAAACACCTGCCCTCCGAACAGCCAACCGTGGCTTCGCCATTTTGTCGGCTGGAGCGTGGATCTACCGGCAAATGGAACGCAACGAGTCGATGCGTTTCGGTTAACCCTTCGTGGATAAGCGTGAAAGGAGGAAAGATTTGCGTGGAATTCAATTGCCAACGAGAAGCTGTATCTCTGATAACGCGAGTAAAACAGCTCTCGAAGCGTGTCGCTGTTCTCGACTTCTACATTAGCGCGTAACGAAGTTTTTCTGCCGAATATTCGTTCACGTTGCAGTCGCAGTTGCAACGAATTGCCCAACGATTTGTTACGGGGATCGTTCGGTGAATACAAAAGAAAGATATCCGCGCGGAAAAAGGAAAAAGATAAGACAAGGTTTCAACTATTACAGATAGTATTAAGTGCGTGCAAATGTGTTTTGTGGCTGTTCGCAGTAGTCGGTGTTTGCGTGAAAAACTAGTTGCGCGCTGCTGACGAGAAGCAAGCACTTTTGTATGCCTCCTATCGGTATACAATCTCCCAAGCGTTGTCGAAAACAACACGGCGACTTTTTAGTAAAGCGACGTAATCGAATCGGTTGCTATTGAATTGGCGAAAACTTTTCCACGCCCTCGATATAATTAACACCCGATATTCCATTGCAATAGGCGAAGAGCCATTTAACCCTTTCATTGTTAATTAAAGCGACGATACACGCTACAGCTGCGGACGGCTGCTGAAAGCGTTACAAAACTTGGACATGAAAAGTTGTATAGATTCCTCGCGTTCGCGTTACAAATAATGACCGCGTGAACACTCTCCGAATTCCCTTTTCAACATCTAAAACTAAACAGTGAAAGGGTTAAGGAAGAAAGTACGCAGCTGTAAACCGAATCCCGTTTCTGGACCTTTGGGCCGAAATAAAATATCTTATCCATCTATCCATCTGTCTAATTAATAGAGTACGATGAAAAGAGAGGGTTCCACGGGTAAAGGGGAACACGGCTGACAGCGGATCTAGACTGAAATATTCTTCTTCGACTTGTTGGACGCGCGCTGCTCGCTTTCTTAACCGGACCCTTCCCTTTTTTTCCCGACGTGCTCGCGTGAATGGATGCACAGTATCCGACATTCGAGGTGTAACCAGCCCGCGTGCACTTAAATATAGTGGCTGAAGTCTGGAACTCCATAGGCGAGCCTCTGTGTGCGTCGGTGTCTCGTAAAAATAGACGCGCATCGATGACGGATCCGCCAACTGAATCTGTCCCGATAATTGCAACGAAATTCTCGATTACGCGGCGCGATTTATCGATTAATCGACACTATGGAGCGTGGATACGATTCGATGCTCGTTAAGTAAAACTGAAACAGCGGAACCGTGAATGTTACGCGTATATTCACTCGTCGCGTGGAATTTCCTCTCCTCTGCAAGCTTGCAGCCAGAGATGCGTAAAGATGCACTTTCGCAAATGCAAATTAAAGAAGCGAGATCTAAATAGAGGATCGTTTCGCCCCTTAAATCGAAGATCGGCAACCTTTTTCGCAAAGAGGAGCACGTTGAATGCCTTATCTTATGGCCGAGGGCAGCTTAAACTACGTTCAGTACAATATTTATTTTCTCCCGTTTGCACGAAACGCGACTCGATCCAATGTAACAGACAATTTCAAGACTATTCCACGCTTCCGCCTAACAAATTCTTCAGCTTGCCGATCGCTGCTCTAAGTACTATAATTTTTAATACAGGTGGGCCTCCTACAACGCGTACCGTTACAACGCGGTTGGAAAAATGCGGAACGTTTCCTGCAACGCGGTACTTCTACAACGCGGTTTAGGAAATGTGGAACGTTTTCCCACAATGCCACAATTCTACAGCGTGTTTTCAGGGAACGTATCAACCGCGTTGTAGCAGGCCCACACCTGTATTTCACTTTCGATACTTTTCGTAGCTTCAAATACGAATTTACGTTCCATATCGTTTCACGCGTATCCGAATCTCCTACGAACGCGCGAAGATCCGCGAAACTAGCGCAGGAAGTTTCGTTCTCACACGAATTCGACGAGCATTCTTCCCCGCCTACTCGTGACCAACGTTTGAAACGGTTAAAGGTGCGCCGGGTGAACTGCTAAGTAAATAGCGATATGTGTTGCGTACGTTGCAGGTTAATAGCGGCTCGCCAGCGGAAGCAGCTGGTCTGAAGGCCGGCGATGCAGTTATTAGGGTGAATAACACGGAGATGTACAATCTGAGGCACAAGGACGCGCAGGACGTTATCGTGAGAGCTGGGAACAATTTCGAGCTGACAGTGCAGAGGTAGCGGGGCAGGCAGGGCCGCAATTTTAATATCGCTTTATCGCCGACAATTGCACGCTAGATTATACGATTAACTTGTATCGCGCGACGAAGCAATTGTATTTCATCTGGCTATGATGATATCGCCCGCAGAGGTGGAGGTACCTGGAAACCACACGTGTCCCCGATCGCTTCCACCCTACCGTCGCCGTCGCCCACCGGAGGCATTACCAACATCGCTCCGGTTACCAAGACATCGCTGGCGGCCAAGAAACAAGACGGATCGCACATCGGAAGCGGTCACAACTTCAGTCCAAAACCATTCGTTAGTGTCATCTAGTAAATGAACCTCGCGAGCAACCTCGACCTCCTCCTCCGAATCGAACGACAAGCTTTTCATCGTTAACCCTTCGTAGGCAAACTCTTTCGAGCCCAACTATTTAACTCTCCGACGAGACGGCGCCGAGATAGTAGTCAACTTCTCTGCAATTCGTACGATACAATTGTACCCGGTAGTAGAGTTAACCCTTTGGCTACGGCAGACTTCGACGCACGCTGCACGGAATCTGCGGTGACCGACGGCTACGAGCGATCAAATTTCTAGTTGATATGCATCTTTTGAAAAGGATACGAAGATCGTGAACGCATCTCTTCGGTCGTAACTCGGAGCTTTGCGACAATTCTGATAACATTTGCCTAGCGTCCATTGGCGCTATTAGTTTCTAAAGAGAAGTGAAACGAGCGCCTATAGCCGCGAACAGTATTCAAAGGGTTAAGAATTATAGAATATAGAAGTAAAATTGGAAATCGAAAGAAGGGTTAAACGATGTATCAGCGAGATTTCTGCGTTCCCAATTCACTGCGAATATTTCGCGCGGATCCGAGGCATCCTATAGAAGTCGTAACGTTTATTTGCGTTGCAGCTAAATGGAACGGGAGATGGTTCGATCAAGTCGATCGTTAACAAACAGTACAACAGCCCGGTGGGTATCTACAGCGAAGAGACGATCGCGGAAACTCTTTCCGCGCAGGCGGAAGTTTTAGCCGGCGGCGTGCTCGGGTAAGAGAGAAGCATCCTTTGATTACGCGAATAGAAGCAAAAGCGGAGGGTTCGCTAACAGAAGGCGCCGATTGTTTGCAGGGTGAATTTCAAGAAGAACGAGAAGAATTACAACGCCGAGAACAGCGAAGTGTTCAAGATGGTGCAGGAAGCGGACAAAGAGCCAAAGACTCCGGAACCCGGTTAGTAAGCTAGTCGCGCGTTTACAAATTCCGCCGAACATAAACGCGATCTTTGAATCGTATTATCCCGCAATTACGCAGCGGAGTTAGCCGCTAGTAGACTGTAGCCGAACGCGTTGCGCAGACGTAAGGCAACTAGGAAGGGAAAAAAATCTCTGGAGAGTGATTAATATCGAAACCGGAAGCGGTTAACTCTTCGCGGTGGAAGCAAGGCGAAAATAATAGAATTCATTAATTCGCGCCAGCGAAACGAATTCGTTGAACTCTTTTCGCGGACGGGGAATAGTAACGCTCGAGAGATTATTTTCGATTTGAATTCCAAGTCAGTCTCGCGAGTATCCACGCCTCTCAACTTCCAAGCTTTCGAATTCCAAAACTTCGAAGCATCCGCAACACTAGCCTAAATTCATATACTCCAAAAGCGAACACTCGTCTAGAAGCCGAATCTCGTCCACGCGGAGGATTAACCAGATATCTAACGCTAACTAAAACTAGCAGCTGGTCGAGGCTTCAACTTCCGGTATGGGTATGCAAGCGAAGATAATTGTTAGATGTACATACGTATGTAAAAGTAATGCCACGACCGCAACGAGTTAACCAACGGTAGCGAAGCGCGAAAGGTGGAACAAATTCGAAAGAATCGTATCGCGTGCTCGGCTCTCCAGTGATTTTTCGCGTAGACGAGCTGGCCGCAGCTAGCCCGTTGCACGCCGCCGCCGGTACGATAACTTGTTTGCGAAATAGCGGAGCCAACTGCACAGAGCGGCGTGATTACGCCGTCTTCGCCGGCCCTGGCAGGACTGAGGCCAGTCTCGGCACCGGAAACCAAGCAGCAACAGCAACAACAACAGCAACCCACCACGCCGCAATCGAGCCTTCCACCTGGACAGAACATTTGTGCCGAATGCGAGAGGCTCATCGTGTAAGTTGACGCCGAGACGCGGCACCGCCATCTCGGTCGTTACTTTCTTTCTTTCAGGCCGGAGAGCATCGGCAACCCCGCTACGGATATACCCTAAATGGCCGTCGCCAATTTCTTTGCACCGTTCGAGCGAACCTCCGCTTCCCATTTCTAACTTCCCATCGAATCCTCTCGACGATCAACAACCGAGTTTGTAAATCATTGTAGCCGGCGAGCGGATGAAATAAGGGGAAAACGATTTCGTTTGCATTTGTATGTAACGAGTACGGTCTGGAGCTGTTTAATCCGCGAAATGACGCGTCGCAGATATAGAATGGGATAACGATCTACGATAATTTAACAGCGTTTATCTTTTTACGTGCTCGCTGGGGGAAAGGTTCGATCGCAATTCGGGACAAACCGTTTCCCAAATTACTTCTCAACGTTAAACTTGCTTACGGGTACTCGAAAGAGGCGGAACAAATTACGACGCGTATTCGTACAGTCGTATCAGTCGAACTCAACGTAAATCGTTTGAAATAGTATCTATACTTTTCGTAACTCTAAGCGTGAGCTATGAAATCTGTCCGAATTGGCGGCCGTAAATGATTGGAAGGGAAGCGAACGATGAAAAGTAAGAAAAGAAGGATTCGATAGGAATTGGAGATGCGCGAACGCGGAGGCGAAGAGATAACGGACAGGAGAGGATAGTTAGAGACTCGTCTCGTATCGTTGGAGTGACAGTGGGGTTTTTTTTTTTTCTCTCTACTTGCATGTGGGTAGTTCCTTCGAGAACAGAGTTTTACTCGTCGGTGAGCCACGCGGTTGGCGGAAGGGCCACTTCGCCGAGATCGCCCACGCCTCTGTTTCATGCCCTCCACGGGCTCCCTAGTGGTCCGGCCTTCAATTGCAATGAAACTCAGCTGCAGTCGAAACGTCAACTGCAACGACAGGAGTCCTCTTCCTCCTCCTCGGGGACATCCGCCGTCCGTTGTAGCAACTGCGACCGTGTGATCGTGTAACTACTTGTCACCTTTACGTCACGTGAAATGTGAACGCCACTCTTCCCTTGCACGGTCCACATCGACCGGACAATTCTACCGCTTCTCGGCGAATATTGTCTCGCTTCTATCGAATCGTTGCCTTCGATATCGCTCGGTGCTACTCAAACCTGTTGCAATATCGTTCCTCGAAACAGCTATGAGAGCGAATAGCGCTTGCGAACAAATGCGATTCGTCCACAGATATATCGCTTCCAGCACGGATTCTAAAGTAACTTACGAATGTTTCCAACGACTGCAATATGCTGCTACTTCGATTCGAGACGATAGAGTAAACGATTAGACATGTAACTCATTATTTTCAAACGGGTTGATGAATTTGCTCTGTCAATAGACTGAGTTTGAAATTGTAAGGCAAGCGTAAATCAAGTGCGAAGCTTTGCGAAACGACAACGATTACATTTAAAACGAGACATTCGTTGAGTTTTACTAAAAAAAGAGGATTACTCGTTGATACGCCTAATAATACGGATACTATAAATTTGTAGCAAAGCGTTTGCAAACACTTGCAATGATTGGACTACTGATTTGACCGTAAAAAGAATAGAATCGATGTCGGATGTCAGACAGAAGCGTTATTTCAATAAGAATCGTGACAATTGTAATTCGGCTTTCATAGCTGCTTCGGCGGGAACCGATGCACTATAACAGTTTGAAGCAGTTACTTTCGGAACCTTTTGTATCCCTGCTGGATCTTCGTAGTGTCATCTGGAACCGCTTTTTTTCGATACGACGAGTAAGGTGCATCATTTTTCGCATTCGTCCGTCGATAGTCGGAACGATCGGAGATGAGAATTATTGGTGTTTGTACACGTGCACGTTTTGCCGCTATTGTTTTTTGAATGGACGCACAAAAACCTCTCTCTGTCTCTGTTTTTTCTATCTCTGTCTCGCTGTCGCCTCTGTGGTCGCCTCTTTTGATTAGAACGTTGATCCATTGATTCATCGCCCTGTGGAAAAGCGTGCGAACATCGTTTCCGCAGATCGCGAAAGCTTCTCTTGCTTAATTTTTGTGGGATTAGCCAGACTTTGCGTACATCCGTTCATTCGTCGACTATCATCATCATCATCGCAATCATTCGCATCTTCTGTGTTTTCGAGTTTTCACGTGTCGAGTCGCTCTGCTACGGAGCTGCCCCACAAATACGCTTTCGATGTTGTGACCTTTTTTTCTTTTTTTCCTTTTTTTCACTCTTTTTCACTTTTTGTCGCGTGCAATTTTTGTATCGATGTTGTGGATTTTTGTACGTTTTTTTTGCAGTCATTTTTGTGAACATTTTACCCTCCCCTTTTTTCGCGGAGTCACCGAAGAATTTTTACGCGTGCGCATCGCGTCGCATATTTTGAAATTCTCGCAAGAACACCTTTTTGATCGGACGAGGAATACAGTAGCGATGCGCAGATATACTATCATACGCGTATAATACCATAAACATTAACTTGTCATCGCTGGGCTGCGGATTTTTATGGAAACTCGGAAGCTTAGATCGGTTTCAGTTTAACTCGAAGATAACGTAAGCCGTAGCGTGTGCAGCAGTGGCCATAGAAATTCCACCACCATACGAATATCGATATTTTTAGTTTACACGAGCAGTAATCGTCTTGCATTACGAAAAGCGTAATTTGTTAACTCTAGAAAGACTTAGCTTGAAGCTGATAATCTAGATGCTAATTAAACCTTTGTTAAATCAAAAGCCCTTCCGTTGTATCGATCAAATAATTCGATAGACGTAAGCAACGATAAAGTAATTTGTATTAAATATTACACGTTAGAAATATGACGTTTTTAATATTCCGCGCGTCGAAGTGGGCTTGACAACCCTCTCCTTGTTTTTCTACGGGTGAAATGGATTATCATCGTACTTAGCATCGAGGCTAAATGTACCTCTATTGAATTTGCGAATGGTGATCACCTTTCAAGGAAAGGTGAAGTTTAACTGGCCACTGTAACTTGCGAATGGCAGAAATGCATCATAAAGATCCGCAGTCGGATCATAGCAAATCACCGATCACGAGTCACGACGCAACATTTGGCGAACTTTGCGTTCTCGGCCTCCCTCGTCGAGGTATCGAGCATCTCTCTCCCCTTTCTCACCGAATATTCAAACACGAAAACTCGTGGCACATCCGACGACAATGCGCACCATTCTTGCACTCGATTAAACCGACGCTACGGCGACGGAAGGAGGAAAAGTGGAAGAAAGCGTGGCTGAATAAATTTGTCGATCCGCAGGGGCGTGTTCGTGAGGATCAAGGATAAGAATCTTCACGTGGAATGCTTCAAGTGCTCCACCTGCGGCACTTCATTGAAAAACGTCGGCTACTACAATATCAACAACAAATTGTACTGCGACATTCACGCTAAGCTAGTCGCTAGGCAAAACGCGCCTTCCGGCATGGTTCCGATCGCTATACCACCGTAAGTGTTCATCCAATTCAACGATTAACCGATCCTTCGTTTAACTCCTTGCCGGTACCATTTCTTTTTTTACCGATGCATCCTGCGCAAGCTTGTCGCGTTAGCTTCGCGCTGTATTGTATACGAAATATTCAGAGGAATTCTCAATCTCAGAGGAAATCTCTGCTTATCGAATCAACGCCGCAACTCTTATCACGAGTGCGACTCGTCGATGTACGGCAAAGGATTAATAAGTATTCGAAGAATAGTAAACGAAATTCGTCGATCTATTATAACACAGTGGATTAGTTATCGGTACACTTAATATATTACTCGTATCCAACACTTCGGTTTCCTTCCTACAACGTATTGCACTAGCAGGATGTTAACCCTTTGCAGTCCGAGTTACCTTCATCGATTCGTTCCAACTGATCCATAATCGTTTCATCGCTATTGGATGGTGTCACATGATTTGACTTCGCTTCGATATCTCGACGCGTTACCAATACAGCAAGGCATTCGTGTTAATGTATCTTTACGAAGTATAGTATCATTGCTCACTTGACCTCGAAGTAGAACTAAACAAACATAAGACTGCAAAGGGTTAAACCGTTGACCATTTAACCCTTTGACGAGTACAGAATTTTCCTTTGCAATATAAAGCTGTTTATAATTCGTTAAGCGTATTCCCGTAAGCAGTACGTGTATAGAGTTGAGTTGCTCCTTTGGACCGAACAATTTTTGGCCGTACTCGTGAAAGGGTTAACAATAAACGAGTAAATAAGTAACCAATGTCCCGATGAAACGTTGCAGAGGAGGAAAAGCTCCGGCTAGCACGATTTCCGCGGCGCTTGCCAACGCCCCGCTGTCTCCACCCTTGAGCAATCACGCGTCGTCGCCTTTACCATTTTCTGTAAGTATTCCCTCTCGCTCGAGCACGCGATTTTCTGCGCTTGCTACTAGCTTTTCACATTTTTTCGAAATTTTTGCTCGGCGCACGCGAGCCACGGCAACGTGTCGCTCGCGCGCTCGATATCGCTTCGATATTTCGCTTAAGTTTTCAAACCTCTTATTTGACCGTTTCATTAACGAATTAAAAGTAGCGAGGAAATTCGAACGAGAAAATAGCTAAGAGAGTTAACCAGAGTTGCGTGTGTGACGTTCGCTTGCCACTAATACGCTTTTCCAGGCTTGCAATCGTACGAGCCCCGATTACGGATTCCCAAATTCTCGGCTATCGTCCTTCGATACGAACGGATACATCGCCAACGGCAACTGCCACTGGGAATCGAAAACATTTACAAGCACGATCACCATTCAGACCGGTTGCACAGAGGTTCGCTAATAATCAATCATGGAACGTATTATTGTAATTCGAATTCCTGGGGCTCTACAGATCCGTTGCCATATTAGATTTCTGATTCGTTGGAAATCCGCGGCCCCCAGGCGCGACGCTCGCTTAATCCGCCACCCCCCTATCCGAAACAAGGAATTCGAAGCTCGCGATTTTGTCACGGCGGTCGTTATTCTAGCGTTCAATTACTCAGCTTGGCCGATTATTCTCGTCACCGTCGACCAGATTATCGATGTCCGAAATATCCGCGTTATATTTGAAGGTAAACACGCCGCTCTAAAATACACGGCTGAATCAATGCGAGATGATGGACGCGCGCGTCGCGTGGTCGGGATAAAAAAGGATCGAAACAGGAAGCAAAGTTCGCGGCGGGGAAGGGGGCAGATATTTCGTCGATGACGAAATTTCTCTAACCGATCGCGTCGATACGATATTCGACCCGAACGTCCTTGCGATTCGGCAACTTCCTGATAGCATAGTAAAGCAGCGGGAATAGGTCTGGCAATCGACCTGCCGACGTTCCGCGTGCGCGTATTTCCAAGCTGTGACTAATTAACCTGGCGCGATTACGAGCGTGCGTGTTGCCTCTACCAGCGTACCCTCCCCCCCTTTTTTAATTACCACTCGCACGTGACCACGGTTGTGTCGTTTTATGTATTGCAGCCCACCCGGCTTGGCACTTCGCCCGTCGATCCACCCAGTTTCCGATCAGTCCAGGTAATGTCCCAAACGCGTCTCGCCTCTCAAACTCGCCTCTAGTCTCGCGCTCGAAACCTTACAGCTGAAAAGCTAAGGTACACCCATGAAAATCACGCCGACCGCGGTGCCGCTGCTTTGAACGCCAGACACACGTATCCGTAATATGTTCTCGAGAAAAGTACGTCCGTCGACGTTTGAAAGGGGGAAATATCTCTCCACCGAATCCCGAGTTCCGAGTTCCGTGTTCCGAGTCCCGGGTCCCGGGTTGCCCCGTGCCGCGCGTCGTATTAGTCGAGCACGGAGAATAGCTGTGCCTTCCGATCGATAAATCGATATCGGTCGACGTGATCCAGTGCGCGCGAGGTACTTACTTCTCGCAAGTGTTTTTTGGTGCACAGGAAAAACTCTAAACTCTAGCTCGATTTCTAGACTCGGGAGAAGCGCGAATTCGAAACCTCGCGAGACCTCTAAGCCGACACGTTGAATAGTTGCGTTGAAAAGTGTTCGGTGCGGTAGAAAAGTCTAGATAGATCGCAAGCTCGCATCTTTCCGTAGAGATGGCTTCGAACGCTCTGATGTCAAGGCAGCGGAAAATGCATCGGGTTAAACGGAAAACTAGCGCAGTTTCTTCGAAGCTAATCCATCGGTAGCTAGTAACGAAACGAAGACGCGGCAAATTTCCGTTCAATCCGATATCGTTTTGCAGTGTTGCATTATTGATAGACTAATTTTTGCAAGCTTGCATCACATCACGATCGTCTCATCTATTCGAGTTTCGCGATCATTTTGCCTCGGTCGTATCGAGAGAGCCACGATCGCGGCTGTCTTGCCCGCGAAGAGGTTAAAAGCCATCAACCGCTAAAATTAAATTCCCTCGAGTTTCTATTCGTTGTTGAGAAACGTTCATATTCATCGAGACTTCTCTATCAGAGTTCACTCGCGGCTTTTCTTAACACCAAAAACCGCGTTGCAAGTTTCTAGCAAATGTTAACCCCTTGACGTTCAAAGTATTTCGTCGATTCGCCGATGAAAAAGCGATCAAACTTTGCGGAATAACGCCGGAATTAAAATAGCACTGTATGTACAATATTTCCTTCGATTTTGAGGACGTAACGCGAAAACGAGAGAAAGCCAAGTTACGCGTTAACGGCAGCAAGAAAGTTAAGTACGGTTAAGGGGTTAAATTCGCAGCGAACTTAACGTTGATCTTCGCAATTCCACGTCGTTGCGAAACGTAGAAAAGTATTCGTCGTTGCATTTGTCGTGCCGCCTCGCTAATACCCACGCTTAACGAGTACTCGTTTTGTTTTCACTAACACCACCGCGAATCGTCCCATTACGCCACCATTGTCATCCACAGATCGACGGTGGAAACAAGAGCAGCGAATAACCGTATGCTTTCTCATTGCACAGGCTCCAACGTCGAACAATTTAATTGGTCCTAAGCCTTTCGGAGGATCGAATCTATCGTCACCTCCGCTGGTGAACTCGGGAAATAGCACTCTACCACGGCCTCAGAGTCAGACTGTGACTGGTAAGATTCCCTTCTTCTTAAACGCGCCGATGTTCCACGGATTCGATAAAACATCGCTACGAGACGGCTCGCCAAACTGATCGAATACACTTCCATTCGATGTATCTCTTGTTCGATGAAAATCCGAATCCTAGCTATATTGGCTATACAACTTTACATACGTTTACACTCTTCGTTTTTCTAATTTCTTTGCCGAGAACTGTCCCTGGATTTTCGCGCGTCGAATAAGTATTAAATAAGTATCAACGCACGATACGATCGTACAACAATGGCGTTATTCGATCAGCTTCGCGAGTGTCCAATACCAAATGGAAGTTAATTCTTCGAATCGAGCGACGTAGACCCGAGGAGAACAGCAGGATGAAAGACAGGTTTTAGCCGGTGGAAAACGCGCGTCGGGTATATGAGCGACTAGACTGCGGATTTTTACGCGCTCGTACGAAATTTCGATGCGCCAAGCTGAATGCAATCCGCGTGATACGTAAAAATATCGCTTTTTAAGAAACCTCTGCTCGTGTTCCATTCCTTCATGGCGCGTATGTAGAATAATTACGAGCTTGTATAAAGATTCGCAGTCCACAAGTGACTCGTGTTTTCGCAATTTAACCCCTTGCCTTGTAACGAGTCTCGTTTCACGGTGTCCGAGTAAAATGAAAAGGCACTGCGTTTGCGATTGAGAGGATCGTTGGATGCAAATTGACTGCAGCGTTACAGTGTCTCGCATTTAATAGCTGATCGAGTATGCAAAAATTATAAGGCAAGGGGTTACCTACCCCTAACTGCTATGGATAATTCTAAAGAAAAAGTTTTTAATATATTTGCTACTGTTCGTTTTTCGAAGCAAGAAAAATTGCATTTGGTGTTTATTCGGGATTCGCGTGTACGTGTAATATACCCCAACAAATACGCTGCGGATTTTTATGCTCCTATGGGAAATGTAATAGATTCGCTGAGATACAAAGTTTAGAATTCGAAGCGACGTGAAAAGATAGTATTACAGACATCGCAGTCTAGCAATTGAACGCGTAACAGTTACGTAAGTCTATAGCAGCTAAGGGTAGCGGGTATGAGAAATGCTGTAAGGGTTGAAAAGAAGAGCAGGTGGAGTTTTGAAAAGTGGCCGGACCGCGTTGCATCGCGCGTCACGAGCCACGACTCGCGACTCGCGAGCATTCCAAGCGTAATTACGAGAGTCACGCTAGAGGCATGTCGCAAGGAAATGCCGTGGCAGGAAACAAAGGCGGAAATAATCGCGGTCGCATAAATTACCGATGACAAGTCCAGACCATCGGGACTTTCTCGTCTGCTATCTGAACGAACGATCTCTGGTCGATCTCTGGTAATCCTCCTAAAGGCGAGCTCGCCCATTATCCTTGGCCTCGCTTTCTTTTTCGATTGTCGCAAATAGGTTTCTTCTGGGCGCTGCCAAAGCCAAACAAAAATACGCCCTTCGGAGGCCGAGTTTCTAGTCTAGCTTTGGCTAATTCGCCCCATTTGGCTTTCTTCCCTAGCCTCGCCAAATGCCTCCACGCGTCGTCTTTTCTTTTCTTTTTCTTTCTTTTTCAATTCGCACCTCCGCTCCGCTGCCACGATCGATGGATCGTTTGCGACGTCGTCTCGTCTCGTCCGTCCGCGATTTGCGAACGCGACACACGAAAAGTTCTCTTCTTCCCGCGGAAGAAGTCGCTCGCGATCCGCTCGATCGTTTCGGACGTCGACGGCCAGCTCCGAGAGCTCCGATTCGCGCTCACTCGCAAAAGTCTACGTACCCTCCAAATTCTCAATGTTCGCGAGAAGTCGGAAGCTTCGATCGTTTCGCGAATATCTATCCAGCCGTTCGTTAAAGCTAGACGCACGGTTAAAAGATGAACACGTTTCTTTTTCCTGCTCGTTTAAGAATATATGCACGCGAGATGAGAATACGATTGTACAAACATCTTCGTACTTGTTCGACTTGAAATATATTTATATATTCCGGTATATCTGCAGCGTTCTGTAATTTAACGCAAGTAGAATAGTGTCGAATGAATTTTAGGACCGATGATCCTTAACTTTGCGAAGCGATCTTCTCGCTTGCAATTGTACGCTTCGCGGATCGCCGCGCTATTTTTATTCTTCGAAAGTACGCGTTGAAGCGGGTAAATATTTGAAATTGAGACGCGTGCGTAGACTTTGGCGACTGACCGTAATTATACTTCATCTCAACTGTCATGACGATTTTCATCATCATCACCCGGATCGATTTGGGTGACACGTTTTTGTTTGAGCAACGATGATCGAACAACGCGGACCGATCGAAATCTGGGACGATTGAATCGAGACCTGAATAGCGTGCAAATGAGTCAAGCTTACTTGCGTAACACTCCGACAAGAGACGCTTTGATAAAAATGCCTGTACGCGCTTTTCTTACTCGTCTACACGCTTTTTGTTTCTTTTTTTTTTCTTTATTATTTCCTTTTCTCTGTTTCTCTTTCATCCGAAGCTCATCGATAAAAGTTAGCGTCGCGTAACTGTTTGCGATCGAAGCACGGGTTGTTTTCGATAAACTAGTCGCAGGCTGGGAAGAGTATCGATATATTTTAGAGGGACACGATAATTCGTTTGGATATCAGGTTGCTGCATATGAAATGACCGATTTTACGTAGCTTGAACTCTGCCAGGCATTGATCAATCGACACGTTCACTGCCGCGTTGGACATCGGTGACCTACAGTATCGAGCAACACGGATTACAGTTGGACAGTAATGTAAAATAAAAAATGCCCCAGTCGACGATTGAACATTTTTATCGAAGCAAAATGTTCTCTACTAATTAAATACCACGGTGTGCTGTATCGAAGCATGGTAAATTTCTCTGTGAAAAATTCTTGTGGCAGTCAACGCGTTAAATAACGCGCCCCTAATTTGTGCTCGGCGTCTTACGCAATCCCACGCGTTTAACCCATTCGATGCTAAAGATGACTACGGTCACCGGATCGTTCGATCGAAATCTGGGATTAGTACGATAATTAGTTGATATTTTCGCGACGGTGTAACTCGGCAAACATCTAACGACAGAGAAGAAGATTTAGTTGAATATGCACGAAGCGGGTTAGACTTTCATACGAGAATCGTTTATCCGAAGGAGGAAAGTTGCGAAGCATCGTTATTTTAGTAGGACGTTTGGACGTTAACGATTTCGCCGTTTAATTAGTTTCGGGGAATCGCATTGGTAGTCGGATTAAAACGTCATAACTCCATTCATGCTCCTCTTCCCCACAAGACATAATTTTTTTCTTTTCTTCTCTTTTTTCAGCCGGTCCATCTTTCAACCCGAAACCCAGACCCTTCTCCCTCACATTCGCATGAGTCTCGGTAGCTCTCAGCTACGCCGTCGTCGTCTTCGTGCTGACAGCCGAATCGAACAATCCAATTCTATGCAATAACTGTTTGTTAGCTTGGTGCATATCAAATGTCGTTTAACGGCTACTCCATTAGCCGACTGCTATTATCTTCTAAGTGGCTAAAATATTAACGATAACTGAAATCATATCGCCCACTACTTAGAAATCGTTCATTCGAATATATATCTTCGGGTTTTTAAATTTCTTTCATTTTTCCAATTCCAAGCCATCGAGTTTCCAAGCTTCTTCAATTCCCAACTTTTCGATTTCCAAGCTTTTGGATTTCCAAGCCTTTTAATTCCAAGTCATCGAGTTTAAAAGCCTTTTAATTGCAAGTCATCGAGTTTCCAAGCTTTTCCATTTCAAAGCCTTTTAATTCCAAGTCATCGAGTTCCCAAACATTTGGATTTCCAAGCCTTTTAATTCCAAGTCATCGAGTTTCCATGCTTTTGAATTCCAAGTCATCGAGTTTCCAAGTTTCTTAATTCCAAGCCATCGAGTTTCCAAGCTTACGAACTTCCATGCTTTCGAGTTCCCAATCCTTCGAAATTTCAATCATTTAAACGCCCAAGCTTTCTAATTCCAGTCGTTCAATCGTGCAAGCTTTCTAACTCCAATCGCATAAATATCCAAGCCTCCGGAACTTGCGAATTTTCGGGCTAGATCGCAGAGGGGATATAGGAATCGTATAGGAATTGCTGCAACGAGGTATTCGATGTTCCTGAAAAGTCTTGAAACTTGTATTTAGAAAAGGCACATTTCGTATGCACCAACCTAATATGTAATAAGGTAAACGTAGGTAATATGGAACTTTGTCGAATCTCGCGAATTAATTAATGACTATTTATCGGCAACCATTATTGAAGAACAACTGTGGTTCTCTTCCACGATACGCAAACGTTTCTTAAAGTCGAGTGAAATAGTTAAATACTATTTAGTAAAGGTGAATTAAAGAGTATTAGTTTCGTATGATTCGTCGTTACCTACGACTATTCAACAATAGTTTAAATAGATATTTATTATACAGTTTGGCGAGCTTTAATTAGAAATTTTGTAGCTGTTCCAGATATTGGACAGCTCTTTTCCAAGTTGCCGAATTTCACGTTTTCCATTTTTTTTTCATTACAATTTCAAATCATTTGAATTGCTAATATACGTGTACATTAGTTTGTTTGTCGCAAACGCCTTGATTTTATTCGAAAGTCTAAGTTCCACGATATTTGGCAAGATTTGAAAATCAAGTGTTCCATATTACCAACGTTTGTCTTACAAATTCGGCTTTCACGATTCTTCTTCGATCTCGAATACCACTCGCGCGATAATTGCTTAACCCCTCGAGAGGGTTAGAATTAGAAAGAGTCGTTGGGAACTTTGCTACGTCGAGATTGTACTTAAAGAAGTAGATATATCATGGAAATTCGATACATTAGGTGTACCAACGAGTAATTCACTTTTCGCGTTAAATTCTACATCCCCTTTTACACCTACAAACGCCTACCCCTTGTTAATCATAACTTTATTTACTCTTTAACGTTTAACGTTACTTTTGACGTCTGCTATGAACTGCCGCTCGAAAGAAATCTCGATCTGATCCATTAAAAATTCATCGACGCATTAAACGTGGCGGATTATTCATCGATACACCTAACGCGATAATTTGAAACGTTTACGAGGCATCCTTAAGCAACCGAGATTAATCCCCCTTAAGGGGTTACGTGGCTCGAACGAACATTCAGAGCAGCGTACAGGTGTTCCGAGCCGAAGAGAAATCGTGGCGTCGAACGATCGTGTATCATTGTCGACGAATAATAATTTTCTCGTTAAAGTGTTTGAGAAATGACTGCACAGTTGCGAAATAAAGCGATAGTTAAGCCGAGCAAGCTCTTCGCTCGATACGTGTTCCTCCTTTTTCCATTTCATGTCATCACGTTGTACATATTATATCTTGGAGATCCTCCATAGTATCGTTGATTAACTTATATACATATACATATACATATACATATATATTGTTTCCTAGCTTTCGCATCCGGCGCTTTCGAGACCCACTCGAAATCCAGATGCTAACCCGCAACGCTCGATATACTTGTGTTTCCTTTTCTCTATCTCTCTCTCTCTCTCTCTCTATCTCTCTCTCTGTCTCTCTTCTTTTCTGTTTCTTTTTTTTTCTGTTTTTGTTTTTTTACGATCGTCCAGAAACGCGATCGGTCTTCGAGCGAAGATTGTTCAACCGACAGAGTTGTTGCGTTCGAGTAATATAGATTTTGGCGAAGTGCACGACTGCTCGCTTGTAACGCTTCATTAACGCGTTTAACGGAGATCGCAAACAGAGCAAAGCTTCGGCTTCGGCTTCGCGTAGCCGATCGATCGCGAAACGTCATACGCTTTCGCGATCTGTATCGGCTACTTTCTTCTCTCGCTTTAACCCCTTGCTCCGCAACGTGTTTTACACTTGTGTCTCTGCGCGATAAATCGGAGCGTAGATTCGAGAAAGATACGAAGACACTACCGACGATGGAATTTAATTTTTACTGCAACTTTAGCTTCGCGTTGCAATATTGGCAGCTATCGAACAGACGGCGCGTGTCAAATGAAACGTATACTTAATCTAACGCGAAGATAGCGATTACCTGGCATTGGCTTAGGTAACGAAATAATTGCAGCGCAAGGGGTTAAGACCAGATCCACGCTATTACTCCGCTCACGGTTAATTTATTTACTTAAAGCCATCGCTGTGCGAGAGCAATCGTTTAGC
This sequence comes from Eucera pruinosa, assembly GCA_028830335.1. NCBI lineage: Eukaryota > Metazoa > Arthropoda > Insecta > Hymenoptera > Apidae > Eucera > Eucera pruinosa. The sequence goes on from JAMYCR010000015.1 coordinate 14,988,516, forward strand.
CGGGTGCAATGCGAAGGAATAAAAATTTAGCGGAAAGGAAAGATAAAAAGGAGATTGCGTAAGCAAAAATTGAATCACAGTAAGATGTTAAAGCAGTGAGCATTTAATAGAAGGGCAGGCATTATTTACATCTAAGATAATGCGATTGATAAGCGGAGAAACAGTTCTACGACGACGCGAGAAAAGAACGTCGTGACGCCTTAAACATATAGCAAGAGCAGCGATGTAAAACAATTGTAAAGTATCAGCTTGCAGGGAAATATACGGAATATCGATGCTTGCCGTATCATCGGCGAACGATGAGCAAAATGGCACGGTAGACGTTGCGATTGAACTCACAATCAGAGGAAAACGTGAGCGGATCTATAGCGTAGATCTGGCGAAAAGATGCCCACAGAGTTCCGCTAAGTATTCGCGGCAGCAACGAAATATCCCTGTGGGAATCTTTAAGTTGCGCTTCTTTTTATTTAGCATCCTGAACGTGCCCGCGGTCCAACATTCTAATTAGCCAAGCATTCGACTAGCAACCCTTTCGCTGCGCCACTTTCAAGTTAGAAGCGTTCTCGCTATCCGGATATAATAATCGCAATCCTTATTAACAGAGGCGCGGACTAAGTGCAAGCGTTGAGTTACACTGTAAAGTTAATTGCATTTCGATATGTCTCCTACAAGTCCAATCGAGCATCGGTCGATTCTCGAGAGCTGCTCGCAGCGAAGGGTTTATCTTTTACTCGAGAATCTCTCAGGCGTGGGAAACTGCGATGAAAACTTTGAAACACGCGGGTACATTTGTTCGCCAAAGGGTTAAAGAAAGAAAGGATCGCGGGCACGCGTCAGTCAATGTGCTTCTTACTCACAGTTGATTTCTTTGTTTTTTTTTTTCGTTCTTTCTAACACAACCCTACGTTCCGACTACCTGTGTTTCAAACGCCAAACGTGTGCATGCTTTCTACGTTTTGTGTGCGCCCCGATATTTCTGTTGACCCGCATCCGACTACGCACCCATCGCGATCCCACGTCCGCGAATCCCCGTCGATCTTCCCCGAAAAAAAACGAAATAGAAACCACGACCGAAAGCCACGAAAAGTCCTACTATTACGAGCTGATCGAGGACACGAAACCAGAACCCCCCCGTCCCACTTCCGTGAAAGCGAAAAGCCTCTGCTGGCCGCCCCCGAAGCCGATCGAAGACGTCACCTATCCCACCGCCAGTCCCCTCTACATCGATCCCAATCCCGCCCTCGATCGAAGGAGCACGCAAGCGGTGAAAGAGAAGAAAGCCTGCATCGAGGCCTGCGAAAGGGCTCTCACGCGGAAGAGGTGCGAAAGCACGGATCGGGAAGTGGAAAGAGCTAGCTGGCAGTGTCCGCGATTCGAGGCAAATCCGATGGATCGAATCAGCTGCCCGGGGCCCACCTACAGAAAGGTGGAGCTGGTGGAGACCGTGACCGGGAGGCAGTCGAGGAGCGAGGTGAGCTCGAGAGCCAGCTCCTCGGACAGCGTGCGGAGATCTTTGACGCCCACTAGAATCGCGCAGCCGGTTCCGAAGCCGTGGACGGCCACCGTTTCCACGGGCGGCAACCTTTACGAGACGAGCTTCCAGGGAGTGGAGCCTCCGAAGTTGTGCAAGAAGTTCCACCAGAAGGAGATCTGCCAGCGGGAACGGATATGCGAGAGAAATCAGCCGTTCCGCGAGGAGCATCGCGTGTATCGATCGGAGGTTTGCCGACGCGAGCAGACGATCTGCGACAAGCCGCCGCTGCCGACTCAGCAGGCGGTGAAGCAGGAAGAAGCGAAGGAGGAGATCCGAGAGATCGACGAAGAGGTGACCGACTTGAGACCGGCCGATGAAATCGACGACGACGGTTCGGACGGGATGGCAATCAGGGGAGAGCACGATTTCATCACGGAGACGTCGGAGGAGGACGTGGACGGAATGCACGTGAAGAAGAAAATGACGTTCGAGAAGACGATCTCTCCGTGTCCGTCTCCTCGGCCCGTCACTCCCGTGCTGGAAGAATCTCGGCAGGAGACGAGGGAAGAGGCGGTGGAGGAGGAGACGGTGGAGAAGTCCGAGGAGACTTACACGCGAAGAAGCACCACTCACGTAGACAGAGAAACCGCTGAGACGGAGGAGAAGACGGTGATAGAGTCCGCGGAGGTGGTCACGTCCGCCGTGGACGTGCAGCAGATGGTGGAGCAAGCCAAGCGGGAGGAGGAGGAACGAAAGCGGGAAGAGGAAGAGGAAGAAAGGAGAAAGCAGGAGGAGGAGGAGAGAAAGAGGCGAGAGGAGGAAGAGGCCAGGAGAAGACGCCAAGAAGAGGAACGCAGAAGACAGGAAGAGGAAGAGCGAAGCAAGCAAATGAGCATGGAGGAAGAGACAGAGGAAGTGGAGGAGGTTCGCGAGCAACCGTTGGGAAGAACGGTGGTCCGCGAGGAGAGGGTAACGGAAGAGGAAAGCGACACTCCGGGGCGCAAGAAGCTGGTCAAGGAAACGTACGAGGAGATCACGGAAGAGGTGCTGGTCCAGGAACGCGTGCGCAGGAAAGCGATCGAGGAAGGTCGAAGGCAGAGCTTGAGGGAGCAAGTAGAGGTGCACAAGAGCTTGCGAGACCAGCAGGCTCCGAAAGATCGCCGCGTCTGCTCCAAGTACCCTCCGGCTCAGGAAATCATGGAGACGAACAAGAAGCGGGTTCAGTTCGTGAAGCAAACGGACAGCGGTCCGAAACCGATACCGCATTCCGCGCTTCAGAACGCCACCCCGAAAGAGTGGAAGTCCGAAATGGTGAACGCTTTGACCACCGCGCCCGATCGACCGTTCACGCCTCTCAGCGCCGCGGCCACGACCACCGTCGCCGCCGACGGCACCAAGACTACCACGTCTACCAGCATGAAGGAAGTGTACACCGAGGAGACGATATACTTGGATCGCAGGTGTCGACCGAAACCGAAGCCGGAGGTTCGGCCGATCTCTCCTTTCCAAGAAGCGCTGATGATCGCTCCGGAACGACCTTACACTCCGCTGAGTCGCGAAATCGGGCCGGAAGATCAGAAGATCTGCAGTCGCTCGCAGACTCCCGTGATCACGGGGCAAGGGGGGCACTGTCCGCCCGCGGATATTCTGTTTGGCGAAGCGAAGCGTCGCGTGGAACCTCCGAAGAAGGACAGCGGACCCCGACCGTTGCCAACCCCGCCGCCCGACTTCCGCCTCCGAGATGCCTCCCCGTCTCCCGTTAGATCTCGACCACCGACGCCGTGCAACAAGACGTGCATAACGGCTTCCTTGAAGAAGCCCGACACCATTCCCTCGTATCAGAAGAATCTGGTGGCTATGAGGAGAAGCGCGGTGGAAAGTCACACGTACGAGCCGCCCAGAACCCCGACGCCGACTCCGGGACGATGCAAGTCGCCCGCTCAAGGCCCCCCGGATGTTCCCGCCTGCTACACGAAAGTTCAGGCTCCCAGGATCAGAGAGGATCCCCCGGTGCCGCCGATGAGGAAGAGCTCCATACATTTCCCCACGAAGAAGAGCGTCTCGTATAAAATCGACGAAGACACCGACGAGGGCCACAGGCACGCCGAGTACGCCGCCTCGAAGACGGTAGCTTTCGACGAGAAGCAAACCGACGATGCGGGCCGCGAGCCCACGGACGCGCTTCACGCTCAGTACCAAGAGAAGCGATTGATGACCAGCGAGGAAACGAGCCAGCCGAAGATGTCGATATGCAAGAGATCGCTCGAGGTGACGGAAGACTTCGAGAGATGCGAGAAAAGGGTTCCGTGCAGGCCTTTGCCGGATCGGCGAGAGAAGTCGTCTCAGCCGGCGATCTGCGCCATCGAAAGGACCAGTCCTTCGAAACCGTCGCTGATTTGTCCGATGACCAAAGGTGGCGCGCCTTCTCCTCAGCCGGTTTACAGCAGCTCGACGGAGGTTCGTCACGTGAGCTACGGAAGCCCGCAGTCGAAGCCGTGCCCGGATACAGGCGTAACCGTTCTGCCGTGCAAAGCTCTTTCCGACAGAGGGACGAAAGCAGGAGTGGTGGTGGTGCCTTGCGAAGGGCCGAACCCTTGCTGCCAACAGTCAGGGATTTGCGTGGTTCCCACTGCCGATCGTTCGGGAGTTTGCGTGTCTCCCTGCTTCGGGATGAGAGGCGACGGTTGCGGATCTCCCGGACGCTGCGGCCAACCATCGGGCCGCTGCGGCCGCGAATCCGCCTGCGAGATCGACATCCCGTCGAACTGTCCCGACTCTGGCATCTGCGTAACACCCTGCGAAGACGGATCCGTTTGCGTGGCGCCCTGCACCAAACCGGGCCTCCCTCCCTCCAAGTCGAAGCTTCCTTTCCCCCAAATCCCGTTCCCTTACGACGCGCCTGCTGCCCCCCAGCAAACTAGAAACTCGTCGTTCGAGCCTATTCACAAGCCTCGCACGAATCTAAGCGGGCAGCTGGCGCGGCTCACTTGCAAAGCCGCCGGCAGAAGCCAGAACCTTCCCACCGTGCAATTGTACAAGCCCGAAGCTCAAAGCCAGAGCTGCTGCGAGACTAAAAGCTACTGCTGTAAGACCCAAAGCTTTTGTTGCTCCACCGAATCCCGCTGCCAGACGACTGGCAAATGTTCGACCAACGCCCGCTGTCAAACCGGGAATCATTGTGAGACCCAGAATTACTGTCAGGACGGTATCCACTGTGAACCCTCTAGCAATACCCGCAAATTAGTAGACCCACCAAATTTGTCATCCCACCCGGATCTAGGTACCGGAGTCGGTGGTCTCGGTGGTGCCGGCTCGAAGAGCGGATCTTTCGCTGGCAGCAGCGCGCCGAAACGAGGAAGGGGCATCCTAAATCAAGCAACTGGACCGGGATCACGCGTGCCCCTCTGCGCCCATTGCAACTCTTACGTCAGGTACTCTTTGCTCCCCCCCTTTGCTCGAGACTCTCGATATTCCACCCTCTTGCGCCGCGCCCTTTCTCACTTCTCTCTTCTCTTTACTTTCTTTCTTTTTCCTTTCTCCTCTTTATTTACATCGCTTGCCGCATCCTCGTTTTTTTTCTGTTCGTTCCCGCTGTCATCGATGGCAATGACGAGTCGCTTTTCTCTTAAGATCCTCAGTGTTAAGATTCATCGACGTGTGCTTTTTTGCGTGTGCTTCGATTGATCGTGTTTTTCTTTCTTTTTTTTCTTTTTTTTCTCCTCTCTTATGACACTTTGTGGGAGTGAGTTCTTTTTTTTTCCTTTTTTTGGTTGCGCGAAAATTTTTGCGGGAGATCGGCAAAGGCAAGGAAAAGGATCTCCCGGAGTTTGCAGTTGCTTGTATCGTGGATATGTTGGGTTGCTGCGCGATAAACGCGGTGCTTTAGATTTGTGAAATATTTCAAAGCTGAAACGTTCCGCCTTGGAGCAACGTTTTGCATTCGGAAACGAGGAGAAGTTTATCGCGCGGCAAGCTAGTAGCAACACATGCCTGCGAATAGAGATTTGAAAGCATTTTTAGTCGATCTAATTTAGAAGTCGAAGGACCGCTTGAAAAAGAAGGTAGCTCCATAGGTGAGTGCCTCGACGGGAAAATGCGGGAAAAGCAATTAATAGAAGTGAACGCGACCGAACGTGTTGGGCGTAGAAATATGTTTGTTCTTTTTGCATCGACGTAGTCAGCTCCAAACCTTCGTAGTATTTAGAAGTAGAAGCTTTTCAGTGGTCCTACAAATCTGTACAAAGCGCTGGAAACGCGGGGAGAAGAAGTCGAGTAACTCGAAGTACAGTACCTTGCACTTTGCTTTATATGACCTCTACATTTTTGCGTATTATACGCCTTCTCTAGTTTTTCGCGTACTTAAGATTCCCATAAGTACATCGAAGTCCGCTGTCTACTTACAAGATCACAAAGAGCGAAACAATTGCGCAACAAAGTGGCAGCAACTTAATTTCTACGCCTTACAAAAATAGTTCTGCAATTTCTAATATCCGGCAATGATCTGACAGACGAATATTCCGCGCGCGTAAATATAATTCCCGAGAATTTCTTGAAAATTGCTCTCTTGAATGGAGCTACCCTCTCGTCGCCGTGAAGCCTTCGATCATAATCGATTCCGACGTGATTAACCCAATGTTTTACGTGTTTGCACGATGTTAACAGCTAACGAAGAAAATACTAATCACAAGTCGAACGGTCTCGTGGTAAAACCAGTGTGCTGTAAAACCGACAAAGAGTGCATAAGGTTGGTTGCATAAATTGTCTAGCCTGGCCTACGTTTTGCTTTTTCATTCGCGTTGAATCGCGTTCGTTCGCGAGGCGTCGAATGCTGAACGTGCTATGTAATCGTGGTGATGATCCCAGGGGTCCGTTCATTACCGCTTTGGGACAAATCTGGTGTCCCGATCACTTCGTGTGCGTGAACACCCAGTGCCGCCGACCTTTGCAAGACATCGGATTCGTAGAGGAAAAGGGACAACTTTACTGCGAATACTGCTTCGAACGTTTCATCGCACCCAGTTGCAACAAATGCAACAACAAGATCAAAGGCGTAAGTTTTCGCGTCGGTGATAATCAAGCGTCGGGTTGTCGCGCGATAAAGTAACTCAGCTATTACAAAAAGTACGATACCAAACGTAGCATTAACCGTTCGCTGTTTCAATGCTGGATCAAATATAGAAATACCGAAATATTGCAATCGATTCTCAATCTTGATCGTCGAAATGGAAGTTGCACGTGGAACAGAACTTTATTAGAGACATATACAGTAGTGGACAAAGTTGTAGCAACTTGTACATAATAGAATAGTTCCCGTAGAATTTTCTTTATCGGTAGAATAATACCACAGTTTCCCTCGATATTATTGGAAAATCATATAACACCTGTTATCCGTTAAGCAAAGTATTTATTAATCGATTCGTGCAAGAGATCGACGCGTTATAAAGTTGTCGTACTTTTGGCCAGTGCTGTATATCATATTCAACGTGGCAGCTTGTCTTAAAGTGAAAATATGATCCGTCTTTTACCATAGTGGACTCTAAATCAGATTGTCCATTGCTGTAAGATTTTACGATTCGAATTGCGAGACTCGGTGGAATACTTATTTCGCGACAACCTAATAACGCTGCTCGTGCCATTCGAAGATCTCGATCCTCGATTTGCGATCGATTTACGGGCAACGATATGGTTGCAGGACTGCCTGAACGCAATTGGAAAGCATTTCCACCCTGAATGCTTCAAATGTTCCTATTGCGGCAAACTTTTCGGCAACAGCCCATTCTTTCTCGAAGAAGGACTGCCATACTGTGAAGCAGGTTCGTTAAATCGGCCTCTCTATTCCACTTAACTCTTTCGCTGCGTTCGCTTTCCAGCGATCAAATCTAGTTTCCAATACCATTTTCGCGCCTTTAGACGTTTGGAACTTCATAGCTGGCGCTATTGCCACTTTACAGAACGTCGATTCTTGAGAAATAAATTATTTGGAAAGAATCGGTCGAATTTGCGACGTGTTCTATTATTATTCCTAGCTACATGTCGTGATTACCTTGTCCCGATTAAATTCAGTCGGGTTACGCGCTTCGTACGACGAGGAATAAGTAGGCTGCGGATTTTTGTGCAGCAGAAAAATGAGAGATCGCAAATATCTACTTCCGAGCTTGAGAGTAAAAGATCTTAAAAGCACTAAAAAAAAAAGAGTGCAACGAACACGTGTTACAACCGGATACAGAGAATATTCAGAGTAGAATACAAATTATCCATCCAGGATCCATTTCTTCAATGTTGATAATGCAAGTATAAATTTGCATAAAAATCCACACAGCCCGATAGGAAGATAGGAAAGCGATACGTGTCTCCATTAGCTCGGACAATCGACGTTCCGGTTTGCTTACTTACATTTGTCGCAGCGAAAGGGTTGAGGAGCAAATTAAGCGGAAGAGAGGAGGTTGAAGTGGAGGAGAGAAGTGTAGTATAATATATTTTGTGTTTTCACGCGCGCAGATTGGAACGAGCTGTTCACGACAAAATGTTTCGCGTGCGGATTCCCAGTCGAAGCTGGAGATCGCTGGGTAGAGGCCCTGAACAATAATTACCACAGCCAGTGTTTCAACTGCACGGTACGCAATTAGCAGTGCGAGAGAATACATTCTCGAAATAAACCCGATCGATCTTCTCGCCGTACAAAAATCCGCGAACTTTAGTAACGGTTGCGTTTCGATGCTGTTGCAGATGTGCAAGAAGAATCTCGAGGGCCAAAGTTTCTACGCGAAGGGCGGCCGTCCGTTCTGCAAAAATCACGCGCGTTAAAATCGAACGCGACCATTTTCAAACCCTGAACGCGCGACAAGGGGGAGAGCTGGAGGAGAGCTGGAGGAGGACAAAAAAAAATAAAAATAGGGAAAAAAGAAACGACAAAAAATTGACGAAAGAGAACGCGTGCGTGTCTTAGCTTTACGAGCACCAATTCTTTCTGCACAAATTATTACGATTAGGGGCTGCTCGGAAAGTTCGTACCGATATCCGTGAAACGTTCGAAAGCGATATACCGTACGCAACTGTGATTACAATTACAATTGTACAGTACTGAGTTCGGTGACTCTTAACCATCGGCTTGGTCGCTTCGCAATTCCTTTTTGCCGACAAATTTTCATCGATCTTCGAAAAGGAATTGACGCAACGAAGGCAAATATCTTTGTTCGCTCCGTTAATGGAAAATCGTGCAAAATTTGCAAAAGCGAATCCGCGTAAATTTGTACAACTCTTGTAAGGGATTACGAATGGCAAATTCTAGAGATAGAAAGTGTTCACCTTGTTTGAATTCCATCGAATAAGCGACGAAGAATTTTGAAGCATACGGATAGCTGTGAAATGCGGCTACGAATTTTCCGAGCAAGCCGATATATTCTTGATTATTATCACTTGTATATGTTTTCGATCGACGACAACTAACCCAACGAAACGGTGCGAAGAGAAAGAGAGCACCGCTGAATAATCGTAGCACGATCAGCGAATATATTTATTTACGAGTACGCTAATTATATATATATATATATGTATATGTATGTATATGTATGTATGTATGTATGTATAACTTCTTCGATATGGAAGAAGAGTTCCGCTTAAAGCAGAGGATCTCGGTTTCAGTCGACGAAGGTAAACGCGGTTCGAAGTTCGAAGAGTCACCAAATTCCGCGATCGGCCGCACTCGTGCTTGCTTACGATAATATGTATTAGGTTAGCGCATATGAAATATCCTTTCTGCGAAGTTGTAGAATATTACAAATAAAATTGTGAAAACCTGCGTCGTGTTTCGTCGCCGTAAGCCTTCGAATTCCCAAGCCTTTGGATTTCCAAGCCTTCGAATTCCCAAGCCTTTGGATTTCCAAGCCTTCAATTTTCAAGCTTCCCACTTCTCGAGTCTTCGAAGTTCCAAGCGTTTTAATTTGCAAGCCATCAAATTCCAAGCCTTCGAATGTCCAAGCCATCAAATTTCAAGCCAATGAATACCAAGCCTTCAAATTTCAAGCCTTTGAATTTTCAAGCTTTCCACTTTTCAAGCCTTCGAAATTCCAAGTGTTTTAATTTGCAAACCATCAAATTCCAAGTCTTCGAGTTTCCAAGCCACCAAATTTGAAGCCTTCGATTTTCCAAGCCATCAAATTCCAAGCCTTCGAATTTCCAAGCTATCAAATTCCAAGCATATATTACTTCAAAAAACGACATTCCATATGCTCCCTCTTAACACCACTCGTTAATCGTACACGTAGCTATCCAAAACCTAAGCGTAAAGCTACGTTCGTCGAAAACGACGATTATCCGGCATGCCGCCGTGAAGTCTGAGCGGCTGAGGAAATTGCAGCTTCTCGATATCGAGGCAAAGCTAATCTACCGACCTTAAACTGTCTGGTAATTAATTGCAAGCCAAATAGGAGGGGGGTGGAATAATGTGGACGAAAAGGGGTTGACGCGCAATCACGTAAACTGGATTAAAGCGGCGGTTTGCGCGAAGGTTAAGAAGAAGTTGTTAAAAGCCCAGCTGCGTTACGTGGGCAAAGTTTGCCAACTGGGTTTCGCTGTCTCGACATTCCACCACTGATCGTTGGACATAAAATAGATCGACGAGACGTCGCGCCGCAAGCTCCTTCTGCCTTGCGGTTCCACTTTTAATGGCCACGACCGAAACGCGACGCGACGCGACGCGACGCGACGGGTCTCGAATGTCTCGTAAAATCGTTGCCGCAGAAAATTCTGCAACCATACAATAAACGCGCCGCTCCGCGCCGCGCCGACTTGGTCTCCATCCGCGGATCACGCAAAGGTCATCCAAGCAATTAGTATTACTGGCATTATCACATATTTCGTATTACCCCAAGGTGCACCCAACACGAAAATGTCGGCTTCCAGATTTCCAAAACGCCGTTAACCAGGACCGAAGTACGGTGAAACCTACGTATCCGCGGTTTCTACTTAAATCTATGTGTGTACACACAGCAGAGTTAACATAAAGAAGATGTCAAGTCAACGAAATCTCCAAGACTTTTAGCTACCAAGGCGGAGAGAGATCGGGTGGCTATTACCCGCGTTAGATTTGGACACGCTTAATTTTCCCACTCCTACTTTGATTAAAATCGGTCCTGATGCGTGAGCTGCGTTAAATACCAAACTTAATAGACCATTCGATTCCATCGTGTTCTAAATTCAATGTCTATCGTAATATATACGCAAAATTGGAACCACACGTAACGTTAACGTCGAACGCGACAAGATTCACCGTCTCCTCGAATTCATTGAAGAAACTAAAATCGCCGACCAAACAGTAGAATTTAATCTACTGTATTTTTGGAAAGCCAAATTTGATTTCTATTTAAATTCCCAACCCTACGCTGTGCGTGTCTCCATGAAGATTCTCAGAGTCCGATTACTAATTACGAGCAACGGCGAGTCTCCGTTTCCCAAGAGCAGCCAAACGAAGATAGCCGCGAGATGAAACGAAAGAAAAGAAGAGGCATTTGTAAGTTGCAACGCGTGTCAAATCGAATTGAATCGCACCGGTAAATGGAGAATGAGCCGAGAACGCGTGCGAAGGGGATCGAGAGAAGAAGGCACACGTGAAGAAAGCTCGAGTCGTAAAGCATTTGGTCTGTAACGAGGAAGTAGCTCCCCGTAAGGGACGCTTTCATCGATTTGTCATTAAAGTAACCTTGCGGTACCTCCTACCCGCCAACCCAGACACGCGAGACATTTTTCTCGGCGAATCTTTTTGCAACCGATACGTCACCGCCGCGGACTTCAATGAACGCGACACATCCGTCGATACGTCCGCAAAAATAGACTGCGAACTGCCGCGTACCGCTTCAGCCTTTTCCGCGTTTCAACGAACGCGCGTGTAAAGAGGTAAAACGAAGCGGACGATTATCGTAATGATAACGCGTAAACGTCCAGTGGTCAAAATGCCACGTCTAGTTGGACAAAATTAACCCTTTCGCTGCGAAGGACGTATATATACGCCTGTCCAAAAATTGGACGACCATTTGTTAATATGTTGGACGCGTATTGCTTCTCTAAAGTACATTATCGCGTCTATTTTCATTTGCACAATAAATTTAGAATAATATTTGACAATACAAGGCGTCTAAATATTTATATTTATCCCGTTCTCGTATTAACAAAAGCTGCCCTTTATCTATGGTTTCAGTTTTCGGTTGCAAGAAGCCGTAGCGAAAGGGTTAATCTCGAATAGCTGTGGCTCTTTGTGGCGCGCGTATTCGAAACTTGACGCGGCGATGTCTCGAAAGTGTCGAAAGCTTACGTTTAACGCAATGCCGCATCGTTTTGCTTTCCAGCCATAGAATGTACCTACGCGTCCTGCGCGAAATTAATGCGGATAAGCGTCGCCTCGCCTAAAATTCCTCAGCATTGAAAGGGTTAAGGGTTAAGCTGCCACCTGTCAACCTGTTTACCGCTGCTGCCGACGCGAACGTTAACGAATAGGCGGTCGAAAGAATCGCGTGTCCACGATAACGATCTGGAAAAAAGTGTTATCGGGCGAATTGTCAGGGAAGTTTGCGACTGATGTGGTATCCGGTGTTGTTGCGGTGTCGCGATGTCCACCGAAGGCCCATAAAAGGTGGAAAGCAGCAAAGAAGCCGGCACACGGCCAACCTGCGCACCTGCGACCGGGTCAAAGCGATTGCGTACACCGAAACGTGCTGCTGCACCAGTGAGAATCGAGATTCCGCCAAGCCTGCATGCGGTTCCAGCGAATCATTTCAATACCGAACACTCCGATTCCTCCGGCGACATTATCGCGCTTGCCGAGAGTAACGAGCAACGTTCGCCAGTGGAGTACCGAGTACAAGTACAGAGTAAAGCTATCGGAAGGGAAAGGATGCGTTTAGTAGAGAAGTGTACGCGCAACGAATGTAAGCTTGTTTGAATTTCTTATACTCTCCGCTCGCGAAGATCAACCCTTGCGAAGACCAATCTGACTTCTGTAAGACGCGAAGAAAACGAATTGCTCTCCGAAGATTTAAATGTGCGATGAATTGAATTAATATAGTCGATTATTCGTATACGATAGTCGGCAAAGATTTTAACGAAACACGGAACCCAAGTTACGTGCGAAGGTGGCAAAAGAACGGAAGAAGTTAATCTCAACGCGGCGACGATATACATTCCTAAAGTTGTATTAAATATTCAAAGTTAAGGGGATCTTGGAATATCTCGAAGGTAAACAGAAAATGTACTTGTGTTGTTCCATCTTTGCCGGCACTTTTCGCAAGCGTAACCATCGACCACGTATCGTTGCTAGCCACTAAAAGGGTTAACACGGAACTCGGCGCGAGAAGATTCATCTTTTCCTCTATCTCTCGCGCGATTAGAGAAGCAAAATCGTGGCTGCTGCTATGAGAAAGAAGATCGGCTGCGCGGCGATCCTTCTAACCATCGCTGCCTTCTTCGCGCGCTCCAAAATATAATGTTTCGGCATGGCAGTGAAATACTTGGATGGACCTTTCGTGTTCAGACTTAACGACAATGGAACGGGACCGCATCTTCTCGTGCAGGTATCGATAGTCTTTGATAAGTAATTCGATCTTCCATTGTTGTTCGTATATTTCGTCTCTCTTTACTTTTACCGTTCGCGTTAGGCAATTTTTTTTTTATGAAATTCGGTACTCTTCTCCCGTCCAATGGATAAGCAAATAAATAAAATGAACGGCGTTTAACAACTCTCGATTGCAAAGGGATAAATGAATAATTCATAGAACGAGTGTGACTCGTTGTTGTAGGGCCGAAAAAGCTACTATCGTTAGCCCACAGCTAAATCAGCCCCCGCGTACGATCTATAAATATTGGACAGGCTTTCCATTGAAAAGATGAAAATCGAACGAGTAGTAGTAGAAGCGTAGGTATTCAAGTAAAGCGTGCGCGCGCGTTAGTGGCGTGGGTAGCTGGGCTGTGAAAAAAATACACAATGAACGCTACACGTAACACAGCGACGCGGTGGATACGTAAATGTCGGGATACGTCCCGTCACGTTACGCTTTTAATGTCGCTCAGAATTTGTTCGGCACGGTTACAAACTTAGCCGTCGCGCCCTTGAGCCGAATACTTTTCAAGGTACGAACCTCCCCCCCACCGGTGTGCATATGCACAATTACGTACCCGCGAACTCGCAGAGTACAGAGTCGAATGCGATACGCGTGAGCCACTTTTAGAAACGCGGCTGTTAAGTAACCGCGACACGCGATAATAAGATGCAAAAGCTGCTTCCTCCTTTGCGCGAGCGAATTTTCGCTTCGCTTCCGTCTCCGACCTATTCGTTCTTCTTCGCGTCGTCACGCCGTAAATATGACCCTCGCGAAATTAGACATTTTCAAATACGTTTACGCGTTTGCGTTTGCGGGCGATGCATCGCGACGATGGGGAATAGTTGCTCGATCGTTTCCGGTATTCTGCACGCGTATCGGTATTCGAGTAACTTTGTCTATCGACACGAAAGTTTTTAGACGCCAATAGGGACGCGAAGTCGCTCGATCGTTCGCTAACTGTTTCGGCTGGAAGGGCGTGAAATAAAGTAGCGTAGGGGGGAAAGAAAGAATCGGGGTTGGAAGAACGGGGGTGTAAACGTGGTCAATGACCTTCCGCTGGCGAATCGATGACGAAGTTTGCAAGAAAAGAGTATTAAAAGTAGGCTAGCGTAATAGTGAAAAGAGATATACTCGAATTTAATTGTAATTAGGGACCTTGGCTCGCTTCTCATATCAGAGGCAACCATTCCTAATGCTCTAATAACACGACAAATAAATCAAGGCCGTTCTCCGCTATTTTCGCGTGCACGTTCGAAAGTTTCCGAATCCTGGAATGCGTAATATTCCTCGGCAACGGTTGCCCGGCTCACGCGTGCCCCGTTCATTTGACAGTGACGCGTTGCAACCGGATTCCCTTGCTGTTAGGAGGCGACCAGTTACCAGTTACCAGTTACCACAAAATTAGCCAATAAACCCATAAACGTCGGTCTCCGGGTACACGCGAATCGCTTACTTTGCTCGCAGGTTTGTACGGAACGGGGCTGGAGGGAATATACCGGCGAAAATAATGTATTCAAAGATCGATGGAATTTATGGTGGCGATCCGGAGGTTTTCCATTACCCCATTACAAGCTCCTACTTCCCTGGCAGGTACGAACGCGTTCGCCTTTCGTACAATTCAGCCTCGAAATTGATCTCGCGCGATTTTCAGTTCATCAATCGAATTCCGAAGGGCAGCTCGATCTGCAGAAAAGACAATCTTATCCGCCACCTGAGGTGCATGAGGAAGATGCACGGTTCCATCTACGATTTCAGGTACCTTTCTAAAACGAGACGCAACGGGCGATGAGTAACCCTTTCGCTACGAAACAGCTTCTCATAAATTACGTCTACACGTATCGTCTGTTTAACTTGACACGTTCGCGGACGTGAATGCTGCAACATTCGAATTTGTAAGCCACATTATTATCGTGCATTCAATTTTACGTAGCATTAATTTGTTGATATTATTAAGCGCTTCGATGTAATGGTCAATCAGCCGTCTATTTTTGCGGCTCGTTAAAATTTGTACTGTCCGCAAACTGTTTCTTACACTGCAATGCTACTTAAATACTTATACTCGTGCCGTTTCTACGTACGTTGATAAAACGTGCTCTCGCGTGCCCTCCGAGAACGTTTCCAATTCGAAAGCGTCGTAGCGAAAGGATCGAGAAGTCGTAGAAATGAATTTACGGGGAACACGCGTTAGTCCCGTAGGATACAACTTGCCATCGGAGTATACCAAATTGGCGGAAGAATGCAGCCGCTGCGAGCACGATCGAGTTTGGATCTGCAAGCCGGTCGGGCAAAGCCAAGGAAAAGGAATCTTCTTGTTTCGCGTAAGGATCTTCTACGGGCAGCAAAATCTGTCCCCCGATTAATTCCGATAATCCACGTTCTCCGCTGCACGCGTTTCTCGTCGGAGATCGGTAAAATGATATCTACGGTATTCGTTAACGAGCTACAAGAAGTTAGTAATTAGTATACATAAATATATGCGTGTCGCAAAATAAAGAAGGTCGAAAGTGGCTACTCTAAAGAAAGAGTAATTTGAAATTGCGAAGCGCGCGATTCGCTCACGAAGCGGAATGTTTCAATTTCACAGAAATTGAGCGACCTTACGTACGACAATGCAGCGGTGGTGCAAAGGTACATCGAGAATCCTCTTTTAATCGGTGGCTACAAGTTCGACCTGCGACTTTACGTTTGCGTGCCGTCGTATCGTCCTCTCGCCATATACTTGTACAAGGAAGGATTGGCTCGTTTCGCCACGGAGAAATTCTCCCTGGAGCATCTGAACGATCATTTCCGGCATCTAACGAACTTCTCGCTGAACAAATTGGGCCCGGGCTACACGGAGAAGAAGGAGCGCGTCGGTTCCGGTACGAAGCGAGGAGCCAGATAAACGCAACGGCAAGTTTGCCTCGTTCCGCTGGCAAGTAGCGTAATTGGAACTTTTGCAGGTTGCAAATGGACTTTCAGGCAATTGAGAAGATACTTCGAGCAAGCTGGATACTACGATTGGCTCCTCTGGCAGAGGATAGCCTGTTTAGTGAGCCTAACGATCCTCAGCCAGGCCGCGAGCATACCGAAATCTTCCAACTGCTTCGAATTCTTCGGCTTCGACGTATTGATCGACGAAAACTTAAAACCATGGCTGCTAGAGGTAGATATAGGGGAAGGTCCTCCGGTGCCGACCGCTTTAAACTACTTTTACTCTAACTTGGGCTACATTTAACAAAGAGACGGCCAGCACGTGGAAATCGCTTTTCGCGTAACTTTGAAGCAACATCTGTTAAACGTAATGGCGACAAAAGATTCGAACCTGGGACTACTATACAGCAATTAAAATTCTTATCGTCGCTGCCACGCGTTGCGCAACTTTCCGCGACCGATGGCGGAAATAGAATCGGAAACTTTAAATGCTTGAAGGGTTTTAGAATGCTAAGCGTGTGCTAGAAATTGCACACCTGCTGTTTCCCCAAAAGCAACTTCGGCATCCTGGCCCGTCTCCTTGTAAGCATTTCTGTTGACGTACGCGAGGATCGCGCCTAGTTAACGGTGGAAAATCAACGTTTGAGTAGGTGAATCTTAGCCCAGCCTTGAGCAACGACTGCGAGATCGACTGCGAAGTAAAGAAACCTCTACTGCACGACTTATTCGATTTGCTAGGTCTTCCGGTATGCAACACTGGTCTTTCCCTTTTCACGATTTGGTCGACCAGCCCCGTCGACGGGGATCAGGCTTGCGCGGCTCGCACCGCGAAGAAGAAGACGAGAAGCTGCCGGGAAACGGACGCTTTTTTGAATATATGCACCGAACTTCGGCCTACCGTACGTACCTCTGCGTTAGGTGTACCAATAGAGCGTCGCAAATCAAAAGAAGCTATCTTTAACACGCGATGAATACTCGATAACGCGAATATCAATGTTAAAGCTTCAAATCTATCCGCGAACGGTTCAAAGTAAACGAACAGTAAGTGGAAACTTCAAGGAACGTCATTAAAACCCTTCTACATTTTAATCGCTGGATGCGAAATATATTTAGATATACGTTCGGTCATTTACGTGTAACACTATATAATTTAAAATATCAAATTATCCTTTCGCTCGCACCAATCTGCAAAAGGCTTAATATTCAGTTCGCCAATGGGGAAAGAAGACTTGATATAAATTTACCTGAACTCTTCGCGGCATCGATTTTACGCTCCAACGATCGAAACCGTAACTATTTTACGTTGCTTTAACTTCTCTTCGGGCTGAATTCGGCAGAACGAAACTTACTCTTCAGTTGTCCGTGGATTGTTCATTGGCACACCTAATCCCACCGTGATAGAGTTAAACAGGAGCAGATATTATCGGTGCTGTGTTTAATGTTCAGCTCGGACAATCGACCACCAGCGACGCTTCGAATTCCTGGTCCCGGTATAATCCTTTACTGGTGGACAAGTATATTCCGCGCGGCTTTCGAGGTAGCAACCCGGAAAGCCGCGACAAGACATCGGTATGGGATAACGGTAAAGATTGGGGCACGCCTTGCGCCAAAGAAGGAGGATGGATCCGCATTTATCCGCTGACTCGAATCAAGCCCGAGAACCCCGTCGATTACGCGGCGTCTTTGCCGGAAAGCGCGAAAGTCGCGGAAAAGGAAACCAGAAACGCGATTCTCTCCATACAGAAGTAGGAACGTTTCGATAAAGTTTCTTCGACTCGTAGATCTAACGGTGGTGCCTTTTCGTAGGTACTTGAAAGCTGTCAAAGAAGCGCAAAAGAAGAACGAGAAATACAGGGACGAACAGTGCAACGCGACGTTGAGAAAAATGCTGCAACTGAATACCGAAATTTGGCTGCCATCCAAGTGATCCATTTAGCGCAGTAGAAAATTTTCGCGAAATTAAACTTTCTTTTTACGATACGCTTCAGACCAATTTTACATTTAAGATACTTTTTCTAACCGCCGAAAGGTTTTCAAATACTTTTAACGCTAGATCTACCACCGAGGTGTGATCGAAATGACTACTTGCCTGCAAATCGCCAGAAAAATTACGTGAACTTATTTCTCGCACGAAATATGGATTGAAATTAATCGCGTTTAAATCACGCGTATAGGATGTTTTGCAAGTGTTCCTTTGGTACGAGAATAAGTATACTAGTCGTGGGTAGCTCTAGTGTTAATAGCGAGACGGAGTTCAAACGCAAGTTTGCATTTGCGCTCTACTGTTCTTACGTGTTCTAAATATGTACGGACTTTCATTGGAGAGTGATCGAAGTATTAAGGGTTGGAAGGGAAAAGTGAACAGGCATCGTTATTCACCAAGAAATCCTCGGTTTATTGAATATTTTGTTGCAAATATACAATTAATTCACTCCTTTTGCTGCTAGTCTCTTGTCGCGCTCCTCGGCAATCGAAAGCTTAACGCCCTTGTCTCTCGGTAAACTGATGTACGGCTTTGTACCCTTGCCGATGATAAATACGTTGTTCAATCTGTAACACAATCGGTCGACGTAGAATCGGGCGATCAAATTTCAAGCGCAGCATTCGCGCACAGACGAGGTACAGAATAGACCTATTGTCCAATGAGTTTCTCTATCGCACGGTTTTAGGCTCTCGAGATCCCGTTACGCAATATTTATTTTCATCTTTGCGTATTAAAATACTTTGGAAACGTATCCGTTTTAGGTAGTAAAAGGAAATATTCTCTTTCGAAAGTTTCCATTAGTTTAGACGTCGGCGCATTTCCTATGTAGCAGATCTATTCTGTAACTTTTCCGTGATTCGTGTCTCCTAAGTGGGTAATACTGAATAGTCTACGCGAGAGCAATCAGTGACCATTACGAAGGAAATTAATTTCGGCCAACTTTTGACCGCGATATATTTTTCATTGTATATATCGCAGCTTCGATCGTGGCCGCTCGTGAAAAGGATAAAATCGATTAAACATGTATACGAGTTAATTGTAAATAAAATACCTTGTGGCGAAAGTGTGCCCTTGAGAATCTTTGATGTGGCAAATATCGAAAGATCCGGGATGACGCTCGCGGCTAACCACTGTGCCGACACGCCCTAAATTTCTTCCGCCGGTGATCATACAAAGATTACCTAAAACAGTTCATTAATCTCGTGAACAAGTATGTTTGCCGGCAACCTTAACGCTCAAATTAATCGATTCATTTATCGAACGAAGAGTTAAAACGAAGCGAGAGCTGGGCAAAATAATATACAATTGATGTCCAAAGGAAAGATAATTCATTTGCAAAAGATATTCGCGTTAATAGGAATTCGATTAGGAAAAATTGCATTAATTATTATATTCTTCGGCGTATTGGACAAACGTGACCAGGTTTCATTGCAAGCATTCGTAATACGAAAACAGTTTATAGCAGATGCAAAGTTTCTTTGCGCGCTATTGTTAACGATTCGGTGAACATATTCCATATGCCGAATTATGAATTTCTGCGGCGAAATTTGATCACCTTCGACCGGCAAGCAAACTGGAGAATAATTTAAGCGTTAGGGTACCGATGTAAAGAAACAGGGAACAGCGAGGAATCGAACCAAAGTATATATACCTGAATCGAATCGGATGGAGTCTAAAATTTTGCCCGTCGCTATGTCCAAATGAATGGTATCGTTAACTTTAATTAAAGGATCCGGGTAACGAATAGTTCTTCCGTCGTGCGTTACCAAAAATGGAATTCCCTTTGGTCCAGTCTGAACGCGTTTTACCTTACATAATTTGTACTGAAACAAGCGAAAGTTCGATTAGTGAAAAATTAGCGCGTTTTCACAATTTTGATCGCGATCTTTCGGCATCTTTCGTCTCGCGTGGAGAATGAAATATACCTTAGCTTCTTCCGCGGTAATTCTGTGAGTGGTAAAGCGTCCCTTAACGTCGTAAATCAATCGGAAGAATTCTCCAGTCTTGTGTATGGTAATAACATCTGCAAGGGCAAGAAAGCGACGAAAAATATTAAACCTGAAAAATGGACTGTGGATCTTTATGCAATTACGGAAAATTCAAATGTGCGATACGTAATATATATTAGGTTGTTTGGAAATTTCATAGTATTTTTAATAATATTAATTTCTGTTGCACAATCAGGTAAAACAGAAAAGAATTACTTTTATTACGAACATTTATTAAATAGTGGCATTTTTAATTTGAACAAGTACTGTTCCTGTTCAATTCGTATAAAATTCAATAATTAACGAATAATAGTTCAAAGAAAGTTTTTCCATTAGATTATACTAAAGCAGCCAAGGCTTTGATAATGAGCCAATAAAAATTGTTAAAAGTTTCCTGGGGATATTTTACTATAATTATTATTTAAAGTAAATATGAGAGGTGGAACAAATCTGTATTTATTCCACTGTTCCATTTCCCTCCTTGCATTTACAAAGATGTAAATTTGCATACAGATCCACGGTGTATTGATACCACAAAGAAATCCCAAATTTTCAACATATTAAAATGTGCACTTTTTGGGTAATACAGAAAGAATATTTCACTCAGTCTGTGACCAAAGTAAAGAACTAGTTTTCTTTGCTATTGGCCAACCTTTGACTGTAATATTCCATTCAAAAAATATCACAGCTTCGATATGGCCTTACCTAGCTGTGAACTTGCATAATACACAAAAGCAAGCAAAATTATTGGCATTAAAAATAGATCGAACTTCGCCTCGGAGAATCGAAGATTATCTTGAAAACTTTGTTGGAACTTACCCATGAAACCAGCTGGATAGTTTGGATCGGTCCTAACTTTGCCATCTACTTTAATTAATCTTTGCATCACAATTTTGGTCACCTCGCAATTAGTCAACGCGTATTTCAATCTATTGCGGAGGAAAATAACGAGGGGAAGGGATTCCCTGAGTTTATGGGGACCCGTGGATGGACGCGGGGCATAGACACCCCCGAGTTTGTCCAACATCCATGCCTTGGGCGCGTTAAGACGCTTCAAATGCTTCTTCGGTCCACGAGCCTGCAAAAACAATTCGGAATATGCGAATAAATTGCACGAAAATCCGACGAACCTCTTAACGTCAAACACGCATGAGCACTATCGTTAGTTTCCTTAAATCCTACGCGCATAGGTTAGATTACCATTTGCGTATTATTTCATTTAACTCCTGCAGCAAAATTGTAAATTGCAAATCGTAAATTACGTCGCGAGGTACGGAAGTAAATTTTTAAATTTTCCAAACGAGTTAAACGGGTCGATTAAAAACTCTCGTCTGCGAAGTATCGTTGCATTTGACTGGAAGACGGTCGCGATCTAACCGTGTTTCTTCGTCCGTTGGAAATACGGAAATAAAATTAAGAAATCATATTGGGATTAATATTCACTAGGATTACTTGAATGCATAGTTTATTTAGATATTAAACGATAAGACTCGGTGTAGGGTTGATGTAAACGGATTTCATTTCGATGGCAAACAGACGAACTTACCATCACGGTTTTCTAAACGGAAAAGGCACGTCCACGCGGTATTTCTTTACATATCAGGAAGTCCTCTGCTACGCCACTGTAGCCAAAATGGCGGTTCAAAGATAATTCATGCACTCGTAGGGTAAATATCCCGTGTACCATTCAAATTTATAGTTTGTTGAAGAATTATATTTAATCCGATCATCAAATTTGCGAAAGTTCACCCCCTATCCATGTATTTAACTTTGTTCACGTTTATCTCATTAGCATATCATTGTTTGAAGGCAAAATTCCATTTCAAATTCCACCTTGGCTTTGTTTTACAAGGTTGGGGGATATAAAATAAGAAATGTCTATAATATTCATAAGATTCGCAATGATCAACTAAAGCTAGCATACGTAGGTAATAAAATAATTGTAGGGCAAGGGATTAATTGTAGCTCTTGTTAATTTTGTTATATTTTTCCCTTTTTCAAGTCGCTTCTCGAGCACGACGCGAGCAACACCTTCCTTTGTTACGACATAAACAACATTCGAATTGCTGAACAGTATAAGGTACACATTTAAACTCGATATATTCGATACGAATTATTTTTCTCGAATTTTAATCTGCCAATTCGTAACGCGAATAAACAAAATATGATACGGCGGGTACAAAGTATCCCCTCCCCTTTAGCGACACAAGGGTTAACGGAAACGCGTAAAGAAGATGTTTCGTTGTATATAAATCTTTTATTGAAACGATACAAAATTGCGATGAGTATTTGAAAATTATTCAGAAAAGAAAACGAAAAGTTTCGTATCAGTTGGACTGGATTACTTGGACGATATTGTCCAAAAGATTGGACGCGCCAAGTCTAAATAAATCTTTGGTCAACCATTCCTTGCCCAATTCCGTTTCGACTAACATCATCCATTCCAAGGCATCCCGAGGAGTTTTAATACCTCCGGCGGGTTTTAGGCCGACCTAAAGAAACCTCTTTTTAATAACAGAATTCCCCCAAAAGCTGTACAGTAAACTCCTGGTTATCCAGCCGCATTTTTGTTGAGCAAAAGACAAGATAATACACCTAGGCGCGATAAATTATTTTTATCGATAAATAGTTATTGTTAAACAATAATATGTAAGATATATCTAGCTTTTAGCAATTACTTTTTTCATTTAAGCAGACTATGGATCTTTATGCATTTATGGGAAACTTAAATATACGTATAAAAACACTACAGAAAGCAAAATGGTATTCAAAAATGTGGGAAACATTGAAAGTAAAATATATAATACAAATGATAGTATTTCTTACCAAGGCATCGTTTCTCTAACTTTAAACGTGAAAATTGAAATTTGCATAAAGATCCACGATTAAATGATAAGCAATTATATATGTAATAGTTTTTCGGATTACTCGTCTATAGGCCGGTTAATCGGGAGTCTACTATATAATTCGTTCAGTCTTTTATTCCGTACCTTTCTGTTGGTATGTTCGTAATAATCTTTAATAGCGCGGCACATGACGATTCCTACGGGCAAAGTAGCGTTTACCGTTTCTTTGCCAGTGGAAGTCTTAACAAAATCTGCGCCGGCAAGCATCGCCGTCAACGCTGCCCGGTACACGTTCTCCAAGCTACCCAATTCACCCGTGGAAAGTATCACCTTCCAACGTTTGTCTCCGCAAGCGGCGCGGAATAATATCAATTCTTCGTACAATTCTTGCCACTTCTGAGCCAAAACTAGCGGCCTATTGATAACCGTGTCGATCTCGTCGGCACCTAATTCCACGTCTATCTCTGCCTCGCGCACGCGAGTTTCCAGCGGAGTCATCCCGGATGGAAATCCACCGGCCACTGTGCAACAGCAGTAGACAGTTTGTTACAGATGGGATCCCAATTAGGATGGGGATTTTTCTCGAGATCGAGACGGGATCCCGAATGTCGCGAGTTCTGCATACAAGTATAAACGAAAGTTCAAAGTAGCGGCCGAAACTTCTGCATTAACAAATACCATAGCAGTTACTGGTAACTGGCAATGCTGCAAGAAACTAAAGCATTCGAGTTAAATGAACAATTACATTCGTAATAATTAGAGCGGCAATGTATGTAGAAAAGGTAGCTACATTTCTTGATATGTGCATAAAATTACTGGACTGAGGATCTTTATGCTAAATTCAAGCCTTGATGAGTAAAGCAATTTGTACTTTGCTTTAAATACCTTGCATATATTTGATACATTCTGGGCCTTTTTAGACATTGAAATTTCCCATAAATGCATGAAAATTGTCCGTCCAATAATTACAGGCATACGAAATTCGATATATTAAACGGGAAAGAAGTGCAATTGAATACCAGTAGCTCTGGAAATTTTATGCTCCGGATCAAGTTTATCTAATTCAGCCTTTGCATCCAGAAATCTCATGGGATACACGTACACAGCTGCAGTTTGCACCGATGGCTTGCCGGATGACTTAAGTGGATTTACTGCCTGCAATTACAAACATATGTTCTCAAGTTTACGCAAACTGGGAGCCACCCAAAGCCAAAAGCCGTGAAACAGGAATGATAATAAACCATAAAAGCATGCTTAAAGATTGCAAGAGTTACAGAAGAGTTTGAATTACTTTTGCGCATAGAGCTTGAACTACCGCCGGCGTATCGTCGGCTCCCAAAGTAGTTAAATCGATAAAATCGATCGCTTTCGTGAGCCAAGCGTTTTTAGTGGACTTGTCCAAAGCATCGACTCGCGAACGTATGGATTTGATTTCTTCTTCGATCGTAGCCTCATTGAAATTCACCGTGGCTGAAACACAGATAAATATACAGGAAAATTTTCGAAATAATAAAAATAGTAGAAATAGCGAGAAGCGGGAAACTTTTCAATTGTTTCATTTACCGTTAGCCAGCTGTTGAATGTTCATCGTGATAGTTTGAAAATTCTCGGAGGTAGAAATTTAAGAAGGAGGACAGCGACGAACGGACGCGTAAAAATGAATTCACGGGCAGAAATGGATGCGCGATGTTTAAAAAAGTTCCTTTCGAGAGACGATAATACCGCAGTGGCCTTTAATTTGCAATTGCCGATAAGCGATATCGTAAAAGATTGATGTAACTTTTCTACTATTTTTTCTTCTTCGTCGATAAGCGATATCGTAAAAGATAAATGCTGGTTCTTTTTTTTTTTTGCTTGTTTTCTTCACGGTAATAGGATCTGCTGATTATTTTATCTCGACGAAACTCTTTCTCCCGTCGTATCGCGACCCGAAACCTTTATCCGATTCTCCCGCGAAAATTAAAATATCGGGTTGAACGGAATGGTCGTATGGAACACAATTTTTCGCCAAAGGATGCTGAAAAGTTTCACGCGAAAGATGGCTAAAAATTTCTGGCAAAGACGGTGAATATCCTCGTAAATACAGATCGCACCTAAATAGGAAAAAATCGCCTCTCAGTTTGACCGAATAAGCGGCAACTTAATATGACTCTTTGCTTTGTAAGTAAAAATGAATTGCACGACGATAGAAAGTACGCGCGAGGCACGCGAGACGTAATTGGGAATGTAGGTTACAAGTAACGAGCAGAAGAGTTTGATAACAGCAATGATAATGGTAGCTCTTTATTGCCCTTTGCTTTGGTTATTGCTAAGTACAAAATAAATAAATAATTTAATTTAATTTACGAAACTTAAGAGGTACTATACAATTATCATTGTACTTTCTTTGGAACGCGTCGGATCGAACGGAAAGCTCGCGCGATTTTTGGGCGAGGCAATTCTGTATCGTTGTGCTGCGCAATTCGTTTAGCAATTTCGCTAGACTGCGGATCTTTATGCAAACTCGCATCTTTGTCGATAAAATTGAAGAAATGGGAATTTTTACCCACTAAATATCGTGTAATTTGTATTTCATCTTCAATGCTTTTTATATCTTTCAATACCATTTGCATTCTGCGCATTTTTACACATTCAAATTTCCTATGAGTGCATAAAGATTCTAAATCTAGGAATCAAATAGCATATAGATGTTAATGGAAGTTAATTTGTACGAGCAATAAAAACGCGCCAACTTTCCGCCCGTTTTGCGAACTCATTATAATCGCTAACAATTTGCAATCTAGTCGGTTAAATTCGAAAATTGCCAAAAAAAAGTCTACCAATAAAACTTCGGTTAAGCTCTCAATTACAGTTGCTAAAGAAAATTTGCACGTTAGTTAGTTAAATTCGGAAATTGCCAAAAGAATGAACTAAAATTTCGATTAGTCTCTATTATTATCATCTATAATGTTGCCACTGTTCCCAATACTGCGTGGTTTGCATTTCGGATAGCCGCGATACCGTGCGATCGAAAGCGAAAAGTTCTTCCTCTCCGGTGAAAAGATTCGATTTGTGATCCTCCTGTTGAAATGGAAAAATTACCAACGAAAACAATGGCAGCATTTATCGTGCAACTTACCGAGCCGTGCGATATTTTCAAGTCGTCCATCAGCATCCGTTTGTCGTCCGAATACGCGTTATCTCCTTCCGGTACGAAAAGTTTCGTATGTGGCACGGCCGCGGATATTACCACCCGCACCTAAGTCATTTTACTTAGTTACAGTCGCGCTAATTCGCACGATTAAATTACAGAAATGTATCAAGATGCTCGCAAAGTTCGTAGCGCTTTGGATAATATTAAATTCTTTCGTATAATTGGTAGAGTTAGTACAAATACGGGGTAGTTTCACCCTTTAAACGATATCTAAATTCTATACTTTTTTTTGAACAGTTAAATTCTCCATAAATGCATAAAGAGGAGCCGCGGTCTAATAAACTAACGTTTCTAATTTGAATGCACATTCGAGTATTGTAAAACATTATCGACGATGAGATTATGCTTGCACGAGAAAATTGCTTGCAATAAAAGGACAAATACTACGCGCAAAATTACTCGGCGAAACGATAGGAATCGTACGCGTATTAGCTTCGAGCGTCGCGGAAAGATCGCTACGAATTTCCCGAGCAATCCAATGCAATTAGAAATCCGTGTAATCCTTACCCTATTATCGTACAACGTATCGATCAACGTAATGAATCTTCTAGTTTGAGACTTAAGACGAAAGTCTAACTGCGGAACGTCCCTTATAATGACCGTGTGAAACGCCTGACTTAGTTCTAAATAGTCGCTGGCACCGAGCGGCTGCAAAATAATTACGCGATGCATAATTTCGAAGATACGCGTTACGATAAACGGTTCGAAGCGACCTACTCTATCGCACAGCTCCTGGAAAGTGGAATCCAATACTTGGCCGCAAGTTCTCTCGAAATTAACGTTGCGGCCCCTTATGCAAATAGTTCTCGGCCTCACCACGTCGTTCTCCTTCGAGCACAAATATTTAAATACCTTGTCTACGTCGCTTACCGCATCCTTTCCTTTTCTACAATCATTTGTCTCCCATTTAGACAAACCTTTCGTTACGCGTATTCGGTCCGGAAGTATTTTTTTTTTCTTTTTACGTACATAAAGTAAATCTTTTCGTCCCTGAGTCCTGTTTTCAATCTATAATCTATACCCGAGTCGAGGGAGCTCACGATGCAATACGTTTTTAATACTTTTATAAACGGAACAAAGTTGCCCCTTTGCAGTCCGTTTTTGTATAAATCATCAGGTGCTCTGTTGCTAGTCGCGATCACTATTACACCGTTATTGAAAAGCTCGGTGAATAATCGTTTCAGTATCATGGCATCTGCAATATCAGTTACCTATGATATACAAATTTCTATTAATAAATATCGTATCGAATTACGAGCAGAGTTGGGCATTACTCGAATTGAAAGAGATTCGAAATATTTATCGGGAATAATTATCCAAATAAAGTCAGCTTAGTCAGATATTTCTCTACTTATTCGAACAAATTTTCTTATTTGGCGAACAAAATCGGCCGAATAAAATTGTGCCCATCTCTGATTACGAGTAAAGTTTGAAAATTGAACCTGAAACTCGTCGAAACAAAGTAGCCAAGCTTCCTCCGTAATACTTTTCGCGACCGGCGGTATCGGATCGAACGGTTGCAATTTTGTAGTGGTAACATCTCTCACAACGTTCTTCTTCGCTTCGTGCACTCTATTGTGCACATCCGCCATAAACGAGTGAAAGTGAACTCTTTTCTTGTTCTCGATCTAGAATAGCGGATTTAAAAAAATAGTTGCCAGCTTTGATCGATTTGTTTTACATTTTAACGTAAAATGCGCATGGGAAGCCATTTGTAGCTCCCCTGTAAATATTCTTAGATAGTGTTAAAATATTTTGCAGTGGCAACTATTTTATGCTCCTGTGTTAAATTACATCTTACATGTTGAGCAAGAATAAAATTACCCGTGTAAGGATGAGCAAAAGCAACTATTCTTAAGTTTCATTATAGCTATTTATTTAGATTATTAGATTAAGACTAAGATTACTAGATTAAGAGAAATAAATAAAATTATTTTATGCTGAAAAATACTACTAGACTGTGGATCTATATGCAAATTTATATTTTTATTAAGCAAATTAAAGAAGTGGAATGCAAATGAAGAGCTGTTTCAACCTTAAAATATACTTTATATTAATCATTTGCACTTTACTTTAAATATCTTACATATTTTTACACATTAAGTGCCTTTCTCTACATTTTTATGCTTAGAACATTCCTCTCTGCAACACTATATAAAGTTGACTGCCTCTGTTAGATATTCTAAAGAAGGTAAAAATATTCATTGTCATATTTTCCACATCTTAAACTTTGTCTTCCACGTATACAGTTCTCTTAAGCGCATAGAAATCCACAGTCTTGAAGCAACCACGTGCCATATGGATAAAATGCATACTCTGGCTTCCCATGCTTGCATGTTTATTAATTTACATGGATACCTTGCAGCACTCATAGAAAAGATCCATCAACATTGTTTTACCACCACCCACTGCCCCGTAAAGATAAAGTCCTTTTGGTGGTTGCTTTCTTTTTCTACCAAGCCACTTGTCTAACAAGTTAAATTCCTCCGGCTTGTATCCATCTATCTCTTTGTAAATACCTTGCAACGTTTTGGCTACTTTGATCTGGTGGTCGTCTTTCATCAGCTCTCCCTGGGCTATTTTGCCCTTCAAAATAGCCACTGGACCTCTTTCGATCAGGGTAACATCGCGGACGTATCCGTGAGTTTGGATAAGCTCGCATGGTTGAACTCGGGACAGCAGATTCGTGAAATAGTTTTGATTGAGCAGTTTCTTTGGTAACAGGCAAGTCATTATAGAGAACGTCCTAAACAAAAGGTCGAAGTTTGTAAATTAATCGCGCTCATCTGTGCAAACCGAACGATGCTCGATAGATAAAGAAATGTACGTTTAATCGAAAGTGGTGGGAAAAGAATGAAACGGGACGTTAGAAAAGGTGCAACACGTACTCGATCTTATTTACGTTTGATAACGAGTCAGGTGATGCATAATTAACCTTTATATTAAGTATGAAAATATATTGCACGCATCTCTACCTTAGAATAGAACACGCACACCAAGAGATTTAGAAAGGTAGGTGTGAACGGTATGACATTGATAGATATGAAAAATTGAATAATTCACAGCGCGCATAATCGAAGCGCGGCTACTTTTCCTTTCGTTCCTTTTCCCTATCGTGACATCATTTGGTCGCTCGCTAATCTGTTCACGAGACTAGAAAGCGATTTAGCGTAACGTGGAATTTCATTTGAAAAATATTCGTCCGCCGCGCGTTGCAGTGTGACGTAATCAAAAAGAATATACGTAGAAACGTCGGATCCGATTCATAAGAGCAACGATAG
Source organism: Eucera pruinosa (assembly GCA_028830335.1). Classification (NCBI taxonomy): domain Eukaryota; kingdom Metazoa; phylum Arthropoda; class Insecta; order Hymenoptera; family Apidae; genus Eucera; species Eucera pruinosa. The sequence goes on from JAMYCR010000015.1 coordinate 15,017,783, forward strand.
ACGCGACGCGTGGCATGAAGTATCGTTCGATGGAAACGAGGAAACGCAATACGCAATCGCGCGAGAGCATTTCATATTCGATTGAATTGCGTTACATCGAATGATTCGAAGTACTGGAAATTGGAGAGCTTGGAAATCCGAAGCATTGAGAATTGAAAGATCGTTGAAAATTTCATTAAATCATTGGGAATTGGAAGATTTGGAAATTCAAAGCATTTGGAGTTCGACGCTTTGAAAATTTGAAGTATTGCTAATTCGAAGATTTCGATGATGCGATGTACGGACGAAAATGCAACAGCAACGTGAATGCCGCCTTCGGAAAAAATACCGAATCGGATAGGAAAAGGGTTTAAGAAAAGGAAAACGGATAGATTTTCAATCATTGTGATATATTTTCGAATTATATAGAGAGCTATACATTGGTCTTCGTTTGTCCGGACTGATTCCGTCCTTCGATGAGTAGTACCGCCGTTCGATAACTTTATCGAAAAATCTGCTCAACTTCACAGAGGAGCTAGAACCGGCGGCTAACGATCTCACTTGCTGACAATCCTGCGAAAAGAATATTAACTCAAAACGAATACCATTAGGATGCAATTTGAGGTTGAACGGATTGGGGATGCAAAAATTGCTGTAACGACGCGAAATTTAGAGGGGGAGAAAGGAGAGGAGGGGGGGAATGGACCCGAAACATAAAACTTCAGCTTCGGGTATTCGTTAGTTTTTTTTTAAATATTAATAAAGAACTTATTCGGAAATAATGATAAAAATACCATTAATAGTATAAATTAACCTTGATAAACTAATGTCTGTTAAGTAAAATAATTTTAAGGAACAAACGAAGTACCAAAAATATTTCGTCGGCCCCGCATTCCTCCGCGATAGTCGAGGAACGTCTATGAACGTTAGATCTCACTTCAGCAACCAGATCCAATTTTGTTCCGATAACTAAAATTGGTATCTAAAATAGGAGAAGATATTTCATTTATACGAATGATTGCTGATGAACCATGCGTAGTATCACCTGAGTGGACCCCACAAATTTTTCTGGATCAAAATCATCAAAGCCTTTGGATTTGCTGTAACTGTTATCCTTGCTCAAAACCTCTTCCAACCATTTCTGGAGATTCTGCTGGGATTTTCTGTTTGTTAAATCGTGAACCAATATGATACCTGTGTTAACAGCATCGATTATTAGGAAGGCTCTACTATTTGATTACGAGTTAGTAGATCATTTAAAGGGCAATTATTCTGTATTTATAGGGGGAATTATTCTGCATTTAATTTTTCTGGTACCATTTGTGGGATTATAAAAAACGGATCTGGTATTTTTATGATTCTGACTTCCACCAATGTCCCATAACTCAATAAAATATCTTCTCTGATTGGGAGTGCCTTCCTTGTATTCGTGCAATTTAACTTCCACCGAACAACCTATTGTCCAGGACGGATTATTAATCGGCTGTTGTTGACATATTAAGTGCGTCAACGATGTTTTTCCCACGCCTAGAAAATAATCCGTTCATTAATAAACAATAGTATTGTAAATCGAACGAATCGTATATCTCGCGCGACCATCCCAATCATTTAAAATTTCTTCCTATTAAAATGCTAGAACATAGAAGAAACATTAAATGTCATCAGCTTAAAGATCCATCGTAATCGTATCGTATATATATATATAGATATATATATATATAATTTACGATAGAAATAATTTGGATCGTTCTATTAATAATAAACATAATTAAGATGGTCGCGTTAGGTATAGCTTGCGATACAATTAAGCAATCGAATATGGTCGATATATTTTCTCGATCTATGCAGTTTGGTTTCTATTATAATTATTAACAACGTGTATAAATAATGATGAGGGGATTTTTACCGGAATCACCGACAACGATGATCTTAACTTTATCGATCGCAGCCATTAACGGGGTTTATCGGATCGCACGAAAATGTATATATCGGTCGTTCACACCGTTTCTATCCTTTGACAGTTCGATATCTGATAATTTTGCGTCGCGGACGCACGCAACGCATAACCTGAAATTAAGCGCGTTTACAAACAACCGTCAACGTGAACGGTGCTCGACGTTTTTCTATCCAACAATGAAATAATCAACATTGTTCTCCGCTTCTCTCAAGAGGATACATCTTAGTATTATGATACGCGTTTCGATTTCGTCGGATTGATAGTTTATTTGAGGTATTCGATGATTGGTACGCGATTCGCGGGATTGTAGAGGTTAGTATTTTATCGAATGTAAAATTGAAGGATAGATTTTGGCGCCAGCGTGATTATAAAGATTAATAAAATTAATAAAACGTCAGAGATCTATGATCGCACGATTGTTTGGACGATTGTTATTCAGGAAGACCGATGTGATATTTTGTCCCGCGTAATCGAGGCAAGATGAGCGGCGAAGAGAGGCTCGTTACAGAAGTTCCAAGTAGTTTAAAACAATTAGCGCGTTTGGTGGTGCGCGGATTTTATACGATAGAAGATGCATTGATCGTTGATATGTTAGTTAGAAATCCATGTAAGTTTTCTACAATATTCTATGGGTTGCAACATAAATTGGTTTGTCTTTGCAAAGAGGTTCCTTAAGTATCTGAAATTCTGCAAAAGAGAAACGCTTTTGCTCGTAGAAAAATGGAAAAAGATCATTGATTAATGAGGCATACGCATGATCAATTCGATTGATTTGCAGATTTGAATAAGTGATCTTAAAGATGCTCCCAAAATGTGACAGATATATGTTGCAACCCATTATGTAAATTATAGCTAGACTGAGGATTTTTATGCAAATTCATTTCTTTGTAAATAAAGATAAAGTGGAAGCTAAGTAGGGGGTAGTTTTATCCTTTAAGCGTTAAAATACTTTCTGCAAATAAGTAGAAGTTAATAAGAGGATAGTTTTATTCTCTAAGTATTAAAATACCTTCTGTAAAAAAGTGGAAGCTAGAAAGAAGCAAGTGTTAAAATAGCTTTTGTAAAGAACTGGAAGTTAAATAAAGACTAGCTTTATCCTCCAAGTATTAAAATACCTTCTCTAATTTGACTACTTCATACATTTTTATATACCATGTATATTTTGTACTTTTTTTACCTATTTAATTTACCTATAAATAAATATATAAATATTGCAATGTTATCTTCAATTTAATGTAATAACAAGCAACCAGTGGCTCTTTAACTACTTGTCTATGGCCTGTTTAAAGTAATAGAGTTTTCATGATTTCTTATAAGATTGTAAAAAGCTGCAATACTGCAGAGCAATGTTTGCTTGTTGTTGATTTAATGCATATAAGAACTAATTGTAATAATATCTAGACTACAGACTTTATGAAAATTGTTAGGGGGGTTGTTTTATCATCTACATAAAATAATATTTATTTTACTTTGACTGTCTAGTGTAATCTTGCATATTTAAGCTTCCAATAAATACATAAAGATCCTCAGTCTCATAAGAACTTTATCGCGTTTCCTTAGGTATGAAAGAAGACGATATTTGCGAGCTTCTAAAATTCGAACGTAAAATGTTAAGGGCTAGGATATCTACTTTGCGTAACGATAAGTTTATACAAGTAAGATTAAAAATGGAAACCGGCTCGGATGGGAAAGCGCAAAAAGTTAACTACTATTTTATTAACTATAAGGTGAGATGAAAAGTCACAGGACGATCTATGATCCTTCTACCAAGCGTCGCATTATTTAACGCGCTTTCGTATCTGATTTTTCTTTTTTTGTTTTCCTTTGTAGACCTTTGTAAATGTGGTAAAATACAAACTAGATTTAATGAGGAAAAGAATGGAAACGGAGGAGAGAGATGCCACTAGTAGAGCCAGCTTTAAATGTACAAACTGCTTGAAAACGTTCACCGACCTCGAGGTATATAAATCGCTTTCACATGAATTACCGTCTCGCAAATTTCCCGATAATTAAATAAGATACTTATTAACATAATGTATAGGCAGATCAGTTATTTGATATGACTACTGGTGAATTTAGATGTACGTATTGCCGCGAAGTGGTAGAAGAAGATCAGTCTGCCCTACCTAAAAAAGATTCGCGGCTATTGTTAGCTAAATTCAACGAACAACTAGAGCCTCTCTATATTTTGTTAAGGGAAGTAGAAGGTATCAAATTGGCTCCCGAGATATTAGAACCGGAACCGGTCGATATAAACACCATTAAGGGGTACGAATTTCTAATTAAATCACCGCTATTAGGTGTGCAAATTAATTCAGGGCCTTTAGCTTTAAAAACTCGTCACATCTTTGTCGTCGCCTCTTTCCTATTTTTCGAGTTTCGAATATTCCGTAAATGTAAGTAGAATCGGATTAAAATTCCGAAGGCTCAAGATTAATTTGTACACCTGATAATATAGAAAGTCTTCTACATCGATCGCGTGCTTCCGTTTTAGTATCGATAACCGGAAACCGAGCAATCTGCGAGCACCCGGCGAGCAATGGTCCGGCGAAGCTACCAGATCGTCCGGTTTTATGGTGGAAGATACACGGGTGGATGTTACGATTGGCGATGATTCGGTGGACGATAGCGCGGCGAACAGAAGGAAGGAAAGACCAATTTGGATGATGGAAAGTACCGTAATTAACTCCGACTCGCAGGTAAATCTCTCTATAAAAATTCGATTGCGGCTATCTTATATAGTGGACGATTTAGAGTAGAAGATCGCGCCTATTATTTTGAATATAGTTACATTACCTTATTCTGTCAACGATACGACACTGCTTTCTCGTAAACGCGAAATAATACTTGCACACTAAATATTAAATACTTACTTTTAATGAGTTTTCTTTCCTGTATTAAACTTACATACAGGTGAGATTGTATTACAAGTTTAACTACGATAGAGTATTATAAAAGGGGGGGCGCGACTCGAGAAGGGAGGTTTTTCCATACTTACGCGTTTCAGCCTGACGGAGTGAACGCGCAGGAGAACATTTTGGATAAAGCTGCGGCCACCGCCACTAACGCGACTTCGACGAGCAACAAACAGGGTGAAGATATTATGTCGGTGTTGCTGGCTCACGAGAAGAAAGGAACGAACGCGGCAGCTGCCATCAAGTCTGTACTACCTCAGGAATCTAGCGATAGCAGCGATAACGAAGAAGTCGCCGAGATGCAAACCATCGATACAGGTGTGCGACGATTGCAAATGCATCCTAGATACTATTTTATCGCTAGATTACGGATTTTTACGCGTCTACGGGAAACTGAATGCGGTAGACAATACGGTAGAAAACGATACAGTAGACGATGTAATGTTCAAAGAATGAAACAGACTGTTTATTAAAGTTCCGTTTCTTTAAATACGTTTGCCAAATTTCGAGTTTGCATACAAATTGGTGCTCTAGTTATCGCGTTGTCGTTTGGTAAAATTGTTCAGGAGAAGTGGAGACGATGGATTCGGAAGACGAGGACCTGGTACCAACGGTAACCGTGGCAGGGAAAACGGTTGCCATCGCGGATGTGAACGACGCGTTGATAGCAGAGATGACGCCGGTGGAGAAGGAATCGTATATTCAAGCATATCAAGAATATTATTCTCATATGTACGACTAATCGGAAAATGCAGTCGGCATTGGTAAATATCTAACAATGCTTTGTAAGACTGAGCGTTTATTAAAGTCCTTGTAATATTTTGTATAGCCACAAAATAAACATTTTCTGGGTTTGGTAAAAAAAGAAGAAAAGAAGAAAAAGACTGATTTTTTTTTTTTAAGTAGATAGCGATCGTGTGCGAGACACGCAAAGAAACTCAGAGATCAGGATTTCATAATTGTTTATATGTATTTTCATTTCTAATATACACGGATTATAACTCAACACAGGTGTGATCAGTTTGTAATAAACGAACATTTACAGACACGTTATAATCGAAAATATTCACAATAAGTGAAACGTAGTTAGCATACATATGTCACTTCTGGTAAGGCGGGAAAGTTTCGTTAATCTTAGCCACATATAAATATCATTTATTAAGCTTACTTAAGACCATTTTTTTGTCGCCTTCTGGTGAATTTCTAGCCGACCACCACCACCGGATAGAAATTCTAAGACGATGTACATTTTTTTTCGTGTAATACTTTTCGCTTTTTTTTTGTACTTTTTTTTGCGTTACACCTTCTTATTATTTTATAATATTCGAACTTCGTACGTCGCTGTTTCGCGCTTGAATATTATATTACCTTCTTCTGTACCTTTCTTTTCTTTCTTTTTCGATACTTTAGACGCGCGTAACTCGCGTTCAAAGAATCCTAGAATCCATGAATTCTACATAACATATATATATCGTATATTATTTATATATAAATATATATATATACATTACCAAGTATTATTTATCGCTAACTCGATATGAGATTCTATCGCATTCGAATCGAAATGTTCTACGAAGTATCGGTGAATCTACGATTCTTTGAACGCGAGTACTTGCCTCCCCGCGAACGCTTCTTTATTCCGGCTCGTTCAAACGCAAACGAGCAAAGTCCTCGAATACGATATTATCGTCATCGTCGTTCGAGTAACAGGAGTTCTCGTAGCGTGTCCTCTCAACGCTCTTGTTCTTCTTCAGAGTAGCTTTCTCCTTCTCTGCTGCTCCTATAACGAAAGTATCGAAACGTTCATCGTTAACCCGTTCGCTGCCGCGCCGAATTCTTTTAACTTTGTTCGTTTCACTGTTCGAGCCATCGATTGCCAAGTGTAGCGATCAAATGATAAGCAGACTGCGAATGTTTATGCAAGCTCTTATCTATTTAAGTAGAACCGAAAGGGCGGACTTTAAATAGAGACCCGTTTGCGCCACAAGTATCGTAACTTGCCCTTTACTTTGACTACTTTGTATATACATTTACGCATCGTATGGAACGATAAATGCATAAAGATTCGCAGTGGACCGATAAGGTATCATTACTAATAGGATTTATTTACCAGGAGCGGGATGCATCAGTTTAAACGGAACATCTGTAACTAATTCGCCTCCCAATGTGCCGCAATTCAGTTTCACTCGAACAGAGTAAGAGATGACGATACCCATAGCATCGCTAGGAGTTTTGCCCTCCGCGACCATAGTTGAAGATGCAAGATTCACGTCGTCATCCTAAATAACAAGTAAACCACGTCCATCGAAAGTCGCTCGCGATAAAAAACCGCCGAAGCGAAAAACTTCTACGCGCGTACCTTCAAATGGCCGTCGAGCGCGATTCCACGGCGATCCTTGTTGCTGCTGGCCAACGGTACAAGATAGAATTGCTTCGTGAAGGATGCACCAGGTGTAATCGGGCAACCCTCGCGCGTTTCCAAGCTAGCAACGTGACGAGAGAATTGAGTGTTGACCATTGTCACCTCGCAATGCTGCACCACGAATATCTAAAACGCGCAGGGACGATCGAATTAAAATAAATACCTAATGTACACATATTTTAATAAGTTTCTATTAACGGGTTGGGGCGCGTAACTTGGCGAGTACCTTAATGTTTTTCACCGCCTTTCGAGAGTTGTTAGTGACGATAACGTTCGCGGCAACCTTCTCCCCGTGATAGTAAATCTCCCGGTCGAGCGTCACTTCCAGGTTCAGTTTACCCTGAGAGAAAGTGAACCCTTTCGAAACCAGAGAGCTGGGCAACTTGCGTCCCCTCGTAGGCGGCGCGTATTGCAACTTTTTGATAGCCAATGCAACCGACGATCTCTTGTGTCCCTGTATGGAATATAATGCATAGGGTTCCGACTTGATAAAAGCGCCCCTCGGATTAACGTTCAAAGTCGCTCTTCTCGTTTTCTCGCATGCGAAGCCTCGCACGAGAAAACTTTGTTTTACATTTTTCCACGCAATTCTTCGCGTACGATTACCTCACCTTATCTTCTTCGTGTTCCCCGACGTATATTCTAACGGTGTACTCGACTCCTAACGGTTTGCCTTGATCGTCGTCTCCAGGTTGAAGCGTAACAGAGCTGGGTGAACTCTGCGGGAATTGAAACAAGAACGGATACGCGTTCGCTCCGAGACGCTTTAAAAGACGTTCCTGCACCGGTGTCATATCCTGTTTCTCCTTCTTTATCGGAACTATTTGCTCCCGACATAGCACCAGTTCCTTGCTGAATTTCACGCCCATAACTTCATCCTCTTCTCGGCCATAGCGAAAAGTTGTTGTCACCTAAACCAAGCAGCGGTAAGTCGCATCATGCACCTTCCTTTCTACGTGTACCACCATTTCTTTTTAAGTATCCCGTTTACGCGCTTCTCTTCGTTCTTTACCTGTCCGTAAACTTTCCGGCCTTGAAGGTAATCATTTTCGACGACGATGATACCATCGATAGGATCTACGCTTTCCAGATGATCGATGAAGTCCCTTTTGCCCAGGTAAACCGTGACTTTCCCTGCAATCAAATCCGGCAATTTATAAGATGCGTTCCCTTCTGATAGACAGAAACTATTTTTTCAGGCCTTACCATTTGGAGTTGTCTTCTTGAATACCTTGATGGCTACAACGAAAGCCAAAAACAGGAGAGGAAACATTTGGCAAACGTTTTTTACCAATTAAATAAAAGATCAGGTAGTGTTGTTTCCCGCCCAGAAGTGACAGTGTCTCGGCGAGAGCGCCCAACTTCATATAGTCTTCGCGTAAGGCTTCTTTACTCGAAGCCATACTATTAATAGCATTAGTTTATTATACAAGTAAGTTAATCAGATTAGAACACATATGTAAGAACTTCGTTACGTGCATTGTGGAAATGATTCAGTAGCCGATGTGCTTCCGACTGGGAAACATGTGCGGCGCAAACTCCGACACGAGTTAGTGCACAAGTTTTCTATCACCGAAAAACGTACACAGTGTTCGTACGATGAAATAATATTCTTTTGAAATAGTTGCACGGACGCGCGTCGAGTTATCGTCGAGAGGCCGAAATAAAGAAATACACGTGATCAGTCTTACATTTATGTTTATTCCAATAATAAGTGCTTACATGATAATAATAATAATAATATGGAGGTATTTTACTCGAACGTAAATCTCCGCCCTGAATCCTCGTGAAATCACTTCGGGCATCGTTTTCCTTATTTTCACACACGTAGCTTCCTCGAGTGGACACGTAATTACTCGGTATTAATGACAACTAAAGCCACTTACATATATTCTTATGTATATATATATATTTATATTCTTTCCGTCTTTCGCATTCAGCAGTCGGTAAACACTTGATATATTCATTTACACTATTTTATATCGGACACTCATATCGTGTTCCCAAATTGTTCTGGTAACTGAAGTACACACCCTTCTTTTTCTGAACGAATAAGGCAGTTCCTAATGCCCTTTCTCAACACGTAAGTTTTGCGAGCTGAGGGAAGAAGCTGATGAAAATAATATGCAACACGCGCGATCACAAAAATCCGTTTCGACGCGAGAGAGTGACTTTCGCATGCTACGAAAAGAAAAAGAAAAAAAAAGAAAAATACATGCAGCAACCAAGAAAGCTTCATTTTTCATTGGGCTTTTCTTCTTCTTTTAATTACAAATCAAAATCGTAGGGGAAGAGAAAGAAAACGAGTTGCGATTATAAACTAAAAATTTCGAAACTAATAACGGCAGGTAATACATAGTAGAATTATCGTGATAAATACATCTACGAATAGGCACAATTAATGTATAGATATTATGTATATATATATTTATATATGTATATTCGTTATTTAACGCTTAAAGAAAGTCGTTGCTACCAGGGAACAGAAATGTTTGCGAAATTTTATGAAATCTTTATTTCAAATACTTATATTTTTTTTTTTTTTTTTTTTTTTTTTTTTTGACAATACGTTCGTACAATGCTACAGACTACAATCGTATCTTTGACTTCTTTACAAATTCTTGTATTTGTAGTTTAGACAAGACGATATCTTTTGCTAAAACAAAAAGTGATAATATATATGTATATATAAAATAAACCGATGGGAAATTTGTTTAAGTAATCGCAAGAAATCGGTAAATCATTCGAATATATAATTCTCATGTGAGACTTCAAAAATTCGAAAAGGAACAAAACCGATGTTCTTATTGTTGCTATTCAAAGGTATTGCCGATAATGTAGTTGTTGCCGTTTAATTAAGTTATGTACGTTAGTTATATTGGAACACATCCATTTTTTTTTTACTTTTTTTTTCCGTGGGGAACGTTGCTTGCATTGCGAGCGAATACACGCGCGAAATCATACACAGAAAAAAAAAACAATTACGAAATATCAACGAAATAAAGTTTCCCCAAAATACAATTGCGTATACTTATCTCCTAGAGCAATTTATATATATATATAAAAAAAAAAGAGAGAGAGAAAACGAAAATAATAAGATACAACCAAGGTTCAATGAAAACAACTTTCCCCGAATATATGGTTTTAATAATCTCTTTTCATATGCACAGTACTTTCTGCCAGAAATCTCCCATTATACATCGTTTTACAAGAGTATTTCGCATATGGTTTTTGAGCAGTGTTTTTCTAATACATTTTATCATTAAATTAACAACGAATCATTTAGCGTATCCACTGCTTGATATCTTTCGAACGCTTTCGGTTAAAATGTGCAAGAAATAAACGTTTATTTAGTTTTAATTAGTTAGGTGATATTACAGAACCCTGTGCAAGTCAAGCTCTTGACTCCAAGCATAGTCATGCACTTTGTATTCGTGTGCGTGTATGTGTGTATGTATGTAGGTGTGTACGTGTGAATTTGTCCGTGTGTACGTGTGTATTTGTCCGTGTATACTTGTATATACGTGTATGTGTGGATGTAACTACTATTATGTATTCATATTTTGTACATAACTAGAATCTCGGTACAGTTCCCTGATACCAGCGCATTTCTAACATCGGCCAGTACAAATATTGTTAGTTTCAATAGTATACACTGTAGATTTTTGTAGTATGATTGCTGTTTACTGCAAACCTACTAAACTTACATTACTAATTTTTTTTTCATTTTTTTTTCGTTTTTATCAGACACATTTTTTTTTACGGTTTTTCAATTGTAAATCAATATAGTATGAATTTTCTCAACGATGTTCTCGAACGAGACAGCGCTGCATACCTCGACTTAAATTTCAAGCAAAATTTGTCTCACACGGTAGAAATCTACAATAACAAGAAAAAAAGCTACTAGAGAGAAATTCATTAGATGTATTTTCGTTCGAGGAAACAAACTCCGAAATGCGGTTCGAAATCGGTAGCGCGCGGACGCGTATCTTACCTAATATTCTTCACAGAAACGTGTCCTTATAAATAAGAATCTTGTTTTAGGATAGATCTGAAATAGGAAAGTTAATAAATTCGCAAATATATATGCATATCGGAAAGGGGACATTTCCGCGACGTTTTTTTTATCGAGTTAAATTAATCGAAATTGCTTACAACTTGGTGCAGCTGCGGATTCGAATCTCTTTTGTATCTGGTCATAGGTAAATTTGACAAAAGCATCGTATTGCTCAGAGAGCTTCATATTTAAGATCTGATCATACTCTTCTCGGATCTGTGTCTCCTGCTCTTTAAGCATTCGTTCGCAGATCAAGCCCACCTACAAAATTTGCATTAGCTTAACAACATTCTCAAGTATATTAAGGTAATTGTTACTATCAATGCAATTTGTTAACATACTTGTCTGAATGTAAATAACGGTTTCTCCTTTCCACTAGGATTATAACTACATGAATTTGAGCCACACGCGGATGGGCTCGAAGGACTGGCAGGACCTTCCATGTCCGAAGAATCTCCGCTATTGTTTTGAGGACTAAAATGCAACTGTTTGCGCCGATGCAGTCTCCGGATCTCTTCTCTTATATTGGCAGCCATTTTTTCTATATACAAGCAAAAACATTTTCATCCAAAGCAATGTTACCATATTGAACTGCTTTTCTTAGAAAATCAAGTCATCCACAGTGTTATTTTGTATAGCTACATAATACATATATGTATACACTTGTAGATATATATATATATATATATATACATATACATATATATCTAAATTTTTTTAAGCAACTGTAAATGAAAAATGTAATTCTTAAAATTTGTATCGTTAATTGCTACTACGTTTACGACATGGTATTTAAACGTTGGAGAAACCTGAAAGCATGGCAATAAATCGAAACAGAAAAGAAAAAAAAGTAAAACTGTCGAACGTGTAGAGTCTCGTCCCGGGATACGGAAAAATCTATAACGGAATTCGAAATCGAATAATTGGTAGAAGAAATCCGAGTATACAGCAACCGAACCGAGAGATAGAGAGAGAGAAAAGGGGAGTTGATTCTCAATGTCCGTTACTACATTACCATATGATTTACGCATCTCCCCCTACCCGAACGCCGCACCTTCCCTTCCCCTTTTAAACGTCGCGAATTCGAGTTTTAAATCGCTAAACAGAATTTAACCGCCCCTCTTCTCTCTGTCATATCGCGGTGCGAGAGAAGCGATCGAAAAATCGGGAGGAAGAACATAGCGAAGAAAGAAAGAAGAAACAGGGGAAGGAGAGCGAGCGAGAGAGAGAGAGAGAGGAGGGAGGAAGGGAGGGAGAGAGAGAGAGAAAAAAAAAGAAAAATGGCCGTAATTTATAGTAATTACCAGGCGTCAGTTTATGGGTTACTTCACCGAAAGGCGAAGGATTCTGTGGCCTGGAATTAGCTTGCGTGGATGTACCGGGGGAAACACACATTGGTACACATCTTCGTCTTTTACTAGGGCGACCATGACTATGCACCGGGTCGAACTCCAAAGATCTCTTTAGAGTGGCGCAGGCCATTTCTCTCGTTCACCGTCCCCTTCACAACTGACACTCAGATTATGGGCTTAGCCCGCGAGCTACGATGATGATTATGCCGAAAAATACAGCCGAACCACCGTGTACGCGCACTGTCTGAGTACTTTCTTTAACTGCACTCTAGTCCCTCTGTCTTCCTTCGTGTCGATCTCCGCGGATTTCTTCCTATTCCGACTAGGCTGCACCAAAACAAACACTGCGGTAAAACAATATGGCTGGCAACCACGGTTTGTCGGCTAGGAACGACCACGGAATGAATGTCTCAACCATTAAAGCACCATCTTTTCACTGGTCACTACTTGCATTCCGAAATGTATACGTCGCAGACTCGGCTAAACCCGAGACCCTTCCTTTCTGATTGGTCAATAAAGTTGCATAGTGGCGTCTCCTTGCATTTCCTCCTCCCGTTACAAATTCAATTCAATCGTGTACTGTACACGTTACTACGCTACTTCTTACAAATTCAAGTTTCTTTTACAAATCGCAACGCGCTTATGGAAATCTACTTCTTCTTTCGAGCTCTCAGTCGTTTGCACAACGTTAATTATTCTTTTTCAGAAAAGGCGAACTATCGTTAGAAATTGGTAACGAAATGGTTTCGTAACTTTTGCGCGCGACCAAAAGCTTGATCGATGCTAAAGCGATTCACGTTAGATCGAATGGATTTCAAGGAACGATTTCGAAATATTATAGCGTTCCAAAAATTGACTACTCTTTAAGGTTGGTGTTCATATAAAAGAAAACGACGCGACAGCGAAAATTGTGCCACTTCTTGCAAACGCATATTCTCTGACAAGTTCTTTTCCATTCACTATCGCGTATATTAAACGAAACGATTCGCATGCGACGCCGCGCGATATTTTAATAAAATATCTTTTATATAATCGTGCTACGGTGATCAAGTATTCTGCAATTATGCGTCGACAATGAATAACTCCGCGGGTTTGCGTAACGCGATCTCGGATTTTCATTTGAAAGCGACTTCATAAAGCATGCGCACCACTTCCGTCTACCCCTCTCTGCTCGCTTTGGGGAATTTCAAGCGGTGTCAAGAAGACTATTCCGCCATTCCGTATTTACGATTTTTATTGAATTGATATACACTGTACTCGTTTTCTGATAGCCCGTCCAAAAAAAAGTCACGAACAATGTCGAGCCCTGTGGTGATAGCAGCTACGGCCCGACATACAGCCACGGTGAGCCCAACATATTTTTCCGATATGTCTCTTTTTCTTTTTGGTTATATCTGCGGCAAAGCGATCTTTAATTAACCGTAAATCAATTATTCCCGATACAATTTCATCGCGCGATATTTTTGCGGGACGCTCGTCGTTTCCGTTTTTCGTATCCACACGCGCGTTAGCTTCGAGGATCAAAGGTCTCTCGGTTGCGAGTGAGAGACTTTCTTTTAAATAGTTCCCATGAAGGAAAAGAAAAAGCGAACGAAAGGTAACGGTACGTATTGAAATTACTTTGTTGCTACTTTTATCTCTAACGGGATCTCATTTCTGTTTTAGCTTATATTTTTCCATGGATTGGGTGACACCGGGTAAGCTGTGACCTTATATAATACGATATGAATGTGGTCATGCCATTTCCATATTTCTTTCATTTCATTTTTCCAGGCATGGTTGGGCCAGCTCAATGGGGGCAGTGAGATCTCCTCATATCAAAGTTATTTGTCCAACCGCGTATGTAAGCTTAGAATGTACACAGCCACTTGAGAAATCAATCAAATGCTTCTTTCATTCCGCATAAATAATAAAATGAAATTGTTCATTAATGTGCCAAGGCCATAGACAATTCCTATTGCAAGTTACTAATTTTTTAATCTATTAATATTTAACAAGTACAAAGTTAGCTACTAGCTTGGGAATGTCAAACTATATTGCTATACTTGGGCAGATTTTTTAACCAATGTGTAAAAAGGGTTAATCAAAGGCTTTGCAAAAAATAAGGGGCTCATAGATCTGTAAGCAGATGGATCTATAAAAGCCCTCAGATCTATAAGCGGATAGATCTATAAGAGCTCTCAGATCTATAAGCAGATAGACCTATAGGAGCATCTAAATTTATAAGCCCTTTTTTCAGTAATGTGTCTTTAAGTGATTGCCACCCTACAACTAATGTTCCCTTAAAATTTCATTTCAATCTCCCGTTTAATTAAGTTCAGAACAGTATTTATCATTGACTTGTGTAACACTCAATTTACTCAATTCTTCCTGAAAGCTGCTCAATTTTATTCGAGATTAAAATTCTCCCAAGAAAACTGTACACTTAAAAGTATTATTAACAAAATGATATTAATAACACTGTTATCGTTTGATCGATATCGCGAGTAGCTTCGAGTTGCGCGATAAGCGTTAAGAGTTAATTAAATCATTTTTCTCAACGCGTTACCTTTATCATTTTAGACCCACAATGCCGGTAACGTTAAACGCGGGATTTAGAATGCCTTCCTGGTGAGTAAGTAATACGATAAAATCGCTTACGTTTCGATTAATCGCAAGAGGCGTAAACAACAGCGGCGGGAATAATTCGCGTTTGAAACAAATTAATTCAGGTTCGATTTACGTTCTTTGGAGCCGACCGGCCCCGAAGACGAAGAGGGCATTCGCAGAGCCGCGGAAATGGTGCATTCCTTAATCGCGGAAGAGGTCGCAGCCGGAATATCCACGAAACGTATCGTCCTCGGAGGTTTCAGTCAGGGTGGCGCTCTCGCTATATATAGCGCTCTTACATTCCCAGAACCCTTAGCCGGTGTGATAGCTTTGTCGGCTTGGCTTCCTTTGCATCAGAAATTCCCTGCTGTGAGTTAACTCACAGTGGAATCCGGTTATTACAATCGCGGATAATATTATCACGCGGCTATCGTTGCGATCGGTTGATCTCGAAACTAATAAAATTTGTTAACCCCTTGAACGCGGAGCTCTTACGAAAAATCGCAAGTCCCGAAGCGATCGTAGTAAATGGATTTCATTGCGTTCAATATTTTAGCGGTAGCTTAATATTTCTAATGCGAGAAACGCTTTGCAGGAAGCAATAGGAAATAAAAATACTCCGCTGCTGCAATGTCACGGGGATTGCGATCCGATAGTGCCATACAGGTGGGGTCAATTGACCGCTGCCGTTCTAAAACAATTTATGACACAAATAGAGTTCAAAACGTACAGAGGGATGATGCACGCATCTTGCGACGAGGTAACAGTTGTTTAAAAATCTGCGATTACTTCGACGAGGCGACGGTATCGCAAAACCATCTGACTATTGTTCCCTATTTCACAGGAGATGCGCGACATGAAGAAATTCATCGAGAAAGTGTTGAAGCCGTAATAGTCCCCTTAAAATGTATTAATGTTTCAAAACATTAACATTATTACTTTATTGTTCTTTATTAAAAATTACTTCCATCTTCACTGCTACTTAATTTTAGCGCTTCGAGAGAGAAGCAGTTAGGTGAAATTGTTCGATGAGATCCCCGAAACACGTGCAAAATAATTAGTAACCAATTTATCATTTGCGATATATATATAGTATATATATATATACCGTTATTACTATTATTATTATTATTATTTATCTACAATATAATTCCATGATCATTTTTGTACATTATTTCCGTTGTTGCAAGTTACCACGATGTTACAATTTCTAATTCCCGTGAACCACCGGTTAAGAAAAATCGCGTATGATTCTTGTGTCCGATTCTAAATGTTTTCCTATGCAATTCAAAGGTAATAATGTTAAGAAGTAACCGAATTTTTTTTTTATAGAAATTGTAGCAAATTCTATTTTGTTCGTACTACGACACTATACATATAATATATATAAAATTGAGAAATATTTCTATCTTCCCTCGAGATAGGAACAAATTGATTATTATTTATGTCCGAATAAATCTTCCATCTTTTTTAAATCGCCGTATAATGCAATATCTATTAATTGAATTCGATTCCGCGAAAGTTTCCGTGATCGAAGGTCAATGGAACTCGATCGCGCGGTTTAGTTGAAGGTATCGTTAATTTATGTACCATAAGCATTGTTAGATGCATTTAAATAATTACATTTTATATAAGTTACGTGTAATGTACAAACACCGCTACGTACGAAATGATAACTTTTGTAGAAATGTTTAGGAGACGGTAATAATATGGCCATGTAATCTGTGATTACAAAATATAGTTTTGAAATCAATGAAAACTCGATACGTTTTTGGTAGACGGCATGCTGCGAATGCCAGTCGTATGTCGGACAGAGTTGGGCATCATTCGAATCAAATTTTATTCCAACAACATCTCGAATAAATACTTCGAATCACATCTCGAATCAATTTTTCGAATACCATTATATTCGAATGATTTTCGAAGAGGAAGTATATCAGTGAAATGTATTTGAAGTGGGAGAATAATCGAAGTTGCGAAAAACGTAACGAAACCTTCTCCTCTTTGTAAAGGAAATATTGTAATTTCATTCGAATAAAATATGCCCAAATCTGATGTAGAATGTTGGATGTCGGATTGAACATCACCGACAAGCACATAGTACAACAATACGTACTATATCTTTATAGTACTTATTTTAGGTTTACCCGAATGGTACTATTAAGGAGTCGCGATTCGCATGAGTTACAAAACGCAAGTATTTAACTGAAAAGCAATGCTAGTTATGTAATTGAGAAATAAGAACGATTATTTGTAACGTTTAACTTGTATTATTAAAACAGAAACAATCATGCTTATTAAACACGGATATTTTCCTTTCGTCGATGTTTCATTTCAATGCATTGTAAATACATACTTTCCTATTCAGCAGTTTCTTTGCGCGTTTATATAAGTGCGTTCCGTTTCGATCTTGTTAGTTAGAAATGTGTGTGTATATATAGATATAGATATAGATCATTATTGCTATGGAACAATAAATTAGTTGAATCATACAAATTTCCCGCAGAAATTGCTTTCATTTATTATTATTATTATGTGCAATTCTATATTTTTGAAAGCACCCCTAAGTAAATCAAAGTTTAATAAAGATTCCTTATTTAACTGCAATATAATGCCTGCTTGATTTTTGATCCATAGATCATCATTATCCTGTAACTTTTTACACGGTCAAATTTTTCATAAATGCATAAACATTAGGAGTCTAATTATAGTCTGAAATTCGGAGCAGCATTCGGTATATTTTAAACATATTCGCGTTGCTTAATTATTATTGAAAAAATTCTATATCTTTATCTATTTAAATATAAAAGAAAAAAAAAATAAATATTGGGTAGCTATAGCTTCAAACGGAGGGCAGTTAACAAAAAGTCGAACAACAAAGAATACAATTTGTTATCAGCTATTTTTATTTTTCATATAGATTAATATTGGATGATAAATCGTATGCATAGCAATCGCGTTACACGATAACGCGATACATTTATTACTCGTCGATGTAATTCAATTTGCATCAAATTGAATACGTAATGTATTATAATTAGCTCTAATTATAAGTTATTCGTGTAACCATATGTTAAACTTATGTTAGACATAATGGAGAATAAAGATTCCCCTCCTATTTTAAGTTCCGTGGAAAACGGGACGCTAAAAATTACATTAAATCGACCAGAAAAGAAAAATGCTATTAATATTCCTGTAAGTATAATTATTTAAATTATACCATATTATACCATAGTGATAATAATATTTAACATCGATTGCATTGTAGCTATTAATTATTTGTTAAGGTTGGAATGCATTACGATATCGTATTCCACAATAGCGCCTTGTAACGCTGATTTCGTTCAACAATTACAAACATTGATATAACAACGCCTCCGAAATGCTTCGTTAATACTAAATATTAAAATGTTTACTTTTTAGATGTACAAGAAGTTATTGCAACTCCTGCGCGATTCTGTTCAGAACGAGACTATATATGTAACAGTTGTAACTGGTAGTGGAAAGTTCTTCTGCAGTGGAAATGATTTTTCTACTTCTTTATTGAACCAACAAGAACCTATTGACATTGCAGATTCAGTCGCAGTCTTCAAGTATGTGCTTGGAAGTACCATTATGCTAGTTTCACGAATTGAACTATTGTTAATGGACTTTGCAGGGAATTTGTGGATACATTAATTACGTATCCCAAATTGTTAGTGGCTATTGTAAATGGCCCAGCAATTGGAATCGCTGTAACCATGCTTCCATTATTTGATATGGTATATGCATCTGATAAGGTAATATTATTTAAATGTTTCTATGGAGGTTTGCTGCTCTTTTAAATGACAATTGAAGACCTTTCCAGAAAAAGAGCCTGCAGATCTATGGATCCTTTCCTGGTAAATTTCGTTCATTAATCGCCACACATCTATGAATATGAATATTACCTCTATTATATAGTAATTGAGATTAGGACAGCATTTATCATTAAATCACACGTGGCCGAACTCGCGCTGTGCGGGAATTTCCGACTCTATTCGTACGATTCCCCGTTTTTCTGGGAAGCTTCTCAATTGCAATTAGATTTCAATTATAATTAATTCGTATCTGTAATATCTCAGGCTTATTTCCATACTCCGTTTACGAGCTTGGGTCTCGTTGCCGAGGGATGTTCCACATATACATTTCCTAAGATATTCGGCAAGTCTAAGGTACTTAAATTTGTACCATCGTTATTACTTATTAACACCTTTGCCTTAAAATATACTCGTGGTATCTTTTGCTTCGAACGCGAGCAGCTGAATACTGGACTCATGGTTTTTCGATTTGCATGCTCTATTCTTATGCAAATTTATAATTGCTGCAAACGTAGTAGTCAAAATGGAAGCTAAGTAGTAGGGATGCCGTTCATCATCGAAGTTCTAATTTTGAAATCATTTTTAGGCGGGTGATATGCTCTACTTGGGGTACAAGATGGGCGCGGTCGAAGCTAAACGATACGGCTTAATTAGCGAGGTATACGAATTGGAACGATTGGATAAAGTTTGGGCATATTTAAAGAAGTTTTCCGAACTTTCCTCGGAGGTACGTTTAAATATCGCGCGCGCTTACGAGGTACAAAATTTGCGATCGCGCTAAACAAGTGCCCCTTTTCAGTCTATATTAGCGATTAAGCTATTGGTTAAACGATGGGACGAGAAGGTTCTGTTGGAAGCTAACGCGGCGGAAGCGAGCGAGCTCGTAAACTGCGTGCACTCTTCAGATTTCGTAGAAAGATTCATGAATCTAATGTTACGCAAAAGTAAGATGTAAGTATTTTAATTCGTCCACTATAAATAAGTTTGTACGATGTATCTTTATTACTTTTATCCGATGCGAAATAAATCTTTTTTTTTTACTAATCTAGCGCGCTTTATTCAGAACGGAATTCTTCAATATAAAAGTTACGTTCTCCGATTCCTCGGACAGCATGATTTCCTGTAGAATAATTGCAAATAATCATTATATCCGTATAAAACGATTAATCTTCGATACATTTAACTACTCATACTTTGATCATTTGATCGGGAAACGGCTGCCGATGATGCTCCCATTTCAAAAGCTGGTTAATAGATAAATTCGACTTCGATGCGGCATCGTCTTCTACAACAAACTGATATTCTCGATCGTTTCGTTGATCCGAGGCTTTCGATGGCTCTTCCACCGTTTTACGTCCATCGCAAGAGCATTTCATTAAATCGTGCGTCAGGCACGCGGTGTTCGTTGTTAGCGTAAATAAATCCTACGATTATCGTAACCAATATTATTCGGCGCTACTCGAAAATTGAAAATATAGATACCTTCAATTCGGTGTTAGACAATTTCATAGACGCGAAAGAATTTATGTCCATCACAGTTTCGCTCAAGCCCGCTTTGCTAATTTGCCTCTGTAGAATCTTTTCCTCGATGGTTCCGGTCGTTAGCAATCTAAAAATTTGATTCCCGCCGCGTATGATTAGTTACGAACAATATCGGATAAATTATTTATAGCGACTGCAAGTTTTCGAACCGTATCACGTAAACGTCTTTCTTTTGACCGTCCCTCCAAATTCTCGCCATAGCTTGCGAATCGGACGCCGGATTCCAGTCCGAATCGAACAATACCAGCCTAGACGCCCCGGGTAAATTCAATCCAACTCCGCCGGCTTTCGCGCTCAGCAACAATACTTCTGCAATCGTCGCGTTAATATTCAGGAAACTATCCGAAAGACGAGGCTCGAGTTAACACGACGTTCACTGTCTATACATCTAGCATACATCGTTGTCTTTATACATAGTCTCTTTGGTTACTTTCTTCATCTATGGAATAGCAATTAATAATAAATTTAAGCGAACTTCATTTGAATAAAATTCATTTAGTATCACATGTGATGCATTAGACAGTGAACGTGTCAAATTTTATTTCGAATCCTTTGCGGCGCGACGAGTCTTCCAAGTCCAAGCGAAAATTTCTACGTCTATTTTCGTCGAACCAAATGGGCTCCTTACGTGAAAAAAAAATTGGAACTGCGAGTACGCGAAAGTAGAGTCGTGTGCCTTACTACGTTGATTTAAAAAATGGAAAACAAAAAAAGTTTTCCGGTACCGGGAATCGAACCCGAGCCTCCTGGGTGAAAGCCAGGTATCCTAGCCACTAGACCATACCGGAGCTCTTAGAGACTTTATTTCGTATCTCGGAATTTCTAGTAGATCTTTTTAATATTTTCAACAGTAATCACGTGACCGCGAAGCATTTTTTTTAAGTGTCCGCAACGATCGCTCTTGAAAAATTATATATACGTTCGCTTGGACTTAAAAGATGCGTGCAACGTCTAATATACTAACTACTGTTATCGCTCTTCGAATTGAATCGCTCTATGATCTTAGATCTCGCGCTACTCGTCGTGCTACCGTCCAGTCGAAGAAATTCCGAGCTTTCCGCGATGCAAACATTTTCCAGTAGATCCAACGTTCGCGTGTAGTACGAAATCAACAGCAATTTTTCGTCCGTTTTCTTTAGATTTCGCATCAACGTTTGCACGATGGAAACCTTGCCGTGATACGACGCTTTAAAGTTGCCACTCGGTTTCTTTAAAGCGCTATGCAACGCTTTGTTCTTGTCGTTGTAAAATAGTTCCGGATGGTTGCAGATCTTTTTCAGGGTAGTTATTATGGTTAAAGGCGGCACGCTGTTACTTTCTAGCGCACTCGTATTGAACCAGGAGTCGGTAACTCTCGAATACAAATCCTTCTGCTCGTCGGACAGCCGGCAAAATACAATTAGCTCGTGCTTGGAAGGCAAATACTTGTTGATCGTTTCCTGGGTACGTCTCAACACGAAGGGCTTAGTTTTCTCGTGCAATTCGTTGGCTCGTTCCGTTCCAAGGAACAGCACGTGTTCCGTCGCGTTCGGACATCGCGATGCTACGATAGGATTCTCGTAGTAACTCTTAAACTCCGAGTTGCTGCCCAATATGCCAGGATTCACGAAATCGATCAACGCGAAGAACTCCTGCAAATCGTTCTGCACCGGAGTCCCGGTCAACAGAATTCTCCTTTTGCACGTTAAGCTACACAGTATCTGGAAGAAAGCGTAACGCGTTAACAGCTCGCGGTTCTTTCCCAAAAATACAGAAGGAGAGTTCAATCGCAAGTATTTGCGATTTCACGTCTAACGTTGATCGCCAGAACTTATTTGTACACCTAACGAATAAACCGCGGATCTTTATGCAAATCGGACCTAAACGGAAGTTTGTTTCGCCACGTTTTTATTTTCGTACGCTGTTGTATACTAAATTGAAATTCCTCGTGAACGCGTAAAAATCCGCAGTCTACTAATAGAAATATTCGCACCTTTGCCGCTTTTATATCGTTGTTCTTTAATCGATGGCCCTCGTCGCACACCATCAAGTCGAACTCGATTCCCTCGATCTCTTCCCGACATCTGATCAGCATATCGTAGCTAATAATCATAACCGAGTTTCTCATGTGCTTTTTAAAGTCCTTCGGCTTGTTCTTGGCGTCCACCACGTACGGGCATATCCTGTGGAAGCCCAGCCACTGTTTGAACTCTTTGTTCCAGTTGCTGCACAGACTACTTGGAGTCACTATCAATACGTTCTTCAACGTCGGACGTCCGTGCGGCCCTTTTCTTAGCAGCGTCCAAATGATCGTGATGCATTGCAACGTTTTACCGAGTCCCATTTCGTCGGCCAGAATCGCCCCGAAATAATCGGGCACTTTCGATCCCACGATGCATTCGTACAGAAATACGATACCGTGACGCTGATGAGTTCTAAGCGCGTTCACCAAGCAACTATCCACCGATACTTCCGTTTCTTTCGCCGGAATATCCTTCGTCCAATCTTTGGAAATATTTATCGACGGCATTACCAGCGGATCGCGTACCACTACCCCTTTAATCAAGCATTCGAATCAATATTCTTTGCGAGTTGTGTATCGACTACAGTTTCACGATTAAACGTTCTATACGTTTGCACCTTTGCGCAAAGATCCAAGGGGAAGGAATGGAGTGGAGCTGGAGGTCTTCAACTTCTTCGCGGGCGGCTCTGGAATTCTTTCTCGAGCCGACGCGTCTTTCTCGGCTAGCCCCTCGGACGTTGCTCTATCGATTATCTACGAATATTTATTTAAATGCGGCAAATTCCATTAGCCGACAGTAGTTGCAAGGGAATAAGGAAATGCAAGGCAAAAATTGTAAATACGCAGAGGTTTAGAGGATTATTAGGGAGGTGTTACGATAATTTGTCGCGCAAATTTTCCTTGCAAAAGTTGTACAAATTTACGTCAATGGAATTTCGCGGATCTGTCGTAATTTTCAATAAACCGAATGAATATACGCTTGCGTCTATTGCGCTATACAATTCTTTAAGTATATCTATCATTGTCATTTCTGTGGGGCAAGTAGGCAGACTTCAATTGTCAGGAAGCATAGCATCAGTAATATAATAGAATATAGTTTAAATGTTAATGCATCACATTAATTCCGTATGCATAAATTGGGTGGCATGTAATGCTATCAAATTTTGTAGATTGTTAAGCTTTCTTGAAGAATATGGATCTTTTGTGACTCTCTGCACCTATTTACAGTCAGTTGTTTGCATTTACCTGTGTTACTCAAATGCTGTATTATTATAATTTTTACCTCAATTTGCTTGTTGTCCAGGCACATTCTAAAACCTTCTACTAATTCTTCTGGATTAACCGTGGTCCTTCGAATAATATTTCCATCCGAATCCTGTTCAAAATAGAAATGTTCTTAAGTTAGTTTAACAGTAGAAAATCGTGTATAGATTTCCTCGAGTGTTTCATGCACCTTTAAGATTGCATATTTTCCTGTAACTTCTAGAGTCCCATCGTCTTCCCATCTTTTATGTTTCCTGGTAGACATTTTACCCATTACTACATTGAAGATGCTGCTTCAGGGGAAAAACGTATTAAAAAATGAAATTCTAATTATTTGGGTGAGTTACATTAATATCTGTACGATACATTTTACTGTTACTAGGAACAGTGGGTAATCCTTGCTTAGCAGGTAGATCTTTCTTAGCAGGTAGATTTTGCTTAACTAAATTTGGTTCTTCTCTCGCGATTGGAATATTCTCTTTCGTTACTTCCTCATTGCGACTCGCGATAGGTTTCTTAAATAAATTAAGAATCTTCTTGGTACTTCTCACAGAAGTTTGTTCGAAACTTTCGCGAGATTCGGCAACGTTTCTCTGATCATCTTTCCGCATTTCGGACAACGCTTGCCGATCGTCCATCGGGGATTTGAAGCTTCCGCTGGAATTGTTGCGATACATATTAAACCTATCGCGCGTTAAGCTATTTAATGCATTTCATAAATTACGCGGTTCCCTGCAAGTTCCTATTTTTTATGAGATGCTGCTAATAAGAGAAGGTTGCTCGCAACAGGTTGCTCTTGGAAATTCGAAAGAAATTCAAGCTGTTTGGATGTCAGCTGTTCGGCTTCTCGTATCCTCAAATTAAAGTTCAAAGTTTCGAGCATACGATACAATCCGTGCTGCGGCAACCATTAATTTGTATAAACAATTTAAACGCTGTTTCAGGTTGGATTCGTTCCCTCCAAACATCGGACGAGGACGGTTAAGCAGAAGTCTATGATCAACGCCATCTCCTAAGTGGGTAATTGGCGGCTAAAAAACGAGAAACGTAATAGGAACATAGAATACGCGAGGTGTTCATGACGAGCTCCTGTTCATGACGTCACAGACAAGGATCGCCATATTGGGAGACAAGGTACGATATACTTTCCTCTTCTAGCCGTAGAAAATTAACCGATTCCTGGTTATCGAACGTTAATTAGCGTACTTTTTTTGGATTGGATCACGAAGATAGAACCTCTAGCAGCTTTCACGTATAGCTTTCGATAGGAACTTTGTTCCGGATAATTAATAAATAAGGATCACCTAATGACAATCCTGCAAGCGTATCGCCGGTCCGTATAATACTTTCATTAATTACTCGCTACTACGGAACTTAAAATTGGAATCAACATAAACGCATCGGAAGAGCAACTTCCTTGGCTATATTCACGTATAGCCTTCGTTTACGTATTGTTTCTAATTACCGAGCTATTAAATATAATTCGCGAGATCGGGCAATTTGACAGGGTCAAGCGTCACGTTGGTTTAATATTTTAACCGGACTTGCACGGATAATTTCCGCACGTTTCCAATTGACGAAGTTTCGCTGGGATCCTCGAGGACATGATCCGCGCGTAAAAGTGCATAAATTATCCCGAGAAGGAGCGCAATTAATAAATTACGAGCATGTATCATGTATCGGGTATTCGCCATCTTTGTCGGAAAGTAGTGCGTTCCTTGTCTGTATATCTGTCCTTGTTGCACAGTAGTGCGTTCCTTGTTTGTATATCTGTCCTTGTTGCACAGTAGTGCGTTCCTTGTCTGTATATCTGTCCTTGTTGCACAGTAGTGCGTTCCTTGTTTGTATATCTGTCCTTGTTGCACAGTAGTGCGTTCCTTGTCTGTATATCTGTCCTTGTTGCACAGTAGTGCGTTCCTTGTTTGTATATCTGTCCTTGTTGCACAGTAGTGCGTTCCTTGTCTGTATATCTGTCCTTGTTGCACAGTAGTGCGTTCCTTGTCTGTATATCTCTCCTTGTTGCACAGTAGTGCGTTCCTTGTCTGTATATCTGTCCTTGTTGCACAGTAGTGCGTTCCTTGTCTGTATATCTGTCCTTGTTGCACAGTAGTGCGTTCCTTGTCTGTATATCTGTCCTTGTTGCACAGTAGTGCGTTCCTTGTCTATATGTTTATCCTTGTTACGGAGTAGCCCGTTCTCTCTCTCGCAGTGATCTAAATTTTCGTACAGACTGCTAAATAATTACAAATTACGTAAGTTATATATTAGTGTAACAATCAGTTATTAATATGTTTATTTGTGTGCGCAGGCTCCGAGACTTTCCGGTTGCACGAGAAGAGATGGATCTTTCGGCGGACTCGCGGACAACCACTCAGCTTCGCAATTCGATGAGGAACCAATGCAAGGATTAATTAGCGATATTCTTCTGCCCTGGATTTGTGCAATTGCAACAGCGGTCAGCAGCACCTGATCCAGAACAGTCGGGCTATAGAGAAAGGAGGAGACGATTTTGAGAACATCTTTGGGTGCGCAGAGATCGATTCGACGAGAAATCAAAGCAAGGATTAATTAATAGTATTCGTCACCCCTGATGTACTGCAATGGAGCAGTGACCCAATAGGAACGAACGCACAAAGGAAGGACTTGAAGAAATAGACATTAAAAAATAGATTATCTTTCACGTATATTACAAATTATATTAGCTTTAATTGTAAGACGAGTTGTAAATGAGTATATCAGAATTAGCTCGTAGAAACATTGTAATAATAGATTAGTTTAATAATTAACAAGTTGTACGCTAAATTGTAACGCGTATTGGTTTATAAGAACAATTCAACATTTTTGTAACTTGTACTGTGACATAAAGTTTAAATAAATACCCAGTTAAAGATACATAATCGTTTAAACACTTATTAACCTGCCAGCGTTCCCAGAATGACCAATCCCAATCCTTTACAGAGAAGTACCGTGGCGGAACTTTAATAAAAAAGTTCTGAAGCGGGTAACTCTAAAAAATAGTCCTAAACACAATTAAAATAGTTATAAGTTTGGAAGAACAAAAATTTCTCGAATCCACTGCAAGAGAGCTAAACGCTAAGGAATTCCTGGAAAATGACGTCACGCTGGGACGCGCCAAAATTATTGGAAATGACGTCACACTGCAAACCTTTCGCATACCTCCTCGCTTATCATATTCGCCTAATACAAAGTCGTCAAATCGGCCGAAAAATTTCAGAAGTCCGATTTTCAGAAATTCAAATTTCCCGCGCTTTTTTGCTGTGCTCCGGATACCTCCTCGTATATCATATTCGCCTAATACAAAGTCGTCAAATTGGTCAACATTTTTGTCGGATAGCTGAGAATCGCGGGGGTTCTTGGAAATGACGTCATTTCCAGGAAATGACGTCATCTTGCCACGTCAGCAGATACCTCCTTGCATATCATATTCGCCTAATACAAAGTCGCCAAATTGACCAAACTTTTGGCGGAAAGCTACGAATGGCGGGAGTTCTTGGAAATGACGTCATTTCCAGGAAATGACGTCACCTTGCCACGTCAGCAGATACCTCCTTGCATATCATATTCTCCTAATACAAAGTCGCTAAATCGACCGAAAATTTCTCCTAGACTCCGAAAAGTCTCGGAGATTCTTGGAAATTACGTCACTTCTTGGAAATGACGTCAATTCCTGGAAATTTCGTATTTTCCAAGAAGTGACGTCATTTCCAAGAAGTGACGTCATTTCCAAGAATCTCCGAGACTTTTTCGGAGTCTCGGAGAAATTTTCGGTTTATTTGACGACTTTGTATTAGGCGAATATGATATGCAAGGAGGTATCTGCTGACGTAGCAAGGTGACGTCATTTCCTGGAAATGACGTCATTTCCAAGAACTCTCGCGATTCTCAGCTATTCGACAAAAATGTTGGCCAATTTGCCGACTTTGTATTAGGCGAATATGATATGCGAGGAGGTATCTGCTAACATGGCAAGGTGACGTCACTTCTTGGAAATGACGTCAATTCCTGGAAATTTCGTATTTTCCAAGAAGTGACGTCATTTCCAAGAATTGCCGAGACTTTTTCGGAGTCTCAGACAAATTTTCGGTTTATTTGACAACTTTGTATTAGGCGAATATGATATGCGAGGAGGTATCTGCTGACGTGGCAAGGTGACGTCATTTCCTGGAAATGACGTCATTTCCAAGAACTCCCGCGATTCTCAGCTATCCGACAAAAATGTTGGCCAATTTGTCGACTTTGTATTAGGCGAATATGATATGCGAGGAGGTATCTGCTGACGTGGCAAGGTGACGTCATTTCCTGGAAATGACGTCATTTCCAAGAACCCCCGCGATATTCAGCTATTCGAGAAAAATGTTGGCCAATTTGCCGACTTTGTATTAGGCGAATATGATGTGCGAGGAGGTATTCGCCGTTGTGGCAAGATGACATCAGAGAATTTTGGCGCGTACTAGAAGTGACGTCAATTTCCAGGAACTGCAGCGATTTACGACTAATACGGCAAAATTTTAGTTTAACTACTGACTAGTTTAGTGGTGTGCGGGGCTTGTTTTTAGAGTGTTTCGCATCAGAACTTTTTTATTAAAGTTCCTCCGCGGTACTTCTCTTTAAAGGATTTGGAATGGTCATTTTAGGATCGGTGGACAGGTCAGTAAATGCTTGAACAACGAATTATCTTTAACTAGGCATTTATTTAAACTGTTTGATAAAGTACAAGTTACAGTAATGTTAAAATGGGCTTATAAACTAATACGCGTTACAATGTAGTTTAGCGCTAATTAATTTGTAATCTATAAAACAGTGTCTATTCTTAAAGTTCTTCTTTCTCCGCTGTGTTCTTGTTGTCCTGGACTAGAAGCTGCTGACCACTGCTTCAGCAGCTTGCACGTTCCTTATGTTTTTTATTGCAGTAATTTGGGAGCAGGGTGTATTGTTAATCGAATCCTCTTTTAATTCCTCGTCAAACTGTCGCGTGGGCTGGTGATCCAAAAGGTACTCGAAAAGTTGATCGCTACGTCCACCGTCCAGTGAAGCGAATTCGTCGAGTATATATAAACTTGCCGACAAAGTACGCGTGTTGGAAAAATGATGAAGTATTCTTATAAATCAATGCTTTGAACCCGATGCCGTTGATTCCTGCTGCGCTGCAGCAATCCTGCAGCAGGCAATACTGCTTCTTAATCCTTGGTTTATTTCGTCGTTGAATCCTGAAGTAGAATGGTTATCCAAGAAGCATTCGAAGGATTGATCTCTTTCCGTGCGATTAAAAGGCCAAGGAACCTGCACACACAATTAGACATATTAGTAGCTGCTTTTACGCGTAGTCGAAGTTGCTTCAAAGAAAGAAATACTAAGAGACTATTAAAGGCAGGGATACGCTATATTGTCAGTGTTACGCGAAATCGCACAATTTTAGTTGACAGTCGTCCAACGAGAGAAAGATGGCAACGCAAATTACTTTTGCCATTTCTTTCTCTAATTGTACTGTGAACTGAAATCGTGCAATTGTACATACGTGCCGTGTCAGGAACGCGTCTGTCTAAATATCTGTCTAGAAGTATCATATAATAAGACAAACGTCGACACTTCGCAATGTTCTTTGCAAAATTTCTAACTATTTCCTAATTGGCAATTGAATACTGAATTTAGTATACAGGAGAAAGAGTATTTTGCGGGAAAATTTGAGAGCAGAGCGCGAAATATCCTCCCCCTTTTGTGGCCGGCGGGAGACTGACGATTCGCAGCTCCGCCGGTCGGTGTGAGGGTGGGGGAACTGCTCGTGACGTCACACTTCGGAGTCCTGTGCGAGAGAGAGGGAACTACCCACAGACAAGGACAGAGATAGCGCTCCCCGATACTTCTTGAAAATTCATTAATTACTCTCTTTTTACGAACAATTTATGCACTTTTATGCACGGATCGTGTCCTAGAAGGTCCAGCGGAATTTCTCAAGCCAAAAAGGGGCACAAATTATCTTCGGAAGTGTGCCAAAATATTAAACAAACGCGACGCGTGTCCGTCTGAAAGAGCACCCTTCCGATGAACATTTAATAGCCGGCGAATTATAAACAATGCATTAACAAAAGCTATTCGTGAATGTAGCTAAGGTTCTTGCTTCTGCAATGTGTGCACGAATATTTGAATTTTATTACGCGGAATCGAGTAATCGACGAGCAATTACTAGTGTCGACGCTACTAATGCGTGGTGTTCGCGATGTAATTATTAATAATTAATTATCCGAAGGGAAATTGGCGTCGGTGCTTGTATGTGAAAGTTACTAGAGCCTCTATCTTTGCGATGCAATCCCAAAAGTACATAAATTATACTAGGGAAACGAGTAGGTGATTTATTTTGCGGAATTATTAGGCGGTATCAAGAGCGCATAATGCAAGATGGTGGCACGTATGCGTGTCTCTGTCTCTATTCCCTCTCTTCGTTCCTTGTCTGTGACGTCAGGAGTGGGAGCAGGAGTTTGGATGCCTCTTCGCATATTCTATGTTCCTGTTACCCTTCCACGATTTTCAGCCGAAAACTATCTATATCCAAATTCAATCCGCTAACTGCAGATTTCTACTTTATCGTTTTTATCCGACTCGCACGTGGGATAGTGTGTTTATTATTACTCATCGTAGCTCGAAATAGCCTTTGCTATGATCGTTGAATTATTTGCCGGCAATCTTGAGAGGAAATAAACCGAACTTATTATTTTGCGAATAATAGCTCGCTTAATTAGGCTTCGCAGCGGATAGTTTAATTAACTCGTGCACCATCGTTTCGGCGCACTGTCTGCGAAACCTAACTGTGCACAGTCTTCCCCGTGAATTTTTTACTTCCTCATCTCGTTTTTAAAACATGACAACTCTCAGGCCTTTCACGTGCAACGATTTGTTCAAATTTAATAGCGTGTAAGTATTGAAATTCGTTCCCGAAAAGTACCGATAATTTTCTTAACCTAAGCGCGCGCTTCTGAATGAGCGGACTTTTAATAATCAACCTTTTGTAGGAACTTAGATCCGCTCACGGAGACAGTATCCTTTAAGCTTTAAATACTTCTTCTCTCCATACGATTGTTTTTCGATGTATCTTAATTAATTAGCTTCGATATATATATATTCCTTAACTTTCTACTTTGTAGTATGGACTTTCCTTTTATACTCACTAC
The DNA here is from genome assembly GCA_028830335.1 of Eucera pruinosa. Taxonomy (NCBI): domain Eukaryota; kingdom Metazoa; phylum Arthropoda; class Insecta; order Hymenoptera; family Apidae; genus Eucera; species Eucera pruinosa. The sequence goes on from JAMYCR010000015.1 coordinate 15,048,884, forward strand.
CTGGCGCATTGGCCAGAGTATTTCCAAGTGGCCGAATCGCCCTGTGGAGAAATTATGGGCTACAGTAAGTCTACTCTCTATGTCCTATCACTTGTAATCTGAAACCTATCAGCTTCTATTCTTTTAATCGTGGTACAGTAATGGGAAAGGCGGAAGGGCAAGGGGAGAACTGGCACGGTCACATAACAGCCCTAACGGTTTCTCCTAAGTACAGAAGATTGGGATTAGCTGCCATGCTGATTGATTCTTTGGAGAAGGTTTCAGAAAAGTATGGTAGACCCTGACTTCCAGCTTGCTAGATCGAGGCATCTGTATTTTAAGCCGTCTTGCGTGTCTCTAGGAAGCAAGCATACTTTGTGGATCTCTTTGTAAGAGTTAGCAACAAGGTGGCAATTAAAATGTACCAGCAGTTGGGCTACATAGTGTACAGAACAGTCTTGGAATACTACAATGGAAACCCGGATGAAGATGCTTTTGGTACACGAAACGCCCGCAGTTTTTCTCTTACCTTTGCAAAGGGTTTTTTAAAGCGCGAAGCAATGAATCCGCGTTTCCCGTTTTCAGATATGAGGAAGGCGCTATCGAGGGACGTGAAGAAAAAATCGGTGATACCGTTAACTCAGCCCGTGAGGCCCGAAGAAATAGATTAATCGCGCGATCCAATAACGCGCCGTGGACTGATTAATGAAGCAAATGAAATACACTGCCGTTCGTAGATCGTTGGATGATCGTCAGCTTTCGAGCCAACGTTCGTCGAACTCTACGCGTTTAGCAGCATCTCTAAAATACAGTAGCATTTTTCTATTGCAAATCCCTAGGCGAACGCGAACTTCCGTTTCGCGATCGTAGCATCGGTTTTCCTTAACTCGAAATCTATCGAACGTCCAGTGAATTGCGAACGAGGAGGATGCGGTTATCATCGTTGTTATCAATATTGTAACGAACCATTTCTTACGCGAAGGGTAAATAAATAGTCGAATGAAATGCAGATCCGAGCAGTTTATTTGTTTTCCCTGTACAATAGTACAATGCGTTTTGCTTACACCGCTCGTGCCTTTATGCGTTGTTTTTATGCGAATAAATAATAAATAGAAATGTAAGGTGGTAGTAGGCTGGCGGTAGAAGTAGCCCGTAGAGAGCCGAGACGATCGCTGGGATCGGCAGATTTCTACGACGCGCGCGTAGCCTTTACCAGCTGCCCGTTTTTCTCTCCTTCTACTATAGTTAGAAACTTAAGCCTAAGGTGGTATTTACATATCCGGTGACTCTTCTCTTGTTCGCTGCATCGCTGCATCACTGCACCGCTGCACCGCTGCACCGCTGCATCGTTGCACCGCTGCACCGCGTGATACAGGGAGGTGCTAGCTAGCTAGGCACCCGAATAGTAGCATTCTTCTCATTGCGTATTATAAAAATTAAAGACAAAATGTCGTTCTTGCATATCTTTGTACTGCTCCCAGTAATCTGAGGTTCGATCGTTTTTTTATTTCTTCATTTTCTTTTTCTTTTTTTTTTTTTTTTATATAAATCTTCAATGCGCTAAACAAAGCCGTGCACAGAGTTACTTTGTCTATACTGCTCACGATCGGAGAGGCACAGTCGTACTCAGCCTATCTCAGGAATTATAGAATTACAAAATTATAGAAGTCTTGTACGTATTGCACGAAAGCCCTACCTTTCGATCCGTATTTATTTTCTGGGTACTAAAGAGAAGGAAGACATTTGCTAGTTACGTAGGACACGTCAAGCGAGTACAAAACTTCTATACGCGCGACCACACGCGGGCCACGGCCACTCGAATTAGTACAAAAATGTTGCACGTATGCGTCACCGCAGGAACGATACTAACTGTTTAAAGAAAACGCGTTCCCATTACATCTATTTGGTCGTGTCCTTATATAAAACGAACTTATTCTTTTCGCTTACACGTTAAATAAATATAAAATATGAGACTAGCTGTTATCAAAATAACACGCGTATATTATGTAACTTCCGTTTGTCGCTCTATAAACAATCTTCCCTTACGATTGAGCTTCGTTACAACGAGATTTCCATTTAATACTGTCTGCGCTTACTGTCTTGTCCCCAACTCACCGTAATCGATACAATACAATACAATATTTGTTACAGGCTTCCGCGACGCCACGGTAAAAAGTGCGATAAAAAACAAGAATGAGAGAATGCTGGCGCGATACTTTCTCGATACGGCTGCTAAAATAGATAGAGTCGAATCGATCGAACTGCAAATGATGCGACGACAGTAAGCACAGTTGCCTGTACCCGACGTACGCGTCTTGCCGAGCCGAGGCTCCAAACCAGAGTCGAAGAAAAATCTGCCTGTGTAACGTTTCTATGTATCGCGTATGCGATTACGTGCGCGTTTCCGCCATTTATTTGCTCGTTTCTCGCTAGCTGCCGACTAACGCGAGTGCAGCCGATGGTACGCGTATCGCGGTTCATTTGGCAAGAAGTATATTATATCATTTCGTCCACGTATTCTCACATCAAACACAAAGGTAATCATCGCCGCATCGCTGCATCGCTCAACTAGACTTCTAAACATCCAGTAACTCCGATTAATTATATACATAGTACGCGAGAGATACACCACTTACTTCTTTCCGTTTAGTAGTTACCCTTACGCTAAACATCCTCAATTTGGTATATAAATACGGTAGCAAAAAGTCGTCAGCGCGCGGCTTTAGCTTTTTTTTTTCTTTTCTTCTTCTTTCTTCGATCAAACTATTCGATGTAATTTCAGACATACTAATTTACTTTTTAGGCAGTGTTGCAGATCGTTTCTCGATTAATTTTTTCAGTCACCCACGTCTAAACGCGCCTAACGTGGACCACGGAGTTTTTTTTTGCATGCTGTATGTCAGGTATGTACACGAAACGGTTGTCTGTTCAAGCATCGTCTCTAATTTACACGAAACGCAACTAAAGATCAACTACTACGCGCCCTTTTCGGTGTGTCTATGTGTGTGTGTACGTGTGCTGTCGTGTGTGTGCCGATTCACGCGGATTCTTATAATACAGCCTGTAGTACCGTCGAGTATAAAGTTAGTGCCTTGGCAGGATCAGCTGCCTCGTTCCCCTGCTTCGTTTCCCCGATTCCCCCGTTCCGTCGACCAGTCTTTCCTCTTCTAGGGTCTTTGGTGGTCTGGCGTCGACTTCAAGATATCCGGTTGCGTTGGAAGACAGCTCGAACCTGTCATCGTTTTTGATCCATCGATAATTCGGAGAACGATCAAACGCATTGCTCCTAGACCGCGGACTTTTATGCGCTTAGAGATCGAAAGTGTTCTCCGCTAATGTATCATTATTGCTTTAGGTATCTAAATATAGTTTAGAGATACGAAATTGCATAAAGATCCGCAGCCTAATCGTTCGCGCAACTTCTATACAAACCAGTCGTGGGTCTTAGAGTTGATTTTATGGATCTGTGAGACCCGTTGCGAGTGAGCGTGTTCATCTGCGGGGTACCGGGTAAAGTGTGTCCCAAGGCGTTCATGTAATCAGCGATCAGCAACGTTATCTCCAAAATCTGCGCGCGGGCGAGCGAACGCGTGAGTAACGAAAAATCGAAAGGGAAAAAAGTCGAAAGACTCGCTTGGACGAGGTACCTTAGGTTTGGAAAGCGCAAACAAAAGCTTCTGCTCGGCCGCGCCTTCGTCGGGGCAGGCGACCAGCATGAAATCATCCAAGCATCCACCAAAGGTCACTATGTTGGCGTAATTGTAGCGGCACATCACCGCCATCGTCTGCAACTCGAGCAGAGTTACGCTGTCCTCGGAAACTGCTATCCACACGGTTATCGGTTCAGCTTGCTTCAACTGAGGAGCAAAACGTCTTTAAACAACTTTATTTTTCCCTCGCTTGCGGGGAAAGATCGTGCGGGTATGAACCTTTGCTTGGTAGAGCGTAGCTCCGAAGAAAGGCCACTTTCTGGTGCAGGTCAGATATATGCGAACGCAGTCCAACACGCTGCGACCTTTTAACGCGATCCACTTCTCTTGCAGCTTCTCCTGCAGCTCCCTGCTCGATCAACAAATCGGCGATTTCAAACGTGACCGACGCTCGTCGCTGCATCCTCCTAACTTACGCGATACTTGCCTCAGCTGATCGGCAGTGATGTTCGTCCGATATCGTCTGGGGTAAAACTTGTCCAAGGCTTGAAGCACTAGGTGGTTGCTTCCCGGCCCGCTTCCCCGAACTTTGTCGTGGTTGTACTCTCCGAAATCGATCTGCAACGTTTACCGTTCTCCGCTAGCGAAAATTCGCTATCGAAAACCTTAACGATTACTTCGAAGGAACAAGCTTACTTGTGCCATGAGCGACGCCAGCTCGAACGCGAGCTCTCGATTGACGGGAAATTTGCCTTGCACGACCTGTTGATTCACCTGATAGCAGAGAAGAAGTCTCTCCCTGTCCGTTTCCATCTTAGCCGCCTGCCTCCAGTAGCATCGCGATTTGTACGTCAACTGTATCACCCTGGTGTTTTCGAATTTCCCCAAACCCTTCTCCCTCAGCGCGGTTTCCCACTTCGAGATTATATCGCAGAGCTGCAGCAAACGGAATCGACGCGAAGCGTCAGCTTCTCTCTTCTATTACAACTTGCACACGTCTAGCAAAACGCGTACCTTTGCCTGAAGATCGATAAAGTGTTCCAAATCCTTCTCGATCGGATCGTCGCTGAAGAGCGTGAATCCCGACTGATGAACGTCTCGGCAGCCGATCTCCTGGTTCAGAGTGTTGAGGAACTCTTCTATGGTGGTGCTGCCGTCGAAGCTTACGACTTGGTAGGTGCCGTTCAAGAAGTGAACCGGTATCGCGTGTGGCAGGGAATGGTGGTAAGGATTTTTCATGAGAATCGAAAGCACCTCCATTCGCGACGGTTTCACTTCCCTTCCACCGTTTTGCAGCGTCCTTTCCAACGCTCTTTCGCAGTAGGCTGCGTACTTGCCGCACTCGGTTCTACGGGTAAACGTTTCGATTGATAAGTGTCGGATGGAATTGCGAGACGCGAGAGACGAGAAGAGAAGAGAAGAGAAAGGGAGCTCACTTGGTGTCGGCGTTTCTTTGCAAGTGTAACTTCAGGTACCAGAGTAGCCGATTGTTCCTAGGTAGGAATAGAGAAACAGCGAGGGCGAGCAGCTGCCATCCCTGGATAAGAACGTACTGGGCGGGATTAGTTTTGCAGTCCAGTATGGTAGAAGTGGAGTGGCCCTGCATGAGCGGAGGACTGTGAGAAGTGGAGGCCGTCGATTGCGCGTCCGCATTTTCACCGCTGCCATTTGCCGCGGGACTTTGCGTATCGCAGGTGAACAGCGATTGCGTGGCGCAGAGGAGGAGCTGCTGCAATGGTATGCTGGCATACTACTATATCCCTGGATTCAACCAGACCTAATCTACTACTTTCTTTCAACTTTTCTTTCATTTCCGAATGCATTTTCATTCATTTCTTTTCTCTTTTTTTCTCTTTTTTTGCTAGCTTTTCGATAAATCGCGCTCCACTGTCCTCGTCTACTGTTTTTTTCTTTCGTCAGCGTTTACTTTCTTTCTATATCGGGGCGATCGATCGAGGGAAAGCGTTTGAAACTGTTTCGGAGTTTTCCGGCTCACCAGGAGTCGATCCTTCGATCGTACGAGCGGACGATAAGGGGCAAAAGTTTAAAATCGTCCTCGGATCTGATGGAACGCTCTCCGCTGGTGTTACGTATCATAATACAATGTATAATGCCTGTTAGTATATAAGCAATCGAAATCGGACTGATTAACGCATAACTCTATCTGTGTTAATCACATAAAACGCATGGACCGTAATAAATCGAATGAATTAAGAGAAATGTGGATGAGAGAAGCGCTTTTGTACTTTTGTTCTTTACAATTATTTATCGTTTTTTCTTTTAAAAGGCCATGTGAGTCTACCTTACAGCTCGAAAGCATTTTTCTCTCGTTCGCGCGCCACGAACGCGAACGTTCTTTCTTTCTCCTTTGGCTTTCTCAAAGTTGCGCTCAACGACGCGCACAGAAGCTTTCGATATCTAATCGCGCTCTACGCCGAACGTTCGAATCTGTAAGGAGCTTCTAGCTGGTCGTTGCCGTTTCTTTACTTTCTCCAATCATTTTTCGCAAGTAACCGTCTATGACCGGATAATCAAAGACTAATTTTTCTAAGCAGCATTCAAAAAACAGAGAATATATCGTAATGAGCTATCGAGCAAAAAAACGTACGGAAACAGAAATAAAAAACCAATCTAGTAAAAAGATGTTTTTCTGTGTGTGGTTTCTTATGTACACCAACATACCATTCTGCAAGTGTGTGTGCCGCAGAACGTATTTTGACAAGTCGCGAGATCGTATTCGCGAGCATTCGTTTCGCAAAGAAAAAAAGAAAAAATCCTCGAAAGACGATCGATGGACGTGTGAAGCGTGATCGATGAGACAGAGAGACAGAGAGACAGAGAAACAGAAAGAGATAGACAGAGAGAGAGAGAGAGAAATAGAGAGTCTACGTCTACGCGATGATCATTCCCGGCGAGAGGACGAATGACGTGTCGAAATATGTTCGGCTCACGTGATAGGGCATCAGGGTACAGGTGATCGGGTATCATGTATAAATATCAAAAAGTACACACGAAAAATAAAACAAACTTAACACGACGATGTTCTATATGGAAAATAAAAACCAAGAATCGAAAAAAAAAAACGCATGCGATTTTAGAGTAGCCTAGGAAGAGCACACGTAAAGCAGCAAATGAAAATGAAATGTGAATGAATGTTAAAACTAAAATCTTTTCTTGTTAAAGACTTCGTCAAGTATTATGATTCGCGTACATTCTGTTCTCGCAAACGAACGACAGCCAGTTGCATTGATGATGATTATTATTATTATTATTAGTTAGTTACCTTGCAAAAGAAAATAAGGGAAAAGACAACTAAACAGTTCACCGCTACTTCCACGAGATTATTTCGTATAATACTTGACTAAGCGCACCCGATGTACCATTTCTTTCTAACGAACGAACCAACTTTCTTTACTTTTGTTTTCGGTATACTTGCAAGCGTATCGCGAAGCCGCGAACCCGTTGGCTCGGCGAGAGCGCGTTTCGGCCAACGGGCAGGGCAGCCGAAAATCGAAATCGCGCGACTAAAAATGGTACAGGGTTCAGAGTGTTTGTTAAACAATAAGCAGGACTTACAACGCGCGCAGTACCCAGCGACACAAGTCTGGCGGCCTTTTTTACCTGTACGCCCAAACGGTGTTGAGTGTGACGACTTGTCTGCTTTACCAGGGCGCATATGAATTCGGATTGCAGTTCAGGCTGGTCTAAGCACTGCTGCAACGCGTTTTGCGCTAGGACCACATGGTAGTCTATGCCTGCTTGCTCCACTGCCACCGACATGAACAGCTGACAAGCCTGCGCACGCAACGATAGTCGTTTCTTAATTGCTCTCGTAGCGAAGAATCGCTGGCGAATCGTATCCCTTACGCGGATAACGAGCGTGTTCACCTTAAACAGCTTGATGGCCTCGGTTTGCAAGGCTTCGGACGTGAGGCTGGTCAGTGGACTAGTGATGTTCTCTTTCGTGTGGAGCAGCAGCGGATGTCTCCAGAGGACGCAGCTGGGATCGCCGTCGGTTTCCATTAATCTTTGCACCAGCTGCTCGTACTGAGTTCCCGCGCTAGGTCCGCCTCCGGAAACCACCGTCAAATGGTACAGCCAATTGTCTTTGTCTTGCTTGTGGGGCATCAGCAGATACGTGGGACCTTGGTGAGTAGGAAAGATGCCGATCGTTCTTTCGTGAGGACACTCGGCATCCCTTTCCTCGCTGTCGCTATCCGACACGTGCTCCACCTCTTCCACTCTGGCGTCTCTCATATTTATCTGTCCGATAGGATTCTGAAGAAACGCGTTCGCTCGTCTCATCGATCGAATACAGTTAGACGAGAGGCGATTAGAGACGTGGTTATTACACTTACCGTATCGTTAGGGCATTTAAAGTAAAGGAACATTTTTCCGATGAGAACGCACCAGCACTTCTTCGCGTGGCCGTTCTTCACCTTCGTCAACCACCCCTGTATCGTCGGCTTGTTATCCTCTTTGCTGAGCAAAAGTTTCGTCGCGTTTCGCCTCTGCACGTTCTGCAGAACCCTTATCCACTCTTCCATCGTCGCGATACAGTCCGCCGTTAAATAGTACGTCTTTTTCCCCGTTGCTATCTCGAACGTCGCAGCGCCTTCCGCCCTGTTTATCCTGTCAGCATTTAAACAAACATCTCAGCTTCTCGTTTGTTCGTACACCGACGAAGCGCAACGGTGGACAATTACCTGCACACTTCGTCCAAAACGATTTGCCCCTGAGGTTTCCGGTTTACGTCGTTCTGGCTTTTCCAGTACGTCAGCACTCCGTTCTTCAACACGAACCATCTCTTTCTCCAGGTCTTCAATTTGCCACCGAGTTTCGCGAGGTGGCCGGTCTTTTCCAGAGATTCTTGACGCTTCGGGCTCTCGCCGGAGACGCGCATCAGCAAGCTAGGCATACTAGATTCGAGGGAGGTCGAGCTGAGGGCATCGGGAGGTATCGCGTAGTCTTCCGACAGACCAGATTCCAGGGAAGTATCTGCAACGATGACGCGCGCGATCTCCGAGTTGTTGTCGAAGGCACGAATCCTGGACGAGCGTTCAACGATCGTAGGTTATCGCTTGAAATGCTTACCACGTTTCACGCTTTTGCTGGGAGAGCCGCTGGAGCTCCTCTTGGCGGGACTAAGGCTGCTGGTGGTTTTCACGCTCTTCGACGGACTGCTTCCGCTGCCGAGCGAAGAGTCCGTGTTGTCCGACGAGCTGTTGGTGATCCTGGTATTCGTTTCCGTTTGATTCGGGTGCTCCTCGCCGTCCGAGCTGTCGTCGGAGCTGTCGCCAAAGGGCATAGACCTAATTTGACTGGCACGCCCTGAACAGTGCAACGATCGTAAAGAAGAGGAACGAAGACGAATATATAGCGGAGACGCTTACCCTTGACCGTTGCGTAGACTGGAACCGAAATATCGCAATAGCCTTGAGAGTTGTGCGCAGTCAAGTTGTGTCCTGTCGCGTGGGAATGTTTCGACGAGCTGGTCGTGTTGGTCATCGTGGAAGGCGCGGATTCCTCGTTCGTCGGTGGACCGATGCCAAGCCCGCCATCCGCTACCTATGCACGTGGCAAATCCATTTGTTTCCTTAGAAACCGCAACAACTCGGCGAGCCTGTCGGTAGCGCGCGCTTCTCGTCCCTTTAACCGAGATCTCTACCTGATATATCTTTGCCTCCCAGCTGGGAAATCGGTGGAGCGGCGGAGTCGGCGGCCGAGGACCCTGAGCGCTCTGAGCCCAATTCATTCCTTCCCTGCTCGGCGTGTAGATCTCCGCGTAATCGTGAACGGCCTCCGAGCTTCCGCTGTCTCTGCTCGTCTCCGAGACTCCCGGTATGTTGGGCAGCATCACCAGATTCTCCACCGCCGCCGCGAGCTCCTCCGACAGCAAGCTAGAGCGGAAAAAGAACGGCAAGCGTAAAACACGGAACTAATCGAGCCAGCGAGCGCGTCTCAAATCGCTTCGACGAACGCGCGATCGAGTCGATCGTCGTTCGTGGCAACGGCAACGAACAAAACCAAGGTAACAAAAATGAAAGAGAAGCCGAAGATTCGAAGGCAACGGAGGAGGAAGTGCACGAGTACACAGGGGTCGACAGATCCCCGCAGGAAGTCTCAGGACGTTACAGGGTACCACGGTATCGAGAGTCGGGCGCCGCTATCACGTCGTGAGACCTCCCAAGGAGAATCGAGACACGTTTACGTCTACGTCTACGTCTACGTCTACGCCTACGCCTACGCCTACGTTTACGTTTACGCGATAGCAGAAGCGAAACAAGCGATCATTGCGAAAAGAAGCGAGACGTATGGACGAAGTAGAAAGTACGAAGGGAGGCGCGGCGAAGCGTCAGTCGTGAAAGATTTTTCGCAACGAGATTCTACCTGGAGTCCATGTTGGCGGTGGGAATGCCGCGTTGTATAGTTCCACAAGCGGACAGGTGTCTTCGGTGCTTGGTACCGGCCTGCGGTTCCGCTACGGCGCTCTGCACGCTTTCCGGTACCGCCTGCGGCGTTCCCTCCAGGCTCTCCGATCGTCTGCGCAACGTGGGATCTACTTCCAGGGACAGGGATGCCCGCGTAGGTGCCTGCAACCACCGACGCTTATCTCTCGCGATACCTTCCCGAGTATCGATCCCAGAGGATCCTCGCAGCTTTCGATTCGTTGGCAAACAAATCCTCTAATCTTCTAATAAGGAAAACTCACGGGTGGCTTCAGGCCGATGTTGGTTATGTGATTTCGCAGCAGCTCCAACTGTTGGTTGCACTTGTTGTTCTGCTCTCTGAGGTGCTGGTTCTGTTGCTCCAACTCCCTCAGCTTATTCGTCACCCATTCCTTTATTCTGGCGGCTTTCGCCTCGACCTGCCTCGCGTCTTGAAGCCGTAGCTGCCTCTGCAAGCAGTCGATTATCGTGCCACGTCTTCTCGATAAGCACTATCGTCTTATCAAACGTTCCGCTATCTGTGACGCGCGTCCGATACCGGAACGGCGATTCCGTAAAATTGTTTGCGAAACAAAGACGACAGGCTACCGAGAATCGAGATATTTCTAGCAATAAATCCGGAGCACCGTTGTTCGAGTTACATTTGTTACCTGCTCCTCGACCTGGGTCTCTAGCTTCGAGATGCAAGCGCAGTGGACATCCTCGATCTTGTCATTCTGCGTACCGGAAGTCGACGGCAGCGAATGCGGTGGAGAACCAACGCCGGATGTGCTCAAGCAGTATTCACCCTTCACTAGCCGCTCCTCCATCATCCGTACCTGCAACAGATCCATCGCGCTCTTCTAGTGCCACGTCGGATAATACTCTACCATACTAACGATACATTTTTCCACGACCACGTTCGAATTGCAATTTTCGGCTAATCGTCAATTATAGATCGCGACTCGAAGAAACCACTCACTGATCGTTTCCCATAGAGAGGTTTCCGCGAGCGAGCCCTCCGAGCAGCCTACTTTCCAACCGAAAACTGGAGCTCCGTGAAATTTCGTCGTCGGTTTGAAAAGCGTCACGCGAGCGTGCCACGTTTCCGGCGCGATCGAAGAAGCGTGGCGTGGGATCGTCGAGTAAACAGCGATGACAAAGCGCGAAGAGCAACGGAGAAAGAGGGATGTGGAAAAGGGGACAACGCGAGAGAAAGAGAGAAAATAAAAGAGAGAGAGAGAGTGAGAGAGGGGGAGTTGCGTGTGGACCTCGTGCACCCCTTTTCTGGCGCGGTGGCGACGGTGCTCGTTTCGCAGCAGCTGTCAAAAATCGATATCGCGTTCACGCAGCACGGATACGTAAGCGCTGCACGCGGAGCGTCCACCAAAGCAGCGAAAGGGGAGAGACAGAGAGCGGTATCGAGAAAATCAATACGCCAACGGGGAAATCCTCTGGCCGAATGTTTTCCTCCTGGCGCCGCGTGTGCTCCACGAGTAATATCGATCAGCCCGTTCGCGTGCGTTTTCACGTTCACTGTCGTCCTTTCCCACGAGTCAAGGACCGCGCGATTCCCACACCTCCTTCGCCTCTTCCACCTTTCCGCCGCTTATTTTCAAAGAAATTCACGCGGAGCCGTTTGCAGAAAGAGTTTCCAAGCGATCGGAGTAGGCTGCGGTATTCCGCGCGATGAGTAACAAAGCTGGGACGCCACGCGAATCGACGCTGCCAGAGCAGTATTAATAGCACCGTCACTCCATCGAATTATCTTTTCGGATACTCGAGCACTCTTCCAGCCTCGCACACCGCCCTAGCTTATTTCAACCGCAAATCCTAAATTCCATCCAACCACGTGCCGCAACCCTATTCCACCCCCTGCCTGATTTCCCCGACACGCGAGGCCCCCCCACCCGCTATTCGCCAGCTTCTTTCGAAGGAGGAAATTATCTTAAAAGACATCGTCGAGAAACGAATTCTTACCGAGGCTACGAGAGGCCATGATAGCCGGGTCGTGTGCTAATCGGAGGCAGTCCAACAACCCTTCGAACCCTTTGTTCTTCTTCTCGAGGGTCGTTGCTCGAATCTCGAGGACACTCCCACGCGGCAAACCAGGGCACGAGATTATTCCTTGCGCCTCCGAAGTCGGGCGATTGAAACGATATTCGAGGGGTCGCAGAACGGGGCAAAAGGTACTCGCGGTGCCGATGATCGAACGAAACTGAACGGAACGGAACCGATGCACGTAAACCCTCCGGCGCTTCCTGCGGCCGATGAGTCACGTTGGCTCGTGGCCAATGGCAGAATTCGTAGAGGTCCTCGTGTGTGCACGCACGCCACTCCTGGGGGCGAGTATAAGTCGGCTTCACGCTGCAACGGTCCGACAGCCGGCCGACGCAGCTTCTTCTCTTTCGGGGAGCTGCCGATTCGCAGCCTCCCAACTCACGGTCGGTCGGTCGGTGCGGAGATCGTGGAAAGCGAAAACGCGACGCTCCGACGGACGACAACGCTTAACGTCTTCAGATTTATCGATCTGCTCTCCACGTTTCTACGCGTATCTAGCAAGCCTGCGCTCGTCGCCGACACGCGACACGCTCTGCGATGAACGATCGCTCGCGGGGCTGCCTTATGGCGATGCTGGGTGTCCTATGGGAGGGATGAGCTTTCCGATTGAGGAATGGCGGGTGCAAGAGTTCGTTCGCTCGGAAGAATCCTCGTTCGCGGGACCCCGCTGTGGCGTGCACCACTTCAGAAAGAGAGATAGAGAGATCGGGGATGGATTTTAATTACGAACGGGTCTTGGGTTTGGAAATTAGTCGGCAAGTCGAGGCGCGCGTTGGTTTGGCGGATTCCAGAAGTAAGACAAAGGGTGGCGGACTTGGCAGACGCGCTCAAGTTTAATTCAGAGACAATGACTGGTCACGGCTAGCTCGTCGGTCGATCGAACCACTTTCCTCCACGTCTGAACTCTATCGGAAGATTTATCGATTCGTGTTGCGTCCCCGAAGACGCGTCGCGAAACTGATACGAGCCCCGCGCTCCAACGATCGAAACCTATCTGCCGATCTTGCGCGCCTCTCCGTCGAGCAGCCTTTCTTTCTATTCCAAAAAAGCTTTGTCCTCGATTCGAATATCTCCGGCGATTCTCTGCTAGCGAATATTAAACGCTAAACCCATTCGGCTACGAGCTCTAAACCTAATACCGTAAACGCGAAGCGGTGCGAGCTCGTCCACCCTACGGAGGCCTGCTATGCGCGACATATCTGAAAGCTTGTAGGGCGCTTTCAATGGCAAAGGGCCACTTTGTTTCTGTGGAATAGGGTGGACGGATGAATGGGGACCAGGAGGGTTCCATGGGACGAGCAGAAGAGAGGCTGGCCCCCTTGTCTTTTCAGCACGGTTTGGTGCACGTGCGCTGCACGCGACAAAGCGGTATCACCTCTCATGGGTGCAGCGTCGAATCGCGTTGGCCTCCCGCCAAAAGCAGCCCGTTAACGTGCACGTACATGCAGGAACATTCATTCAGCTGCGATCGTCGCGTCGCGTCGCGTCGCGTCGCGTCCCGTCGGGGGAACGAGTCGCGGAAAAAAAACCAACAGACGACCACGACTGCGGCTGCGGCTGGCTAAATGGATCAACGACCGACCAGCGCGTGAGAAACGCGTCGTCGACCGAAGGGCTCCGCATTGTCCGCTGTACCGCGCGCATCGCACCGCTTCCACGTTAACGAGCAATTCCACCGGCCCAAGAAGACTCCCAGCCAAACGCGACTTCTTCGAAAAGAAGACCGCTGCATTGTTTAGCAACGCGGGGTGGAAAACTTTTGCGGAGCACGCGGAAGAAAATAATTGCGGGACTCGCAACGATACGGGTTTCCAAGGAGCCCCCGGAGAAACGAAGCTTCGCAAGAGGAAGCTTCGAAGAATTCTGAGACCTAACCCCGGCGAAAAATTTGCCTAAGATCAATGCGAGGGAGCATTCGGTCGGTGACTTAAAGAAGCGGGTTGAAAGGGTCGACTGGAAGAATCGATGGGGGGAAAGGGAGGTCCGCGAAGACGAAACGGAAACATTGGAAGCGGTCCGGCGCCACGGGTGCTTTGAAATATTTAAAGGAGCTGAGCGCGGGCAAGAGAAAAGAAACGTCTGCGCGCACCTTTATTTTGTTTGCTGCGCGGGTGCTCACTGGAAACGAGGATTACTCATGAATTGGCCTCACGCCAATTCTATACGCGACACGTCCCGTCAAAGAGAGTCGTTAAGTCGACCCGCGTTCTTCCCTCGCGACACTTTGCGTTCGCGCATTCGTCCGTCTCCTTTCCTTCACGCGCGATCAAACGTCCTCGCATCCGCCTCGCTTCCCGCAAACGTTAATTCCGGCAAGATCTAACTCGGTTACTTAGGATGATCGATGAGCTTCAACCCCTAACGTTTCGCGATACATCCGAGAATTTTTCAGGGACTCCATTTACGATTGGGATATTACAACAGGGTTAAAAGGCAACCGGAGGAGTTGAAAGAATAAAAGGAGCTCGCGAGTCGAGGAAAATTCGACGAAGAGGAAATGTTGCGGAAAAGAATGGCTTTGTACCCTAAGAGCTTCGTCCCGCGAAAGCTACCGGACTCGGAAAGCGAACGTGGAAAGCGATCTCGCGAACGACAAGTGGAGTGAAATTTGGAAGGAAGGCAGGGGGCTGTTTTGGGAGAGTTTTACCTTTCATCGGTGTCACCTGCCGGGCTCCATAATTTTCAAGAACGCTCTGGTTCGTGGACGCCGCTGCCTCAACCGATGCTCCTCGTCGCGATCGAGGGGCGCGCGAAGGATCGAGACGAAGAACGAACGGGTTTTGTCCGGCACGAGCCGCGGATGCACGTGCTTCACGAACGCCCGAGTTCTCGGCCGAATTTCGAGGTCATAACAAAACGACGGTCTTGCCGGCCGGTTGCACGGCCATATTGTCGCTCCTCTCTCTTTCTCTCTCCTCTCCGTGCACTCCTCTCTCATGCCCTCCTCCTTCGTCTATCGGCCCCCTTCCAGTCGTCTTTCTCTCGCCCTGTTGGTCCCCGTCTTTCTCGCCGGCCCAACGGAAAAATCAATGCCGCGTAACATGCGCCCTGACACCCGCATCTTTCCCAGTACCGACCGAACTTTTCCCTGCTGCCAGGGTAGGTCTCTTAAAGCTTCCGTTTCGTAGGCGTCGACGCTTTGCAGAGGGAAAGAATTCGCTGGAAGATTGCGCGGGGGTTCCTTTCGATCGAAAGTCCAGCGCGTACCGGGGGGTGGTTTGGCAGGCGCTAGGAAGGAGCGAGTTCTCCGTTCTCCGAGGAGCTGGACAATGTTCCTCGCGGTTGACGTGGACGTCGATTGAAGAGGGCACGCGGGCTGAATCGACGAGGGGTTTCATCCCCCGTAGGTATCCCGACAACCCCGGATACGAAGTTTCGAGCGGGAAAACGGATTGCCCGCGGTTGGTACGGCATAGATTCGGGGGCGCGCGTGGGTTATGGACATTGGGGTGTCGGTCGGTAAAGGGCAGGCACCGGGGTTGCAAGGTCGTGGAAGAAAATCGATGAGGAACTCGGTGGAAACGGCAGGCCGGTGCCAGCTGCACCCTCCGATCAAGAGGGTGGTTCCGTGGTCGGTAACGCAGTGTCCATATTTTTGCGTGCAACCCTCCGGCGTTTCATCGTTCGCCGCCGTGGAATCCGATAGCGATAAACCCGATTGCCAACTCCTCGTGCGATATTTGCGGGAACCGATCTAATAGACGTCTCGACGACGAAAGAAGAGTCCTATCTACGCGGGTAGTAGATGGAGGGTCGGGTAGATGGCTCGGACGTTAACACCAAACAACTCTGTTCTACGTAATTTACTCCGACAACTTATGCAGGAACTTCTAATTAACCTGGTTCGCTGAATTTAATGTTCCGCGATCTAACCGGAGGTGGAAACGTGCCGGCAGGAAATCAGGGACAAGGTTCTGCAAAGGTTAAAGGGCGTCTAATGCTGCAATGCAACGTTTCGCCGTGCCTGCCTATCGATTGCGCCCCCAATAATCCTCGAATCCTTCCCAATTTCTTCGCTTTGCCGAGCAGTAAAAAGAGAAACGCTCCGGTTGCAGTGGCGCGGGTGCGGCGGTTAAGGGGCGACTTACGAGCGGACCATAAAGTACGGCGGAACTCGCAACGTTAAGAGGAAATTGGAAGGAGACGCGCGGCTTGGCTTGGCGCGGCGTGGGGAATCGCGGTGGCAAGTGATTAAAGCGGACGGTCTCGCTAGAAACGTCGTTAGCACTCGGCAAATTAATTATTTATCCGTGATGTCTTGGGGCCAACTGGCGGAGCATCGACCAGCGACAGAGCGGCAGTGGCACCGACCACGGCGCGCGGCCTGGCGTCCCGTTAATTGCAAGCCAGTGGAATCATTTACACGTCGAATCGATTGCACGTCCGCGTGTAATGGCGCCACCAGACAAAACCGATTCACTCTGCCAATGGGCCGAACAGCTGTTTACGAGCTCGAGGAAACGCTAACGAACAGAGAATCGAAAGGATGCCCGATATATTCTCGCCGGTGAAAAGTCCGCCTTCCTCTCCTCTCAGCGCCGCTCGGTGACGAAACGCGCGCGATGGCGATTCTAATTTATTCTCACCTTGTCCTCCGCCTCGTCGGCTCTTCCCTCCGCTTCCAACACCCGCTGCTCGAGCTCCGAGAGCTGAAACAGAGAAAACGATATTAGCTGGCCGTTTCTACTAATTAAAGTCAGCGCTACTTGAATTTCGGTCCACCATTCGCCACGTTCGCGGTGGGAATCCTCGCTCCGAGACCCGTAGCGCTTCTTCGAGATAAGGTTGCTCTCGACCCTCGACTCTCTCCTCTCGACTCGAGAGAGCGCATTGTCCGCAAACAATGAACGCCCCGCGTCCATCGGCATGGATGTCAGGTTTTCAAGAGCGTGCACGCGTCCACGATATTTCGCAAAAAATGAAATATTCATAATCCAGCGTCAGCAGGCGCAGGCTGGTATCGAGAAGCGGTTCCCCTCTCTTCCGAATGGGGAGGAGGGACCGCGCGATATCTCGCGTCATCTAATTTTCCTTCCAGCGAGGAAAACTTTCATCCGAGTTGCTTAAGTCCATTGGCAGACGCGCGGATGCCCCTCTGACGAGAGTTTAATGGATACCACGGACTTAAGCCCGCTTGATCCGTCAAAGATTGATACGCGCCACTCTGCCAACCTATTTCCCTTGCTCACCCTCCCCAGTCGTCCACCTTTCGGCCCCGACGATTGATTTCTCTCCGCCACCGTAACCGTCACCGTAACCGCAACCGTAACCGTAACCACTCCCAAAGATACTCTTTGCTTCCAGATCCGAGCGACAGCAGTCCACCGTTACACCGCCAGCTGTTAACGCGGTTTCAGGGAAACGTTTCTCCCTCTGGATCGCGGGGGGTAAAGCCGAGGCTTTTCGGAAAGTTCTGGGAAGATCGAGGGAAGAGCGAAAAGGATGGTTTCGGCGTCGCATGGGCGGCAACTGTTCGTGAAAATAGTGGGCAATTCATTCGATACGCGGTCGTGATTTAAGCGTGCTCGGAATTAGCAGGGTAGGCCATTAAGCCGGGCAGAGAGAATCAGGCTAGCTCGTTCGCTCTTTCCACGGCGGAGCCGGCTTAAAAGTATTCCGTGGTTGACCCCCGGGACAGTATGAATTGCTCTTAAAGCCGCGCCTCGACCCGTATATTAACCTCCGTTTTAATTAATCACCGGGTGCCCCAGCGCGGCGGCGACGCCCGCCGTCGTTTCGTCGCGGACGCCAAACTCGTTCTCGCTCCTTCTCGTTCGACCACCGCGCTACACCCCTTCCTCCTCTCCTCTTGCTCTTGAAATTTATTTCGCGACCAAACTGTTCATACGATAAGGGTCCGGCGCCGATGAAATAACCGGAGCATTTATCGCCGCGCGCCTCCTCCCACCGTTAACGAGAGAACGATTCATCGTTGCTGGTAATTGACGCGGTAAAACGCGGCCGAACTAACCATCTCCGCGAGCCGCGAGGGCTGCTTTTGCGCCATTGTTACGCCACGCCGCGTAATACTTTAGCCGCGGTGATATATCGGCGCGAGGAGCGCGAGCGTTAACGAGTGCTCCATGTCGCACAGTCGATTGGGTAGCAGCAAGCGGAGCGCGGATGAATTTTCACTTGGATCGGAGGGGAAACAAGAGGGCGGACAAAAGACTGGGAGGAGAGCAACGAAACAGGTGCTCTCCAATTATTGGAAGCAATTTTTCCGCCGCTAAGCAGCGACAATCGCGTTCCAATCGCCGCGATGAAAGGCAGAGAGAGAGAGAGAGAGAGCTCGGCGAGAGGGTGGCGAGAGGATGAACCGCAAAACACGGGACTGGGGACTGGGGTCTGGCGTCTGGCGTCTGGCGGAGTTGGCAGCGGGGGCAAAGGGCGTCGAAGGAGCGCGAGAAGTTCGATCCGGGGTGGTCCGGTGGATGGAGCCGCGCGCGTGACAATTCAGCCCCTGTGCTCGCGAACACGGCTCTCGCTGGCGCTGCAAAGAAGCTGAACAGGCAGCCTACGGGAGGATCTCATCAGGAGGGTTGTAGTTAGCGGCATCTGGCGTTGAGAGGGAGCGAAAAAAAAACGGGGGAAAGCCGAGGGGAGAACGTATGAAAGGAGCGGAGAGAGCGGAAGAAAGAGTACGTATCGAGGTAGAAAGGTTGGGGGAGAGACGGGGGAGGCGCGGATTTCCTCTTGCGTTGAAGTCGCGGCTCGACTCGAGAAGAAAGAACGTCTACGACGAGGGATGGGAGCGGTACATTAGCCGCGAACGGGATACCCGGAGGATCTCTCAAACTGTCGTCAACGCTTAAGCTTTTCCTTCTTTCTCTCTGCTCGCGATTCGGCAACCGGCAACCTGCGCGGCAATAAGGACATACGAAACGTCGTCCCAGCGGGCGCGCGTTCTTTTCCAAAAGAGAGCGAGAGAGGTGCAAGCTTGTTTCGGCTCGCGAACACAACCGACGCCGTGAATAGCTAACCGTTGAACGAAACTCGCCGTCGCGCCGGAGCGAACCTTCTCGTGAATCTTTCAACGAACGACGAGCTGGCTCGCGCGACATCAAACGACCCGTTAGCTTGGACCGAGTTCCCGCGAAAGCCAACATAAATTTCGCTGGAAATTCGCGTCGAAGGAGAGCGAGGAGAATCGCCGCGGGTTTCGCCGGAGAAAGGTGGAAGGAAGCGAGGACGGTTACTTAGGACGCGAGAGGCGATCGTTATCGGGACGTCACGCGAGTAAGTAGAAAGGAACGCGTTCGTTAAGGGACGGGGGCTGGGCGGTACTTCGGGTCTCGACGAAAGTGAACAGGTGGCGCGAATACAGGGGGCTGCGAGCAGGGTTGGAGAATTAAGGCGGGAAGAAAAGAGGTCGACGACTCGACTGGCAGATGAGAACGTCTGTGCCGTGCGCGTCGGTACACGACGTCGAGTGTGCCCCGCTATCGCTGCTATTCGCATCGAGTCGCTCTCGAGCGGTGGATACGTCGAGTGGAAGAACAGAGACGCTCCTCCGCGAGTTCTCCGTATCAATTGCGATTTAATAAGTCTACCCCTGCGCTCGAATAAACTTGTACGATCTTGCTCAGCTTCCCGGAGCTGCTATTGGAAAATCCGCCGAGATCCCCGACGTATCGTTTCTCTAGGAGCCGGCGACGTTTACGAATTGCGGCTGGTTACCCTCGGCGAGCTAGCGATTCGTCACGAAACAAATCCATTGCTGGTCGCCCGAAAAGGAGCGGCTTCCATCCGACTAGCTCCACGACCAAAGGTTAATCGTGACTCCGCGAATTATTCGGTCATCGATCTCGGCCTTTCAGCCGCGCTTCTCGACGGACAGCACGCGAAGAAGATTAAAAAGCTTCGCGGGGAGGCGCGTGGCAAAAATCGGAGCGGATCTAACGAACGCGCGACAAAGAAAAGTAGGGCAAACGCGGAGAGAAGAAGGCCAATGGACGCGGCTCGAGGCTCGGGGCTCGGGGCTCGAAGAGAAGGGTGGCCGAGTGGAAGAAGGTGAGAGCAGCCGGGCGAAACGATAACTTTCACCCCCCGGTATTCCGCTGCAAGGGTGGAAGGCGGGTAGAGAAAGGAGGAGAGCTGGGATTGGTTCGTTAATGTTATCGGTGGGTCGCGTGATGCCAGACATAAAGCATCGCGCGTCTCCTCGAGTTTCGTTTCTCCTTCTCGGCCAGACGAATTTACGGTGGTCCGATGCGCGACGGTGTGTCGCGTGAGCGAAAAGCGGCCGCACGCGCCCCTGTTCGTGAGCTCGATTCCGCGTATCCCCTGGAAAAATCGTCACGCGAATCCGCTCTGCTCTCTCCTTCGGGGGTGATAACGTTCCTGGATAATGCCACGGCAACATTTCTTCCGGGGTTCTTCAAAGAGAGAGAGAGAGAGAGCGCTGTATCGCCGTATCGCAGCGCTATATCCCGTGTAGTACATATATCCGCGCGCGCTAAATTATACGCAACCGAGCCCCTTAAGGTTTCCCCTTTGGCTGAAATCGCGAGCTCCCTGGAGCGGCGGGAAACGGTTCGCAAGCTCGAGGAAGCTGTTCATTTTTTATGAACCGGTGAGGACCGGGGTGGCGTGCGGGTCTTTACGGAAGCACATTAGCACTTCATGGGCTTCGCCGACCTCCCTTCCAAAGAGCTTTCCTCGCACCGAAATCCCACCGCCTACGGATCGCTCTCCCGTGCCTTGTATATTAATTATTTCGAGCGGAAAAGGGTACAGCGTTGGCCGAGCTCTCTCCAGCTCCCTCGAGGGCCTTCTACCGTACCGTGGCCTCCCTTTCGTCGTACCGGCAACAAACGTACGTGGACGCCACGCCATCGTCGACACCTCGTACCGTTGACCCACATTCCTCTCCTACCCCCTTCCTTCTGTCTTGTCCCCTTCCTTCTCCACCCTTCCCTTCCTTAATTAATGTCGCAAATTTAATAACGCTTTACGACTTCGCGACCCCGCGTCAACTATTGCCGCGCGATCCACGGGGAAGCAGCCGAAACTTCCTCGAGCTTCTACTAACGTAAGAGGAGCTCGGTAAAAACCCACGGGTTTATTCTTCGAGATCGATGGAGCCGCTTTAATTAATGGAAGCACCTGTCGAGCGTCGGGATTTATTTTTCCGCGAGGAAGATCGAGTTAAGCGCGATTGGAAGTGGAAGGCGAGACTCGAGGAGACGGTTCTAGGGCGACCGTTAATATCGCAAACGAGAGGCTCCAATTATCGAGTCGCTTCTTTCGATTAGAGGTCGGTTAAACGAGCCGCAAGCGTCTCCAGAAACTTTTCATCTTCGTCGCGGAGCGGCTTATCAAAGCTCGCGTAAATACGCGGCCAATTTCGTGTTAGTTAAGTTAGACGACGCAAGTTGGAGAGGATGTGTTCCCGTCAGAACGACAAGACGGCGAGGTTCGAAGAAAAGGCGGGATTAAGGAAACAAGAGGGAAACTAGTTGCGCGGTATTTCACGGCTCGTGACCGAAACGAAACGAGGAAATTGTCACTTTCGGCTATTTTGCCGCGCGGTGACTCGCCTCCGCTCCGCATCGCGCCACGACGCGCAGGATGGACTTTCAAAGTTAAATCTAATTCAACTTCCAATCCCAACTTCCACACGTTTTCTTCAACGGGCGTCCAAGTTCTCGCGGTGTCAACGAACTGTGCGCCGAGCAACGGAAAATTGATTTAATCCTCCACCCGGCCTTCTCTAAACTTTCCCTCGACGGATCCATCTTTCGCCGCCTAGCCTTTATCGACGAGCCACGAGACCGCGCATCGCGGTGTCGTTGACATTTTTTGCGACAGCCCGCGCCAGAAGCCGCCGAGTTTCCTCTTTAATCTATTTTCGGTCCAAGCGGCTAAAAAGTGGCGCGCGTTCGAGAGGGATGCTACCTGTTGTACCCTGCTCCCGGCAAAATTTCTTCTCGCTCCTCTTTCCCATTATTACGCTTATTCGCGTCCAAATTATCGCGCCGAAACCTACTTAGACCTCGCCCTCGACCCTGGCCACTTTCAACCTCTTCTTCCTATTAACCGTTCGCTTAAGAAACGACAATCTAGAAGCACCCTTTTCTTTCCGTCCCCCTCTCGCCTCTCCGTTCCTTGCAAAGCGAATCGCGGCCACCGTTCGATCGAGAAATGAATTCCGCGCTCGCAAAAATGCGATGGAATGGGGGCTGGTGCAAATCGGACGCGAAAGAAAGCCAAGTCCGACGGGCGGATTACTTATTCGCAGCAGGTTTGCGTGGCACGAGAATCGTGCAAATAGGCCGCGAAAGATTTCTTTCCCTTGCGATTCGCCGAGGGAAATGTTGGGTGCTTGTACGAGGCGAGAGGGCGAAACGGAACACGAGCGACGAGCGACGAGCGACGAGCGACGAGCGACAGGCCCGGATGGCGTTAAAATCGATAAGTTGATTTTCCGCGCGGAGGATGACCATCGGTGGCGGCGGGCAGCTGGCGAATTAATTTCCGACGATGCAAATTTCATTAGCGGTCCCGGGTTATATTCGCGGTTGCCGGACAATGCCGGAGAGGAGCTGCCGTGATGATATAATTCATCGCGCTCCTATTAGCGCCGCGGACCAATCACGTATACCGGCCTAACGATCGGATCGCGATTAACAATCCGATTGACCTTTTTCCGCTCGACGACCCGCGAAACGCGCCACTCCAACGTCCGTCCACCGTTAACCTGGCCATATTTCCTCCCTTAAACTCCGCAAAGCATCGCCCTCGTCGGTCTGATTTTTCCGAGAGATGCTCTCTCTCTCTCATGGTTGCAGCGGCAACGAACAGTTGCAAAGGAATAAAAGCGCGCGCGATGGAACGAATCGAACTCGTTCCAAGCCTTCCTTTAACCCTTCGCGAAGTTTGGCCATTTTTTTCCACCACCTCGCGAATTGCAAGTTGCTCGAATTGCGCGCACATTTGTAGATATCCTTTGGCTGTGTCGGGGAATTTTTGTAGCCAGAAAATCGATGGACAGAAGCGACGACCGTGCAACCCTTTGGATAGCCGGATAATCTTCGGGAGAAAAGGTTGCAAGGGAGCAGGGGAGAATTGGTGTTGCGAGGGGACGAGCAGAGTGGGTTGGTATCTAAAAGCTGGCCAGCCAAATAATTGCAAGAGAGGCGTCCACGGGCGGAATTGCAATGGGAATTGGGCACGTAGGCAGAGAAGAGGCGGGAAGCGAGGAGGAACCGCAACTCGTGGCCGTAGCCGTGGCCGGGCCGCGGTGCAATAACGGTAACGACGATCGTCCTAACAATCGCGAGGAGGACGATGACGGCGTTACCGCGTCGATAATAAAGCCTCGTCCACGGGACAATCGGATTCCAAGTGGAGCGAGAGGAGCGAGGGGAGCGACGGGAGGCGAATACGACGATTCGACGCGGCACACACGCGCCAAAGCTGTGATTTCGTCGCGCGGTTCTCGCGGCTCGTTTCCCGCTTTTTCCATGGCTCGCACGTTCGATTGCTCTGTAATCCGCCCCGATGGCTTTCAGACTACTTTTTCCACCTTAAAAGTGTCGAATAAATAGTCGCAATGGCCGGGTTTTATTGTTCCGGGGGATATGTTTCGGATGAAACAAGATTTGTCCCGATATTCCCGACGATAGTCGTCCTTCGACTCTCAACGCGCAACCCTCGCACCGTTAAGCTGTCCCCTTTCGGCCGAAATACGATCTCCAAGACCCAAGCGTTTAAAAATCCAAAGATTCCAGGGTTTCAGAGATGGAAAGTTTCACGCGCTTCTCCGACGTAAGGTTGAAAAAGTTAGAAACGATTACGGCACCGCGGGCCAAATTCGAAAGTTACAAAGCGCTGCAAAAGGCGATTTGTAGCCAGGGTTTGGCGGAGCCGGGGCATGCAAGCTGGGACACGCGCGTCGCTTTTCGACGATACCCGGGGGGATTTAATTTTCATAGGCGGTATTGAAAGGCTGTTCGAGCGTCGCTTAATTTGCGTGGCGATCAACTGGATTTTTTGCGACGCCTGGCGACGAAAAACGGCCGCCCCGTGGAAACGGCATTATATTTGCTTTATTTATCGCCGGTCCGTGCGGTTAGATCGATTTATTTTGCATATCGAAAAGCTGGACACGGTCGAGGGGTCGCGCATTTTGTTTGCTCGTCGGCCGCGTTTGCGAGTGCCCGCCTCCTGCCTCTTGCTCGTTTCGTGTACAACACGCTCGTCAATTTCCCCCAAATATCCCTTCCCTTCCCTTCCCTTCTCTTCTTTTGCAAATCAAACGTCGTCGCTGGATCCGAGCCATCGATTTTCCTTTGCGGAGAAAACCTCCACGACTCTTGTTTGGGCTTCGAAGAAAAGCCCGCGATAGGCTTTCCTTTCCCTTTCGTTCTCTAATCCTTTTACTTTCAAACGATTAAACGAACAGGCCAACCGAAGAAGAATTTAATCACATCTACAGCCTTTTGGGATTCGGCGGACCTGCAGGGTACGAGCGGGGTCCACTGAAATATGCAAACTGCTCGTCTAGGATGTTGCTCGGAAGTTGGACGCGAGTACACGGATTCGCGCGACGAACGACGAGCAACGGATCGACCGGCTGATAATTAGGTCTCCCGGGTGCGGAAGCAATCGCGAATCCAGTCTTAACTATCGCCTGCTGGTGATTCGTCGACGAGCCTAGGTACGACAGCCTGGGGAAGCCATGGGAACGTCTCGGCAATGCTAATCACGCGAAACACCGAATCCTCGGTCGTAATTGGTACGCGTAATTAAAAATTCCACGGCGCCGAGGTCCCACGTTTGCCGTTATACTTCGTCCAGGTAGTTGCGCGACAAATACGCGTGGCTGGCGAACAAATTTGTCGCCATTCGCGACGCTGATTGGACAACCGGGTTTTTTTCTATCCCCGGTGATTGACACAGGTGGATCGCGATAGGCCGAATGTCGCACGTGGGTCCCGCGAGCGTAGCAGCGGTAGTTGTCAGGTTGGTCGATTACCGTGGCTGGATATCGGCCTGCGTCAACAGATGTTCCATCGCCTCGCCTCGATATCGTTAGCGAACTTCGGCAACGGAAATGTCACCGACCAGTGTATACCTCCGTATCCTGGCAAGCCAGCAACTAACGATCGCCGAGGACACGCGCCCCATCGCTGTTGCGTCACCGGCTAAAGGTCGTCTAATTTCTAGTGTCGCGTAAGCCGACAGTGACTCACTCGTTCGACCAAATTCCCCGACATTCATACGTGTATTCGAGCGCGCGCCAGAAATTCGTATCTCAAAAGCTCGCGAAGAATTTCACGAGCTCAAGAGCACGCGGGGTTTTCGGCTCGTCGTATGCCCGGTCATCGGCGGATAGCAACGGAAAATCCTTCGAGGGGATTAAATACGCCGGCTCTGGCTCTTCCTCGGGAAGCCGAACCTCGATTCCGATTTTCCTTTAAAGGATTCCCCGATTAAAGACGCGACGTTTAACAGAGCGGCCCGATAGCGGAGAGCTTAGAAGGGGGATGGGTGGTTCTGCCGTGGGCAATTAATAAGGCATCGAACCGCAGACTGGCCCGAATAGCGTATCCTCCGTGGCCTCTGGCAGCGTTAGGCGCGACGGGTTCGGGGTGGATGCCTGCGCTTTCCCGCGCAACTACCAGTCGGCTGGCTGGTCGAGTTAACCGCGGCTACACCAGTTGCCAAGTAGCTATCTGCATATTTACACGCGTTTCTCCGTGTACCGATAAAATCAGCCGCGCGCAACCTGCTCCGGAGGCGGCGGCGGTGCTCTGCGGTTTCGTAATCGTATTCCTTGCAGTACCTTCCAGCATTTCGGCACCTCGTTACCAGCGGCAAAGGTAAACGCGCGCGACGGCAATCGAATCCAGCCATCGAGAGCCTCTCGCGGCTTTCGAAATCTCGAGCCGCATTCGACGCCGTCTCGTTTCGATGCCCTTTTGTTCGTGGCATTTTTCCTTTCATCTCGCCATTCGCGCTTGCTCCACGCGCAACTGGACGTCGTCGTAGAATTGTTTAGATCGCAGGGGGAACTCGCGGAGCGTAGCTGCGGGACGTTTAACGATCAGCGAGGCAGATGCTGCGGCGATTCTCCGGATTATTCGGACGCTGCGGAGCAGGCATCCTCCGGTATCGGTATCGATATCGAAAGCGAGGGTTCCCCGTTAGGGGAGCGCGTCGACCGGGATCATCCGCGATTATATACGCGTGCACTTAACGCTTGCAATTTTTAATTACGCTCGCCCGGCGAAGTTCGCCTCACCGCAGTGCTGCAAGTTTTACGATAATTTGCGGCTATAATTCGTTCCGCCGCGCGACCCACCGCCCCTCTCCTACTCTCCGCTTCTCCGCTTGGCAATTTTCTCCGCGATACTTTTTTCCTTTTACCGGCGTGGAAACCGCGGCACGCTGAAACGCGATCGCGCAACAGCAATTAAACGTTCGCAGCGGGACGCGAAATCGCGAAACGTCGTGGAAGCAGCCGTGCTGCCGAAAAAGCGAAAGAGCAGGGAAAATCGATGCGGGCTCACGGTTCGTATTTAATTTTTTTCCCACCGCGCATGCCAATTAAAATAAATCCTGTCCTGTAGGTGTACCGACGAGGGTTGCTGGGTCGGCTTTTCGGTCACGCGTGGAATAAATTCGGGCTTAGGGAGCGAGAGAAAGTGGGTGAAATAAATCTTGCGAGGGATCCGGGCCGGAGGAGGAAGAAAGGAGTGGAGAAAACGAATGTCCTCCCTTAACTACCGCGCGGTGACGATCGCCCGTTAGTTATTTGCTCTGTTCGTGGCTGCGAGTTAACGCGCTTCACCGGCCAGCCAGTCGGAATAGCTGGGGCTCCACCGGCCTCGCGATCTCCT
This sequence comes from Eucera pruinosa, assembly GCA_028830335.1. Lineage (NCBI taxonomy): Eukaryota > Metazoa > Arthropoda > Insecta > Hymenoptera > Apidae > Eucera > Eucera pruinosa. Next base: position 15,075,851 of record JAMYCR010000015.1, read on the forward strand.
GCCTCCCGATCCCGACAGTCCCGCTTCCCAGATATTCGCGGCAGATGAAACGGAGTGTGTCGCAGCTGATAAGCGACTCTTTGTGCCGCGATAACTCGAACGCCGAAGCGATCGTTCGATGGGAGAAATCGCTGGGCCGTGTCGCGCTTCGCGCCGATAATGCCCTCTCGCTTCTGTTCTCCTCTTCTCCTCTTTCTCCTCTGCTACACGTATATACGCGCGTGCAGTCTTTCGCGTAAACCAGAAAGCTGCGCGCGTCAGATACGCGCAAAGGTCGGGGGCCATCGATGCTATGGAATCTCGCAGGATCATCGTTTGCATCCATGCGGAGTTGGAATGGCAGTGCGGATTCACGGATCTGTGCTTCCCTTTGTATCGCCTCGAGGTATCTATCTAGATTTCCGCCGACCACTCCGCGTAACTCGCTCGATCGGCCATACGTGTTAACGAGGTCGCTCCGCGATGGAGCGTCGCCTCGGCTTTCTTTCCTAGCTACTCGTAAACGTTCGGGTGCCGGATAGCGAACTTCTCTACTTTCCGACACTTTATTTGCGGCCGCGATCGACGAACCGCGATCGCCCTCTAGAGGTGGCGAGCCTCTACCTGGCCATTTTCTCGTCAGCCTCCGCAAGCACGCACGAGTGCACGGGAAAACGGTGGGAGCCGTTCCGCGGGAGCGTGGAGCGGGTTAAACGCTTATCGGCGCGCGAGGATAGTCGCGGGAATCGTATCTCGCCGGAGGACGAGGGAGAAGAGAAGGGTCGACAGGGTAGAGGGGTTCGAGAGAATCGCTTAGGACTGGGGACTCGGGACGCGAGATAAAGAAACGAGGCAGCAGCTCGTAACCCAGATGCGTCCCGCGTGTTTTATTGCCCCGTTACGAGGCCAGGTCGAGCTAGATCCACCAATGCCTCGCCGCGCGTTTCTCCTGGACCCCTGAAATCCGAGGAGGCTCGTGAGCTCGCATAAATTCTCGTCGCGCGCCCGCCGACATTTTTCCCCTCCCGTCGCCAAGGAAATTCGCTTTAATCGCGTCCGAATGCTCCGCGTTCCTCCTCCAATATATTCCCGCGCCGGAGAGAGTTCATCGATTCGGCCGTGTTCCGCGGCTAAAGAGAAACAGCAAAAGTCCACGAACGATGGAATAAAAAGCGGAGCTGTGTCGAATCGCGGTTGAAACGCGGCGAAGGCGATCGTCCGGGATAATTTGAATTATTCGGAGTGCGCGCGGGCACCTCCGGCTGGCCGTTCGCTGTTCGCCAATGCGGAAGGTGCACGGCCACAGTTTCAAGGTCACCGGCACCTGCCCGACATGCCGACTGGTTAGCAACCTGCCCAGGCACTTTCTCCGTTTCCCCGGCTGATATTATGCCCGCACGCACCGGCGCGGCGCGGCGCGGCTGCAACCGGCCGCGCTCGCCTCGTTATGCATTTTTCAACCGAGCCAGCTCGAGCTCGAGCACGAGCGCCAGCGTTCGCCACCGGTTTACTCGCCCCTCCTTTCGCCCGCGGCCCTAACCCTTTTCACCGACCATCCTTCTTCTTCTTCTTCTTCTTCTTTTAATAGCAAGGGTCGGCGGGCGTTGCGTTAATTTTTGCCCGCGCCCCGAGGCGCGTCAAAAATCCACTCGAGTTCCTCTTCCAGCCACGCTTTAATATGCCTACCCCGAGCGAGTTGCGTTTACGCGGCTGATTTTAGCGGAATTCGCGGCGAGGGCTGTTTGCCGAGCGATGATGCTTGGCTTCACGGCGAACCGATGGAAGAAAGGCTGGCCAGGTAGAACGGCGGATAGTTTCAGCCTGCCGTCTATCGACCAGCCGTGAGCCGTGTTTTTCTCTCCCTGGCGAGTTGCGAATTTCGTCGGCAAGGCTGCCCACGGGGGAGGGATTCCCTCGATGGAGGGCGAAAAACTCGGGAAACACGGCTTTCAACTTTGCCGTTTATCCCTGCAGGGAAATCTGCGAATTCCGGGAGCGAAAACGATCCTAGGTCCGGCAAGCTTTTTCGCCCTTCGCGTGGTCGGCTAAGCGGCTTTTGCGGCACCAGCCAGCCCTTTTACCCACGCGATCGCCGCGCGTATCGATCCCCCTTTCGACTCGTCGCTCGAGGAATTAACAAGCCTCTTCCTGCGATCGATTCCTCTTCTCTGCTTTCGAAAACGGTGGGGCGAGTGCGAAATCCGAAAGGACGCAACTCGACGCGCTGCCGTAGCAAACGCAGCGGGGAGGAGGCAAGGCAAGGCAAGGCAAGGCAAGGCAAGGCGGAGAGCAAAGTAATCTGGAAATTCGATTTCGAATTTTGCCGGATTCGGGGAAGCGGCAAAGATCGAGCCACGTTTGCGGTTTTCGTCTTCCGGCGGGATGTATATCACGGCTGGCATAATCGAATCGGACGGCTCGCTCCGACGAGATTGAATTAGAAAGCGTGCCACGCTCTCAGACGTTGTCGTTCCTCTTGACGGATTAAGATGGAACCGCGTTGGACGCGTAAAAATGGATGGCCCACCGGGGGGAGAGGGAGAGAGAGTCAGGGGATCGGCGAGCATCGAAACAAGGGACAGGGACTTTCGATTCGGCTAAGTAACGAACCTTATCGCTCCCCCCGCGAGCCGAATCTGCCCCGATCGATATTCGAATAAAGCGATCCGTGGACGGAGAAATATTTGCCGGCGAATCCCGGGGCAAACAACGAGAGATCGAGTGCTCCGGCCGCGAGCGCCAGCTCCGCTTTGCCTCTTCCATTGGCTAAAAGGTTCGAGAACGCGGCTACCGAGAATCCTCCTCCTAAGAGATTCGCCTTTGAACCGGCCATACGCGCAGCGCGCTCGTAAATTTCTGCCAAGCATACTCGCGAGGACAGCGTTAATGATTCTCGGATCGCGCGGCTAATACCGGGTTAAGTCCTCCAAATAGAGAATAGTGAGGAGAGGAGAAAGGGGAGAGAGAGAAAGAAAAGCAGGATATCGCAGAGATGCAGGAGAGGGGCATAAGCCACCCTACTCTATCCATTTCTATTTTCTGCTTCTCGGAGAAGTTATCGGGCCGGATGAGTCTGGGCCGAGAGGGGGCCGAACAGCAGCTACGCCAGTCGCGCTCTTATTATATCGATGGCATCGAGCCGCCCCGGAAAAGCCCCTGAAATATTTTCGCCATTTTCCGACAAAGCGTTCCGCCGTTTCGCGCCAAAGTGCTCGCGAATAGTCTCATTTTTAACGGGGAACGCGAGGGAGGGTCGCGCGTGGCGCGTCGCGACAGGGGTGCGCAACCCCGATCCAGCCTGCCTCCTTTCGCAAAACTCCTGCCAATTTTTATCTCCCACTCGCCCCCTAACGAATTTCGAATTTTCTCCCCAACTCCCGAGATCGCAAACTTGCGAAGCCCGAGAGCGAGCCAGGCTCCGAAGGATCTACGTGCTTCCGGTTAAGACGTTCAGCCAAAGATAAGACGCGCCGCCCTCGAAGCGGAGAGCGCGGAATCGGATTGCAGGGGGTGGTCTGTTTGCCGGAGAACGAGTGGAAGACGCGGGACCGTTAACCGATGCAGCGGCGATATTTGTTTCCGTTTTCCGGTCGACCGATTCTCCGACTCGTGGTACGCGATTCGCCGCGTCTGTCGTGAATCGCGTTTACGTACTTTTGGCAAAGCTATCCGTTCCGCGGAGGAAGGAAAACCAACACGGGAGAAGCGGAGCGAGTGTTTGCTCGAGGTTCGCGAAACTTGCTCGCAGGCTCCTCTCCTCGTTAGCTGGCCATTTCGTCGCGTCTCGCTGCTGTCGAAAATTGCAATAGCTCCGCGACACACCGATTCACAAGCTACGCAAACCTTTTCCCAAACTTTCCGAATACTTTCCGCGCCACTCGCGCGACTCCTCCAGTTTAACTCGCAGGAGTAACTTTCGTCGAGTTATCGGCAAAGCAAACTCTTCGAATTTCCGTCGCGAAATTTCCCGGAACGAAGTCTCGAGCGACGAAGCCGGGCGAGGTGACGAGACCGGGGCGATACTTTTAAATACTTAATAGAAGAGGAGCGAGGCGACCTCGACGCGGCCGTCAACGCACGTTCCACGATCCGGACGTTTGTCCCGCTAAGCGAGACGAGCAGCCGGAGGTGCGGAGAATTTCTCAGCCCGAGACGCAAGCCCCGAGAGAGTGGAACCGAGCGTGCAACGACCACGGGCTCCGAGCAACCTTTATCATCGTCGTCGTTGTCACCGGTCGCTCCACGGATCGTTCGTTTCGCTCTTTCCATCGTCGAGCTTTTCCCCGCGGCTTTCCAGCCTCCACTCGAGAATCCTATCGAACGATGCTCCCGGGTCGAGTGCCCTTGCCCCCCGCGGAGTCGCGAAAGCAAGGCTAATAGACTTGGACGAGGAAGGAGAGGAGAGGAGGAGCCGCGCGAGTTACAAATTCATCGCGAGCTACGCGAGCTACGCGACCGCGTGAAACTTTTTTATGTACAAGAATCGACGCGACGGGACGCGATTCCAATAACCGATTCTAATTTCCTGGGAAACTTTTTGCATTACGCTGGCAGACGGTCCCCCGTGCAAGCCCCGTCGATTCCCCTTCGAGCGAATTTCCCATCCGGAGTGGAGGAGCTTTCCAAGAGCTCGCCAGCGAGATCCGGGCTCGTTGGAAATTGCCCCGGTCGCCCGGGAGTTCCGGGCCGCGATTTTAACCACGCGCGACGCCAAACCCGGTCCGTCGCGTCCTTATCCGTTTACGAATCTTCCCGCGGCCCCGATATCGGCCAAAGAAAAAGCTAATTGCGCGACTAATTGCGAAGACGACCACCGCAGCCGGCCGGCTGTATCTCGCATGACAAACGTGCGTGCACGGTAACGGAGAGGCAATTAACTGCTCCATTCTCGCGGACAAATGGTCCCGCATTACCGGTGTCCCTTCTACGGGCTACGGACTACGGGCTACGTCCTACGTCCTACGTACTACGGACGGAAACACGTCGACGCGGACCCTGTGCACCGCTCCACGCACACCACGCGCGCGACGCGAGTTATTTGAGCGTTACTTTGCGCGCGGCCCAGCTTTGCCTATGCAAATCCGCGCAGCTGGATTATGCATTCGATGCATAAATTATAAATACGCCACTGACGCGTGCTACCGAGCAATGTTCTCGGCCCCTCTCGCATTTGTCAAATATCCTCGCGAGCTTGTTCCGGCGGAAGTGGCGAAACGCCTTCGCGAGACCCTTCCCGTACTATTCTGACGTTTGTCGTGCAAAGATGGAGAAAGCGTTAAGGTCGTCGCCCATCCAACGGCGTCGGACCCGCATCGAACGTTATCGCGTTATCAGCCAGACGTACTTTAATCAGCGGTGGTATAGCGAATTCGCGAGAGCAGGTGCAGAGGGGAGTACGGAGCATCGCGAATCCGATTTGGCGACACCTCTCGAGTTGGGAAGGACGCTGGCCTCGCGCGATGCTCTCGCTGGACGCGCGTAAATATTTACGCGGGCGCGGGCGGCCGGGATAGAGGAGCCTCCGGCGATTCGCCTTGTTTTCGCGTGCCCACTCGGAGTTGCGCGTCGAATGAGCCGGAGTTTGCCCGGTCGAGTAGGGCAATTGATGGTACGTGATTACCAGCGGTGTCGTAACGGCGATGCGCGCCTTTGTCCGCGGTATTAAGAGAGCAAATAGCTTTGGCAATGAATCTTATTATCTTAGATATCGTATTATCTTGGCGCTAGCTGTAGCTAGCAGCAGAGCCCGTTTAATCTAGCCGCGGACAGAAAGACTACGAAGAGGAAAAACGTCGCAGGGACGGATAATTAGGCCTTCTTTTAGCGAGCCTCGGTGGACGCCAATGAATTCTGCGCGCATCGACGCAACGAAATAGAAGAGAGGGCTAACAAACGGCGATTTAAATGTGAAAACAGTCGCGAAGAGGCGTAGCTTTGCGAGTTGGCGAACGAAAGCGGCCCTGGCCGAGAGGACAGCTTATAATTCCCGCGGCCATCGGACGCGAATGTTTCACGAGGCAAGCTGCAAACGTCCGAATCGGAAACAGCTGTCGCCTGGGAAAAGAGCAATCGCGTCGCGATCCGCGGAGCCCTTCCGGATAAAAAGTCCGCTTCGGCAAAATCATTTGCCAAATTAGCCGAGTATCTCTTGCTTCGATTTCCCAAACCCTTCGTTTCCGACCTCTGCATCCTTTGTCACCGATTTTTTGCTACGCTCCGCGTAACGCAGTGGCGTGGAAGATTCGAGGGTTGCGCAAAAATGACGAAAGAAGGAGCGGATCGGGGAGGAAAAGCGGGAGAGAAGAGCGAGGATCCGGCGTGCAAAAGCGATAGAGCTTTATCGTTCGGCGAGAGAACGATAAGTTGCATATTTCCGGAATCCGTCGCGCGACAGCTTTACCCGATCATCAGCAGCTCTTCCTTTTCTCTTTTCCCCTCGGCCGCCCCTGGTTAAAAGCAGCAAAATGCGGAACGCGCGGAGACAGCTGGCGAGCGGAAAAAAAGAAGCTAATAGCCTGGCACGAACGGCCACGCGAAAATCACCGCGGCCGTTTGACGTGGCAAATCGTCAAAGGGGAACGACAACTTTCCCCCGCGGCGCATTAAAGCTACATTACTGCAGCTACACCGGCGCAGCTCGCGAGCTTTTCCCTCCTTCTGCCCCGCTCCGTTTCACCCACTCCTCGTCTCTCTACTGCATCCGGCAAAGCAAAGCTAGGAGAGAGGCGCGGCAGTGCCGGTTCGGCGAAAAAGCTCGCAAAAAGGGAGCAAAGGAGAACGCGACTCGACTCGTTTAGAGCGATTCTTCTCGCGGCAGCGGCAGACGCGCGCCCCGAGCTTTGTCGTCCACAAATCCGCGCTCTCCTCGCCGCTCCATCCATCCGACGCGTATCGGAAATTCGTCGCGGCGGCAACTCTTCTCCGATGACACGGCCAACTTCCACCGGCCTCCGAGTCCGCGAGAAACTCTGCTCGGCGAGTTACATTGACGGCAACTCGTTTATCAAATGCTCCGCGAAGCTACGCTTCGCCCGACGATAGGAAGGCCGCGCTCGCTCGAGACGCGAGAATACAGAGCAGCCTCCGAACGTTGCGCGGACTCGCGGTGTGCACGCACGGCACGCTAAACTCCGCGGGTGAGGAAGAAACTTCGATTCGAGGAAGAATTTAGCCGAACGGGAGAAAGTTGGCGGCGTTCCTTGCCGAATCGATAATTCCTAAAGGGCAAGTACTCGCTCGCTCCGCTTGCATCGGTCCCCGCTTACTTGTCCACACCCACTCGACCCGGAGAAAGAGCAGAGCGGCGTTTCTTTGCTCCCCTTTGCCACCGCCGGTGAAAGAGAGCCAAGACAGGGGTACGTGGTTTTCAACGACTTTCGGCCCGTTCTTTTGCAGGATCTCGAGGGGTGGAATTACGGCCGGGTGGCGTGAAAAAAGCGCGACGCGACGAGACAGTCCTCGATAGCGGTGGATCGGCGAGGGGGAGTTTCCGTTGAATTGACCATTAGCGCGTTATTAGGAGAGCAGAGGGACTTTGCCGTTTGGTATACCGGTAGAACGAAAAGAGGAGGAGGAGGAGGAGGAGGAGGAGGAGGAGGAGGAGGAGGAGGAGGAGGAGGAAGGCTTTAGAGCCGTTAAAGCGGTGACGCTCTGCTTCTCTCTCTTGCTGTGGGCAGAGAGCAGACGCGCGTGCGGGATGCTCGCTAAGTGGTCCATTCAGCCTGACGGAATACATTACAGGAAGTAGCAGTTAAAAAACCTTCTCCCCTGACGACTCCCACTCCTCGTTCGTCTTTGGACCCACGGCACGTAAGTCTTGCTCGTTAGCCGCAGGAATTGTATCTTCCTAATCTGGCCAGCCGTTTGGAATGGCACGCGTTTACGATCCGTCGACTGCTCGGAGGTCAGCGCAAGTGCGCTCCAACGCGACGCACGACAGAGCACGAAAAAGTTGGAGGAAAGTTACCTTGCGAAGCATCTCCTCGAGCGACTCCATGTCCAGGGCGGAGTTGTTGTTCTCCGTGCGTACAGGTTGAACCATTTGTCACAGTTTCTGGTCGCAGCTGGCCGCTTCCCGATCGCACTGTTCACTCGCGCGTCACTCGTTCCTTTCGAGGAAGCTCACTGTTCACGTTTCAAGACGAGAAACCACCATCCAAATGCGATCTCTGTGGTTCGCGCGATTCCACCGCAATTTCTACTCTACGGCCAGCGAGTTCGATCGCGCTCAACTACCGGAAGCTAGAAACGCCGAGAGCTTTCAAACCAGTCCCCGGAACGAAACAGTCCGACTAATTCCCTTCGTCGCCAACAGCTTCTGTCAACCAAGCGGACCGCGCGTTCTACTTAAACCTTTCATCCTCTCGCGTTGGAAGCCCGCGGAGAACCCCTTCGAGTCTTTGATCGCTTCGAGCGTTCGAAAATTGTTTTCGTCACAGGGGACGAAGAAAGTCCGACAGAGCGGAAGGAGGAAGCTCGGCGAGGGGGAGGAAAGAGACGAGAAGGCGAGAACGCGAGAAGACGAGAAGACGAGAAGACGAGAAGACGACGAGACGCGGGGTCAGCGGGACGAGTCTCCGCGGTTTGAGCCAAGCTCCTATTTTAACCGGCATATAAATTACGACCGCTGAGTCGACCGGGAGAGACGGAGAGAGGCTCTCTCGTCTTTTTGGCGGGGCTTTCGAACTTTTCGTCGAGGCGAGCGGGAAGGCGCGCGGAAACGCGACAAAAGGATGAGAGAAAAAGCTAGCGGAGGGCGAGCGAGAAGCAGCGCGAGTATCGCGACGGCCAAGACGCGGAGAAACGCGGAGAAACGCGGCGTCGAGGGTGTTCTCGTTCTCGTTGCCACGAATCGACTATTTTCGGGCGGAGGATATTTTTAAGCCCCGTTTGGAGCACGACCGACCGATTTCCAGGAGAAAGAAGCCCGCTCCGTCCTCTGGCCCCCCACCGAAGAGAGAAAGAGAGAAAGAGAGAAAGAGAGAAAAGGAGAAAAAGAAAAATGCAGTCGACGATCGTCACGGCCGATCGAGACACGAGACGCCCCGGTTGCGGCTGTGTCGCGTCTCGTCCTCTTCTTCGTCCCTTAGAGTCTCACGGGACTCGCTTCTTTCCGACTAATCGAGCCTGCCCACCGAAAAACGCGCCACGAACTTTTCTTGTCACCCCATTTTTTGCCCTCGCTTCTCCAGCGGTTTGCTCGCAGCTCTTAACGCGCCCCCGTCGCAGAGGATCGATTCGTCTATCCGAAGATAAGCGGGCCATTCTAATTTAAGAGCAGCTTAGTCTAGCGACAATTTTCATGGCTCCATTCGACAAGATTAAACGCGAGTCAGCTATCGAGAGACGTTAACCCGTTCCGGGCGCGCTCGTTTCGAAATCGAAGGAACGCCGGTTGGCCGTGGCCGGGACGCGGAGATGCTTCGCTTGCAGCAGCAGGTGAAACGCGAATCGAAAGGCAGTTAGCTGATCGTATTGTCCGCGGCGCGGGCTCTCTTCCACGGTTATACGAGTTGCAGGGTAGTTGGGGAATTTTTACAGCGGGAAATATCGCCCGAAGCGTGGGGATTACGGCCTACCGGCTAAAGCGGCGAGCGTTGTCACGTTTTCTCGCCAAGCACCACTAAAAAAGTTTCCTCGTAAAGTTGATTTAATAAAACTGCGACTCGACTCGGCTCGGCTCGGCTCGGCTCGACTCGACTCGACTCCACTCGTAACGGTAGCGCCAACTCTCTTATTAATTCTCTCGAGTGGACGATCCACACCGACACCGACGCGCGCCAATGATCCTCGATCCGGAAGTTTTGTTGCGCGCCACGGGAACGCGTCCCGGACCCGCGAGATGCCTTCGCTGCTTAATTTCCCGCGAGAGCCGCTACAACGCGACGCGATCGATTCAACGTTTTCGACTCTGTTTTCCGCTAGTCCGGAACGGGCGCGAATCGCTTTTAATCATCGAAAGAACGCACGCTCGAGGAAGCCTGCTCGATTCGCGCGGATAGACTGGCTGACAAAGCGAGGGTCAAAGCGGAGTCGCTGCTAGGGGCATTTAATTACCGAACACCGGCTCGACAGGGTGCTCCGCAAACGCGTAAATACGCGCGGCGGCACGCCGTTCGCCGGGCCTTCGTTTATTTTCGAAAGCGGAGCGGCGCCTCCGCAAAGCAAAGGGAGGAAATTTCGCGACGCGCTGCTAAAGCAGCGCAAAATGCTCCTCCTCTAATTGCACGCCTCGAGAGTCGCTTCGCTCTCTTTTTCGCCAACCACGAGGCACCGGTACCCGCCCGGAACACTGGCGAGGAGAATCGCGTTGAAAAGGTCAGCGGCCCGTATACTTTTCACTCCATTAATCGCAAACAATCGACGACGGATCGGTGGGATCTGGCGTCTGGCGGCGCTTCCGCCGGGCCGGCCTGCGATGCCGGTTTCCAGGGCACGGCTCTCCGCCTCGTCGACGGACCGGCGAATAGACGCACGGTGAAAGGCGCGCGAAAAGCGATCGAAGGCGAAAGGTGATTTGGAAAGGTAAGCCGAAGCCGAAGTCGAAGCCGAAGCCGAAGTCGAAGCCGAAGCCGAAGCGGTCTCTTTTTGCCCCGCTGACGCGGCCGCGTTCCGCCGGAGAAGCTCGCGGGCTTTTCCGCGCTCCACCGACCGACCGACCGACCGACCGATCAACCGATGTTCGTTTCATCTCTCGACGCGTTTTACCGTCGACTCTGTGATCAAAGCTTAATTGAAAATGGGCCGGGTTCGTTGCCACCCACCCCTGCCACCGCCATCGTTCTATGGAAACCGATACCGGCTGAATACGATCGACGATGCTGCCTTTTTCCTCTCTTTCATCGCGGACAGCTTGCGCACGGCTCCGGCATTCGCATGGCCAGCCGGTTAAATCGACGGATTGAAAGCCGTGGACAAAGGGAGGGACAGGGGATCGCGACGAGGAAATGAAGAACGGTTGCGCAACCGGCTCACCGCGAACCAAGGTACGTCTCAGCGACGATCGCGCCATTCTGATGTCATCCGCGATTAAACGTCGTTCGTGTTCATTTTCCACGTGGGACGACTCGTCGCTTTTGTCTACATTTGACTCCGAAGCCTTTCCACTCCCCCGATTCTATCGGAGCGCGCTATTAATCGCGGCGGTGGCCAACGAATCTTTGAATCGCGCCACTTGCAACCCCACCTGTACTCGACTAAAGCTCGCACGAATCGGAGCGACAGAGCGTGACACCTGTCGCGAATGGGGAACGCGAAACGATCTATCCACCCGTGAGGTGAAACGCGCGAAAAACAACAACCACGACAAAGGGGCTCGGGCTGGCTGGGTTTCGTCGATGGATTCAGGGGCATCGAAAGAATCGTCGGCTCGGCACACACGCTCGGCAGAGCACTCCGCTAATTGGCTGGCAACTCGAGCCGAGACCGATTAATTACCGGCGCGAAAAGATCCCCTGATTTTTCTCGCTCGACCGTGCGCCGCGTCGTTTACCTGCTAATTGGTATCGTCGGCTACGGGGGCTGCTAATTATCTTAGCGGCGCTCCGCGCGACGAGACGCGTGTCGCACGTACCAAGAAAGCTAATTCCCATACTCCACCGCGACTTAACCCCCTCGGCCTTCCCTTTCCACCAACCAGCCACGCTATTGCGTTAGATCGTTCTTTACCCTGCCGCTGTTAGCATTTCGCGCGGCGGTTTACTTCGCGAGCGGGCGCGTGCCGACGCGAGTCGCGCAAAAACTAGCCAACTCCCAGCCTCCTCTCTAACTTCGCGGAACGCGAAACTTCGACGATGCCGTAAAGGATAGCTGCTTTGGAAATCCAACAATCCTTCCCCATTCCCGAGCCGACGCGAAGCAAAGCAACGAGCCGCGCGATTCCTAGAAGTCATCCGGAGTGGTTTTTTGCGCAAAGAAACGCGAGTTTGTAAACAGCTTCTGCTCCAGCTGCCGCTGGGGCGACGGCTCGCGCGAACGGAATATGTACACGGTGGGCGGATATAACTCGTGGAATCGGTGGCAACGTGTACCGCGTATACAGCGGCGAACGAGCGGCGAAACGATCGGGAGAGCGGTGCTCGATACGAAGGGTGTCGTCGCGTCGATTCCATCGTTATTACGCGGGTCGCGTGCGCGCACTCTTCACCGCTTCGCGGCTCCGCTCCGACGCGAATCCTCGCTCGTCGTTATCGTAACTTCGTTAGCCGCGCGTTAACGAAACCCGTTTAATTATGCCGGCGAGCTCGCGGCGGTCGGACGGCGATTTTTAATTAAAAACCGCGCTATCGATCGGCCAGCTCGCGCGAGCCTGCTCCGGCTGGAGAACCTATCGTAAACGTCAATGCCCAGAGACCGCGACGATTAACAATGAGCCCTTACCCTGTGCTGTCTCACGAATCAACGTTTCACGGGCCGATCGAGCAGCTCCGGCGAACAAAAGCGAATTAAGAGCTGATGCTTGGCTGGATAACGGCCTACCCGAGTGCCTCGCGAGTTACACCGAGTCCCTTTGACAAGTTCCACCGAACGTTCGATTAATTCGCGCAAACTACACCGAGGGGTGGTAAGAGAAGCTCTTAGAGGCGCCTTCGGCTACGGATGAGATCGCGGAACCCCGTGAGAGTGATCGTTGGAACTGTCGCAACTCACCACCGTTTCTACTCGAACCACACGGATAGTTTAATCGAACAAACTTGGCGCGTCGCGTCACTGTTGGCCGAAGAAGGTGGCCGAGGAGTGCGGCGCGTCGCAAGGACGATCGGAAACGTCCATCGCGGGTCACGGAAGCGTGGGTGTAGCGCGATGCCGTAAACGGAGAACAGAAGCGCGCGTACACGAGTGCACGAGAGCACGAGAGCCGGCCGAACACGGGCAAGTCGGAAGCAGAGAAGGGGCGATCGCGTGCCTCGGGAAGCGATGATCGATCGAACGACAACAAGAGCGTGCTGCCCCGCTCGCGGTTCACGGGCCACTGAGAGGGGACTTGTGTTCCATCGGAGCGGCGGTGTTCTGCTCGAGAGACAGAGGGAGCGACAGAGAGCCAGCACACCGTACCGTACGCCGTACGCCGTACGCCGTACACTGTACGCCGTTCGCCGTACGTCACATGCGCGCTGTAACCCCAAACAAAAATGCTTCCCGTCCTTCTTCCTGCTTCCTTCTTCCTCCTTCCCCCTTCCTTCCACTTCCACACGGTCGCTCCTCGTCTAACCCTTCCGCTACTCCTAACCGTCAACAACAATAACAACAGCACGCGCGCCACACGGGGATGCGGAGGGCGGAGGATCACTGCAGAATACGGAATCGGGAGTTCTGCCAAACCTTGTACCCGCAACCTCTCTTCCTCTCGACCCCTCTTTGCTTCCCCCTTCAGCTCTTGTTTCGCGCTGACAGCCGCCCGTAATCACCTTTTTCGCGCGACTGCGGCAACTCTTGCCTACTGCCCTCTTGCTCCCGCTTTCTCCCGTTCCCCCATAGGCTTACGTAACCGATATCGCCGAGGGTGACCGAGTATCGAGATCCCAGGGGTTCCTCCATCCACCGTTCCGCGATGCGCGCGTTTTTTTCCCGCACAGGGGCGAGATCGCTTTCGCGAAGCGAATGCGCGCGGCAAAGGTATCTCGCCCTGCTCCAATCCCGCGTTCGTCTCCCTTGCTTTCCCCCCGATATCCCGCCAGCGATATCCCCGATGCTCGTACGGCTATTCGACTCACCTGCAATGGAAAAAACAAATTCCACGTTAGCGTTTCGGTATCGCGCGCACAGCCAATCGCCGCCCGATTCGAGGGAAATCTCGCCTCCTTTGACGGCAGCCACGCGTCGCGCAACGTTATCGTGCCGACGCTTGTCACCGCGAGAAAGCGATAGCGAGTCCCACGGGCAACGAGAGTTTGATATTCGGCGCGCGGACTAGACGGCGCGGAAACGTGGCCGGGATGCGAGCAGCTAGCTACAAGCCAGGCATCGCGGAGCTCGTGGCCATCGGCACGTCACCGCGACTCGCCCGGACGTCGCCTTTCCGAGTGACAGTCGTGCCCGGCTCCGATGGGAGCCGTGCAGCCGCGTTTACGCGTGTCCAACTGCTCTTGCACTTGCCCTGCTAAGCAACACGGCAAAGCTCGCCGCTTCCCAGTGATTCAGATCGAAATTGCGGCCGCTGTTTCGGCGGGGCACGGGGAGACGGCTCCGCTTTGGGAGAGGGTTAATTTAAGTGGCTCGAAGGCATGGGTGGGTTTGATGGTTTCGGCGAGTTTTTATTTTCCCGGAATGGGGTGAGTTTAGAAGCTCGTGAAAGCGTAGCAACTGTTTGGCCTTTAATTGGCCAATTTGGAACGCCTTTACGGGTGCTCGAAGGGTGCTCGGACGAACGCCGAGATGGGTGCTAATTAATTGCCGGCGAGTTTAAAAAAGCGCGGAATGGTTTCAAGTGGGAGGGAGCGTAAAACAGCGGAAAGAGCTCGCGAAGCTTCTTAGAGGCTTTCCGCGTTTCTATTTCTCGCGAGGAACAGCGGAGAGAATGGGACGCGGTTGGTGCTAATCCGGCAAAGAGTCTGCCATCGAACGAGTCGTCTTTAGAGGCTCTCGAGGAGATTTTAAATCTCTCGCTGTTGGTTAGCGTTCGACTGCTCGAGAGCGAGTAATCGGCGAAGCTAGGCGTCGTTTGGATTCGGAAACGCATTTGCGGCGGCTCCAAGAATAAGACGCGCTCGCTCGGCTTAACGGGATAGCCGGCTTAATTTGCCCGAGCCGGCTGAACGGATGAAATACGTGCGAATCTCTTAATCGCGGAAAGCTTTAACGAGATCCGTAGACGTCGTAAATTCTCCCTTATTTCCAAATTAACCGAGCGGACACGAGCGCGCTTCTATTTGCGCGGGACGACCGCGAGTCCGCGTGCAAACTGACCGCCGACGATATTTTCTGGTGGCCAGCGCGACCGCGTCTTGGCAGGCCGTGGCAACTGCACCGGAAGCGTCCATTACGCCGCCGGGGAAATTAAGTTCCGCGCATACCCGAGCCACTTGGCCGCGCGCGTCCGCCTTTTTGCTCGCGCTCTTCCCGCGCCGTTTTCTTTCCGGTCGATAAGCCTTTCCCAGGGGAATAGCAATCGAGCGGCGCGAGTTTTCGACGGCGACTACGAGCGGCCGCGATCCTTTGGATCGCTGCAACGATACAGTTCCTCGTCTGCCTTCGACTCCCGCAACCGCTCATCCATCGTAGAAGCCCGCGAACTAGAAGCAAACGTGCCAGAACGAAGACTAACTCTACGATCCTAACGTTTCCACCGACCGTCGCGCGACCGATAAACACGCTTGCTCTGTTCGGACGTGAAACGACGGGGCTCTGGATTATGTTTTCCGGGGCAACTCCGTCTCGGGTATTTTTCGCAGGACCGGCGAACGCTGCGGGTTACTCTAAAGATGATTAATCGATCCGACGGGTTAATTAATCGCTGCGGTTTCATTAGAGGGATCTCCGGCGAGCCGTGGCTATGCGGGGAATTTTCACGAAATTCCTCTGCAGCTCCGGGGTGCTGCTGCCGTGCCGCGCCGTGTCGTGCCGTGAATTTTGAGACCCAACCGCGCCCACGCGTCGTCGTCCCGCATCAACGGCGAGCGTTTTTTCAATTAGCCGGCCGCCCAGGCAATCCGAGCAACCGGCGACGTCGCAATTATCACCGGCAACTTCGCAACTGGGTCAGGACCGCCGGTTGCCGCTTAATCGCGGATCGCCGACGTTCTCCTTGCGCGGCTAGCAGCGAGTCGCGAGTCACGAGTACCCGGCCGAGGAATTTCTGCGTTGGACGACGGAGAATTCCATCGTCGAGTCGCGCTGCGGTTGCCACGGCCCGATAGCCACCGCGCGCGCTCTCTCGGATCACCTTTGCCAAACGATTTTCATCCGACAGCCACCAAGTGTCCTCGGCTCTTCCCTAATGGAAGTTTTCCCGAAGTTCGCAACGCCGCTCGAGAAAACCCGCGTCGTCTTCTCTGACAGGGGAGAGACAAGAAACGCGTTCAGCGAAAGAGGAAGCTGCGCGTTTTCCCGCAGGCCTTGCTAATAGACTCATCGGCGAAGCTACTTAGCGGAGCTGAGAGCCGGGAACGGGAACGGGAACGGGAACGGAAATGGGAGCGGGAGCGAGAGCGGGAACGGCCTTGCGGTTGCGGCAGACGATCTATATCCCGTGATCGATGTCTGCAACTTGCCGAGGAACGAGGATTGATGAAGGCGAATACCGCCAACCGCTAACAACGGCCTAAAAGGAGAACCTAAAGCCCCCGAAGGAACCTTTCCTGTTACTCTCACATCGCCGCGCCGCGTCGAGCCGCGTTTTCGACAGTTTTTCACCGCAGCGGCAACGCGAGCGCGGGCGCAGAATGGATCTCGAATGGAGCGACAAAAGACGGGCGGAAGCAATAAGTTTCGATTCATCGGCGCGGCGCTGCAAACCGGAGGGTGTCTACGGCACGCAAATAGAGGCTGAATCGTTTCCAGAGGCACGTCGAAGGGAAAGGAAGCCCGGTCGCGCCCTTTTAAAGTCCCTCTAAGTGGATTTTCGGCCAGAATCAGCGATAAACTTGCCGGCATCCCGGCTTTCCTCCGCCCGCCGACCAAACCGAATCAATATTTAACGCTGTCAACTTTTGCCGCCGCTTCACAGCCGGACGAGCCGAACAACGGAGCCGCAAACGGAAGAGTGGAAGGGGACTGCGAAAGGGGGATGAAAAAGGGAGACCGTAAATGGGAGTTTGCGGATCTTCGCGAGCCGATAAGGCGCGTCAAAATTGACCGCCAGCAGTCTCTGCGAATCGAGCGCGCTATTCTACGCTTCTATAAGCCTTCGCGTACCTCTTCTTTCGCGTCTGCGTAGCTCGATCGAGAGAACTCGCTGCCGGCAACTCGCTACAAAACGATCGGAACGCAACGAAAGGTTGGCAGAACAACGGCAAGGGGGGAGCAAATATAATTAGGAGCGCGGCGCGGACCTTTGCCCCGACGCTGGTGAATGTTTAACGCGCGTCGCGGAACCGGTCGAAGCGTGCGTCTAAAATCTCGCGGCATAATTATCGGAATGTAAATGCTGCGTAACGTATTTGCGTTTGGTTCGATAATTGGTAAACACAGGGAAAGCTCGCTGCCCGGCGGCATTAATTAAATTTTTCCCTAACATCGTCGCGGCGGATGCTGAAAACCATACGTCTCCAGTGGGATAACAATGTCCGACCTCGTTGCGTCTCCTTCTTCCTCTTCTTCTCGTTTACGCAAACGAAAATCAATTTTGTTCGTAACTGCGCGGACCGGCGAAGAGGAGGAAAAGCGTCAATCGCCTCCCACCTAATCGCCGATAGAATCCGAACCTGCCTACTCGGCGGATAGACGCGTTGCAAAACTAATCGGCGCCTCCACGCGTAAGGAAATATCGAAAAGACGCCGATATGGAAATGTCTATAAATCCGAGAAGCGATTAAGGCAGCCCGTTACCCGAGACCACACCGTAGGGTGTTTGCGGCCTTCCAGAGGTAAACAAAAATCGCCTGGCAAGCCCTCGCGTTCCGCTTCCGCGAAACGATCCACGATTCACGATTCACGAATCCCGTGAGCGAGCGGCCGAAGGAGAAGTCCGAAAGCGGCGATAAATTGCCGGGGAAGAAGAAAGATATAGCCAGCTGATGGGGAAGAAAAGGCGGGGGTTGGAGGGTGGCCGTACGCACGGTCAAGCGAAGCAAGTGCCAAGAACCGATAGGCGTGCGCGTGATGAAATTTAATAACGCCCCCGTGTCCGTCCGGCAAACGAGCTCGATTAATTCCTAGGATAAGCCTAATCCACCGCGGGATCGTAGGCGAGCAAGAGGAAAAGGTTCGCGTCTAGCGGCTCGATTCGGCTCGGTTACCCCGCATCCCTGGCAAACGCAAATCTAACGAGCCGAACCGGGGGTGAGAGCGGCTCGATAAGGGGTGCAGATAAGCTTCAAACGCCGCGGCGCGGCGCGGCGATTTTTTGCCGGGGCAAAGATAAGCCGGATACGGTTCTCGAGTTTCCGGGTGTCGCGGGACGCTCGAAAATCCCGGCGAAAATTCTCCGCCGCCAAATTTCTTTCGCCTCGTGCCCCGTTCGGCTTATCCGCCGCATATTTCGGCGAACGTCTCTCCGAATCCGAGGCATCGGGGACCGTGGAAATTTGGAGAAACGCGCGGGGCATCGGTCGGCGCGTTTACAGTCGCGGCAGCGGCTTCTCGAGCTCGGAAATAGTTTGCAGTCGGCGCGGAGGGCAGCCAGTGATGAGGCGATAAATCATTTGGCTGCCGTTCGACCGGTAGTATACGCGCCGCCATTGATTTCCCTCCGCCGACACGCGCACCGGTTGCATCTCGCCATTTATCTACACCGTTATTGTTCCGTCGGCTAGCGATCGCCGGCTTCTCCGGCAATTTCACCGAGCGGACAGAAAAATTCGGCAGCACTTTGCACGCCGCGACGGCAGACCATCAGCCGTCTCGGCGGCCGATTAATCGAAATCAGCCGAATTACGCGGGCTAATGGTTTAAGTATCCCTCGAGCGAGTCGCAGACTAACGTAGCTCCCGACTTGCGAGCTCGTTACTCGATCAAACTAACTTTCGTGGCGCAGATTCGCCGAGTCCCCCTTCCGCATCGTGCATCTCGGATCCGACGTACTGCGATACTTTGCCGCCAAAGTATTCTCTCGCAGTGCGATTAACGTTGCAGCTCGTGCAAGCTCGAATGGATCGGCAGGCGAAAGGAAGCCGAACGGTTTCCCGAAGAAGACGTTAGCGGGCGAGGGAAAGTCGTCGACGGGGAATTCTAATTATCCGGAGTGTTTGGAATTTCGGAAGGACCGGTCGGACGATGAGTAGCTCGTTAGCGGGACTCCTCGAGCTCGTGCTCTGGCTCGGCGTACGCTCCGCGAGAGGGAATAACGAGGAAGCGACGAGGAGGACAGCGAAATCGATAGAATTAACGAGTCCGTGGTTGTAGAACCGCGTAACATTATCCCTCGCGTAGTTGCCCGTGCACCGGTCTCGCATCGCGCCTTTCCACGGCCCTTGCTATTCCCGCCCGACTTCCGCTCGATCGATCCTCCTTCGCGATTCCTCCGCAGCCCTTTTCGCCGCCAAAAACCATCCTTCGCCCGCGTCGCCAGACGCTGGATCCGCAAAAACCCACCCCGATGGCTCTGTTATCGTTCCGAGACGACTGCGAATTACCGCGAAAGATTAATCGGATCTCCCTGTTTCGTCTTCCACGGGTTACCCCGGCTACCCAACTGTTCCAGCGAACGTTTCAACCATCGGATGGACGATGGAAAGGAGCGAGAGAGGAAAACGCGCCTATTTGGAGCTGCAGACGAAGCGATCAACGGCTCTGACTGAGAGCAAGCCATTGCGGAGGATAGGTGATTA
This sequence comes from Eucera pruinosa, assembly GCA_028830335.1. NCBI lineage: Eukaryota > Metazoa > Arthropoda > Insecta > Hymenoptera > Apidae > Eucera > Eucera pruinosa. The sequence goes on from JAMYCR010000015.1 coordinate 15,095,254, forward strand.
GCGGTGGAACTGGCGGCGGACAGGGAGATCGTATCGCGATGATGAAAATCTTCCAACGCATCAATCTCGGAACGCGCGAACGATCAAGCGAGAAGAGAGGCGAGAGGAGAGAAATAGGGAAAGAGAGAGAGAGGGAGAGAGGCGACAAAAAGTCGGTCGCCCTCAGCCATCAGGCATCAGGCATCAGGCATCAGGCATCAGGCATCAGCGCGGCGATGAGAGGCGGTGTAATCAAAGCGTTACATTCGACAGTGGTTGGGGAAGATGGGGCGATTCGAGCGAGAAGAATGCAGCCCGGTAATTTATATTTCTCGAGCGCGAATGTGGCGCACAGGGCCACGACCGGAGCAAACAAAAGCGACGTGTAAATAACGGGAACGCTGATGCTTTCCCAGCCAGCGGATCATCGTCATTGTTCCACGGTTCCAGCTACGGGTCCTACTCGAATGCGCGCTGCTGGTCGCGAGACGCGGTCGACGAGCAGCGGCGAAAACGGCAGAGGAGAGCGAGGGGCTGTGCTCTCATTTACCCGCTTTCGTTCACCGACCATTCCTCCTCGCGAGCTTTCCGGCAACATTAACGGCCGCCAAGAAACCCTCCAACGTTGCCGCGCTTTATTGCGCCTCCCGTTAACCGTTTAATGCTCTGGAATTAAACGCGGCTCGCGGAAAGCGTTACCGCGCGATCGGAATGGGAATTAAAGAGCAAAGCCGATTACCGGATCCGCGCGAATCCGGCCACTCCTTCCGATATTTCTCGTCCACTTAAATTAAACATGAACGTAGCGGCGAAAAATGATTCCTCTCTCGCGGTAACTCGAAACTTTACACCGCGTCGAGCTGCGAACGAAAGCAGATGGCATTTGCCATCGTTCGAGGAAGGCGAGATTTGCCAAGATAACGTTCAAATGGACGATTTGCATGGCGCTATGGAATATTCAGAGAACGGCGCATGTGGCGTCGGAGCAGGTTCGCCTTTCATCCCCCGAGTACGAGCTGCCGGCCTAATAAAAACTGCATCGTACCGCGTCGCATTGCACTATTTACCAGCGGAATCTGGAGGACGGCGGTCGTGTCGCGCGTGTAAACGACACGGCCAGGCCCGAAATCCGCGGTTACACCGGCATCGCGTTGCAAACTCCGTTCCCTCCTCCTCGGGGAATTCCCGGCGCGGCGTCTGCTTAGCGCCGGCCCATCCCTGGCAATCCCGGCTCCCAATGACACGCCATTCGTGTCAGGACTAATCCGGACTAAGGAGGTTGAATGTAGGCGCGTGGCCATTAATTCAAGCCACCCCTCGCCTCGTGGCGAGCAGCCCGGCCACCGCAAACAATTCCGTACGCCGCCCTTCCTCGCTTCTCCCTTCGCCCGTCGTCCTTCGCCCTTAGCCGTCCAACGCGTTGCGGTATCGGAGATCGCGAGCAACGCAATTTCATCCCCGCTGATCGTCCACTCCAACCTTTTACTCTACGCGCGGAAACTAATTCTTCCGGCAGCTCGACGAAAGAGCTCGAGAAACGGTACCTTTCGCGATCGATCGAAAGGGGTCCTTGGAGCAGCTGAGATTTCTCCCACGGTAAACCGAGCGGAAGATATCGGCGTGGAACTCGCGAAGCTTCGCGGAGTCGGCTTCACCGTCGAGGAGGAGCTAAAGGCGAGAGATACGGCTGACCACCTGTTTACGATCCTCAACTAAAAATACGGGCACGCGATACGGAGCGCGGAGCGGTCGGAGGTCAAGGATGAGAAACGAGCGACGGGGTTAATTCACCGCGGCGAAACGCATCGTGGATCGGCCGTGGGACAGGCTCGACCGCGTCCCCCGTCGCATTCGTCCCGATTCGAACGAAAAGAAGTCGCGTCACGGGGCTAGAGACCGTGACGGTGTAACCGAGCGAGAAAAATCCGCGAGAAATCGGTGTTGCGGAGCGGAGCCGCTTATCCGATCGCGGAAGAACGAGCTGCCGGAGACATCGAGAGGGGATCGTGCCGGGGGATGATGAATTGCCGGAGGAACCATCCATCATTGTCATAAACAGCGCGAGGATCGCCGTTCCGGGGAGCAACCCCAAGCTGCAGGCGGCCTCTTGCTAAGATAATTACCGCCACCTTCCAATAATAACCGTAGGCCGCCGGTGCTGCCAGTCCGTTAAGTATTATCGTCCGATTTCGCTCGGCCGCGGCCCCGGCTTCCTTCGCTCAACCGTAACCGCTGTACAGGGTGTCTCTATTACCTGCACGCGAGCGGAACGTCTCGGAAAACTCCGCGTTTCGGAGCTGCTCGGTGCGAGGCTTAACAGAGGCAGACGTTAAACGTAGGAACAGGTTTGCGTGGCGTCGCGCAATGGCGCGTAAAATTCGCCCAACGCCATTCTACGCGGCTCCTCGGCTTTCTTTGGCAAGAAAAGTCGACTTGGAAGTAAATTAAATAAGCAACGTTGTACCGCGCGCCGCGGCGGAAACGCGTTCCTATCTTAATTGAGGCGCTCCAACGGAAGCCCTTGCTAAGGAAAGTTCGCGAGATACTCTCGTCCGCTGAGCGTCGTCCTATTCCACTTGAAATTCGTCCGCCTAGCGCTACCTTCGGCGTTGACCCATTCCACTCGCCTGACCGCCACGGTTTCATCCTAAGCGGCCGACCATCGCAGCTTTATTCCACTTGCGCGGGTAGCCCCATCGAAGCAAGCGACGAGAAAGCGGCAGCTTTGTTTCGTTTCCGAGCAGCTCCTCCCGCAACGCTGCTCGGACACGATGGATGGGTGGCAAAGCGACGCGCGGGTCTCTCGGGCAACAAGGAATCGCAAAGATTGCCCGGGCGGACTTTTACTCCCCACGCGACGCTACATAAACCTACGAGCTGCAGCTGTAAAACCCAGCAGCGATAATTCAGCGGCGTTTTTCGCGAGGCAGGTAGCCGGCTGGCTCGCGGAACCGTGGCGGACGCAACGAGCGCTGACAATATACCTATAAAACCGTCCTCGTGGTCGCGATCTTCGTTATTCTGGCGCTATTTTCGCCAGCGTTTCCGGCGACGGCGGCGGCGGCGGCGGCGGCGACGTCGGTGAATCAACGGCCAGACAAGTGGAAACCCATGCGTACGTAGAAACGCGAGAGAGCGAGCGAGTGAACGAGCGGGAACGGAGAGGAAGGGAAACGCGCTCGGCGTGGGCGTGCTTTTATTATCGTGTCATCCCGTAAGTGCAGCCAGTCCTCTCTCGTCGCTTCCTATCTCGTCGCCGCGGTCTGGCCTCGTTCGTTCCACCTTTTCCTTTTGTTTCCCTCTTTGACGTCCAAGGGCCTCGCTGCGAGGCCGCGATAAGCCGCTGGCTCGCCGCCGCGACTCTGTCCAATCGCTGTGCCGCGATCGACAACTCCAACGCGAAGCGTGGCAAGTAACGAGATCGGGAGGATTTTTCCGCGACTTTTCGGTGGTCGGAGTTATCCGATAATCGCGGGAAGAAAGGTAGGAATTGCAGCGTATCTGGCGGCGGATCGTAACGAGGTTTCGCCGTTGGCCGAGCACGGCAAGCCGCGAGAGATGCGGGAGATGCGGGAGATGCGGGAGACGCGGCAACTTTTTAATTAACACGTTAATGCACTCGTCAGCGAGCATTCCGAGAGACAACGCGTTCGGACTCGTAATTTCGGCCGCGTCAACGTGCCGTCGTAAAAGTTTGCTCGCTCGTGGCGGCTCGGCGTCGCCCTTAACGGGCCGAGTAATTCCAGATAGAGGCAAAGGGAAAAGAAACGGTCGGGTTTACGGCGCGACAACGCCGGCAACACCGCTACCGGATGATTAGAGGTATCATCGTTGCTTGTTCCACGTCCACGCGCCGCTAATAACGCCTCTCCCATTTCCGCGTCGCGTTGCTTCGCGTGTACGCCTAACCCGACCGCCGCTCGCTCCTTCTTACCGCCGCTTCGGGATTTGCCCGGCTAAAATGACCGGGAACGTAGCAAAGGTTTGACAAATCCGATGAGCGATGGGAGATTCGCGTATCCGGCGGACGCGCGGATATTTTAATTGACCGTGGTTAAGGTGGACGTTGCTGGGAGTGTCGCGTTGGGCGAATGTTACCCCGACGAGGTTTACGTTTAATTGGCCTAGCTTGAGAATAGCGCGCGCGTTACGCAAGAGGACCGAGGCGGTGCGGCTGGCCGAGCAGCGAAAAACAGCGCCGAGCTAACAGCCATAGACGAGGAGTGAAATACGGGTGTTGCGAGACCGCGACGGATATCGATGCGACAATTTCCGTGGAGAGTTGTTCCCCGTGAAAAGTGAAGACGGACGAGAGGGAAGAAAAGCGAAAGTAGAGAAAAACGAGCGCGCGGAGCGAAGAGCGAAGAGTAGAGAGAAGAGTAGAGAGAAGAGAAGAAAGATCGAGAGGGAGAGTTCGAAGAGACGGCCGGTAGTTTAACTTATAAATAGCCCTGCCGGGAACGGACGCTAGCAGTTAATAAGCCCCAGCTTTGAACTTGCCACGGAGCGCGAACGGCGATCGCTCATAGCCACCGAGCCGATCGATTCCACGCCCGAACGATCTCTGCTACCTGCTACCCGCTACCCGCTACCCGCTACCCGCTACCCGCTACCCGTGCCCAATTAACGCGCGCAATCCATTTCCCAACTCGTACGCAAAGGCGAAACGATCCCCTGCGCGCTAAATGTCTGACAACGACCGACGCGTTTTACTTGGCGCCAACAAAAGCGGAGCACCCGGAAACGGCAGCGTCGTTTAGATCCATTCGCAAAGCCGTGCTCGCCTCTGCTCGCCCTCGCGTACAACCGGATCGCGGAAGAGGCTAATCCGGAGGAGCTGAATTTTTCAGACATCGATTTAAAGAGAAGGCTAGCGAGGATGCAGGCCGGCGGTGAAACTCGGTTACGAGAAGTTTCCGCGGCGAGCAGAGCCGAGCCGAACCGAGCTGCTCTCGTTGCGGAGGGAATCCACTAACCGACGGCGAACGGAGAAAGAGGATTTTCACTTTACGATTCTCTCACCTAATCCGCCTAAAGGTCGCTCGTAAGCGAGACGGTTGGTTCGTGACGGGTACGACGATTGGATGGTCCTCGCTTCGCTGCTCTCCGTGTACCAACACTTCCCCCGTGTTTCCTTCTTTTCTTTTCTTTCTTTTCTTTCTTTTCTTTCTTTTCTTTCTCCCTCTTCCCCTCTTGCCATTTTCCCGTTTCCCCTGGGCGGCGCAGCAGAGATCGCAGAGCAGAGGGCCAGGTCCGAGAGCGCGATATTTCTGCCCGGTTTTATTGCATCGTAATTGCGGAATTGTCTCGGCAAAGGGCCGCGCGCGAATGGAGACTCGCGGCGCAGCTTCGCCTGTTACCCGGCGCGCTCGTTTCTTCCTTTTACATCCCCGCGTTTTACGCCAGCGTCGCTTAATGAAACGTCGTTCGACGCACAGCTCCGCCGCTCGCGCCCTGCACGCTCGCCCGCCCGCCCGCCAAATGTATCAATTTCGTTGATGACAACGCACCACCACCCCACCTGCGAAACGCTCCGCGCTTCCCACGCTCGCTCTTTGATGCGGCATCGGACCGCGCGAATGGACACCGCATCGATCCGCGCCCGCTCTCTAATTGATAGCGCCGAATAACGAGCCCTGCGTTCCGCCCTTCGCCGTCCGATCCATCGCGCAAAGTCCCTTTCCAAGCTCTACCCGCGCCTTTTTCACGCCACTCGCGCGAAGCAGTTTCTTCGGAGCCGAAGAAGAAATCGATTCGCGACGCTGTTTACGAGCGGACTCGCCGGATCGCGAAAAGGGCGACGCCAGGGCTCCGGCGAGACGAAATTACATTTTTTCCCATCGCGCGACCATTTCTCATTCTCGCGGGGCGGCGAGGACGTCCTAATTAAAATTCTCGCGCGAAGAAAGGGCCGCCGCGAATGAATTGGCAAGAGAAACACGGACGGAGGGGAAAATGAAAAGCCGGATACACATCCGAGCGGAAAAGCGGAGGCCGCGAGCCGGAAGCCGCGCCGACGAATAAAGCTAGCTTCTGCCTCTTCTCTCTCCCCGTCTGCCGCCACTCGCGCCAATTTTTTTGCCCATCTTTTCGCGCGCGTGCCGCCGACGCGCGAACGCGTGCTCTATCCGAGGCAGAATAGCTCCAGCAAACTTCCCCCCTCTCTCGACGAAGCGGCTAGAAAAGTTTGCAGGATGGCGATTCGAAGCGTGCCGCAGCTGTGTTCCGAACGGCAGAGTTTCCACAGCATTGAATTAACTGGAAACAATATATCGCGGGCATTGTGTAGCGACTCGGCGCGGCGCGGCGCGGCGCGGCGCGACGCGGCGTTCAGCTTCTGCGCTCGGCTACTTCATTTATCGAGTTAAACAATGACAGTGGCTCCCCTCCGGCTGGATGGGCTATCAGCCTCTTCGAGGTTTCTATTCGCCGCGGAAAATCCCTTTCTCCGCCCGCCACCTCGTCCCATCGAGCGACCTTACCTCTCTTTCTCCGACCGCTTTCCCTCTCGCGATTCGGCATCGCGATTCCGTTTCCTAGCGCGAGCGTTTACCACGAGGGAAGAGCAGGCTGGGAAAGGTTTTATCGCAGCCAATCCTCCGCAGACGAGATCTCTCGCCAAGGATAATGAAAAGCGCCGCGCCATTATTCGCCGACGAGGCGACGTTATTCGGCCGTCGTTTCATGAAATTCTAACTCAATTTCCGGCGATGCCCGGCCTGTTCGACGTTATCGCGACCTAATCGCCGCGGAAACGAACCCCTTCGACCGGCCATGAACGCCGCGTAAACTCGGATGTAAAACTGTTCCCGAGACGCGCCGATTCGAACGGGGGAATTTGGCGGACTCGTTCCCTTTACGATTGGGAATTCAGGCAACTGCAGCTACTTGTGGAAACCAGTTACAAGGGCGATATCTCGCACCGTGCCGCTCGCAACGGCGGAGTCGATCTTCGATCGAGCTTCCCCAGCTTCCCCGGCCCCTTTTTCGTTCCCCGCTCCGTTGCATCGTCGAGCGAACAAAGAGCGGCTGGATGAAAGGAGCGCGTAAACAGCTCCGCGAGAAAGCGGATAACGAAGCGGAAGAAGGAGGCAAGGCTCGGTTGCACGGGCTCGCGTTGAAGGGGCTGGGGAACGCGAGGGTTTTCGGGGATGGGTTCAGCTTAGCTTAGTTTAGAGGTGTGTATCGGTTGGAGGAGAGCCAGCCTCGGGGAGCATCGATGGACTTTCATTGAATCGGGCCACGTTCAATTAAACGTAAGTAACGAACCGTGGAATTAGAGCGGCGCCATAACGCGCCAACACGCGCCACCCGAACGCCAAGGCAGCGGAATCGCGCCGAATTTAGTGCCTCAATCCGGTCCACCGCCACCGCCACCGCCGCTACCGCGCCTTCCTCCTCCTGATTTAACGCTCGATGAAGCTCTTGTTTATCGCGAACCTGCTTCTCCGAGCTTTTTTTCTTCCCGGTCAAATTCGGTCGCAGGCGGGAGAGGTCGTTTCGTTTCGGCTCGGCGACGCGCGACGCGTGACAGAGGGCGATCCTCTCCGGCGGAACCACTCCTACGAACGAGAGTTTCAAACGGCTGGCGTTTCACGTTCCTCGGATCCGCTTTCTCTTTGCCTTGGTGAGAAGCAGAGGAGCAACTCGACGCGACGCGCGACGCCTCGTACGCGCCTCTTATCGCCTCGTCGTTCGCGTCCTTCAAATATCCCCCCCCCCCCCGCTTCTACGATCCACGGGGACTCGCGATCCAAAACGCTCGCAGTGGCGCGGCAAAAAATTAGAAAAACGAAAAAAGCAGCGGAAGAGAAACGGGGTAAGGTTACGGGGGGGGGGCAAAAAATTGGAAGAAGCCGGAAGAAGATAGCGGTGAATCTCCGTGAATCACGAAGACGCCACGGGCGGGAAAGATTTGCCGAGGAGGAGGAGGAGGAGGAGGAGGAGGAGGAGGAGGTGGATTTCGCCGAGGGGACAGCGGAGTCGGAGTCGCTATCGGGGCGAGATTTCCTCGGCAACGGTGGAACGTCGTGTCCCGGTTGGATCTCCGAGGCTCTAATCTCGCCGTTAGTATAAACTACGCTTCTCGTCGCACCTCCAACGACGCCCTCGTTAACCGTGAAAGCGTCGTTGTTGCCGACCCTCTTTCGAATTTCTATTTCCCCGATTAGGAAGTCGGGAAACGAGCTCCCAGCTAACCTTTTCCCAGCCCCCGTCTCCTATCTGCGTCGAGCACGCTCTCTTGTTTCGTCGTTTACCGAGGATAAACTCCGACCAAATAATTAAAACGATCGGTCAGAGCGTTCTCGCGAGCAGACATCGCTAGCCGAACCGTGCCAGCTCGCTTCCCTGTTCATCGTCCGTCAGCGAGCTTCTACTCGACTTTCGTACCTCGCGTCCAAGACGCAGCTGCTGTTTCGAAACGGACCCGCGCCCTTTGGCATTCTTTCCCGAAGCGGAGCGTAAATCTGGAGGCCGCTATCCTTGCGGAATAATTGAGTAGCCGTGGAGGAGAGAACTCGAAATGGAGCGATCGAAGCGAGAGCCTTTTTTCAATTAGATTGGAAAGTTTCAGCAAGAACGGAGAAAAGGGTAGGAAAGCGATCGCGACCAGGACGTGAAAACTCGCCGGAAGGAGCTCCGTCGCTGAAACGATCGACCCTTATCGCTCCGAAGGGAACCGCTTGACCAAATCGCTCGATAAAAAGCCCATCCAGCAGTTTATTTTTTTGTCAGCCTCTGTCTCGATTTAAAACAGTCGCTATCCGGGGACCCGCGGGTCCCATTATGCCAGCCAATTCCTCCTTTACTTTCGCCCGCGGTAATTTATTGAATTATTTGCCGGCGGAGGGGAAAAAAGGAACGCTTCAGCCCGCATAGGCGCCAGGGAATAGCCGCGATCCGATCCGCCGGATATCTTTCTTGCGGCAAAACCGACCTCTCCTCGACTGCACCCCTCACCTTTGCAACGCTCTTCCGAATCTCTCGGACCTCGCAACGAGTCAACGCTCCACGCTTATCGTTAGAAGCGGAGACCGCGTAACCGAGGGGCAGAGGTTTACGCCGCCAACTCGGAGCCCTCGAAAATAGAGAGAAGCGGATCTCGATCGCATCCACCGTCCTGTTCGCCAGCATTTTTAATCACGCGACCCATCCCATTGTTTTCATTGTCATTCGTCTGGACAAAGGCGTCGTTTGTTCTCGGCAAAATGAGTTTCCGTTCGAAGGCGTCCCATTAATATATTCCCATGTGCGCGCTCGCACGTTTCCTCCACCTCCACCCATCTCTCGTCGTCGCTCCTCTTTTCCTTCGAGTCCTCTCCGGTCCCGAAACTTCCATTTATATATAGATCAGGGAGCGAGGCGTTCGACGAGGTCCTGGACGGTGATAAAACGCACGCGAAGGAACAAAGGGGAGCCACTTAAGCGAGGCGAGTGGCTCGATTTAGCAAAGCGATGGGACCCCGGCAGACGCTGAGACGCGGAGACGCCGAGACACGGGCTCGGCGTAAGCGTGCAAGCATGGGGGTAGAAAAGTTGCGCCCAGCGGTTGTTTTACGCGCGAATGTTGCGCTTCCGTTCTCATCGGCGTATAAGTTGAAAAATCGAGCACACCAAGGGAGCGAGCAGCTGCGGCGAACCGTGGAGGGAAGAGAAGAGAAGAGAAGAGAAGAGAAGAGAAGAAAGGAGGAGAGAGTACTCCCAGAGCCGATAAAGTTGCTCGAGATAACTTCTCCGGGGGCTAAATGGCCTCTGCTCGTACCAGCCAACCTTCCTCCTGGCAACTTTTTCGAAAAGCAACGAGAATAAGGCGAAACCGAGAGGAGGGATAGGTGTATGCTCGCGAAAAAGCCAGAGTCCGCGTTAATCGAATCCGTCGGAAGCTTTTAAAGCACTCTCGACCGTCTAATTCCTTCGCAACCAGCCCACCGCCCCTTCATCCCCTTTTATTTTTCACCATCCCGCGCTACTCCTACGTGCATCTATCGATCAGCCATTCGAGAAACTTTTTCGCGTCCACGAACCTCGCGAGATGATCATCCGGAGGGACGCGTAGCTCGCGAGTCGCTCGGATTGCCCAAGAGAAGCGGAAAGGATATCCTCGGCGAGGCGGAAAAACGCGCGGCCTCGACTCTCCGCTGCGTCGGCTATTACACGTTTCGGAGCAAAGAATCCGCCTGGATCGATCGGAACACACGCGTCCGACCAACCGAACACCTCGCTCCTCTTCCTGCCCCATTAAATCTTGTATCCGACTCTTTTCCTTGCCGCGTAGCCAGCTTACACCGGCGGATCAACAGCTTCATTCTCTTTCCCTATGCCATCTGTATCTGCGCGCTCGCTTCGTGAAACATGGATACCGTGCCCCGGTGAATCTGTCCGCGTTTCAAATAGACCGGCCTAGCCGATTCGTATTCCAACGCGGGATCCCTGCTTTTTCTCCTTCTTTCTCCTCTCTCGCTCGGAGAAAGCATCCATCCGGGTGAGGCGATCAAAATTTCAGCGGCCATTTTAGCCGCAGCGGGAAATGAAATTTTCAGCAGATCGTCGGAATCGCTGGCAGAGAATGAATCGTTCCGACCCCATCCCCTACATCCCGGGACACGCAACCGCCTTCTTCCCTCCATCTTCCTCGCGATGAAAGAAAAATCGTGGTTGCGTGCGTAGATACGGCTCGCGCCGGCCACAAGCTTCTGCCTCGTGCCTCGAGAGCGTTAATAATAATGGGGAAAGTTCCGTGCGGAGAGAGCGCGCCTCTCTGCCCCTTCCCCGCTCGCCTCTTTCTGCCTTCTACCTTCTACTCCATGACAAATTACACCCAGGGGTTTTATTGTTGTTCTTCTTGCTCCTCGCTGGCTGCTTCTTGCCGACTGTGGTCGCTTCTTCGAGACTCACGCTCCTCCGTCTTCGGCTTCTTTCCGCGAGCTCCCGCCGAGCTTTAACGGCCGTCCCGCAACTTTTCCCTCGATCCTCCGCCGAGCTAATTAATATATTCCGCACCGCTTGCCACCGGTTGCTCTCGCCATTTGCCGCTGCAGCTTCCCTCGACTACTTGCTCTGCTCGACTTCGAGAGAGCTCCATCCCCGATGGCGGAGCCAATCGATGGAGGGAATGGGAACGCGGTTGACGAAAGGGACAAGGTTCGACGGCGACAGTGAGCGGAGGAGCGATCGCGTAACAGCGAAGCCCGACCTTCCCCGGGCTCGCAAAGAAGGCTCGATAATCCGGTTAAGACGACTTAGCTGGCCGTCTTCGCGAGGTCTTCCTACGAGGGCTGCGGCTGCCATGCCGGTTCGAGGCGTCGAGTTGTTTACCGCGGGCAACGGAGCAGCCGAGTGGCCGCGGAAATTAGGGACAGCAGAAGAGAAAGAAGCAAAGAGAGAGAGAGAGTGAGAGGGGGGAAAGGAAGAGCCGTGTAGGACGCATCGGGGCAATGGAATCGTATCGGATGGAGTGCGGCATCAGCGTATTCCTCGGCATCGGCGCAGCTCTCGTAAAAGAAAGAGGACCGAGCACAGCTTACGATATATCGACTGCTTATCGAAGCGTTCTCCCTTCCCTTTTACTATTCCCTTCCCCCGGTTTCCCGCAGGAATCTATTCTTCTGGCAGAGGCAGGTTCGAGGGAAAAGTATTTCCACTCGGAAGGAAAGTTGCCACCTCGACCCGACTCGAGTCGAGCCACCTAGCTAGCCAGTATATCTCTTTTTGACAAGCGGATACCGCGAAAACGCGGCCGGTAAACAAGGAAAGGGAAGGGAAGAGAAGGGGAGCGGCGGCAGGGGTGGCCGCGGGAAAAAACGACCAGGTACCCTCGTATATCTCGAAAATTGGATTCGAGTCGAGAGATTCGTGGCCGTGATAAATTCTCGCGTGGAGATTTCTCCTTTCCGCCCCTTCCGCGCTCTCCTTGACCCGAGTTCCGACTCTCGGGCTGCGGTAACGAAAGATTGCGGCTAGAGAAGACTCGGACGCGGCGAAATCGACGATTCGGAGGCCCCGAGGCACCGACCAACATCCACGGACGCGAGTTTCTCCGCCGAAACCGCCTGCCTCCGAGTGGAAGGTAACCCACGTGCCAGGGTGTCCTGGTTTTCCGAGCCGGAATGTCGCGGATTAAACGGTTTATCAGCGAAGGAATATTAAAAAAAGGGCTGGCTCGCGGGGAAATTGTTGCGCGCCCCTTTCTTTCCTTTCTTTCCCTTGATTTCTCTTCCCAACTTTTCCAAGGCGAGCAATTAAAGCGCTTGTCCGGCGTAATTTTAAGCCTCGCCCCTCGTTCATCGGTCTGCGAAAGGGTGAAAAGCTCGTTTCTTTGCCGCCGTTTAATTTATCTAGTCGTTCGTTCGCTTCAACGAGCGCGCCAAAGGCTCCACCGTTTCCGATCCCCTCCCTCTACCTCTTTCCTTTCTTCGAGCACGCGGCGCTTTAACGTGCGAGCTCCGAGCGAGAAATAATTCGAACGCTGGCCAAAGGAGATGACTAGCTACCGTGGAGCGCGTCTCTCTGGCGATTCAAACGCAACGCCGAGCAAGCGTACGGGGAGGACTTCCGAAAAGCTTTCGGGGCGGAAAAGCGTGGCTCGACGAACGGGCAAACCTGTGACCTCGGTTCTGCGAGGGCTGGCCCTCTCTAACGAACTTTCCAGCCGCGAGGAATTAATTGCCTTCTCGACGGGCGCTTCGTCTTTGAGAGCTTAATGGCAGCTCGAAACGTTCTCGCGCCCGATTCGAAGCGAAACGCTCTCCCTCCGTCGTCCTTTGCGCTTCACTCGCTTTCGTTCCCTCCTGTGGCTAACTGCTGGCCCGACGCGTCGCCACGAATCGTCCACGATCGAGTCTACTCTCGTCGTCGCGGCCTCGAGGAATTCTCGGTCTCTCCGCAGGTTTGCCCTACCCCGACCGCTCCGCGCTCCTATCGCGAGTAGCTCCGTTAATCGAAATTTCCAACTGCAAAGAGCCCGGGCAATTTAGGGCTTCGCGGCCCTCGACGAAGCCGGCGATGCCACGTGCGATAGAACGCGCATCGAGCAGCGCTTATCGTTGCACGCGAAAGGCCGGAGCCAGCAGAAGCCGGGCTCGCGGGATTGGCTGCGGAGCCGTTGAACGGAGAGCTGGTGTTTCGGGCGAAGAAACCCTTTCCGAAGCTCCGACTCATCAAGGGCGATCTATCGGGATCGAATCTGTCCGACGGAGACATGAAGGGAAAGAAAGGGAAAGAAAGGGAATGAAAGGGAAGAGGGGAGAAAGCGGATCGAGAGGATAGATGCTGAACGTTTCGGACAAAGGGAAAGGTCCGGCGAGCGAACCAGAAAGAAGCGTGTACGATCTTTCAACGTCGTTTCACGGGGAAACGGCAGACTCGTTGCGAGTTCCGAGCGAAAGAGCACCGGATAAGCCTTCTTTCTTCTGCAATTTTCGCGGCCGTTCTCCTCGAAATCCCCGGAAAATACACGATCCCGAGGAAAGCGTACTTTTATCACGTCGCGCGACGAGAGTCCGGGCTCCTTTGTCGTCCCCTAAGCCTCCCTCGTCCGAGCTTCGCGAACCTGCGCGCAAACGAAATTGCGACGCGACTCGACTCAACTCGATTCGACTCGACTAGACTCGACGCGGCACAGCCACTTTACAAAATTGCGAGAAATTTCGGTGGAATTTAGCTTCGCCGACTTGGCGTGCGGCGTCCAACGTGCGGAACGCCATCTTCAGACGCCTCTTCTTGCCAACCCGAAGCGTTCCGCTGCTTCTCGCCTGCGACAGCCGCGAAACAAATCGTCCTTTTTAGGAGTCTCGTTAAAGGCTTGCCAGTGCAGCCGGGCACGGAGAAGTGGAAGTTTCGCAGCTTGCTCAACTTTCGTTCTCTCCCCTAGGCTCGTCGGAGAAAACCAGCCTCTGGCAGACACCAGACACAAAGACGGAGACGGAGACCGAGACCGAGACGGAGACGACGAAGAAAAGGGAAAAGAGAGCGACGACGGCGATGGCAACGACCACGATCATGGCGACGAGCAGGGAAAAAGAGCACGTGCCGACTCGCTCTCGTTACAGAACCGACTGCGGGAGAATATTCTTTTGTGCGGCCTCGGCTTCGTTAAAATTAAATATCGATTTTGCTCCCGGGCCATTTCAAGTCCTCCCGGCAGCCGCGAGTCGCGTCGCGAACTTTTCGTCGCCCGAAGACGCGACGCTTCGATGACGTCGGCGACGATAGACGATACCGCACGCTGGGAAGGAAGCGACGGACGATCGCAAGATCTAGGATTCGAGCAGGAGCGATAGGCGAGTCTGCTAGCCGACCCGGAAAGAATCAACTGCGACGCAACACAGAAGCGGACGAGAAGCGGCGAAATGTTAAAAAACGTCGCGTTCCAGTTTTTCCGCTTTTCATGCAACCTCGTGGCTTTTGTCCCCGGCTCTGTTTCCCCTGCACTGGGTCAAGAAGATGCGCGAGGTCGGATAAGGCGGCGAAGACGGAGATAAGAGGTGCTTCCGCGAACGAGTATCTTGCGCTGGTCGAAGGCAGACGGTGCACGGTAATTGATCATTCCCGCTTGACACCGTTTCCAACCGGATAGTTACCATTCGATGCGACTACGATTGCCCTCTCTTTAATGCAACGAGCGTTTAATTACCCCGATGCGGCTGTGATTTTCCAGCGAGCAAGCACCGGCTTCTTTCGCTCGTTAAGCGCGAAGCTATTTCATTGGCCGCAGCTATCGTCGTAACCCGACAACGATGCTTCTCGTTTACGGTTTTCCGGCCTCGGCGTTACAAGGCTGCTCGCTCCCTCTCTCTCTCTCTCTCTCTCTCTCTCTCTCGGAGAGGGTGAAAGGCATAGCATAGCGGGGTGCTGAAGAGGCAAGCACTTTGACCCGAGCAGCATTCTCCGGCTAACGAGGGGCGACTAGGGTCGCGCCGCGGCTTTTTCCGTTAGGCACGCACCAAATTAATAAATAATGTCGGTCCACTTTATTGCAAGCTTTTCACGAATCACGCGGAGAAAGCAGGGCCCCGTGTAATATCTGGCCGCGTTCCCCTCGGCGCGACTTAACCCCCAAGGCGACCAAGGCCAAACTTTCGCAAACCCCCGCGGCGTTCTCTCCACGCTTTCGCCTGAAACGCTCCGAGGGGTGGCGGCGAATCTATTGACCGTAGCCGACAGCGAGAGTCAGCCAGAGAAAGAGAGAGGGAGAGAGAAGGTTGCCAGCAGGCAACCTTAATAATTTACCTGCGAGAAACGCGGCGTTTTGTAAAATTAGTTTTGTTGCGCGATTCGACGCTCGCTCTCGGTGCTAGACTCCTCGAACTTGGCCCGGCTCGCCGTCTCCTCTCCTTTGCAGGGCTGTTTGTCCGGGAAACGACGTGCTCGACCCTCCGGCAAGCATCTCTAATTTCGGGGTTAGTTAAAGTCCCGCGGTGATTTTGTCTCACGAGACGCGACGCGACGCGACGCGACGCGTTTTCGTTTCTAGCCTTCCTTTTGTTCGGGGGTGAAAGCTAGGCTTTAGCGGTTCCGACAGCCTCTACGCTGCGATCTCCCTCGGTGCACGAGAATTTACCGCAAAGGAAGATTCGGAGGAGAGACTCGCTTGTTTGCCGCTTGCAAAAAGCTCGTCGATTAAGTTTGCTTTCGCCTTGCTTTTGGATGCGACGGCAGGAGGATAGCACGGGATCGCGGACAGCCGGCGGAGTGGCAGCTTCGGCGAGGCTGTAAAGCGACGCGGTCCAGCGCAACGGTAGGCGTACGCGCGGCGACCGTGATGGAAAAGCAGCAGGGAAAGCTTTAGAGGCGGTGCAATATGTAACTGTCGCCGGAACGGCGGACGTCCAATAAAAGCGGCCTTTTTTCCTTGGCCCTTTTTTGCCCGCGGGGATAAATGGATCGGGCGGACGTGAGCCTTAGGCTGGGGGCACGTCGACCGAAACGGAGAGAGAGAGAGAGAGGGAGAGAGAGAGAAAAGGAGAGAAAAAGAGAGAGCCGCCAATCGCGGGACCCGGCTCGCGTCAAAAACGTCCGACCGCGTCCAATGAAGTTGCGACGCGACGCGACGCGACGGGGCTCGAACAGCTGCGCTAGTCGAGCAACTATCTTGTAACGAGTTAGCGACACGTGCATCCAACTGTCCCATCCCGCCGGCTACCGGGAAACCGGTGCGCAAAAACACCCTCCGACAGCCCTCCGACAACCATTTGCCGCCATTGTTTCCGTCTAATGGTAACCCAGTTTCCGTGACGAACAGCGGGTCGTAATGCGTTTCTGCCGTTCCTTCCCCTAACTCGACCGCGAGCACAGACCAGCAAAAGATCGCGCTCCGAGTAGTCCTGGCCGCGTTTCCAACTCATTTCTGTCCGTTTGATGATCGGGCGGAACGGCGGAAAAGTCGTAATCGCGAGCATCGGCTTGCGACCAGGCGTACAAATTTCCCGAGGACGTGGAAATTTATCGATACGCCGGCCACGCAGGAAACAAATTCGCCGCGCGGAAGTTGCTCGTTTCGGGGAAAGTCAAGCGAGAAGCGACGGAAGAATTGCGGCCTTTATTCGGCGCACGTCGCCGCTCGGCCTGGCAACGGTATCGAGTAAAATCGTTTAAATTCGCGGACGTGGATCGGCGACATCCTCTACGGCGAATCGGCGACGTCGTCGAACAAATTCGAGCCTCCCTCCTCTCCTCTCCTCTCTTCTCTTCTCTTCTCTTCTCCTCCTCACCCTTCCGTTCGTTTTCCGCAGTCGATATTGGCGCGGGCCCGCGGGACAAACTCAACCACGCGCGTCTACGCGTCTACCTTTTCTACGTGCTTCTCGGTTTCCGTACGCGTGTGCGCGCCTACGTGTAATGGACGCGGGGGAAAAATCAATTGCTGCCCAAGGGCTTTTAATCACGGGCTCGATCTTTTTATTTCCGCGTCCCCCGTCGGAAAGTTCACCGGTTTACCCCCGGCTCTTTTCCATTACCCTGCCCGCTTCTGCGAAGAACACCGGCCCAACCTAATGAAAAATCACCTGTTACCCGGAGAAAACCTCCTGCAGGGAGTACGCTTGATCCGTTTATCCGTTTATCGAATTAACGAATCCTGATACTTTTCCACGTAGCTTCGCCGACTCTTCCTCCCCTGGCCGTAGCACGAAATACGAGTTGGAAATATCCGCGCGATGTCCGATCGACCGTCGCGTTTCTTAATTGGAAATTCGTTCCGCCGAAGAGAGCGGGACGCGCGGCCGTTGAATGGCGCACTTATTTCTACACGTATAAGTAGTACGCGCTCGAATTACGAGAGGCCTGGCCGCTCTAACGATTCAACAAGTTCCATTGAAACACACGGACGTGCACAAACGCGCGGCAGCCTCGCGTCAACGTCCATTTCGCTTTGCGTTCCCGCGCATAGACGGCGAAACGCCGAGCAACTTTCGAGAAAAGTGGAACGACCGCGATCGATCGCGAAGCGAGGGCCGAGAACGGAGAACGGAGAACGGAGAACGGAGAACAGAGAATGGAGACAATGACGAGTCCGGACTGGTTCGTGCAGCTTGCCCGATGCGTCGGAAAATTCGCTGGAACGGAGTGGAAAGCCGTGGAGAATCAGCCGGCGAGAAAGAATCGAGCGTGACGTTGTTTAGGAATTTGCGAGATCCGCAAAGCCAAGAGAAAAGCTATTTGCAGGGGTGCCGGAATACTTCCACCCCGACTCCGACTTCGACTCCTTTCCAAGATTATTAGTCGTGAAATTCGCGGCACATAATGGAAGCCGTCGCCCCGTTTGTAAATTGAATCGCGTAGCATTCTAAAAGAGGATTCCGCAACGGCGACGTCAGCCGAGGAGCTCGCGATAGCATCTAAGGCCTGAACGAAAGCAGGCTGCCGGAAAGACAAACAACGCTATCCTTTCCTTCCCGCGAGATTCCGATATCGTCGGTTTCCTTATCGAAATGTACGCGCCGTAGCCGTAGCTGGAACGCTGCGCGAATCAAGGATCGTAAGAAGGCGATGCTGCTGGCAGAGTTAATTGGCCGAATGTTTAGCCGGCGACGGAAGGATTTAATCGGAGAAGCGTCGCGGCGAGACGCAATAACGAAGCAAACGATCGCAGGGACGATTCCCTGGCAATCGTAACGTATCGGTGCGACATCGCGATATCACGTCTTTCCGTTTCGTACGATACGCCGTCGTAATCGTATTCGCGACGATATAAATAGACCCCGGTACGCCGGTAAAGAGTACGCGGCGCGTCGCGTGGATAGAGACGAGGCGCCTTCGCAGTCGACTCTATCGACGGACGATTGGCGACAGCCATTGGCTCTATTCGATAGCCGAGATATAGATAGAGGTGGAGGCGTGTAGGTGTACCGTATAGGTCTAACGGCGCGTGTACGCCGATGCCAAAAAATCCCCGTCGATCGATCGCGCCGCGACAGCGACAGCTTTTACGAGCCATCGCGATCCAATAAACGCGCGACGAGTGGCTGGTCCCGTCAAAAGTAGATTACATTGCTCCAGCGAGGAATTACCTCGGAATTGCTCTTCCACCGACGACGATTCTCTGCCGGATGGAACACCTGTACCACCCCACACCGAACGCGATCGCGATAGCGATCGCTTTTCATCCTGTCTTACGATAACTGAATAGCCCCAGACTTAGAGGGTGGAAGTCGCAGAAAACGAGCCACATAAAAGTCGATGCTTTAGAGCTTGCCGTGCTACTGCCGGGCTATCAAATGCGAGACTCGCCTTCCAACGAGCGCAAGCCCGTCCGAATCACCAGATATTTCCTGTCGCTCGACGAAAATCGAGCAGGGGCAAGACAACGAAACACCGAGCTCCTTCCGGACGCGTTCGAGCAGACGCTCTAAAGTGACGGGGGCGAAAAAGGGCTGGGGTATCGGGGGTGCGTGGTTTGCGATCTTGTTACAGTTGGCTCCCGTTCGCCACTGCAGGCGCAATTTGCTGCCTGTTGAATCGCGAGTCGGTTGCGTCGCAGGACATACGAGCAGCCCTTGTGCCTCGTGCGAAGAATCCGCTCGTAAAGGGGCCGCGTGAACGGAGTGGCAGATTCGGCCCGTTAGACGACGACTTTATCGCACGTCTGGCCAAACGAACCACTCGCTGCTCCTGGCCTCCTTCGCCTCGTCCTCCTCCTCCGAGGAACGCTTCCTTTCAAGTTTACGTATTCTCCGACGTGACGGAGGACGGAGGACGGAGGACGCAGGACGGAACGCGAAAATGGTAAAAATCCAGAGGTCTGGATTGCTGCTCGGTGCTTACGCGCGGCAATTTGCCCGAAAACGAGCTCGGCATCCAATCCGAGATTTCGCTCCTCGCTCGTTCGAACGGAGAAGCCTTTAACCCGTTGAGCGAATTTCAAATTAGCATTCTCCTTTGGAAAGGTGGACATCGTCGAACCGGAAATGCCTTGCAAATTTAGCGACCAGTCACCCCTAATCGGAGTGGTTTCAACGAGAGCGGAACGGTGGAAGAGACAGACGGCGAGGAGAATTACTGGAAGCGAAACGAAACGAGACGAGACGAGACGAGACGAGACGAGACGAGACGAGTCGAAACGGTCCCCGATGACAGGGATTGGAGGGAAGGTTGCTTTACGATCCGCGAGATGGAATTCATAAGGTGGACGGGGGCCGCCCGCGACTGTCTGCACTGCGGACGAATATCGATTACGCTCGGCGAACAAACAGAGAAGAAACAGAGAGACGCGTGGTAGGAATAAATCACTCGACAAAAAGGCGGAACGTTAGACGGTCACGCGACAAGGGAGCCGCGCGTTGTAAATTTTTCCACAGCCGAGGAATCGCGTCGCGTAACCGCGGCAACATCTGAAACCGGTCTGAAACGTGTCGGAAAGAGGGTGTACAGGTGCACACGGGGGTGAAATTAAAGGAGAACAGCCGGGAGGGTTGTACCGCTACACGGCGAGGCAAGGGCGAGCAGAGCCACCCCAATTTACGATTACGAGGCGGCAGAGGGTTCAAACGAAGGGTTAAACTGGGCTTAATCAATTCTCGTCGAGACTGTCGGCGTTTCGAGTGGATTTTCAACGGCGCATAGCGTATGCCGTGTGCTGTATGGCGTATGGAATCGCGTGCGTTCCACGGGGAGAGCCTTCTTTCATCGAAATAGCACCCACCCCGGCGCAAACACGCATCGCGCAAAGATAATCGTTGCCACGGACCATGCAAATAGCTGGAATCCAGTTATCTCCGTTTCCCTTTCGTTCGCGCGTTTTCACGGTGATTCGATTGGAGGAAAGGGTGGACAGCATCGCTCGGGAAATTAGTCACAAAGGGATCCCTCGACGCCGAAGCGAACCGAGCCGAGCTGCAAGATATCGTCGCGCCACTCGGACCGTCCGAGTCTCATTCCGGAGAGCCACGGCTTTCCAATTTCGTCCTACTACCCCGACCGAAATTCGTCGCCCGGGGGAGAGGCGTCCGCAGAAGACGGGGGAAAGGCGGCACCGAAAGCGTAGCTCCTCGTTTCGTGGACAGGTTTGCCGATGGGATTTTATCGCGGACTCGAGGGCGTGTGAAATCGACTGCCTCGGCCGGGTTTGGTCCTTGACGTATCGGTACACGTTCTGCGGTCCGTGGACGGATACTTCATCGGCCCTAAATCGCGTCCCACGAACGGAATCTCCTCTCGGTTCGCTCACGCTTCAAACGACGAGCTCCGCGAGAAATACGTCCGGCATTTGCGTTAGCAATTTCGAAGAGCGACTAGCGTGCTCGCGAGACGCGTCCAAAGAACTCGCAGAGACTTTGATCCCCTTGTTTCCTCTGTGGGTGTATTCTGCCGGGTACTTAGCCAAACTTCCAGACGGACTTTGAAGCGCGTCTACGAACGGCGAGAAGCAGGCGACACGCAGATCGAGGCGGGGTCTGCTTCTGGAGCTGAGGCACAGACGAATGTGTGACCTAGGTCAAAAGGGACCCTCGTCAAACAGGACCCGGAAGAAACGTCGAGAGGAACTACGCTGGAGCTTTGATCATTCGCTGTCGCTGGAGCGGGTCTCCGCCGACTACAACGCTTTAATCTCGGACTTTCAGAAAAGAGCCTGCAATTGCGCACACGCCACGAAAAAGCGCGCTCCGCTTGCCACGGGAAAACCGAAAAACCGACCTCCGAGCTGTTTCCTTCGGCCAACGATAATCAAAAGACTCGAGATCGTTGCAGCCTCGTAATAAAAACGGACGGCCCGAGAAGCGGAGAAGATTCAGCGGCCGTAAAGAACGATTCCGCGGGGCAACTCTTTCGACTTGCAAAGTTTCAGCTTGCCTCGTAACTCGCATTTCCCAGCTTCCGTCTTTGCGGATCCAGCCCCGAGAATGTTAACGCAACGGGTCTTGCAGGAGCAACCGCTTATCCAGTTCGCGAAAAGTCGAAGGATGCTTTCGGCGATTCCGATCGGGCGTGCAAGTTTGCCGACTCGGAGTCGAAGTGAACGAGGCGAAAGCCGCTCGAAATGAATAAGAAGTGCGGGGCTTCTGTCGGACGGTGGTCCAGTTGGAGACGGGATTCATTCAAACGCGCGGCTGCTTATCGGCGCTGCAACTTTTCGTAGCAGACGAGACGCCCGGCGTCTCGGCGCCGGCTTCGACGCACCGATGCACCAACACCAACCCTCGCCGCGCGAGAGAATCGAAAAGTCGTGTAGGTGCGCGAACGAGCCGCAGCTTTCTCCCTTCTCGGTTTCCGCGTTCTCCGTGAAGCTCGGCAAATAGAGGATCCAATTCGACGGACTTCCGGCCGTGTTTTCCATCGCGACTCCGGAGAATCCGGCGGAGGGCTCGGACGAAGAAAAAGGAAAGAGGCGGAAGCGGAGACGGAGACGGAGACGAAGACGGGCGGACGAGAAGTATTTTAAAACGTTGCGCTGTCGAATGTTTCCTCGATCGCGACTGCACACGCGGGCTCTCCAACACACCCGGAAGTCGAACTTCGCGGAAAGACGGAGCTACGATCCGGAGAACTCTGTCCGAAAATTCGATGGAAAGAGTTCGCGGTGCTCCTGTGGCCGTTTCTCTTTCTATCCGGGCAAAGAATGCGCGACGTTTCGCGATCCCTGGGAAAGTCGGAGATAAAAGGAAACGGATACTACGAGAAGAAAAAGGCAGGCTGGGCCGTTGTTTTTATGGAAGCCGATTTGGTTGGAAAACTACGCGTAGGCCGAGAGACGGCGAAGTATTTCGAGCTTATATTCGCGTGCTATCGTATTGTTCCTGTTGACGGCCGAGGCTGGTCGATTATCGATCCAGCTCGATTCCAGCTGTCTCGAGGCTAGAGCTCATCCTCGAGAAAACGGCTCTCGTGCAAGCTCGCGCTCCCGTTCCTCGTTCCTTGCGAAATATCACGCGGGTAGACACACGCGCAAGGTGTTCGCGCGATAGTACGCGCCCCTCCTACCTGTCTCTCGTTTCATTTAAGAGGACGGATTGTGCGTGCGCGCCGCGTAAAGATAAACGGTAATGTTTACCGCGCTCGCGTAGCCTGCGTTGCTGGCGCGGCTCTCGTTTGCATCGCCAAGTTGCGTCGCGATATCACGACCGCGTCACGCTCCGACGCTTCTCCAAGGCGGAAAAGCCGAAAACTCCGATCCAGCCAGTGCAAGTTTCGATCTCGCCGACACTTCCACCGACCGTCAAACTCCAAATTTCGAGCCCCGAGACTACTTTGGCACCGCTCGCTGCTACTCCGAAATAGCTCGACTCCCGCGCTTCGAACTTTCGCTTGTTTGCAGCGCGGCAATCACCGCTGGGTAACCGAGCAGCCGTTCGTTGGAGCCGCATTTCTTAATTCGTCCAAGAAGGAAATTTGGCACGCGCGGTGGCGATTATTTCAAGAGAAACGCTGCGATGACTCCGCGTAAAAATCGGGGCGAAGCTTAGGGTGGGTACCCTGGCGAGTGGGGATCTCGTGTCGCGGGACGACAACTTTTAATTGAGACGCGAATTCTCCGAACTCGAATTTCGTTAAAGTTTCCCTCTGCCTTGGCTACTAATTGGACGCGATGTCCGGGCTTCCCTGTGCCGAGCAATCCGACGTTGTCGCCTGGCTACACCCAGCAGTTCGCAGATTGTAATTTTCCGTCTCGCTCCTTCCACCCCGCTCAGCGTTACGCGCATACGTCTACACGGGGTGTCCGATACCTGCGAATCGATAAGGCATCCTTCACCCCCTTTCGAGGTAGAGCAAACGCCTGGGAAAAGCCACGGACCGAAGTAGGGAGAGTCGAGACGTTTTCGAAGAATCCCGAATGGAAAGCGCCGAAGGTAGCGCGTTTCCAGGCCGCGGGGCTCCGAGCCGAGTGGATTGAAAGGAAACACCGGGTAGATTCGTATGCGTGGCTGTCGTCCCTCCGTCGCGTCGTCGGAGTGGCCGAGACGGCGACGAGAGACGAGAGACGAGGGACTTTTGAGGGTTCCGTATTCCGTGGCACGAAAAGTACCGAGACGAGTCGAGTCGCTCTTCGCGCGCGTTTCCTGTCTGCCTCAAAGAGAAAGAGAGATTCTCGACTGGAGCAGGGTGGAAACGTCGCACACGGAGAAACGTCGCATCGGGAAAAATATACGTACACGGAGCGGCGGCCAGGTGACGGTGAGCTCTAATGACTCGGTCGGATGCGACTCGTGTATCAGCGCGAAACCTGCCGTCCCGGGGGTAGTTTCTTCCACGACTTCGATGTCTTCCCCCCCCCCCCCCCCCCCCCCCACCCTTTCATTAGCGACCGGTGCATTCGTTTAGGGTGATTCGGTGGTCACGATACGCAGCTCCGAGCAAGCCGTGAAAATTGGATCCCACGAAGGGCGTCCCTATTTCTAACGGAAGCTAATTCGATCGCAAGTTCGCCCGGGCGAATTGGTTGCGGGACGATTTATTTGGTAAAAGAAACTCGGCTGCTTGGACGGTGCGAAATAGGACGAAAGCTAATAGGAATCGCCAGAGTGGCGCGCGTTAATTTCGTTGATATCCGGATCGCGTAACGCGGTCGACTGTAGCGGCTCAAAGGGAAGAAGCGAAGCAGCCGCGCGACGATTCGCTCGAAAACAAACAGGATAGGCGAAAATAGCCGAGGAGGCACGTCGAATTTCAACGGGCTGTCGCCGATATTAATTTGGAAAAGTTGCGGTCTGATAAATGCCGCGCGCTCGCCTCGCGGCGCCGGAAATGAAACGGAACGAGCGAAAGGAGGCGAGGTTTTGAAAACGAGCCAGATGCACCACGGCTCGTCTGCGCGCCTCTTCCTCTTGTTTTCTACTCGTCACGGTGGTACACCGGCGCGTGTTGCGCTGTCCAGCGTGTAGAAGTTGGCGTACAGAAGCGGCGCACGCGGAAACAGAGCCGAGGGACTCTCCTCCCTTTGAGACGGCCTCTTAGATGCCACCAATTAGAGACACCCTTCTTTCTCCGCAGTCTCGTTCGAGCGACGCGTGTTTGGCATGCTGCCCTGACGCGTCACAGTCCAACGTAGCTAAGTCCTAAGCCGATGAAACGGGAAACAAAGAGCGCCGGAAGAAGACGAACCGCCACCAACCGATCAACCAATCGTCCCCGCAATTTTCGCCACCTTTTTACTCCCTCCTACCCTCTCGACATTTTAAATAGGTTCCTAGGGAAGCGGAAGAAGAAGAAAAGTTGGCGAAGAGCAGCAAACAAAGCCGGGCAAGTTGCCTTAAAAAATAACAAGTTTCGCGATACGGCCGGGAAGCGATCCTTAATACCCGAGAAACCCTATAGTTGGGCGAGTTTTCCTCAAGTTCCGCGATCAGGCTTGTTTGCAAACGTCGGATTTGCCCTGAAACCCCGTAGGAACGAGGGTACGGCGAGACAAAAAGCAGACGGATTACCGGGGCTAATCGGTTCTCGCTGGAACGGGACTGGGGACTGGGGACTGGGGACTGGGGACTGGGGACTGGGGACTGGGGACTGGGAACTGTGCGCGGCTGCGGGACCAACAGCAGCAAACAGCTGCGTTCGAAACTCGCACGAAATCGAAAGTGACGCGAACGATCGCGCGCAAGATAATCGACCGATCCATTACTATGAAACATTAATGAGCGGCAGCGAACGCGAACCAACTGACGGACTCGCTGTGGGGACACTCGCTAGCTATACAAATCAAGATAATGGGGAATATTTCACGGTAATGTAACGGGTGGCTGAGTCCTATAGGTCCCACGAGCATTCGGTATACGAGTATACACAGGGCCATCATCTGTATCAATAGAGTTCTCCGTTTCCCTCTTGCGATTTACCCTCTCTAACCCTGTTGCATAATGCCATCGGAGCGCAATGGGCACCGATAAGTCACCTACCGGTCCTGCCCACGCCAGGCCAACCCGTTCGAGATTCGCCGAGAGAAGAATCTCGGCGCCGACAGCGGGTTGCTTTCTAGCCGCGAGAAAAGAAAAGAAAACAACACGCGCCAGAGAACCGCGGCCCGATCGATGTTAACTCTTCTTCTTCGGGCTTCAAAGTTTAGTTCGCAGTTTCCTCTTTCCTTTCATTTTCATGTAAATTCGTATCTCTGTGGGTAAAATCGACGTGCCGAGAGCTAAACAGGAGGGCTGTTTCACCCTCCGAATATCTCGTAGCTGCCACAGTGCTTCAAATACATATTTCGTATGCTTTTGCGCGTCACGCGCACTCCGCGCTCCTTTGTCCGCTTCAATTTTGCTGGCAGTAATCCGAAGAAGGGTTAACGCGGAGCACGAATCTTGGCAGGAATTCGGGAGAGTCGCGGAAATATTCCTCCACGCTTATCTTCCAGCTTGAGATTGAATTTCGCTCGAAATGGTCGCGCGAAGTCACCGATAATTTCGCGCTCGCGACAAAAGTTACGCAAACCAGCCGAGCGTTTAGACACGCGCAAGAAGAGAGAGGTGTTTTGGCGGTGGAGCGTTTGCAAGAGAATAAACATGGCGGGTATTGTCGCGGTTTAATGAAAAGTTGCGAGCGTGGTGAGGCGGTGGACGCGAAACACAGCTCGCGGGCGGATTCCACCCTAATTCCAGCGAGCAGTTTTATCGGCATCGCGCGAGTCAATGGGGCTGCAAATGCAAACAACCAAGGTGTCGGGAAGCGCGCAAAATGGCTCGTTGCGTTCGCGAAGAATCACCCGAAATCCCCAAACTCGTTTTGCCAGCGCGTCCACGCCGATCGCCACGCACCCGAGAATAATTTCGGATCCGCGTTTCTCCAGAGATCTCAATCCGAGCGATGGCCAAACCTAAACTCGACGCGGCGGAGCTTTCGCGCGAACCACGAAAACAAATGGGAAAGCGATAGATACGGGAGAGCGGTGACAAAGGGAAAAGGGGAACAAAGTTACTCGCGGAGAAGCGGTGACGCTTCAATATTCCGTGAAAGCGCGCGAAAGCGTGACGAAGGCTGAATGAGAAGGCTGCGCGCGGTCGTTCAAGCTTCAATATCCTTTCGGTTGGCAGGGACAGGGAGGAGCGAGGCGGCGAGTTAACATCCGTTTCATCCGTAAATAGGTCTGAAAACGCTCGAAAAGGAGGTCTCTCGTTTCGGCTCGAGGGAGCCATCGTCGTAGTCGTAGTCGTAGTCGTAGCCGTAGCCGTAGCCGTAGTGATCGCCGTCGCGTCGAGGAGGCAGCCTTTTGAAATCCGCGCAGAGGAAGGCTCGTCTGTTTGCACGGCAGCCTCCATTCACGCCGTCGTCGACGAATCAATATTGATACGGGGCCTTTATATGTACGTGTACGTGTATGTGTATATGTGGAGCGCGCCACCGTGCATCGCGCACACCGTTCCGATGCAAGGCAATATTAATAGGACACCTGAACAACGCAACGATGTTTGCTTAGGCGCGGCCTGCTTCGGCCTGTCATCGTCACCCCGATAACGAGCTGTCGCCGACGAGACACGCCGCCCACCGTCGCACAGCGACCATTCGTGTCCATGTTTCTGTGCAAATGAACCCTTTTGGAAAGAAGCAGCACGGCAAATTGGTACCCCCGTAATACGCGCGCAGATTTTTTTGGGGAAGCGCGATTCTGTAGCGCGCCTCAAAGCGGCAAGCTGTTTTTCAGGCAGACGCCCGCTCGCCCGCCCGCGTATGCCCGGTTAAACCCACCGCGCCGCTCTGCTGGCGTATTTGCCCTGCTGATAGATGTCTTGTTTGGCGTTTGACGCGCGGTATCGCGCGAGGCACCTGACTAAATCCCAATAGTTGCGCGCCAGGCAAGATTAATTGAATCGATACGAGCAGCTGCTCTGAATTATTAGCTGCAGGCTTTCCGCGTCCTGCACCGATGGAATACACGCAGCCGTGTGACACAGTTCTGCAACTCTGCGCTAGCCGTGTAGACGCGGGCTTTGCCATTCGAGCAACGACAGCGCAGTTTCGCTTGTCGCCGCGGAAACGAGCCTCTCGTTATACAAAGAGTGGCCGTGTCGCCGTGCGGCGCGAGATAATAACGAGTGACGCGAGCCCCAGACAAAGGGAATAGGGGTGCGGAAGCTGCGAAAAACGTGGCAGCCGGTGGGAGGCAGCGGGTCCTTTGGACGAACGCGCGACAAACCCGGATAGAAATATCGCGAAAGAGCGCTGGACAAATTAGAAATTTCGAGGAAAATTGAGGCGTTACGCGAGATCGCTCGCCTCGACGCGACGGTACGCGAAACGATGGTTAAAAGGCAAGGGACGAGAGATGCGCGAGACTGGAAAGCTCCTAGCCAAGATCGCATCAATTTCAACGGCGCTGTATTTTCCAGCGAGCATAATGCTGCACGGTTTTAATACTTTGCGGACGAGTCGTAACGCGGAATCCAGACCGCGTAATTTATTCATCGAAAGCAGTAAACCTGCTGCCGGGACTTTTTATACTTTTTCACAGATTTGCCTGGCCCAAATCGATATCCGGCGACAACGCGCATCAATTCCACCCCGGTGCTTCGAACGGGAAAAAGGAAACAAAGAATCGGGGATGAAAGAGGCGACGAAAGCCGCGTTCATCGACACGTAGGATCGCGTCCGATCCGCGTCGCGATATTTACCGATTCCCCGTTTACCCGTGTGTTTTCGCGGGGAGGGAGCAAAACAGGAAGGAGGGCGGAACGCGACGGACAGGCTGACAAAAACGTGAAAATATGGCGGGTCCGTGGAGGCGGCCGTATAATTTCCGACTGAGCGCGGCTCGCCGAATTCTCGTCAACGTTTCATCCCCCTTGCCGCACCCTCTAGCCGCGTACACGCGCGCCTTCTCACCCTTTTTCGGCCGCAGTTTGTCTGCGTTAACGCTCGGCTGTTCGCGTTCCACGCTAGCCGAAAACGCGCGACAAGGAAGAAGAATTTTTCAGGGAAAATTCCGGATACGGATACGAATACGGGTAAAAGAATTCTAGCAGGGTGCAGGGGGAATCTTGGCCGAGTCGCTCCAGGGGTATCTGGCCTTCTCCGCGTGGAACGGCATTTTCTCTACTTTTTACGGGGGGCCACGACCGACGGCAGGAGGGCTTTCAACTCGCAGAGGGAAATCGTATCGCGGCGGAAGCGCGCGAGTGCTGTTAATTTTTTTACGAGGCCGTTACTCGTTAGTGGCCTTTGAAGAGGCTTTAAAGAGCGCGATACGCGGATAGTCGGCCTGCCCGCGGCTCGCTATCGTCCTCCTGCTCCGCCTTGCCGCTTCCACTATTTCCGTGCCGCGGCCGTGAACGAGGAATGTAGGCCCTTGTCACGCGACGAAAGGTCAACTCTCGGAGCACGTGAGCACGTTCCGTGAAACAACCCTGCGTTACACCCGCGGCGATCGATCCGCTTCCGAACCGAGCGAGCAGCTAGCTAGCTAGTCGTCGATTCGCGCCACCCTTGCCAAGGAGCTCGCTTTCCTCCACCGAGGCGCGGATTACGCGCTTCCTCGTAACTTTTGCTCGTTAGAACGCTGGGCGTCCAATTAACCTGCGCTATATATCGCGTCGCCTCTACCCGAAGGTATTCCTCGCCGCGTGTACAGCGCACCGCGCCCACAGCCTACTTACGCCCTACAGGAAGCAATGCCTCCTGCCAGATAATCTAATCTCCGTTCTTTTACATTCAAAGCGGACGAAACTCGCGAATGGGGGAAAGTTCGAGCGGAACGAGAGGAATGAAGAAATACCGGCCAGCCACGAGTTCTCGGTTCCCGCCGCGTTACGAAAAATTACGCGGAAACTTGGTGCGCGCTGCTATTGGCGATAAACTGTATCTAGTCGGAAACGTTGGAAAAATGTGGGAGCCGAGAGGAATGCGAGAAGGCGGGACGAGCTCGGGGCGGGTTCGAGTTCCGCGCTAGCGCAATCTCGAATCTCGCCGGGAGCAAACCGTGCGGTAAACAAACGTTACGTCAATCAGGACAACGATCCGGTAGTGATGCAAGCAACGCGTAACGGGCTTCTGCTCGGAGGCGCGCCACCAAACCGATAACCAACTATCGCTCCTCTCCCTGTTTCTTGTCAGCTGATTCCCGACCTACTCCTAACGCCTCCGCCTACTTTGATTCACTACAGTTTTGCCTATTTCCAGAGAGGCCCTTACTTTAACGAGCAAAGCCGAGAGGGAGAGAGAGAGAGAGAGAGAGAGAGAGTAGAGACATGGAAGCGCGAGAGGTTCAATATTTTGCGGCAAAGTTGGGGTGAAAGCAGCGAGTTAAACGACGTCTGCGACGTCGCCCCGTGAGCGAGTCGATTCCATTTAAGAGGGCCGAGCAGTTTCGAAGAAGCAAGGAGAGACCATTCCTCGGCACTCCATAGCGTCGGCTATGTGCCTTATCTGGGGTGGTCGCGTTAAATCGCGACGCGTGACCGTGCATACTAAAGACGCGCGTACCTAAGCGGCCCGGCGCGGCGTTTACCCCCGCCTCATCGCCGACGGGGCTCGCCCTTCGGCAATTCGTTTGACGTATGTCGAGCGTCGGATAAAACCGCCCGTGAACCATATAAATTGTTGCGGGGTCGTAACCAGCACCGCTTCGACCTCGCTCCCGATCCGAATCGCGCCACCCCCAATCAACTACGTATCTAAAGTCTCGTTCACGCCTTGCCAACCGTTTGCCAACTTCACGATAGATATTTCAACGAGCGAAGAAAATTGCTGCACACGTTACGGGGCCGAAGTTTGGCTCTTTTGGTCTTTAGTTAGGCCATCTCTACTAGGCGCTAAATTAACTCGCGAACCTCTGTCCTTGAGGACGCGCGGAGACGAGCCGTCTTTCGTCAGTTCGCGAATCTCCTTCTCTCCGCTGCAATAGCAGCGCGGGTTCTCGCACTCGGACACGGTAAACTGTTTCCGTTTCTGTTGATTTTAGACGCGCAAATTTCCCCTGGCTCTCGAGCTCGCACCGCGACCAAAGTTTCTGGAAACTTGGACGAGGTCGGCGATGAAACCGCGATGCGGAGCGCCGAGAGGGAGAAAAGAGACGGGCGAAAAGGAGAAGAGCAAGGTAAACAGACTCACCTTCTCGCGAAGCATGTCTCGCACCCTGGTGGCCTGGCTTCTGCTTCTGTGGAGCTCGAGTTGCAGCTCCAGGCACCTCTCCTGCCAATTAAGCTCCTCCACCGCGCTCGAGTATCCATCGAAGCTCTTGGACGAGCCATAAGCGGGTCTGCTCTCGAGCTTCTCCTTCTTCGCTTCGGAACTAGCTGCCGCCGCTGCCGCCGCTGCCG
This sequence comes from Eucera pruinosa, assembly GCA_028830335.1. Taxonomy (NCBI): domain Eukaryota; kingdom Metazoa; phylum Arthropoda; class Insecta; order Hymenoptera; family Apidae; genus Eucera; species Eucera pruinosa. The sequence goes on from JAMYCR010000015.1 coordinate 15,125,904, forward strand.
CCGCCGCTGCAGCGGCGTTCCTCTGCTCCACGTACAGTCTGTTCTCCGCGAAAATTCTGCCGGGTTGCTCCGGCTGCCTGCCGGAGAACGAGTACGCTCGATCGAAGTGTCCTCCGCGCGGGGAGGGTCCAGGGTCGAAGTTGGACCTGGTTCTGGCGTACGCGACTAGATCCTTGGCGTCGTAGCAGCCAGCAGGGGAGCCGTCGAAGTCGGTTTGCGCGGCGAACGTCCGTTTGTCCGCGTACTCGACGTGCCCGCTCGACTCCGACGTAAAATCGTACGGGCTGCACTTTGGTTTCGCGTCCCTGAGCTCCACGTATCCGGCGCTCCTCGCGGCGTCCGCGAACCCCTTGTCCTTTTGGAACAGCAGATTCGGCACGTTCACGTACGGCGAATCTCTGGCGTGGACTGGAGCCGAAAGACTTGCGGCGGCCGCGTTCCCCGGAGAGTGGTTGTTGTTGGCGTTGCTGGCGTGCCTGGGTCGCGGCGGTGGGGCCGGCGCCTGACGAATCTGCCTCGGCCAGAGTCGAGGACTCTCCGCTCCGCTTGCCAAGCCGCCCCGACTCGACTCGGGGCCGGTCTGCTGTCTGCGGACCGCGGCCTCGGCCGCCAGCCCCGTTTGAACGATACCGGGACTCGCCTCGTGACTCCGGACTCCCAACCTCGGGCTGCAGGGGGCCGAGTTCGAGCCAAAATCGGTGGCCAACCTCGCAATCGGGTCGAGGATTTGGGAGAGACGCCGCGCCGGGGAACCTCGCACTTCCTCCATCCTGCGTTGCCTCGCTGCTCCTTCTAGCTGCCTCGTGTTTCCTCCTCGCGACTCCAGAGAGGCCTCAGTGCATCTTTCCCGATTGCCTCCAGTTCAGATCACGTTGAAACGCGCGTCCGGATCCGAACGGGCGTCGCGGCCATCTCCCGGCGATCACGATGATCTCACGCGCTCCTGCGCGCATCCTTGTTCACATCCTCGCGGCTGCACTGCGACCTGCAACACCACAACCATCCCGGGATCGTGAGATCGCGTGTGCACGCCACGCGTTCTCGCCTAGTCCTCCTCTCCACGCTTTCCTGCCTTCCTTCAACCCTGCACACCGTACACCGTACATAGTACGCCATGCACCGCGCAACCTTATTCGAGCTACTCTCGCTAATCTCGCGTGCCGCTCCGTCGTAATGCACCGTTATTTACCGCGTCGCTCTAATCTTTCTCTCCCGTGCTGCCGGCCGGAATATTTGCCTAACCCTACGTTACGTTCCCTCCGATTCCAACTTATTACGCCCCGTCCATACCTGCAGCCTCTCTTCTGCTCTATCATCGACCCAACGCCAAATCCCGCCTCTGGAAATCCCTTCTCGGAGATCTACCCGACTATTCGCCGACCGATTGCCTCCGCGCCAGCCGAATCGGAAGGCCAAGTCAAAGTTCTCGGTTCGGTAATCGCAAAGAGGCGAACTCGAAGAGTCTGTCGCCCACCGCGGTTCTAATCGGTCGGCTTCGCGGCCTGTCGCTTCCAACTTTCAATCCGAGCGTATCCAATTTGCGCGCGGCATTAACGGGGAACGCGTAATCGCGTTCTCGCGCGGCAAGTTTGCCGGCGCAGGCTAGGCCACCCTGTTAGACTCGCGCGTTAATCGTGCCTCCGCGCGTCTACCGCCACGTCTACGTCTACGTCTACGCCTTACTTCTACGTCTACATTTACGTCTACGTTTAGCCGAAGAGAGCGAGAAAGACTCTGTTCGACTTACCGAACAAGCACCACGACAAGTTTCACGGACTCGTTTCCGCGGCCCAGGCTGACGAGGTTGGACCAGGAAATGGAAGGCAGATATTAACTCGCGGCGAGTGTTTGCAGTACTAAATTGAAAGCTGTAACTCTTTGGGGTGTCTCTCGAAGCGCGCCGCTCTCTCTTCTCTCCTCTCTCTCTTTCTCTTTGCCCCTTTCCTTCCCTCCCTCTTTTCCGTTCCTTCGACCGCGCTTCTTCGGCTGACTTGGCGTGACGAGACGCGCACATAGAGCAAAAGGGAAGGGAGGATTGCAGCGGAGAGGCAGGAAGTACAGAGGGATCGGAGAGGGAGAGAGTCGTCGTCGTCGTCGACGACCACGACCAACACCAGGACGACCACGAAGACGAAGACGAACACGAAGGCAAAGACGACGACGCAGGGCTACAAAGTTTATTTTAAGGTCGACGCTAAAAGGGGCCAAATGAAAAACCGGATGGAGGGGTGGGCCGTGTAACGTTCCGTTCTGCAATTACCGCCAGCGAAACGTCTGCGTTGCCCGCCAAACGGACCACTCGCCAACAGCAAGACCGATCGCCAGGACAACCTCCCACCCGCTGAATTATGTGTATAACCCCGTCCGCCCTTTTCGCGAGCAATTTACTCGAAGAACGTTCGCTGCTCCGTTCAGCCCTTTCTCCTTAGACCGTCTCTCTCGCATCGGCGACGATTCGTAGGCAAGTTGAACCAGAGTGTCGTCGGAGCCGAGACGAAATTCCTGAAAGGGAGCTAGAGGCGCGAATCGAATGGCGAATCGGCGGCAGGAACGGCGTAACCATGCAGACGGCACTCGAGACCGATAGGATCAGCCGACTGGCGAAGTCAAATAACGAGTAACGAACAACGAGAAGCATTCCTGCTCCGTTCGGGGATGCGCGAGAACTCCTAATCAGCGTCTATTCGCGTAGATAACCAGTCGATTCACGAACCCGATACCGCGCAGCCACCTAACCAACATACGTAAGCGGGCTTCGTACGCGACCGTGAATACTCCGAATCGAGTCGAATCGAGTCGAGTCGAGTCGCGAGCATTCTCGCGAGCTTAACCCGATTCTCCTTTGTGGTCGCGCCAGACGAGTTTATCGGCTTTGCTTCTCCCCCTCGGAAAGCAGCCCTCCGCCTCTCGTGCTCGGTTTTCCGCGTTTTCGGATCTCGCGATCTCCCATCGATTCGTCGGCCAATTACGATAATGGAGACGCGGCGAGTCGCAAATGGGGGAGAAACGCGAGGTTCGGCGAGACATGGGCGCCAGGGAGTCAAAGGAGCGTCTTTCGGGGTTTCGGATGGGGAAGGTTTTTTCTGGACACGGGGGAGCACAAAGGAGGTGCTTTCAGAGAAAACATCAATTATACAAATTGGTTGCGCAGCCGGAAACCGAATCTTCCTCTAAAAATAACAGCTCCGAGTCGCGAACCCTTTGCTTCTTTCTACTCTCTGCTTTTTTTCCGTCTCTTCGGTTAGCTTTCTGGCTGGGGTTCGCCTTATCGCGAGCGCCGCGACGACTCTCGACCAAGGAAAAGCCCAAACTACCTGTGGCGTTTTCTCCGCGTCGCGTCGATAAATACCGAAAGCGAACGAGTGCGAATGGAATAAGAGGCTTGCGGAAGAAAACAAAGCACTCGTCGAGGCGTGGAAAAACCCTCCGACGTATCGGAGACGGAAGAAAGAAATACGTTAAACGGAGGATACCGAAATGCCCAGCCACGCGAAATAAGAATTACGCGTTCATCCTTCGAGTTACGCACGTGCGCTCGCAACCGAAAACGATCCTCTCGATTGCAGGCATTCGCTCGCTCGCGTTACACCGTTACAGCGTGACGTAGTTACGTCAGGCTGACGTGCGCGTATTTTTATCCGTCGAGCCTCCGAAGCAGCGAGCAGATCGATGGATCTCCCGTGCTCTCGAAGCGAGCGATACGAAGAAACGTCGGCCGATTACGCGAGTGCTGCACCGGTATCGATCCCGCTCTTCCATAAACCGCGACGTTTTAATAAAGTCCCGTGCAACGCTCGTATTCCGTGCGTTTTATTATTACTGCGTTGTAAATCTATCGGTCGGTGTGTATCGGCGTAGCTTGATTTTACGCTACTCTCGGCTCTCTCTTTCCCGCTGCACAGCCCTACCACGCCTATCCGCGTCTCTTTCGCGCAAGGGTCCGACTCGGTCTCTCGCGTGGCCGCGTAATATCCCCGGGTTTACGAGCAAGCGATATCTTTTTCCGCGCGATACGGTGTACTTTTGGGATTGTCGTTTTCGCGAAAGAAACGCTCCTCGGCCCTGCGTGGCCCTCTCTGGATACGCGCGAGATATACGGCCGCAATAACGCTCAGTTCCGCGTATAAATCTGAATACCTACTCCAAATACCTAAATCTTCCCGATAAAATCCGAGCCGCCATCGTCCGCGTCCGCGTCCGCGTTCGCGTTCCTGTCCGGGGGACCACCGCAAACTTTCCCAACTTTCCGAATCTGGAGCACCGGGCAAATGCAATACCCGACCTAAAGCCTCCCCCCTTCGAAAGGAAGCAACTCATCTTTCGCCGGCGAAACGCGCAACAACCCTGGCCGCAATTTCCGAACGGAGCGAACGACTCGCACCGACGCCAATCGACTGACGCGACGCGGCACTTAATTCTTAATCGTAATAAAATTACGTATTCATAGAAGGCCGGTTTGTTCTCTTTCGAGGCAGCTTCACCCTCGTTCGGTTCGCGCGACGCGTAGGCCTACGAACAGCACCGTCAGTTCCAGCCACGTGTACCTACATAATTCCTGCCCGTATATACTACATAGGTATAGGGGTATAGGGGTATAGGGGTATAGAGGTATAGAGGAGGCAGCTAGTGGTCCCGCAGAGTCCATGAATAAATTTCGAATTAACTTTCGAACGGTTTTCGCGTTATACGAGGCGCGACGGAAGCCCTCTTCAATCTGGCCGGCTCCTTGGAGGCGGCCGTTGTAATACCAATGCCTCGCACCCTTCCCTTCCTCCCCTTTCCCTTCCACAAACGGCCACTGAGCGCCAGCCGAGAGCTACCTGACACTCCAACTACCTCTCCTCCTCTAGATTATGCAAACGTCCCCTGTTCTGGGTCACTGGAATTCCTACTCGATACGAGATTCCGCATCCAGCCCCCTTTTTTCGCAACAATCGATCCCCAAACTCTAAAGTTCGGCCCAAAGTTCGAGCTAACGACTGTTCGATAAGCCTCCTCCAAATTAGCCGCGCTTTCGTCCCACTGCGCGGTCGTAGATCACGAGTATTCAAACTCGGTGGGTATTTAACAAGTGACCCGTCCCGCTGTTAATTCTGCTCGCGTTAAAAGGAAGCCGCTGCATGCGTTCCGGAGCGCGCGTATCGAACGAGCCGAAGAGCGAGCCGAAGAGCGAGCCGAAGAGCGAGCGGGGAGCATTTCCCCTGCAGGGATCTGGGAAACAAGATGTTATCGGTCGGAGGAACGGCGCGGTGTTCTTCGTTTCCACGCAATTCCATCGCATTGCTTCGCATCGGATCGTATCGGATCGCATCGGATCGGTCGCAACAAAGTGTAATGCCGCTCGCGAGGGGGCCGCGCGCTTGCACGCGCAATTACTGTTACGTGTATCGACGTTACGGAGAAACGGAGAAACGGAGAAACGGAGAAACGGAGAAAGAAAGCAGAGGAGAGAGCTCTCCGGGAAAAAGGAGCGGCACAAGGGAACTACACATCGATTCGAGGGAAACGTTCGATGCCCGTTCTTCCTCGAAATCCGCGAGCAGCCTTTCAAACGTTGCTGCTTCGCTCGAAACTTTTGCAAACTCCGCCGCTCTCCTCTATTCCTGACCGCTCTACGCGATCGCGCTGAATTTGAATCCGACTGTCGGAAAATTTCCAAATCGACATCCACCAGATTTCCCTCCTTCCTACGACTACGTTTCTTCCCCTGTTTCCCTCGACTCTGTATCCCGTTTATGTATTATTTATGGGTGGACGGATCCCCGCAGAACGAAACCGATTCTTTCCCCTTTCTCGGCGCCAGAGGACAGCCGGCTCGGCGAGGTAATTTATTCGACACCCTGTATGCAAAGGCGGCTTACATATATATGCGCCATAGCTTCTTCAAATTCCGCGAGAAACGAGCTCGCTCCGAAAACAGCTCTTCGATTACGTGACACCGACGCGTTTCGCCTCCTCCCGTAAATCTCCCTCTCAGATTCTATTCGTTGTTTGGTCGCGAATCGCGCGAGCATTCGCCTGACTTATGAGCCGCGTGGTTCGACTTCCAATCCCTCGCGCGCTCGCCGTAATCGATGCGAACTCTACTACGCCAGATACAGAAACGCGGAAATCCCGATCGACTCTGGCAAACCCTTAACCTCTCGCGTTCCCAATTAATCGCCTTCCCCCTCCGCCAAGATTCGAAAATCGCAGGTAACGGGTTCGAGAATCGCCGAGCACGCGCGTCCCAGCGGATAGAAGAGGCGCAATATAAACGATCGAGTGACTACCCGAGGAAGGAACGCAAAGGGACGACGTTTCACGGTGAAGCGGACGAGCAAGAAGAGTGGAAGACGTTTCTATTTCTCATTCTATCCGGCGCGGCGGTCGTGATGCTCGCCGCGCCGTGCAATTTCAACGGAGCGGCGCGGAGCGGAGTGGCGCGGCGCAGAGGCCGTTCGCATACGCGCGGAGAAATAAAGGACGTCTCGCGTGGAGTCGCGTGCGAAGAAAGTATCCCGCGGATACGTGACGCGAATACATCGCCGATGCTAATTGCGGGTAGAAAGGCCGTGCAGCGGGGCTCCGCCTCGAAAACGCCACGGGAAATATCCCTGCGCCCTAAGCTACAAACGCAGAGCACCGAAAAACGCCGCGAACCCTTTCGTATCCGACCGCGCAATTACCAGCTCACCCATTTGGTCGAGCAACAGACCAACGACACGGGCGTGGAATTTGCCGAGCATCCCACTCTGGTGAACGTGCCGCGGAAAACGCGCGTATACCTGCTGCGGATTCTCCTGCGTCCTACCGACACGACAGATCTACGTACGGGGCGGAGCTATTCGTTTGCAACGGTTCGAGGAACGGACGCGACGACGAGATCTCGCGGCAAAGTAGGTTGCGCGGAAGCAAAAGTTAATCCTCGAAGCGGCAAGTTGGCAAAAGTACAGAGCGATAAATTTCGCGGAGAATCATCGCATATGGCGGAGCGGAGGAGGTGAGAGGCGGGGAAAACTTGGTCGATTCGGCATGGAAAGACTCTACGACGGAACTTTCGCGACCCTTTCTCGCGTGTCGCGGCAATACGCGAGCTCCAAACTTTCCACCACCTTCGAAACGTTTGAATACGAGCGGCGAATGTTTGCCAGATTGCGAACACGCCAGGCTCGATTTTATGGCGACGGGTGGTCGATCGGGTGGATAGGGTGGATCGGGTGACCCGAGGTTTCATGGGACCCGCTACGAGCCACTAGCCAGCCCCGAATCTCCTAATAATCGAACCCATATCCCCGACAATATCGCTCCGGAAAATCGTTCGCCTTTTCGTTTCGGAGCCCGAGTTTTACGAGCGGCCAACCGAGAGAAAAGTTTCCATGGAAATGGCGCGCGGATGATAGGAGAAAGCGAGGAAACGGCGATCCCCTGCAGGATCCAGGGAAACAAGCCGGAGCAACCCGACCAATTAATCGACAAATTGAGATCGATCGGATCCAGTTAATTTAACGAGCTAACCCACATAACGGCGCGAACTGTACGAAAGAAGGAAGGGGCAAACTGGATGAAGTTCGAAAGTAAGTATCCGTTTTCGTGTTACGAGGTTAAATTTGAGGCCAAGGAAGGGGGAACCTTGACTCCGGAGGAGTTGCTGGCATTTTCCAAATGGACAGGGGCCAGGTCGTGGACGACGAGATAGAGAAGCCGCCGCGTCACCGCGCCGATATCTCTACTAAACCGTCTCGCTCGTTAGAGCCATTCGTCACCGGCACGAAGCACCGCGGCCACGGACTCGCTTATCGGCATTCCAAAATTGGCAAGGACGCGCTGCGACTCCGCTCCGTCCTCGACACGAACGCCGGTTAAACACGGCTCGACCAGTCTCACAAGGATACGCGCGGCGTTTGCTTCCAAACTGTATCACTGGGACGCTATGCCAAATGGCTCGTGAATCATCTCCGCGTGCCGTGATGCAGCGCCGGCTAATCGCGATCGAATGGAAAGTATCCGGAAAATTCTTAGTCATCGGAATCCTCTTTGCTGCGATTTCAACTACGCGTACAATTCGTCTCGTGGACTGCAGATGAGTCAAACGGAGCGGAGGTAAACAATTAGCGGAGTTAATCGGATGATCCGACTACGGGGCCGAGTAAACGCCATTAAGGGACATTAATAATCGTTAAGAAGGCACTCGGCTGTTTCCGGTGCAGCTAAAGAAGCACGGTAATCACTCGAAACCATTAGACTACCTAAGTCGATTAGACGATGCGAACAATATACGCGACGTTTCGCTCTTCCGAGGGTTAGACGTGAAACGGGAGCACGGCTATCGGGTTTCCAGATTCTACTCGGCTCAGATTTTCCTGCGCAAGTTAATTTTGCGCCAACACGCGGCAAGCTTGCGATTCCAGGGGAATCGATCCTCCGATCCTTCAATTTCCTCGGCCACCAAATCGATCGTTAAGCGAAGGGCCGTCAAACTCTTCTAAGTATGAATCCGGCTTACCAAATACAGCTTTCGAGGGTCCGCAGACCTCGGGTAGAGAAAAATCTCCAAGAAAATGTTGACGAACAGAGCGACGAATAAACAGTGAAACGGTATTATTTGCAGGAAACTTGGTTTCAGATTTCGGAGCGAAGTTTGACGCGACTGGTCTAGCGCGATCGCCAAAAAATGTTGCTCGACACGAGATAGGTTCGAATTTGTATGTACCGGAGCCAGGCATCGAGACAAAAATGCCAACTACGTGTTCTTTATATTCGCGGTGCCGTGAATCATTGGATGGAATTTGAGCTCGTCTCTCGAGATATCTGTCACGTAGCGCGGCTGATCGTGTATACACCGAACCGCGATTCCATTCCATTCCATCCTTCTTTTCTATCCTACATTCGGCATAACGAACATGGCCGCTTTTTCTTTCCCGCCAGAACACACCATTGTTCGGTAACAATGGCTGAATTTCCGTAACTAGATACACGCACGATGAAAAGAGCAACGTTTTCGACGCGGTTTTGGTTTGTCGGCACGTCGAAGCTTCGACTCGTTAGCGCTATCGCGACTAGACCGTTCAAAATGCAATGATTTTTCTATTCCGAGCTAGGAGATATGCTCGAGAACGTTGCTAGGACATGGCTTAAAGGGTAGAGGAAAATTCTCACCTCACGGCTAGCGAGCGTCGGGCAGGAACGGCAGGGGCACGTTTCGTCGACCGCAGACGCAACGATATTTCGAATCCAGTCAATCGTTGTGCAGCGGAACGTAAAAAAGGGGGAAGAAAACATCTCGGAGCATAGACTCGCTGTGTTCTCTGAAGTAGAGAAGGTTCAACGACCAGAGATAAAACGCGCGGCACTGCACCGCGTCGTAAAATCGAAAACCGGGCCCGCACTGTTCGAAACGCGATCGAAACACGAAAAGCAAGCACTCTGTTTTTAACCTACCACCGCTACGAACTACAATTCCACTAAAATAACCACGCCTAACTGCTGCCGAATCGAAGTCAACTATGCGTTCCGCGACCATTTTGCGACTAACGTGTCACGTGATAAGCAAAAACGCGGGAAACGCCTTCGATTATCGATCGAGCGAGTCGACCATAGCGCCAAAAAAAAATGCAATCCCTGTACCCTGCATACGTACCGACTATGGTAAATGAAATTCGGCTGACGCAAATAATTTAAAAAGATCAGAGATTGGTATTTGTCGGCGAACGTGACGAATTCCCACGGGGGCAATTATTTTATTTAGCAAATACGTAGAGCGGGACACGGACAATGCGGGCGAAGCGAAGAGAAGAGTGGAGAGGAGAGAAGAGGAGCGATACGTGCAACGTGACGCGTCCAGCGTAATTCGATTTTTTCGTTTTTATCGGATTGAAGCCGCAGTTACGGTCAATTACAGTCGTTAAACATTGTTTTGTTATAATGTAATGGGCGGCGCACACGGAGCAGGGCCGTAGGCGAGCGCGCGGCTTGCATTTTGCATAAATTACCTATATAGTTGTGTCTGGTTCGCGTGGTTGCTCGGCGTTATTGTCAAAATAATGCGGGAGCAGGTTGCCGCTGCGGGCTTGATAAAACAAATAGACCCTCGACACGTGACTGCTATATTCCACCTTTTCCTGCTCTTCGAACGCCCAATTGTTTCCCGCGATCGCGAAATTCAGCCAGAAAACAAGGGAAACCTTGCCATCGCTTCTCGCGCCAAACCCACGCACGTCAATTCGCGTCATGTTTATAGTTATGCGCGCCGCGATAACGAAAACGAAAACCTACCACCGGCTACAAAAAATTGCTTTGCACAAATTAAAGTACGTACTTTTGCCGATTCGCTCGTTGCGTGCTTTCTGCCGTATAAAATATGCAAAAGTTCCTAGCACCCACGAGAACACAAGTTTTACGAGCCTCCGTTCTATGCGGCTCCTTCTGCCTTGAACGATATTTGCGATTTCGCGATTAAAATTTATATTGCTATTGCTATTATTATCAACGGGTGTAAACCCTCTGGCGCATAAGAAATGTGGCGTCGTGCAGTTGAATAAATAGAGGCGAATCGAATTACAGAATGACATGAACGGTGCTAAAGATTTTCCGTATTTCTTGTTACGTCATTAGCAGACGAAGAGAGTTGGGGAAGAAATCTAAATTGCGATAGAAACATAAACATTTGGAGACTCATTACTGTACGCTGCGTTTTAGTTTTAACCGTTCGTCGGCTGCAAAAAGTTGCCCGCAACTGCTGGATACTGCTCTAGTCTAAAAAAAACGGTGATGCTCGCTCGTTGACAAGCGACCAACTGGTTTCTATTCAAACCGTTCGAGTACGCTCCGCGGAAAGAGTTAATACGCGTAATTTCGCAGGAAGGAAGCTTCTCTAGTGGGACAGCCGGAGAAAAGGGGGGAAACAAGAAGAAGAATGCGCAGAAAGAATGCAAATGAAAATGTAGACTGCACCGAACGCGCCGTCCTTTTCCTTATCGTCATTTATTAAAAGCGCCAGGTAAGCGGAACAATGCAAATGGTCTCGTTATGAAATGCCCTTCCAACGTAATCCCTGTGGATAGCGCTTGAAAAACGAACACCATCGCCAACCAGTTACACACCTTTCGCTAATACGCGCCAAAACATATTTTAACGCCCGTCCATCCCAGCAGACGTACACAATTAACCCTTGGCTCCTGTTCCGCGTTCGTTTCACTCTAAATCAAGCAACTTCTACCCAAAATATACGGCACGTGTAAAGTTCATGGATTCGTTTAAGAGGAATACGTTTCACTCGCAAAAACGCGTATCGTCCTGTTAGGATAAAACATGTTTGTGCCAGTTTGGTTCCGATGCCAACTTACTCGAGCAGGGCACGAGGGTTAACGATCTTTTAATCTTCCGCCGTCGAATCGAAAACAACGGCCGCCGAATTCCGACGCGGAGAAATACCGGTACTTTTAAAACGTACGTATCGCGAATATTTTTCTGCTTTCGCGGATTAGTTATCGCGGGCAAAAGAGTAAACGTTGCACCGCGTAACGCGTCGCGTTGCTTCACGGGAAATGCAGCGGCTCCGGTAACGAGTGCACCGAACGACGACCGATTAAAAGTGTCGCGAAGGTTATTAAAAGGAGAAACGGATTAGCGATTGTCGGTGTGTTTGCGAAAGGAGCGGATGCAGAGAGAGAGAGAGAGAGAGAGAGAGTGTGAGGAAGAGAGCGACGGGGAGCGCGGCTGGACACGACAGGATGTAACGGGTAGTCAACTTGACATTGAGAAATTTGACCGATTACGAAAAAGAACGAAGCGCATCGGAGCAAGAAGTATCGAACTACTTATGGTAATTTAAAACGAGTTCCAGGCGAACGGAAAACATGTCGTAGCGCGTTACTACTGGTGTGCCTAAGGCGTGGACAAAAGATGAATTTGAGACCGATGACCTTTCTCCTCGAGGAGAAAGATAGAAAGAGAGAGAGGGAGAGAGAGTGAGAAAGAGAGAGCGAGAGAGAAGAGAGGAGAGAGGAGAGGAAGAGAGAGAAAGAGACAGGTCAAGAGAGATCATTCGAGAAGGCTCCGTTAGTTGATCAAGCGCGAAGGCTATTTAACATTCCGTGTTTGGAAGGACGCACTTTAGGAATCGCAGATGTTCAACGGACTGGCAGTGCTAGTTTTCAAACTTGTTCTCGCTGCTCTCGCTTGATCTTTCCGTTTCACGCTCCTTCGTCGTTCTCGTTGCCTCTCCTTTCTTTGCCACGGTGTTTTTTGCGTGAAAACGTAGCCGAGAAAGGCTGTCGCGTCGCGCGGCGGCAACCGAGAAGGGCTCGCCGCTCTGCTCGCTCCTCGCTCCTCGCTCCAAATCCTCGTGCGATAGAAATATTCCTATCCGATCGGGGGATGACAGCTTGCACAACAAGTAGGTCATAGACGGTGGAAAAGAGCAACGAACGGCGAGATTGCTCGGCTAGGTATGAACGGTGGCACGTTGCAGCGGAACGAGACGCAGAGGACGCGATCGCGCGTGTTTACATCGCTGGGACTCACCTTGGCTGGACTGGAGCTGCGGCAACGGCTCGTAACGATTTGAAACGGGCGCACTGAGACCACTCCATGCCTGGTACACGCACGGCAACTCTCTTCTCTTCTCACCTGCTTTTCCCTCCCTTTTAATGGTTTCCAACACTCGTAGACATGCTGCCGGTCCTTCCACGCGAATAAATATCGTCGCTGCACACTGATACTCGACGGTCACGACACAGAGGCGCGAAAAACGCGAAAATCCCACCGATCCGCGGTACGACGTCACGAAATACGTGCCGAGTCGGCGAACGTCGAGTCGCGACGGTGGCGTCTGCCTGCGCCAAGCGGTTCAACTAACTTTCCTCAGCCATCGCCACCTGCGCCCTATTTTCCCAACTAACCCTTTCCCCCACTTGATATCCCCCCTTAGTTTAAATTTGACTAGACCAGACTTGAATCGCAGCGCGGAATTCTACGTTTGGTTACTTTCTTTCGATATCAGCGATTACTTTTGCGCGGAGATTATTCGGATGGATAAAGGGCGCCGAAATACGAGTACTCTCGTAGCCGTAGTTCCGTTGAGTGGAAAAATGGAGATAACGCTTTGTTTAAAAGATTGAATTTATTTGTACTTCATTTACGTATAAATTGTGTGCTAGCAATAAGTTTCATATGAACTTTTTGTACTCTCTGTAAGCTAGAACTTGCAACAATTTGCTCTTGTAAGTCGGGTTCAAAATGTCGACTAATTTATTCGCAATGGCGGGAACGTAGCTTTCGTAATCCCTTACGAGCCCTCGAAAAGATACGGATTTTTTTATTTCGATGCTTAGGAGAGAATTTATCCAATCTATAGCGTCATCCGGCAGATTGCCATCCATGCAGCCTTCTGTATTTTTCATTAAAAATTCGCTACAGATCTTTGATACTTCCACTGGCTCGAAAAAGTCATAATTTGTACTCTTATCGAACACCTTAAATGGAACCACGTTGTTGAATTTGCAATATCCTCCATAGTTCTACTTATGCCAACGATAAGTAACGTTTATCGTTACATAATTAACATTACGATAACCAGTATTTACTTACATCGGTGTCATCCATTTCGTAATCCGCGTCCTCCTGCAAAGCAACACTCCAATAGAAAAGTACGATGCAAGTCAATTCTGGGCACTTGCTACGTACATTGCATTCGTGAAATTTAGAAAGCAGCATATTTAAGTAGGAAACGTTATCAATTGCTGTGCAATGCCCTGGGACACGAACGATCAATAAAAATGCCTCGTGTCGCACTTCAGGATTATTGTCCAACAATAATTGAAGTACCGTGGTCCACCATTGAATCTGTACATCTGACATATTATCGATTATATTATTATATCGACGCGAATACTTCCAATGATATTTTATCACTTACATCGATACTCTTCGCGTTCGTAGCTCGCTAAAAAAAGAGCCGACATAATTTCGAATACGGATCTTCTAAAATCTCCATGCAAGCTCGCGATCCAAAGATTATCACAGAAGCTACTATACGCGTCGTTTGCACACTCCAAACTCGTTCTTTCTTCGTCCTTATTCAATAAAGTTAAAGTCGCGTACGATTTCCCCAGCAATCTTAAGTAACAGTCTCTCTCGCAGTAGTAACTTTTATTATCGCTTCGACGGATTTCGTTCAACGCAAATTTGCAAATGTTTATTCTTCTCGTGGAATCGGACGACTCGATTCGGTCCAGATACATTAGACAATTGTATAGGAAATCGAGCATTGCGTCTTGCAACTCTGGACTGTATTTGTGAAGTTGTTGCACGGAGTTATGAATTTCATCCACGACATAGTCTAACAAGAGTTTCGATACGTCGGTATACTTGATTTCGCTTATAACTTCTATAATACTCGACCAAACGGCGATCCGCGTTTCGGAGACTCTCAAGTTGCCCAAATATATTCTAATCGGTGTGCATCGTTGAATCAGAGAAGTTTCTTTCGCTATCGATCGAATGAATTTAATAGCTGACAATTTGTACAGTTCCCTCGCCGGTCCTTGTTTCAATTCCTCGCATAGCAAATGAGAAGTTAGGGTAGATAAGATCGCGCGCGTTTGCCTCAGGTACCTGCAATTCGACTAATTGTAATATCCTTCAATCCTTTGCACTCGAGGGGTATCAAAGCTGCTTTACTTTGACGATTAACAGCCGCCTCTCGACTGCAAAGGGTTAATACTTTAGTATTTTGAACGTCAGCTCTGTCCTACGTTTTATCGGCTTTGTATAACTCGTGGCAAACGTTCGTGTAAACGGCTGCTAGCAAAAAGCTCGGAGGCTTGCAATTTTTCCGCTCCAAATTTTCCAAGATCCAAACTGTCTTCTTTAAAAATCTGTCCCAATCTAGGTCGAGCGACTCGAACGGCTTAAATCTAAATTTGTTTACGATCTCGTACATCTGAAACGTACAAAAACCATTCTCGCTAAAGATCCACGGATATCTGATAAGTGGATTGCAGATATTTACGCAAATTGTATTAAACTCCGAGTATTAAAATATTTTCTCAAATTTTTTCGCTGCGTATATTCTGTACTTTTATCCTATTTACTTTCCTCATAAATGCATAAAAATTCGCAGTCCCCTGATAAGAAAACGCATGGGATTGTACGCGTACTTGTAACATGTAGCCATGGATTAAATTTAAAGAAGCGTTCTCCGCAGATAAGATGTTTTCAACTACTTTCATCAAAACATTGCCGACGGTTTGCTCCGTCAGCAAAGGCACCACAGCTCTTGCCGCCAATTTTCTCGTTTCAAAGATAGCACATTTTGCGCACTGTATGACCAAGTCCACGAGTTCGTTGACCTGAAACAGACGCGCCATGTTTACTATCGAGCTCCGCTATTCCTCGTCCCCGTCTACGCACCTTCAATTGAATATCGCCGGGCTCCGAATTCTGGCTGTGGTACAATCGCGATAGCAGCAACAATATGGACTGCACGTTAGATTTCACAACGGCCTGATCCATTGCTACAAACGTTTGCAACTCCTCCGCTATAAAGGGTAATAGATTAGGGTACTTTTCGAAGAACACTCTCGAATTCATTTTATTATCCGCGGTGAGGTTGATGTGATCTTTGGTTCTCTGAACGCCAAAGATTCTGATAATAAGAGCGCTGAAAAGTAACGTTGCTGCGTTTCTCTCCTGCAAAAATATTTCATCGATGTGTAATTTTGTCCTGAGAAGCACCGACATGTTCCGATTGCTTACCGCCCACGTTGAGGCATCGAAACTTCTAAACGCCGCTATCAAGCCGTCTTCCACGTAATCGTTTACCACCTCCGCGAGCTGCGAGTGTCTAAAGATCGCTCGCAAAATATTTAGAGCGTGCGTTTTGATTTCCGTAAGCTGCGCCTTGTTCTCCATCGCATCGCGATCGTTTCGCTTCGACGATAAAAGCGTATTCTCCTGCTGCGAGAACACGGAGTTCGAGTACAACAAGAGTTGCACTCTTTCCCACAGATTTCCATTCCCAAGTTGCGTAAGTCCTAGCAGAATTTTCATCACAGAATCGAAGGTTGCGGTCTTCGCGTCTCTGTGCCGTCGAGGCTCCGTGGACAGCAAAGCCTGTACCAGAGGCTTAGGCTTGATTAGAGAGGTGAAACAAGTAAATTAGGATGGAGGCATTCGATCTTCTCTACCTGAATCATAAACGGGACGCCAGCGCTTCTTCTGGTGGCGCACAGCTTCGAATTCTCTTTGATTCCCGTAATAGCGGTGAAAATCTGATGCAGCCACATTTTCGGCAGCTGATTTAGGCTTGGCTTATCCGAGTGCCATAAGCGGGAACACAACTGACTGAATCCTACGTGCGCTTGCTCGAACGCTCCTCTGTGCTTCGTTTCCGTGAGCAACGAGACCAAGTGTTCTCCGATTCCGACGATCTGTTCAAAAATCGCTTTGGCTTATTTGCTTCTAAATGGACGATTTTTTTGTTTCGTACAAATATATCGAGGTTTTACTTGCTCTTCGTTTAACAGTCCTTCAGAGGAATCGTTGTCGCGTACGGGGGCCTCGGTAGCGAGCAAACCGAACAGCAAGCTACTTTCCTTTATGGTGCGCCAAGAGCAAAGCAGCACCATTTGCGGAGTGACTACTTGCTTATCCGGTGCCGCGCCGCATATCTCGTTAATCGTTCGCAAATTTAGATCCATTGGCAAGTGACCCTCGGGGGAGGAATTATTTACTATGGAGGAAACCGCGTGACTGAGCTCGAAACAGACAGTCACCAGCTCTGCCACGGTTTCCTTCCACAAATTATCCTTCCCTGCATCCTTCCACCTGCACTCTTGCAACAAACTTCGAATGCAGAACAGATAACCGTACAGGGAATGCTTGGTAACGGTCTTTGCTATGTTTTCCTTTGCCAGAGCCAAAGATTCCTGCAATAATAATTCGCGTTACTTTGCGCGAAACATATAGCGCGCACGCGGACCCAAATACCTTTAATTTCCTCAGCAAAATGCATATTAGACACAGCACAGTTGCCTGTTTTGTATCTTTATATTCCTTTGCGAGATCAAAGCAATTCTGAAGTACTTCCTGTACAACAGGTGACAGCATACAGAGTTTCAACACATAGGCAGCAGTGATAGTATCAATGGGCCTAATGCTGTTACCTAATTCAATAGCAACCTCGATAATATCGCAAACGCGATTTTCGTCATTTAATTGCAGCAAATTTGGATCTAGAGATTTTATCAAGTTGAGAGCCATCTCTTTGTTCCCCTCATATGTATCCAGCAGCATTACATCAAACACAGCCTCTGCTTGCTCAGGCTTCCAACTAATACACTTAAATTCTTTGTCTAACAAATCTCTCATTAAAAGCAGGATCTGTAGAGAACATCTTCTTCTATTGTACGTAGCATCAGGGCTGCATATGCACGTGTCTCTTAGCACGTGAAAAACATCAGTGTAAATATTTATGTCTCTCTCCAGGCTGCAGGATATTTTGTAAGATTCATCCAGCACCTTTTGCTCTATCTCTGTGGGACTGCATGTCTTCCTATAATGGTTTCTCATTTTTTCTTCATGCGTATGCTGCCTCTGCATTACTGCTAAGCTATCCTTTGCACGCTTTAAGGCCTGCAAATAAGAGAGCTTGCTTGTCTTGCAATTTTACAGTCTCCCAGGAGGATAATATTACCTTCTTTATCAGAGGCACAAATTCGATTTTCTCTTTCAAATTCACGCGCAAAAATAAGATAATTATATCCAGCTCTTTGGAATGAAATTTTAAAGTGCTCTTCTTCGATTCCACTATCAAAGCAAGGGTATTTAATTTTATCTGAAATACAAGGGCGATAAGCGTCGCGATCGATAGCAGAGGTGGGATTTTTAAAGAGATCGAATTTCATGAATGGATACTTGGTCATCGTGATGACAGACGTAGCGTTTCAGGCACTCGTACGCGATGGAATCTCTCCAATATTCGCCACTGGAATTTAAAATCTTCTCCTCGGTGTCCAATTCTCCGGAGCGCTTCAACATCAGCAACTCTTTCAGCTGTGCTTTTATTTGCTGCGGCGGGAACATGTTGATCGAGTTGTTTTCGAGTAGTCGTAAGAGAGCACGTGCATCGTACGCATCCTGTATCTGACTAATTCATTGCTCCCCATTCATGAGTCACAGATGAGGTACAGAATAGACCTTACATCTTACGGGACTTTCTGTCCCACGTTCTGAAATACCGACCACGAAAAAAATTTTCCTGCTATTTACGCCACCTACGATTTAGAGCGGTGAGCGCAGTAACTATAATCGATTGAATTATTCTAAATGATACAAATTTCCTTATATTTCGCGAAACGATGCACATATCCGAATAAAACCTTGGGATATTATTCACTACACTACTCACTTTCGTATTATACCACTTTCGATGGAAACAAGCGATTAGAAACCGAATTCTAAGCATTTTTCTAATTCTATCGAGATCGGAGTTTTGACATGTCACACTAAAATCCTTCTATATTTCGAACCAATGCAAATATCCGAATAAAACCAACTGATTCTAATTCCCTGCACTTCGCACTTTCATTTTTGGCCGGCCTCGTTCGGGACAAGCGATTAGAAGCCGAATTCTAAGCATTTTTCTAATCCTATCGACAGCGGAGTTCTGACACGTCACACTAAAATCCTTCTATTTTACGAACCGATGCAAATATCCGAATAAAACTAACTGATTCTAATTCACTGCACTTCGCACTTTCATTCTAGTCTAGCCTCGTTGGAGACATAGGATTAGAAACCGAAATCTAAGCATTTTTCTAATCCTATCGACAGCGGAGTCTTGACACGTCACACTAAAATCCTTCTATATTTCGAACCAATGCAAATATCCGAATAAAACCAACTGATTCTAATTCCCTGCACTTCGCACTTTCATTTTTGGCCGGCCTCGTTCGGGACAAGCGATTAGAAGCCGAATTCTAAGCATTTTTCTAATCCTATCGACAGCGGAGTTCTGACACGTCACACTAAAATCCTTCTATTTTACGAACCGATGCAAATATCCGAATAAAACTAACTGATTCTAATTCACTGCACTTCGCACTTTCATTCTAGTCTAGCCTCGTTGGAGACATAGGATTAGAAACCGAAATCTAAGCATTTTTCTAATCCTATCGACAGCGGAGTCTTGACACGTCACACTAAAATCCTTCTATATTTCGAACCAATGCAAATATCCGAATAAAACCAACTGATTCTAATTCCCTGCACTTCGCACTTTCATTTTTGGCCGGCCTCGTTCGGGACAAGCGATTAGAAGCCGAATTCTAAGCATTTTTCTAATCCTATCGACAGCGAAGTCCTGACACGTCACACTAAAATCCTTCTATTTTACGAACCGATGCAAATATCCGAATAAAACTAACTGATTCTAATTCACTGCACTTCGCACTTTCATTCTAGTCTAGCCTCGTTGGAGACATAGGATTAGAAACCGAAATCCAAGCATTTTTCTAATCCTATCGAGAGCGGAGTTTTGATACGTCACACTAAAATCCTTCTATATTTCGAACCAATGCAAATATCCGAATAAAACCAACTGATTCTAATTCCCTGCACTTCGCACTTTCATTCTAGGCTAGCCTCGTTGGGGACATAGGATTAGAAACCGAAATCTAAGCATTTTTCTAATCCTATCGAGAGCGGAGGTTTGACGCGTCACACAAAATTCCGTATATTTCACGAACCGAAGCATGTATCCGAATAAAACCAACAGATTCTTGTCCGCTGTAACCGCAGTTTCATTTTAGGCCGATTTGGACGGAATCGAACGATTAGGAACCGATATCTAAGCGTTTTTCGTTCCTATCGAGATTGCCCTTCTCACGCGTCACACGAATTTCTTCATTTCTTTCGAACCGATGCACGTATCCGATTAAATCAACGTGATTATTGTCCACGGCACTCCGCGCTTTCATTTAAGACCGATTTCGGCGCAAACGGATGGCTAGAAACCGATATCTAAGCATTTTTTTAATGCTATTGAGAATGGCGTCTTAACGCGTCACAAGTCGCCCGTTACTTAGTCGTTTCCCGCGTAAAAATGGCGGAAGCGGAAACACCGACGCAACATTTCGTGCGCGCGCAATTTCATTTTTTTTTTAATTTAAATTGTTACATATGAAAAAAATGTAGCATTGAATTATAAGTGCAGTGAATGTAGTAAAATAAAGCAACGCTTAACAATCTTTATTATTCTATAGCCTTGGAATTTTAGAGTTTTAGATATTGCACATGTGTATACAAATAAGCTTATCTATACGTTATAGAATCCGCGGTCTAGCGATGAAACGCGGGCTGGGCCAGGAATTCGGGTATCGGTGAAGGCTACGTCATCCGAGGAAGTTAGGAAGCACGGTGGGGGAAACATGAGCTCCTCGTGCTACTGCGAAAATTCTTATGGAGATTTCGAGACGAAAACCGATCGGTGAGTCGGAGTAACTTACTTTTGACGTGACGTTTCACGCGATTTTCAGAACTCGTTCCTCACCGCAACGCCAGTAGAGGGGATAGAGGGGATAGAGAGACCACTGGAAATTTATTCTAATCCTAATCGTATTACTAACTCTTCCTATACCTCATCCGTACTTCGAAATTATTCTCGAATACATCACCCGATGCATCGTATATCTCTGATCGTTTCTCTGCTTTCGAAATTACTATTCTATCTTAAACTTGTAAAGTATTAAACTCTCACCTTAACACTAATCGCACGCAAATATCGTTATCTCTATACGCACTATTTGTAATAAAATTAATAACCGCATCAATTCATGCAATGCATCTTCTCGCGCTACTATTTTCGCCATTCTCTAAACTCTAACTAATTAAACTTTTGCTTCGAAATGAAATATACGCGAAGATTCGTATATCTAAGCGCAGCTATTCGCTCGTTACTATTTACAATATAATTAACACGTGTCGCATATTATCATACGCTACGCGTATTAATTGTACGGTAAGTCGTAACGATTGCCCAGGTCCCACCGATCGTGGAGGTTGCTGCGAAATAAGGACCCACCCTAACCACGATCCCATCCACCCTCCTTTTAATCAAATTTTTAACAAACATTTTATATTATCCTTTTGACGAACCTTTGCAAAACGTTCGCCGTCCGATCGTCTTGCAAAGCGGACGGCAAAAGGAACGTCTAGAGAATCGCGAGAAACTTACAGCTAAAAGTAAAATGCACCCTAAACCTTAGCTTAAACTTGGGCCCTAGTTTAACTACGTCGTATGACTAAAGATCTCTAATTATATGTGTAGCTCTTAAACCTGGAGCATGCAACCCAGCTACCAGTTAGTTTAACTTAAAAGTACCCTCCACTATTTACGCGCCGTGCAACTTCGGGCAAGTTAAAAGTGACCTCCGCCAACTACGGATCATACAACTTACGATTAAGCTAACTTCAAAGTATCCTCCACCAACTACGGATCATACAACTTACGATTAAGCTAATTTCAAAGTATCCTCCACCAACTACAGACCATGCAACTTACGATTAAGCTAACTTCAAAGTATCCTCCACCAACTACAGATCATACAACTTACGATTAAACTAACTTCAAAGTATCCTCCACCAACTACAGATCGTGCACCTTAACCATACACTTGTTTTAGCTCGAAGGTAATTTATTTAACTACCGATACTCTTGCTATCGTTACGCTGCTCGCGTAATTGATTGCATGCCAATCTGCGAATCGAGCGATCTGCAACAAGCTTACGCGTATCGGATTAGTGCACTGAAAAGAAAGCAGATTACACACAGAGAAATCCTATCTCGCGATCATCCGACGATGAAAGTGATTCTATACGAATTAGACTGCGGCTTTTGATGTATTTTTAGGAAACTTGGATATGCGACAAGGCATGGAATGCACGCGGAAAGCAAAATATACAGAGTATCGAAACGAAGGAGTACGTTAGAATGTTCTGAACGCGAAATGAACTTCGATTGAGGTTCCATTTATTTAGATGTGTTTCGCAATCTTTTTATGCATTTATTGTAACATGAATAGTGCAGAAGCCACGCAACGCGTAATATATCCAAGCAAGAGATATTTTCGTGAAATATTTAGAGGGTGAAACGAGTCTCTGTGAAGAAGAAACATGAATTGGCATAAAAATCCACAGTCTAATAATTAAATTGACTACTCGCGCGAGGACGTTTTGCTTGGATACCAAAATCAAGAAGGAAATGATAGAATCGCGTGTAACTATTTGCACCTAAGCGCGATCCTAGTCGCCAAATTGAACCGGCTTTGAGAGGGTTAAACGATCGCGTATCAAAAGTAATTGAAGTTCCGCGGGCAACTCAAAATTGGAGTAGCTATATTTTGCTGCATACTTCGTCTACTTTATTTTTGCAAACACGAGACGAGCACGCGAAAACTACCCGCGAAACTTTGGCTGCAAACGCGACGCGGCGATGTGCAAGCAAAAAACTACTTTCTTATCAAAGGTAAACGATAAACGCGAGTGAGCTTTAATTTTCGCAAGCCACGTGAAACACATTGTGACACGGCGCTCTACTACTAGACAAGGAAAAAATACGATCGCGATCTTTAAGTGACAGAAATTTCGATAGCAAACAATCGTAGCATAGCCTATGTACTCGAAAAATGCTTACCGTCTTTTAATTGAAACTTCAAATAAACTATGCGCAGCTCTACTCGATTTGCATTGCTCCGTACCATACTTTAATCGTTAGGTGTATTGCGAATTCCGAATCGCTGTAGGTTTGCTTCGCGAATCGTTACTCGAATTCTTTACTCTTAAAGATGTGAACTACTTTAATCGCGTTTCCACGTATCATTTCATTTCGTATTTATTTACGGGTTTATACCGTTTAATATCCACGAGACGCATGCAAAAATTAGGGTAACTTTACATCGTAAATGTAACATATTCTTCGATAGTAAGGAAATTTGTTTTGTAGCGGTATTTTTCTATAACAAATGCTCGATGAACAACGAAACAATAAACCAGACATAAGGGACATAGAAATAACACAAACGAAATAGCAGCCCCGAAGAGCGCAACAATAAAATGAAAAAAGCAGCCCCGAAGAGCGCTAAATGAAAATGAATCGAGTGGCCAAAGGGGCCACCCAAAAATCGTAATCGTCCACTCGTAAACCGATCAACCCGCGAGTGGAACCTTCTTCTTCGCAACGCTACTTTACACGATCTACTTATCGAATAGCAAATTCAACAAACTAATCGCGAAAGGTGCTTCATTCTATTGCAAAAGCTACTTTACGCAATTTAACTTTAATCAAAGAGAAAAGAAAAAAGCAACGTCGCGCAAGCGTCCATTCCTGGACGCTTCGTTGACCCTGTAACGCAACGCTAATAAATAATAACGACTAATCTATGCACCTATTCTTTTTCAAAGCGCAACACTAATAGCGAAAGTGCAGCGTGCCCAATGCACGGCCGCCGTTGAGTCGTTCATGGTCCATCGATGACTGAATTCCACTTTCTCAGTGGAACATCGTGGGCTTTTTTATCATATACGCAACGCTACGTGCAAAACGCGATCATTTCGTGGCGCAACGCTAACTGCAAAGCTAAACACGCGCGATGCAAATGTGTCGCAACTCTAACATTTTAATTCATTCAATGGAAGCTACTATTTTCGTGTAACGGAAACTGCTCTGATTAATCGCGGTGCTTACAATTAGAAGACGCGATTGATATTATCGCAACGCTATCAAATATATTACGATGCTAATCTCAATCAAACTGTGGAACGCAATACTAAGAAATGCTAAGAATACGCGCAACATTTCATACTTCGCAACGCTAAATCAAACGCGATAATCGTATCTTCGCAACGCTAATGCAAACCCGTGACTTTTTCATTCGCAACTCTAAATATCACCTCGCGCTTTCTTTGATCCGCAACGCTATGTCAACCCGTACGTACGTTCTCGCAACGCTACGTAAAAAAGTACGCGGAGCCCAGATGTGGAAGCTGAAAACACTACGCATGCAAATCTAATAACCAGTACAGTGACAATGTAACAAGAGTAATGACCATCCATTCTTTCGTAAACCGAAAAAATGAACAGCCATTCGTTGCAGCCCTCTTCGTGACAGTTTGTCGGGCCTCTTCTTTTCTTCGGGCGCCATGCCCACAGGGACATGAATTTAAGCTCGAGGTTCTCGAAAAGCGACCCAGAAAGAGACTCAAAAAATGGAATAAAAATGCATATCGAAGAAGTTAAATAGCACGCAGACGACCAACGACTCTAAGAATTCTAAGAAACTAATCTAAGAATTCTGAGCATCCTTGTTCGTGCAAACGTGTCGAACCTCGGCTGACAATGAGAATATACGTTCGTTTCGTGCAAATCGCGACCGCGTCCGCGTGACGATTCAAGATCGCCGGATTCGAAAGATCGACATTGGCAAAGACCGGAAATGACCTGCATTCTCCAGGTCAGATCAGCTCGCCGTCGATGTTCAAATCAGATTCCCTGAAACAGGTTGACACGCGCACCCTCCATTAGATATGAAACTCGCGACCCGAGACCATATGTCAACCTGCCCGGCCCTACCTACTTAAAATTAACACACATTCCAGAAGGTATGCTACCTACCTACCTAATGCTATATTTAAAAAATGGCAAACTGGCACACAAACACACACGTTCCACCCCACCCCCCACCCAGCGGATCACACGCATACCACCCGGGTGCAAAAGCCTACTCTAGGGAGTAACGTCCCGGGACGCCTCCGACACCCGAGTTCAACATACATCTCACACACACTCTAAAGTAAACAAAAATCCTGAAATCGTCTGACGTGGGTAGCGACCATTGCGTATTATATGACTTCAAGCGTATGCAACTAGGCATATTCAAATATACTTCCAGCATTTCGCAAAGAAATGTACGTCGATAGCAAACGTGTAAATCGATATATATTTTAGGCATTTATCAAACACGTAATTCAATAGCAATACTGTAAACGATACATATTGATAGCATTTATCAAACATGTAATTCGATAAGAAAATTGCAAGATATACTTTAAGCATTTACCAAAGAATTCAATACGAAAACCGACAGCTGTCTTTGCAATAAATGGTTCATTGCTATTATTGCAAATATAATGGAGACTATTGGTACCATTGTATTAAAGAATAAATTGACCGAGAAGTTAATCAAGATTATGAAAGAACGACGCAAGTCCACAGCCTAACCATACACACACACAATGTGGAAAATACGTCGCGCACGATACGCTACCCACGATCAGCCGCCACACAAATATTAAATACCAAATATCAAAATAAGAAAAAAAAATGATCGTGCCACGTGCTTTTCACCCGCTCAAGTAGCACCTGGGCACGTGAGCGGGATCCCGGCAAAACGGCACGAACCGACGCTGAAAATCCTAGCTAAAAAACTTGCTAACATACAAAATCAGCTAACGGACTATGATTCTCCTTTTCCAATGCGTTTAAAACAATGAGACTCTGCTAATTCAATTGAAAAGAAGCTACGTTATTTGAAAACAAGAAAGCAAGAAAACTCGAATGCAACGTGAATTTAAATACGCGAGACTGAGAATAGTAAACGCGAACAAGTGACGCTAAATTAAAGTAAGCAATATTAAATGTCAACAAGAGATTCTAAATTGAAGTTAAGAATACGATGATAAAATAGAACAAGTGATTCTAACGTGAAACTATAAGTGCAATCCCTTGGGCGACTCCCTTATCAAAAGTCGTTACTTTAACATAACATTGCGTTCAAGTTTGCGACTTCGATTCGGAAATCTACCCATCGCGAAATGTCTTCTTGCGCATTTTATTTGCCATCGCTTTTGTATGAGAAAAGAAAAATTGACTATGTCTCTGTATCTTAAATTGAAGTGAAGCTACTATGAAACGCGAAGCATTATAATGCTCAATTCTTTTACGAATTACGAATCAAGCAAGGGATTCTGCCAAAATATTACGCGTATATCTGCGTGTATCCAAATAGCAATTCGAATACATTTTCTCAATACTGTCGTGCAATGAATACATATACAAATAAAACTACAAACTGCAAATTATAACGTCTTCAAATATACGAGCATTCCACTTTAATACATATCATTGTGGAATTTCTATTGACTCTACTTTTACGTGCATAAATATTTCAAAAGATATTCGCCCTACGTGACTCTACTATTGATTCGAATTCTTTTATTAGCATATAAAAATATTTAAAATCGCGATGCACAAGAAGACCTACCCTAATCTAATAAATACAACACACACAAGAAATAAAAATGATACACGGGTACACAATCGTATACCCGCGGTCACTGTACTCGTTTATGCAATATCTACGTATACAACCAGTCACCCGTGCCGATTCGGACCTTTCGTCCTCGACATGAGTGAGTGACCGGAGGGATTCAAAAAGTGCCACTTACCATTAGACGACTACGCTGTCATCTGCTGCAGCCAGGCGGATGACAACCTGCTGTCATCGTCATCTAGCGAAGTCGTGAAGTCGTGGAGTCGTGAAGCCTTGAAGTGAACGGCATGAAAAATGATGTCGCGAAGTCGTGAAGCTGTGATGCCATGTCCTGTGGTCCCAAGGACAAGAAGATCTGTGGAAGACCTGTAACAGAGAAAAGAAACAGAGGAGATTATAACTTATTCTTCAAGTTTTCTCGTCGTTTCGGATTAAGAAACTCGATAGCTTGATAAACTTGAAATTTTTAAATCATTCTACTTCGTACTTGAAGAAAAATAATTTTGAATAGCTTCTACCGCATGTTTAAATTACGAAAAGTTAAGGTAAGATGCGAAGATACTTACATTGCGAGCTTCAGAGGCCCAGCGAGATCATCTGCCAACAGCCGAAGAGTGACTCTAATCGCCAGTATGAATATTAAAAAATAAAAAAAAGGAAAAATAAAAGACTACGTTAATTATATGAATGATATTTGGCAAAGCAAATGTTGACTCTACTCGCGCGAAAACGTATTAAGTATAGTTAAATCTACTTAGAGCAGCTGTGCTCTTTAAAAAATCAAACTAGTTTTACATCGAAACAAACACTGACTCTACAACCGCATTGCGCGCGGTCACAAATTCTGAAAGAACAATTTAATTAGCAGGAAGGGGTGGGTAGGTACAAAATAAAACACCATATTCTCTTATTATTCTTCTCTTATCATCGAGCATTTGTTACGAAAAATATCTAAACTCTAAGCTATACGATATATTTGTACGTTATCGAGAGATATGCACGTCCGTATATCTTCATATTATATTCTTATATATAATACAATAGTGTATCATATATAAGAATATAATACAAAAATACCGAAGATAGTAGAAGCTGCTAGCAAACAAGCATAAATTATACTATAAATATTATCGAAATATTCTTGTATCATATTCTTATGTATAATATATTCTATTCTTATATATGTATAATACAAGAATATTATATTATACATAAGAATGTACGACAAGGATATCAAAGACAGGATAATATTTACAAGCAGAGACGCGAAAGCTATGCAATGAAAATTCGTTATCGAAATTCTAAGTAATTTTGAGCCGGTCGCGAGTCACGAATTCTCGGAAGCGGCTGCGCGACCAAGTTCGAAACGTAAACATTCTCGAGCCGTCCGAGGTCGCGGCACGTTTTTTGTTTACAAGTTCGGCCAGCACGCGTTTGCCAGCCAATGTTTTTCTGGTCAATTTTAACGGTTAAACTATGAATTACGTGTAAGACGCGACCGAAATACAGCAAAATATAAAGACTGCTTCGATTTTTCGTTTACGTTAACGCGTCATAGCGCGATCCGATTAATCTACTGCAAATTTCCAATTTGTCGAGACGTTAACTTTAAAAGTAAACCAAAGAAACAATACGTATATCCGTCCCACTTTCGACCGATAGTTGCAAACAAGGTTCGTACGATTTGATAGGTTTTAGCACGATTCAATGACTCTACTATAACGTACCGATTTGTCGAGAATTTTATTTTAGAAGTAAACCAAAGAAACGTTTCTATCCCTCCCAATTTGATTCGGTAGTTGCAAACAAAATACAAGTAAATGAAAAATTTTGAAAGACGAATTAAATATGGAAAGTTACCCACTAACAATGGCATTAACGACGTATCATTACGTCTACCAATGTTAGAACCGTGTAATATTACCAAATCTGCATCAAGTAGACCGTTTCTCGATTAGGCGTCGCCATCTGGAACACAGAAAATAAAAATCGTAATTTAAAACAAATGTATTAGAGAAGCACCTGGTGTCCACGCAACTATTAACTTCGCGTTAGACGAAAGCAAGCAAACGAGAAATGAAAAATTCTACTCAAGGTTCACGTAGCAAGAGGAAAAGAACGTGTATTAATTAAAATACGCGTGAAGGAAGAAATACTATTAAAAGTGTATAGAAAAAGGACGCTAAAAATGCCGACGGAATGCGTAAATAGGCGAAACGTACGTACCACGTGCCAAATCTTTGACGCGTCTCGTCCCTACAGCGATCCAAACTCGACTGATGACGTCGCGTGGTTCGCTCTCAGGGCCGCTCGGCTCATGCGCAAGCCGAGCTGCGAGAGTGGGGAGACGCGTCAGCTCTCGGCCGCGAAACTGCTTCGAAATTCGACATTTATTCGACTCGATTTCCTTCCATAAATCTTTTCTAGATTCGCGAATATTATACTTTACGTTAACGTCGATCATTTTGCATATGTAAAAATGAATAGATAGCTTGTATCGATGATTAAAATTCAATAAATGTAATTAACAAAGTCCTACGTGTTACTCTTTACTTATTTTCCCGCGCCTTCGTGTCGTTCTATTTAAAGTTAAACGACGAAGACGAAATATTATAAAAATAAGAACGGTATAAAAGCATCATGTAATAATTACAATGGTATAATATAGATCTATATCGATAACTAGTACCGTGATATTACAAACGTAACTTTTACTTGCCAGAAATATATAACGTCGTACGTTCATTGTTGCACGAACGTCCGGACAGCATATAAGGCTATGACAAAACGAACGAAACGTATAAAAATTACATTTCGATGACTATACGCGTAATGCTACGTAAACGTGCAAAGCGTAAATTAATACGTTCGGCTGACGCTATTCTTCTGCAAATGTACATATCATTTTACTTGAAACAAATATATAAGTTCGTGCATTCATCGCTGTAACAAATTCTCCAGAGCATACCGTTGTAGTAGCATTATAAAAGCATCAACGTACGCTTTAATAGTTATACGCGTATTGTCACGTAAATGTACATACCGTAAATTAATCATTTCACCACTATAATGTATCTAAATATCGAAAACTGACACCGTGCAAATGTGTCTTTTATTTACGCGAAATGTATAACGTGTTGTATTCATTGTTACAATAAAGCGCAAATGTATAATAAAGATATAAAAATTAATAAATCTTATGGTATTGTACTAGAAAAATTGTGATTAAATGAAAACGGTTTCTTCTCACACATAATCCGAAGTATAGGAGTCACGTGACCCCCCATTGCATATATAAGCAGCGGAAGGTCGCCGTATCCTCTTCTTGTTCTAGGTGCTCCCGAAGGGATCGGATCGGATCTGTATATCACAGATTCAATTTTTTAGCTGGATGATGACCAGAGATGACGTGAGCGCTAGCGCACCACCCACCACCCACCTACTAATAATTTCTCTTAGATTCAAGTTTAAATTTAACCCACTACGTTCAATATATCTGTGCATGTACAATGTTTGTGTTGCAGGTGTTACCACTAACTTTTATTACGTAATTATATTTATGTTTCATTTTATTTATACGTTATTCTGCTCATATTTTATTCTGCTAACATTTTACTTTGTCCCTCGCTTGTTGTATCAACATTCTGTTCTATTACTTACGTTTGTCTTCTATTAATTTATATATTTCATACTGCTAACATTTTACTTTATTTCTCGTTTGTTGTACCTACATTCTATTCTGTTCACTACTTTTGTTTATCATTAATTTATTTCGCGGCCTACTATTTTCACTATAACAGCGTAACTTCGAAACCATCGATAGAAGATTCATCGTGGGCGGCATGCGTGTAATTCTAAGTACTTATAAGCTTCTTACGTCTAGTCGCAGTAATGCGTACCACGATTACTGTGCACTCCGTTTGTTCTACGATCGCCTCGCCAACTTAGCGCCAAAAAGCCTTAGCTTCTCTTTTACAGTACATAATATCCATTCGCCACGCACTCGCTCTCAAACAAGCGCGCTGTTCGAGGGTAGTCATGGACAATCGAACTCTATGCTTGGTAAGTCGTTCTTTCATACGATCTCAATCTCATTGCTAATCGCAATCGACGTTCGTTCGCGCCTCGTGTCGTTGAAATCGGTTTCGAGTCTAGGTGCAGTGGCGTTTGCGATGCGAGGATCTGCAGCCCCTATCGAAGCAATTCGATAGGGGTGCAAGGCCCTGTAGGCTGGATCGTAAGCATCTCTGTCTCTTGTACGCAGTACGGCCTCCTGTTGTTGCCGGGGTTAGCGTAATGCTAACTTTCTGTCAGTCGGCATCAGTGGTCCTCTTCTGCTCTTGATGTAGAGGGATTCTTGCGATCCGACTATTAGCCTGTGCTGGATCCCCCGCAAAGCAGCGCAACTTCGCCTCGGTCTCGAAAGCGATTTCTTTGACTCGTGTAAGTCGCGTTCTAATTTCGCATTCGGTTCGACGTGAGTGCGAGTCGCATGATAGAGCGCGCGAGTACAGAGTTTTGTTGCGCATGGGAGTGCGCTTTTGCTTTGCTCGCGATTTTTCTATTTGCTTAGTGTTGCGTACAGTAAAGTAGTGCTTAGTTTCGCGCGTTATATTCCCCTTTGCAAGACACTAACGTTGTAACAAAGTGTCAGTAGAGTCTCTTATCATTCGTACGTCGGCTCTAAGTTAGAAAAGCGTATCTTAGAAACAGAATACACCGGTGGGGTTAAGCATCGTTGTACAGTTTTGTGAACCGAAATCCATTCTACGTTCTCTTAAAGTTTCTTCGAGAAACTGTAGGGGCGTAGAATGGATTTCGGTGGGTCTCGAAGCGTAGTCACCTCCTCGTGGTGAGACCTGGTAATTGGTATAGTTTTTCAAAGAACTCTCATTCTCTGGAAAACGATAGCAAGCTAAGAACTACGCATTAACCTGTAACACTTATATTTTAGTTTAGATTTTACCTTAGGCTTTCGTTTACATGCTTCGATCTTAGATTTTACAGCTACCAGTTTACACGAGTGATCGACTTAAATTTCCACATGCATGTTACACGCTCCTTTGATCGTGCTAATATTTTGCACGCTGCGCGTTTCTACTTTAATATTCTATCAAAATAAATGAATAAACCGTGTGTCGTATTATTTAAACTGTTACGAATATGATCTGTGTTGAAGCTCTGTTAGTTTCGTACACGTGCCATTTAATTTGTAGTACGTGTAAAGTATCGCGCGTAATATTTCTATATGTTTTTGACATGTTTTGCGGAAAGCGATGTTTATTGTACGTACATTTTACGACGTTGCAATACACAGCAGCTATATCTGTAGGCGAATGCGCGTACGCGTTCCCGAAACATTGTTAAGTGTTAGTAGAAGCAACTTGATTTTTATGTCACTGCTCTTTTATACGTTTCTTTCCGTTTCAGTCGCTATGACTTGCGAGTGCGCTACTGCCACATTACAGTCTTGCGACTGCGTTAGCAAAGAGCGTGCTAAACATCTTGTATATTGTCGTACATTTGTATTTATTGTAAATATGTCGTGCTGTTATTTGTAACATAGTGTTCATGTATTGAGATGTAATGTAGCGACACTGACAAAACATAGAATAGACTATCATATATTGTTATACCAAATCATTAGGGAGCTACCAGGCCCCCTTGCTAAACGAAAACAACAGCGTTTCTAAAACGATAGGATTTCTGAATAAACACTACGATAAATAACTGTCTCCGATATACGCGCCGCGATATATAATAGCTAGATCTAAAGTAACGTTCAAACAAGCATATCTTCATATGTATTGCACTTCTATCATTGATTCCTACGCGTTACTCCTTATTTATTTTCACGCGCCTTTATGTCGTTCTCTGTAAAGTTAAACCACGAACACGAGATATTATAAAAATCAGATAACCACCGCCTAAATACGAGAGGACGATACTTTTGTCACCGTCATCGGCGAGTAGACGGCGACGGCTACTGCTGCGAAAATTGCAGTGTGCGTATACGCACGTGAACAGAAAAACCGAGTCCCAAAACTGAAGTCGGCCTCTTCGAGGGCAACAAGATTGTTGCTGTGGGTTTAGGCGGCGTCATTGCTATAGGGTCTACTGGTGAGAAAATAACGCTGTATAAAAAAGGATTTCCTATATAATGTCGAGCGCGGACTATGCAGAACGACCTGGTCGTTCCTTTCCAGTGTGCGTCCGCGTATCAAAGAGCTTGCTAGATCTCGACTTCTAGGTGTCCGATTCCGATCAAACGCGTGTCAGAATAAAGGGCCCGTTTCCCCCTGCGAGACGCGCGCGGGTTCATCGCAGTAGCACTTCCGGTTCGCGTGTCATCGACGATAATCACCGCGATCGTTCGCGCACTCGTCGGCTAAAACACGCGAAACTTTGTTCGCGACAAACGCACCGCGAGGGCTAGCAGCAAATGGTCGTAACCCAATATTCCCGGTAGAGAGCTCTTCAATTTGAGCTATCGTTCGACAAAATCGGCCTACCGGAAGCCGAGGAATCGGCTTCGATCCGACGGCCACGTTCTGCACGTTCTATTCCGATCAACCAGTAGTCAAAATGAAGGGCCTGATTCCCTCTGCAACAGGCACACGGTTTCATCGCAGTAGCTCTTCCGGTTCGGATGTTATCAGCGATTGTTTCGTTATACTACATTCTTTATATATACTTTCGAGTGCGGACCGTTGAGAGAATTTCAGAGGCGTTCCCTGACAGTGTGCGTTCACGTTTCCGAAAAGTAGTCATATCTCGGTTTCTGTGTCTTAACATTTTGCAGGCTGTGCATTTCTACTTTAATTTTGTAGTGTTTAATATTGTGTTAGAGAACTGTGTATCATATGATTTAGACTGTTATGAATATTATCTACGTTGAAGTTTTGTTAGTTTCGTGCTCGTGTGACTTAGTTTGTCGTGCGTGCAGATAGCATTAAGTATAATTGTTTGAAGAACTCGCGTTTTCGTTGGCTTTCCACGATCGCGAAATTCCTGTGTTATTTCGGAGTATACGTGAAAGGGTAGTATCGAGGTTAAACGAGTCCGCCACGTGCCAAATAACAACGATAATAATAGCGCCTTGACCATAGTTTTATTACCTGTTTACACGGAGACAAACAGTAAACGGAAAAAACTGTTTCCCCTTAAAATCGAGAAAGATCGGTGGATGCGCGTTGGACGCGAGAGCATAGAGAGAGGGAAAGGTGTCTCAGTTGAAAAGAGACACCATGGTGTAATTGACAACGCCGCCAGCCGGCTAGGAAATAATGATCGCACTCGCGTAATTACAGCAGGCAGTGTGTGCCAGTCAGTTAGCCAGAGTTCCTCGAGAGAGTCGGTCACAGCCAGAGCCCTTGTTTCTGTGCTGCCGAAGTCAGCTTTTGGAAAGTTCTTCGTGGTTGCTACTAGAGAATATCTCACCAGCTCCCGAAACCCAAGTAGCTGATAGATTTCGGGAGCAAAGGTTAATTGTTAGCTCTCGAAACCTCTCCTAAGGTTGTTAGTAAGAGTATAAAAGACGTGCGCTGAGAAAGAGACGATACGTCGCGAAACGGATTTCCGTCGCACGATCGTCGCCTCATAGGCACGCTACAAACAAATTCTAAAACCTAATTCGAGCGAATAGCAATCGGATCGGTGGGCTTACCCCGATTCTTTTGTCGATTGTTCCTCGATTTAGAAGCAATCGGAGACCAGCCCCCGTGGCAGGTATCAAGGTTGTCGGTGCACTAGCCGTTAAAACGTCCGATACGTTTTCACGTGCAGGGGCGGTGATCCTGCATACTCCTGGTTTAGGTGCAACGATCGCTTTCGGCGCGTATGGCAGTGAGTGGCAGGTCACAAGCTTCTAGCTCTCGAGCAGCGGTACCTTGTGTCGTATATCGACGGTAATAGCGCACCCAAAAGGTTACTGCAATTCCAGTACCTTTTCACGACGTCATAGCGAACGTCGTGTGAGAGACGAAGCGGTGAGACTCCGAGTTTCAACCATCTCCCGGGACTAGTATTCTAGTGACCGCTAGTTCTCCTCCATACGGCACCTCCCTTATGGAGCCTTGGAACCTCCATTAGCGAGAAGCCGGTTCGAGGCAATCGACTGTTGCATCCGATACAGGATATCAAATTAAATCTGTACGTTTGCACACGACGGTTCCTTGCGTTGCGCAGGAAACGTCGCATAATACAGTCCACTACCCTCTACTGTGTCTTATAGCACGAATAAGTGCCCTCACCACCTGTCACGCATATCGTGATCAGGGAAAAAGAGGAAAGACGCACGGATAGAGCAAGAACCTGATAATAACGTAAGGAATTCGGTGTTTACACCGATTCTGTCTGTTACAGGCCCACGAGCGCAGAAATTTCAAGACAGGTAGTTCTTATTAAATAAACGGCCGTCCAAAAACCGACGGCCGAAAATAAAACAAGCGTTCGTTCATTGAACCTCAGTTCCTTTCCCTCAAATCCGAGCCCTGTTTAGTAGAATCGAAAAATAAAGTGCGATTCACTTAAACAATAATAAATCATTAAATAGCATTAAGTATAGTAAAGCATTAAATAGCAT
The DNA here is from genome assembly GCA_028830335.1 of Eucera pruinosa. Classification (NCBI taxonomy): domain Eukaryota; kingdom Metazoa; phylum Arthropoda; class Insecta; order Hymenoptera; family Apidae; genus Eucera; species Eucera pruinosa. Next base: position 15,160,797 of record JAMYCR010000015.1, read on the forward strand.
TAAATATAATACATATAAGATTTGAAATATAGTAAACTATTGATGGACTTCGTTTCGTATCGAAGGAATATTCCTTTGATCGTAATATCAATACAAATATGTATCTGGAAATTCGAATAGACTGCGTGTCACGCACCGCGCAACCGTATAGCATTCCCCAACTCTTGGAGCTCGGCGTACGCGCGCGTCAGTAGTATTTCGAGTTTCGTGCAGGAAGGTTGTGTATACATAATCGTACGGTGCCTATCCCCTCTCCCTCCGTACCATTTCCCAGCATCCTGAATCTATTAGCATTATTTAATCAACGTCGTGTCATTTATTGCTAATTCGTAACAACAAATAACAAACGATTATTAACTTCATAAGTCTCAACGTTTCGATACCTTGTTCTTTTTTTCTTTGTTATTAATTAACTTCCTCCCCTTCCTTGAATTACTGCTGCCTTTTATTTTAACTAATCTATTTGAAATTTGCATTCTTCTTGTTACAGATACCTGGTTGGTAATTCGAGAGGCTAAAGAGGTGGATGGTAATATTTACGTTGCGCTAACACGTGGTAACATACACAGGGGTTCATACTTATTAATTTCTTTGTTTGTTCATACGTTTTGTTATTTCCAGTCATTTATATTTCGTAACCAACGTGAACGAAGGCAGGGCGGAATTTAGAATCATTCGTGTTTTTTCGTTATTTTTTTATTCCGTTTCATCGTGGACGTGTTGAAAAGTTGTTGACAAGAGTACAGTTATTACACGTAGAGTCTTATTTCATTATATTTCGGTCGCGAGTTTCGCCGTGTAGTACATCATTGGTTTCTAAACGCGTCTCCTATTTCCACGAATCTGCTCGAGTTGTAAACACGCAAAAACTGTCGCCGGAAACGCGCCGCGTGCCTCTCGCCCCACTCCTGTATTTTCATTTCGAACCTTTATTTACACGAGCATTTGCGAGAATTTGATGGGTGGGGGGACCCGCGGCTTACGTTTAGGAAGCGCGAGTTGAACGAACTTTTCGATTCCAATTCGCGAACATTCGTAGCGTACATGTATAATACAGGCGTCGCGCATACAAATCGTACAACTAGAATTCTAGAATTTCATTTCATCGTGAGACATTAATATCGTTTAATCACGCCAGAGCAACGGTATTCGCAAACAGACGCTCGACAAGAATAAGAATAATAGAATATATTTCTTGTGTTGTGTACTTTCTTACCCTTCCCCCCTCCTACTAAATAAGCATTTCTTTCAGCACTTTGTGATCGCGCGCAATGCGATCGTAGAATCAGTGCTTGCCGTCGAACGATACTTGATTTGTTTAAGAGCACAGCTGCTCTAATTAGATTCATTTATAAAAGTTACTCGCGAAAGTAGAGTCAGTGTTTGCTCGCCGAATATATTTACGCGGTTGCCTAGTCTTTTACTTCCCTTCTTGTTTCTTTAAGTAATAGAATTCGGTATTAGAGTCACTCTTCGGCTGTTGGCAGACGATCTCGCTGGGCTTCTGAAGTCCACCATGTAAGTATCTTTGCAATTAACGTTTATCTTCACGAATTAAAAGATATAGAATCTATTGAAAATTTGTAGAGTTCCACATTGCTATTTCATTTTCGTCGAACTAAGAAATAGAGTGATTTAAAAATATACAATTTGTTAAACTTGCACGTCTTTAATCTCAAGATTGTCAAATAATGGATAAGCAATATCTCGAAGAATAAATTGTAATCTTCTCGCTCCCTTTTGTTTGTTACAGGTCTTCCACAGATCTTCTTGTCCTTGGGACCACAGGACATGGCATCGCAGCTTCACGGCCTCGCGACATCATTTTTCATAGCGTTCACTTCAAGGCTTCACGACTCCACGACTTCACGACTTCGCTAGATGACGATGGCAGCAGGTTTTCATCCGCCTGGCTGCAGCAGATGACAGCGTAGTCGTCTAATGGTAAGTGGCACTTTTTGAATCCCTCCGGTCACTCACTCATGTCGAGGACGAAAGGTCCGAATCGGCACGGGTGACTGGTTGTATACGTAGATATTGCATAAACGAGTACAGTGACCGCGGGTATACGATTGTGTACCCGTGTATTATTTTTATTTCTTGTGTGTGTTGTATTTATTAGATTAGGCTAGGTCTTCTTGTGCATCGCAATTTTAAATATTTTTATATGCTAATAAAAGAATTCGAATCAATAGTAGAGTCACGTAGGGCGAATATCTTTTGAAATATTTATGCACGTAAAAGTAGAGTCAATAGAAATTCCACAATGATATGTATTAAAGTGGAATGCTCGTATATTTGAAGACGTTATAATTTGCAGTTTGTAGCTTTATTTGTATATGTATTCATTGCACGACAGTATTGAGAAAATGTATTCGAATTGCTATTTGGATACACGCAGATATACGCGTAATATTTTGGCAGAATCCCTTGCTTGATTCGTAATTCGTAAAAGAATTGAGCATTATAATGCTTCGCGTTTCATAGTAGCTTCACTTCAATTTAAGATACAGAGACATAGTCAATTTTTCTTTTCTCATACAAAAGCGATGGCAAATAAAATGCGCAAGAAGACATTTCGCGATGGGTAGATTTCCGAATCGAAGTCGCAAACTTGAACGCAATGTTATGTTAAAGTAACGACTTTTGATAAGGGAGTCGCCCAAGGGATTGCACTTATAGTTTCACGTTAGAATCACTTGTTCTATTTTATCATCGTATTCTTAACTTCAATTTAGAATCTCTTGTTGACATTTAATATTGCTTACTTTAATTTTGAGTCACTTGTTCGCGTTTACTATTCTCAGTCTCGCGTATTTAAATTCACGTTGCATTCGAGTTTTCTTGCTTTCTTGTTTTCAAATAACGTAGCTTCTTTTCAATTGAATTAGCAGAGTCTCATTGTTTTAAACGCATTGGAAAAGGAGAATCATAGTCCGTTAGCTGATTTTGTATGTTAGCAAGTTTTTTAGCTAGGATTTTCAGCGTCGGTTCGTGCCGTTTTGCCGGGATCCCGCTCACGTGCCCAGGTGCTACTTGAGCGGGTGAAAAGCACGTGGCACGATCATTTTTTTTTCTTATTTTGATATTTGGTATTTAATATTTGTGTGGCGGCTGATCGTGGGTAGCGTATCGTGCGCGACGTATTTTCCACATTGTGTGTGTGTATGGTTAGGCTGTGGACTTGCGTCGTTCTTTCATAATCTTGATTAACTTCTCGGTCAATTTATTCTTTAATACAATGGTACCAATAGTCTCCATTATATTTGCAATAATAGCAATGAACCATTTATTGCAAAGACAGCTGTCGGTTTTCGTATTGAATTCTTTGGTAAATGCTTAAAGTATATCTTGCAATTTTCTTATCGAATTACATGTTTGATAAATGCTATCAATATGTATCGTTTACAGTATTGCTATTGAATTACGTGTTTGATAAATGCCTAAAATTTATATCGATTTACACGTTTGCTATCGACGTACATTTCTTTGCGAAATGCTCGAAGTATATTTGAATATGCCTAGTTGCATACGCTTGAAGTCATATAATACGCAATGGTCGCTACCCACGTCAGACGATTTCAGGATTTTTGTTTACTTTAGAGTGTGTGTGAGATGTATGTTGAACTCGGGTGTCGGAGGCGTCCCGGGACGTTACTCCCTAGAGTAGGCTTTTGCACCCGGGTGGTATGCGTGTGATCCGCTGGGTGGGGGGTGGGGTGGAACGTGTGTGTTTGTGTGCCAGTTTGCCATTTTTTAAATATAGCATTAGGTAGGTAGGTAGCATACCTTCTGGAATGTGTGTTAATTTTAAGTAGGTAGGGCCGGGCAGGTTGACATATGGTCTCGGGTCGCGAGTTTCATATCTAAGGGGGGGGTGCGCGTGTCAACCTGTTTCAGGGAATCTGATTTGAACATCGACGGCGAGCTGATCTGACCTGGAGAATGCAGGTCATTTCCGGTCTTTGCCAATGTCGATCTTTCGAATCCGGCGATCTTGAATCGTCACGCGGACGCGGTCGCGATTTGCACGAAACGAACGTATATTCTCATTGTCAGCCGAGGTTCGACACGTTTGCACGAACAAGGATGCTCAGAATTCTTAGATTAGTTTCTTAGAATTCTTAGAGTCGTTGGTCGTCTGCGTGCTATTTAACTTCTTCGATATGCATTTTTATTCCATTTTTTGAGTCTCTTTCTGGGTCGCTTTTCGAGAACCTCGAGCTTAAATTCATGTCCCTGTGGGCATGGCGCCCGAAGAAAAGAAGAGGCCCGACAAACTGTCACGAAGAGGGCTGCAACGAATGGCTGTTCATTTTTTCGGTTTACGAAAGAATGGATGGTCATTACTCTTGTTACATTGTCACTGTACTCGTTATTAGATTTGCATGCGTAGTGTTTTCAGCTTCCACATCTGGGCTCCGCGTACTTTTTTACGTAGCGTTGCGAGAACGTACGTACGGGTTGACATAGCGTTGCGGATCAAAGAAAGCGCGAGGTGATATTTAGAGTTGCGAATGAAAAAGTCACGGGTTTGCATTAGCGTTGCGAAGATACGATTATCGCGTTTGATTTAGCGTTGCGAAGTATGAAATGTTGCGCGTATTCTTAGCATTTCTTAGTATTGCGTTCCACAGTTTGATTGAGATTAGCATCGTAATATATTTGATAGCGTTGCGATAATATCAATCGCGTCTTCTAATTGTAAGCACCGCGATTAATCAGAGCAACTTCCGTTACACGAAAATAGTAGCTTCCATTGAATGAATTAAAATGTTAGAGTTGCGACACATTTGCATCGCACCTGGTTAGCTTTGCAGTTAGTGTTGCGCTACTAAATGATCGCGTTTTGCACGTAGCGTTGCGTACATAAGAAAAAAGCCCACGGTGTTCCACTGAGATAGTGGATCTCAATCATCGATGGACCATGGACGATTCAACGGCAGCCGTGCATTGGGCACGCTGCACTTTCGCTATTAGTGTTGCGCTTTCAAAAAGAATAGGTGCATAGATTAGTAGTGAATATGTATTAGCGTTGCGTTACAGGGTCAACGATGCGTCCAGGACTTGACGCTTGCGCGACGTTGCCTTTTTCTTTCCTCTTTGATTAAAGTTAAGTCGAGTAAAGAAGCTTTTGCAATAGAAAGAAGCACCTTTCGCGATTGATTTGTTGAATTTGCTCTTTGATTGGTAAACGTAGTAAATTAGCGTTGCGAAAAAGAAACAATGTTCTACTCACGCGTTGATCGGGTTTACGAGTGGATGGTTGTTATTTTTTAGTGGTCCATCTGGCTGCTCAATTCCGTTTCGTTTAGCGCCCTTTGGGGCCGTTATTTTTTCATATTTCTATTAGCACCCTTCGTGGCTGCCTCGCGTTTATATTGCGCATTGTTCGTCGAGCGTTTGTTATAGAAAAATACCGTTGCAAAACCTACATCGTTGCACCCTCCGCGATTAGATCTCGAGATATAATTATCTTTCTAACCTCTCACCAAATTGCAAACATTTTGGATTCGTAGTTTCCTCAAAACAAAGTTCCTGCCCCTCCCACGTTCTTTGATCCGTAACTACGCTTGCGATCGTGAAAAATGGACAGCCGATGATCCTGGAGTTAGAGAAAAATGTGCCCTTTAACGTGCTTTCCGTTTCACGTCGATATCTCAACTCTTTCGCGAGATATGGCCGTATAAAGTTTACTTTTATGGATAGCGCGCGCGGAGTTACGAATGACATAGTAACCATAGTAAAACTGACCTGCGCAATACTACGAATGGTGAGGTGGTTGAGAAGTAGGTCAGTTCGCGGTGGCCGAGCATAGCGGGAAAAAATTAAACTCGTCTTTAAACGATGATATCTCGGCAACCGAAAGTCGGACTTAGGTGAAACAAAAAGCATTTTAAAGGTGAAGGTTCACCGATCATGACCATGCAGGGATTTTGATAATGTTCACGCAGCTTTTCTAAACGAAGTGCTTTTCTAAAGCACTGTTCTAAACGTATCAAGATTGGGCGTCTCGATGCGTCACACGAATTTCTTTATCGTTTACGAATCGACGCACGTATCCGAATAAAACCGATTGACTACTAACCACTGCACTCCGTACTTTCATTTCTGACAGTTTCGACGAAGCAAACGATTAGAAGCCCAGATCTAAGCATTTTTCTAATCCTATCGAGATCGAAGATTTGACGCGTAACACGAACTTCCCTTTATTTTGCGAACCGATGCAAATATACGAACGAAACCTTGCATTATTATTCACCGCACTCCGCACTTTCGTTTTTTACCAGTTTCGTTGAACTCGCGCACGTAGAGCCCGAGATCTAAGCTTTTTTCTAATCGCATCGAGATCCGACACTTGACGCGTCACACGAAATGTCGTATTTTTCGCGAACCGAGGCACTTATACGAATGAAACCTTGGATTATTATCCATTTCACTCCGCACTTTCGGTTTCTGGTGGTTTCGGTCGCGTCGCGAGCTTAGAATCCGATATCTAAGCCTTTTTCTAATCGCACTGAGTTCCGACACTTGGCGCGTCACACGAAATGTCGTATTTTTCGCGATCCGAGGCACTTATACGAATGAAACCTTGGATTATTATCCATTCAACTCCGCACTTTCGGTTTCTGGTGGTTTCGGTCGCGTCGCGAGCTTAGAATCCGATATCTAAGCCTTTTTCTAATCGCACTGAGTTCCGACACTTGGCGCGTCACACGAAATGTCGTATTTTTCGCGAACCGAGGCACTTATACGAATGAAACCTTGGATTATTATCCATTCAACTCCGCACTTTCGGTTTCTGGTGGTTTCGGTCGCGTCGCGAGCTTAGAATCCGATATCTAAGCCTTTTTCTAATCGCACTGAGTTCCGACACTTGGCGCGTCACACGAAATGTCGTATTTTTCGCGAACCGAGGCACTTATACGAATAAAACCTTGGATTATTATCCATTCAACTCCGCACTTTCGGTTTCTGGTGGTTTCGATCGCGTCGCGAGCTTAGAATCCGATATCTAAGCCTTTTTCTAATCGCACTGAGTTCCGACACTTGGCGCGTCACACGAAATGTCGTATTTTTCGCGAACCGAGGCACTTATACGAATAAAACCTTGGATTATTATCCATTCAACTCCGCACTTTCGGTTTCTGGTGGTTTCGATCGCGTCGCGAGCTTAGAATCCGATATCTAAGCCTTTTTCTAATCGCACTGAGTTCCGACACTTGGCGCGTCACACGAAATGTCGTATTTTTCGCGAACCGAGGCACTTATACGAATAAAACCTTGGATTATTATCCATTCAACTCCGCACTTTCGGTTTCTGGTGGTTTCGATCGCGTCGCGAGCTTAGAATCCGATATCTAAGCCTTTTTCTAATCGCACTGAGTTCCGACACTTGGCGCGTCACACGAAATGTCGTATTTTTCGCGAACCGAGGCACTTATACGAATAAAACCTTGGATTATTATCCATTCAACTCCGCACTTTCGGTTTCTGGTGGTTTCGATCGCGTCGCGAGCTTAGAATCCGATATCTAAGCCTTTTTCTAATCGCACTGAGTTCCGACACTTGGCGCGTCACACGAAATGTCGTATTTTTCGCGAACCGAGGCACTTATACGAATAAAACCTTGGATTATTATCCATTCAACTCCGCACTTTCGGTTTCTGGTGGTTTCGATCGCGTCGCGAGCTTAGAATCCGATATCTAAGCCTTTTTCTAATCGCACTGAGTTCCGACACTTGGCGCGTCACACGAAATGTCGTATTTTTCGCGAACCGAGGCACTTATACGAATAAAACCTTGGATTATTATCCATTCAACTCCGCACTTTCGGTTTCTGGTGGTTTCGATCGCGTCGCGAGCTTAGAATCCGATATCTAAGCCTTTTTCTAATCGCACTGAGTTCCGACACTTGGCGCGTCACACGAAATGTCGTATTTTTCGCGAACCGAGGCACTTATACGAATAAAACCTTGGATTATTATCCATTCAACTCCGCACTTTCGGTTTCTGGTGGTTTCGATCGCGTCGCGAGCTTAGATTCCGATATCTAAGCTTTTTTCTATTCGCATCGAGGTCCGACACTTGACGCGTCACACGAATTTTCTGATATTTTGCGAACCGATACACGTATCCGAATAAATCCAACTTATTATTGATCGTGGCACTTCGCGCTTTCACTTTAGGCTAATAATTAACTACTGCAGCCCATACTTTTATTGTAGACTGGCGCAAACGAACTATTAGAAGCTGAGCACTTTTCCGTTCCTACTCTTAGGTTAGGCTTAACGGTTAGTCGTTTCCCGCGTAAAGATTGCGAATGCGCAGGCTCGTGCAGTTTCGTGCGCGCGCAGTTTCGTTTTACGTTTGACTGGGAGCACGATTGTATTGAACGAAATATTATAAAAAAGCTGGGTTTCTGTTTCATTTATTCTAAACCTAATTCTACTATTAACTCCTTCTATTACTCATCCGTACGTCGAAATTGTTAGCGGAGAAAAATAGATATAACAATTTTCCTGTACAATGAACTCGCGGCATTTTCTCGCGCATGTATTTAAATGTTTTAAAGCATTAAAAAATTACATTTTGATGGCTGTACACGTAATGCCACACAAAGCGCAAATTAATGCGTTCGGCAGTATAATGTATCTCTATATCGAAGTCTAGCACCGTGCTACTGCAAATGTGTTTTTGATTTACACGAAATGTATAACGTGATGTATTCATTGTAACAAAGAATTTCTAAGAGTGCAAAGTGGAGCCCTTCTTTAAAACTACTGTTCTCTTCGGACGACGATATCTCGGCAACCGAAAGTCGGATTTACGTGAACCAAAAAGGGTTTTAAAGGGGAAGGTTCACCGATTATGTAGATGCAAGGATTTTGAAAACGTTCGAGGTAAAATTTGGGAATTTTTATTAGAAGTTTTGGTGTAGTTTAGGGAATAGTAAGAAGTTACTCTTATCTTTAAACGATGATATCTCGGCAACCAAAAGTCGGAGTTAGGTGAACCAAAAAGGGTTTTAAAGAGAAAGTTTTCCCACTTTTTATACGCTAAGGCAAATGTAAGAATATTAAACTGTTTCAAAATGGCGGTGATGTCAACATTGAGTTCTTTAGTAGGTGCTCAAGTGTAGTTTAAAGGGGAAAGTCTCAAGAATATTACCATTTAGCCTTTTGTACCTAGCTCTTGCAGTTCATTTGTAATAAACAAATATATATCGCACCATCGTAGATTACTCATAAAGTATCTGACGAAAAGAATTAATTTCTCGGCTCCTAGACGTCCGATATCAATGCCCCTCGGCTTAAATTAAAGGGAAATGTCCCAGAAATGTTATCGTGTTAGCAATTTGTTGATAAACATTGTGGTTAATTTGTTATAAACAAATGTTTCCTATTTTTCGCAGCTACTCGAAAACTATACTTGGGACGACATTAAAAGTATATGGAGAGTATTCCTTGGACTTTTCCCTTTAATTTGAGCCGCGGGTAATCGAAATCGGACGTCTAGAAGCGGAGATATTAATTTTTAAGAAACCTGGAAAAGTTTTGTCCGATTACGTGTTAAGAGAATATTTCCAATTCTGAAGCGGCAAAGGTATTGGCCAAATCGGTGACTTTTTTCGACGCGCCATCTAGCGGCAGAAAGGTGGAACTAATGCTGCAATTTAATGAATAAATCTTGTTTAATTAAAAAATTAATATCTCCGCTTCTAGGTATCGGATCGGGACACACGACCACTCAAATTAAAGGGGAGACTTGCGGCTATAAGATAGGATAGGTCTCATCTTGATAGCTCTTTCGGTTCAGATGGTATAAGCGTTTAATTCCTACAATTTAGTATAACTTGCAAACTATAAATGCAATCGCTTTTAAACCTACCGATTCTTATTCCGTGGCTTCTGCCCTTTAATTTAAGCCAAGCTTCATTAGTATAGCACGTCTAGAAGCGAAGTTATATGAGGTCAATGTCGTAATTACATTTTTGCTTATAACTTTGCTTCTAGACGTGCTATACTAATGAACCTGAGTTTAAATTAAAGGGCAGAAGCCACGGAATAAGCTTCAGGATGTTTAAAAGCGATTGTATTTATAGTTTGCAAGTTATACTAAATTTTATGATATAAACCCTTATAACTTCTGAACGGGAAGGGCTATGCAGATAAGACCTACCATATCTTGTAGCTGCAAGTCTCCCCTTTAATTTGAGTCGTCGTTTGTCCCGATCCGATGCCTACAAGCGGTGATATTAATTTTTTAATTAAACAAGATTTATTCATTAAATTGCTGTATTAGTTCCATCTTTCTACCGCTAGATGGCGCGTCGAAAAAAGTCACCGATTTGGCCAATAACTTTGCCGCTTCAGTATTCGAAATTTTCATTTAACATGCAATCGGACATAACTTTTCCAGTTTTCTTAAAAATTAATATCTCCGCTTCTAGACGTCCGATTTCGATCATCCGCGGCACAAATTAAAGGGAAAAGTCCAAGGAATACTCACCAGATACTATTAATGCCTTCCCATGTATAGTTTTCGAGTAGTTGCTAAAAATAAGAAACACTTGTTTATAACAAATTAACCACAATGTTTATTAACAAATTGCTAACATGATAACATTTCTGTGTCCTTCCCCTTTAATTTGAGTCAAGGAGCATTGAAATCGGACGTCTAGGAGCCGAGAAATTAATTTTTTTCTTCAGGTTCTTTCTCAGTAATCTACTATGATGCGATATATATTTATTTGTAACAAATGAACTGCAAGGGATAGTTGCAAAAGGCTATAGGATAATAATATTGGGACCTTCCCCTTTAATTCAAGACATGGGGCATTGAACTCGGATGTCTAGAAGCTGAGAAAATAATATTCTGTCACAAATTGAGTCACACGAGCACAGAACTAACAACGCTGCAACGTAGATCATATTCGTAACAGTCTAAATGATATGATACACAGTTCTCTAATCGATATTAATACAATATTAAAGTAGAAATGCACAGCCTGCAAAATATTAACGGGGTCAAAGATACGTGTAACTTGCATTTGGGAAGTTAAGTCGATCACTCTTAGAAACTGGTAGCTGTAAAATGTAATCCGAGATCGAAGCAAGGAAATGAAAGTCTAAGGTAAAATCTAAACTAAAATATAAGTGTTACACGTTAATGCGTAGTTCTTAGCTTGGTATCGTTTTCAAAAGACGTTTCATTGTTTGAAAAACGACACCAATTACCAGGTCTCACCACGAGGAGGTGACTACGCGTCGAGACCCACCGAAATCCATTCTACGCCCTTAAAGTTTCTCAAAGAAACTTCAAGAGAACATAGAATAGATTTCGGTTCACAAAACTGAACAACGTTGCTTAACCCTACCGATGTATCATTGATATGATATCATTGACCACAGACAAGGTACAGGATGGACCTCTCATCTTATGGGACTACGTGTCACATGTTCGTGCCATGTGTAGCAGCGTAATATTAAAATAATTTAAAGAGTATACAAGATACACCATGAGATTAATTTGTTAATGATTTTTTAATTCGCCGATATTGTAAATGTTCCAAAGTATATATAAAACTGTATATCCGACCATATTGAAATTGTTACCGATATTATAGTTTTAATTCTTACCATTTGCAGCGCTGCACGTTTATTTTATGCTTTGCCGTTAACGTTGGATGTGACGCGAAAATGGTAATGGGGCTCGTGAGCCCCAAAACCGTGTGACAAACAAAAGCTTTGGATGAGCATTTTATACAGGAATGGATAGTCTATTCTATACGTGGCCAGAACGGTACGCATCCTGCCCCTGTAGTAATTCGTTTCTCCCCATTCACGCGTGGAACTTGTTTTATCGACTGCCAGTTGCACGCCAGCAACATTCTCCGCGGTCGGCGCTATCGAAACGCGTACGCGTGATGCTGGCATCTACAGGGTAGGCAGGTTTGCAGCGGCTGCAAGTGGAACAGAAAGAAACGGAACGGAACGAGTTATCCCGCAATTACCGTTTCGTAAGCTTTCATTAGCGGAACGATAACATTTGTCTGGTATTCGGACTAGATTAATTTAATCGCCGTATCTCGGTTCCGCGTTCTCAACGCGCAAACCCGACGCTAGCGATATCAAACTGATATACTAAATAATTCGCATCGATTAAGCTCACGTGATCCCGTGATTTCGTCAACTTTGATTGCAAACGTACAGCCCAGCGTATGCTAGCTTCCGCTTAGTGGTATATCGCCCAAGTGAACGATCGAACAACGGTCGAAGAGCGGAGCGCGAATTCGCTGGCTAAAAAAAGCGCGGCGCGACGGAAGGCGGCAAGTATCGATTCGAAAAATAATTCGCCCCGCTGATTTCAATACGCGGCCTTTCCCCGACCAATTGCATTTCAATTGAAATCGATTTTCCGAGCACACGCAGCAGGAGCTTCGATTGTTAAGCGTACCGGAAGCCACGCGGGGAACGTGGAAGCCGAGAAGCGCGCCGGACTCGGAACGGAGAGTTTGTTGACGAGCACCGAGAAAAGATCGCTCTGATACGCGTCAGGTAGGACAACGGCCTCCGGTGCACTCGGTTTACTTTTTTAAATAGTTGTCGACTAATTTTAACCGCGCTCTTGTTGCGTAACTGACCTATACCGGGCAGCTCGTCGTCGTGGTCGCCGTTTCTTCTTCGATTTTTCTCTCCTTTCGTTTCCGCACGGCCGCGGCCGGCACCGTGTCCCCGTTGCTAGTTAAATTCGAACGACAACACCGGACGGTCGAAACGTTTCCGCTTCTTCACTCCGCTCTCGGCTCCCCGGACGCGGGATGCTCGAAAAGCGTTCCACTCTTTCACTTTCGCGGCCCGCGCGAACATTTTCGCGCGCCTAGGTCCACCGCTAGCGCGTCCCGAAAAGGAGCAAACTGGAACGATCTTTATGTTAACGGCGTTCTAAAATAGGTAACGAAAGTTACGTGCGAACCTTAAAGTGGCAGGACGTGATACATCTATGCTATATACCTGCGGTAAGGAACGCAATACTTAACAGGGGTCGACGGAAAGCGTGCGTCGTAACGCTAATCGCGGGCACCTTTGCTCGCGTTTTTCACCGAACCGGACGAACGCTTATGCAGCCACGGAAAAGCGGCAACCTACTTAAGCGCGTTATCCCTTAGATACGAGTGGTTCTCGTTAGCCGAGATCGACTCCGCGAGTGCGAAATTGCCAGCTAGGACCTTGGCAATTTCCCGTTTACCAAACAAAACTTAGAACCTCGACGCTTGACGCGTTGCACGCGCGCGACGAGAGAGCCCAGTTCGGTTCCCATTCGTTCCTGTCGCGGGGCAAAGATGAATCTTTCGGGCCAGCGGCCTCCGCCTCCGCCTCCGCCTCCGCCACCGCGGCCGTTGTCTTTCTTTAATTACCCGCGTTCCTGGGAAGGGTCCCAGCGCGTTTCCGACCATTCTATCTCCGAAGGTCTTTTTCTTTCGCAACCGAAACATTCTTGAGAACGACTGTTTCTCGCGCGCCACGCGAGGACGCGCCGAGTCGCGATCCTTATCGCTAATTGCCGGCCCCATTACGAACGTCTCGGCACGTTTTCGGCAACCTCTCCGCGGATCCGATGTTCCGACTCTGCCTTCCATCGTTCGATTCGGGATTCGGGATTCGGGATTCGGGATTCGGGTTTCCGGGAGAGGTGAGACTCCCATCGCATCGCGAGTTGAAAGTTCGCGAGCCGCTTTTCGCGTGTCTGCCGGGGGCAGACGCGTCCGACGCACAGGTAAATAACCGAGACGCGTCTGGTAATTCGATTTGCCGCCCCCTTGTCGAATCCAATTAACGGCGAGTTGCCGGGCTTCCCGGATAATCGGCTGCCACCCGCAATTAAATTCGACGCGTCCCGCCGAAACGTCGAACGTTTCTATTTCGCCACGCGAGTCCCGGACAAAGGTAGCACCCTTAAACTCTCAGTCCTACCCTCGTCGAAATCCTTTCCGAATTCCTTCCACTCTCCGGCGTTTGCGGTTAACTCGGCGCAATTGTGAAGCTCCGGTTGCGCGGCAGATCGCGTGCAGCGTGCACGATTTCCTCGCGGTAACAAACGTTTCCTAAGCAACGAGAAAACGGAGGAGTCGCCGTCGGCTCACCCGGAAGCGTGCGAGAATGCGAGCGTTGCCTCGTCGCGTTGCGTCTGTTGGCTTCGAAGGGAGGACGAGGATCGCGAGAAGCAAATGGTGGCAAAACGGGGTTACTATTTTGCTATCGGTGGTTCGACGATACGAGGAAGCGTTTGCACGTAACCAGGCGGCTTTCATTGTTTTCCGATTGCCGTTTGCGCGTGGGGTAAGGGGGGAATGGTAGCTGGGCAGAAGGGTAGGACGCGCGAATTCATAGTACGCGTATCGAGGCGCGTTCTACGTGCAGCAGTTCTCTAACAAGAACGGAGGAGTCTCATTTTTATTCGTTCCCGAGTGGATCTGGTCGTTTGCCACCGGCGCGGCGTGCAGCGTATACATACGTCTTGTGGAATTTCCTGCCCGCTGCGCCTCTTGGATTTTACGGATTTCCCTGGCTACCCGTTTGCTCCGCGGATTAAATATTTGTCGAATATTCCAGGCCTCTGTTTGCCCCCCGAACAGCGCTCGCTAATTTTCTTCCCTCTGCAACGCGAAAGAGCCGGATTCCCTTTTTTCCTTTTTCTTTTTGGTAAACACAGAGCTCCGCTCGTTTGATCGCGCGGATCGAGTCTTTTCACGGCGCTTCGCTCGTAATTACGAAACTAGACGTCCGAAGTCTGGAGAGAGCTTGCTCGGGACGTTGGCGTTAAATAGGCGAGGAGAGGTAAGGAAAAGGCGAGAAGGTAAGACGGAGGCGAATGAAAAGGCAAGGGTAAATCCGAGCCGAGGACGTAACACGTAACACGTAACACGTAACGCGTAACACGCGAGACGAAGTTAGCGAAGAAAGGGTGAGGCGGGCAAAACAAATTCGCGTCTTCGGAGACGGAGCCACTTGCGTGAAAAGGTCTGAAAGGGGTAGAAACAAATGGGTTGGTGGTTTGCGCAGGGCCGTTGAGCGAGAAGAAAGGGAAAAGGAAGAGGAAGAGGAAGAGGAAGAGGAAGAGGAAGAGGAAGCCACGAGGTCAACCGAATTTCGACTTCCTAAAAGGGTAGAGCAAACTTTCCTTCGAGCAACTCCCTCCTCGCCTGCGCGTCTCTTTGCGAAATGTTTATCGAGCTTTGAAGAAGCACTCCGCTACGCGTACCATTGACAGCGACGCTTCTCCTCTAAAAGCGACTCGTCCAAGCATCCAGCTTGCTTCTTCGCACACTCGCGTCAAATTTAGACGGGGAATTCGCGCGTCGCGTGGAACGAAAGAAAAGTCGCTCCGCGGGCGTATCAAGGAGTCCATTTAGAGGGAGGAAGTTTATTAAATTGCTGGAGCGAAAGCGCGGCTGGGTCGTTAGCAAAGTAAAAATGTCTTTGGAAGACCGAAAGGCGGTGAAAGCGTGTTCGTCTCGAAGCAGCAAGTCGAATGAGATTTTCGCGCCGCGCTCAGCGGAGTTTTCCAACAGCTCCAGCAGCGGCCCGTGAAACAAGCTCCGGCAAATTTCCCTGAAAACGCGTCGCCTCTCCATCGGAACTCGTCGAACCGCATCCGAGTCCCTTTTTACACGCGGCTCGTTACAGGCTGAACGATTTCTGCGCACCGTCGCAGCCGGCAACGCGATCCTCCGTTACGCCGCGTCGCGTCGATCCGATTCCATCCGATACGCGACGCGACGAGACGATACGATGCGATACGATCCGATCTTCTTCGTCGTCCCCATCCTCTCTCGGCGGCAGCTGCAATGGGAATGGATTGATTCGTTTGAGACGCGCGCGATCCTCGTCCATGCGAAATAGGACGCAGCTGTTTGCATCCTCCGTATTCCCCGTGTAATTTGTAGCCTATTGTTAGCGCGGCAACTCTAAGGATATCCGTAAACAGGTAATCTCGCGCCGAGAGGAATCGAATCGAGGTGGAAGCGCGAATTCAAGGGGAGCGAGCGATAAAGTTTATCCGGCTGAGCTGCGAATTTTTCGGATTTTTTCCCGTGCCCCGATAAGGCGCGCCGATTGAAACGATATCGAGAGCGGATGAGAAGATGCTCGAGCTTGGAGCTTGGAGCGTGGAGCTTGCAGCTCGGAGCGTCGATCCACGAGAGGACGAAGCGCCAGCCCGATGCTTTCCCGTTGGAATTACGAGCTCGAGCGAACCTCCCTGCCAAAGCTGCACGTGCGACTGCAACGATATCGGACGCGAAAAACCGGTCGATCGATCGGCAAAGCGTTCGCGGATCACCGATTCCAGTCACGCAGTTACATTTGTCATCTTCCATTCCGTCTCCTCGACCCAAATACGATCGCGTTCAAATCGCCCCGGACGACTCATCCTTTTCCCACCTATGGAAATTTTACACCGGTCACCAGCTCTGCGCCACTTTAAACGCGTGTCCTATGCTTGTTGCCGTTAAACAGAGCGCAATCCAACGGATCGAGTTTGCTGGACATTCGCGGGGGCTGCGTTCATCCCCTTATCGTTTCGCCTTTTCAGCTGTGGAAAATCGATCCTCGACTCACTTTGCCCGTTCCATTTCCGCGTTAATACCTGGCCACAGAGGGCCGGTATTCGGTTAGATGCGATTGGGATTGCGATCCGCGGATTCGCGAGAAGAAGCGATTCGGGCGCGGAAAGCGCGGCGACGCGCAAACGGAGGCGAACGAACTCCCTGGGCGGTGGCCTATCCAAACAGGGCAAACGGTATTAAAATCGCGCGGTAAAGTGCACGGGACGAGGGAGAGGGCGGGGACATTGGGAAAACCGACGCTGTCGGGCGTTGCACTGGGATTCGATTCGAGTTGCGGGCGAACAAACGTTTTGCGCGCTGCTTTCTTGCTTGGGCGAAGTTCGCGGCAAGCCCGGATTACGCGCGTTTGTCTATCGACTCGCGTGGATGCCGCGCCGCCAGCAACGATCTGCTTAGGGGTATCGCAAAATAGATTAGACGGGTTTCCCGTAAAACGGCTGAACGCGCTCCTTAGGAGTTCTCCTCGTTAGGAGTCTACGATCGAGGATCTCTATTTGTCATTGTCACGGCTACGGTGAGATTAACGATCGTCAGACACTCCGCTGTCTAATCCACCGAGCCCGTGACGAGTTCCACGTTTTTCGCAACTTTTTCGCAGCCGGCTATTTAACGATTTCCGATATCGCTTTTTCGTATCAACGATACTCGAGCGGATCTTCGGAGCCGCGTCGCGTTCGCTTTTTTATTCGGACTGCGAACGAGTCGATCGAACGATACGCGCGACAGATTCGATCGTCGCCTTTGGCTCGGACCGTACGGCGAGATTTACGAGACCGATATCGCGCGATAATCGAGCGGAGGGGAAACTGAGAGCTGGAAACTGGAAACTTGTGGCCGGAAAAGCGATGGGCAAAGTTTCGCCAGTAACCAGTGTTCGCGGTTATGCCCGTTTATATCGGCTCCTCGAGGTCGAAGCGTATTTACGTGTCGAGAGTCGAGTTTAAACTCTCTCTCGGAGCTCGTGTAAACTTCGCGCCGGTGCACCGGTTGCTTTTTCATCCCGTTATTTATTCAGGCAACACGCGTCGTCCTTCGGAAGAGGCATCGTTCTTGTTCAGAGCCGCGCGAGAAACCGTTGGCGTTTTAATTGTATCTGGCGATGGTGTCTCGCGGTTGGAGTTTGCAGCGAAGGCAACGCAGCGGTTCGCGAGCATCCCGCGTTACGCGATAAACGGGCAATATTTGCGGAGAAACGAGAGAAGCGCGGCTCGGTTCGTTCCCTTGCCCCGTTCGCCTAGCGCCAGCTTTTCATCGCGCTGGCGAACCTACGGCTACATTGTCGAGGAGACATCTGGAAAGCGTATAACTGAGCGGGTATCCCCGTTAAAAGAAGGGTATATACCGTGGCGTTTATACTGCGACCAGTCGTTCCGCGAAAGCGAGTTACGTCGCGTCGTTGCGCGTATAATAAAAAGATAGCGAACGATAAAGAGCCGCTTGAAATTTCAACCTCTCGCTTATGATTTCGAACAACGGGGAAACGCGTAGCGGCAGAGATTGCTCGTGTAGCTATTTTGCAGCGGATTTGTTGCGACCGAGCGCGCACCTTTGGCTTTTAACGCGGCATCGCTTTTCGACGGCTGATTTTCACGGGCTGATCGCGCGACGGCCTGTCCAGGGCATCGTTGAATCGCGGGCAAAATGGAAACGCGTCGAGCGTCATCGAGTATTATATCCCGCGCTTTGTCGCGAAACCAGAATGTCATCCGATCACCGCTAATGAAAAGCGATTTACTAGCAGCCGTGCGAGGCTAGCCCGAACGAGCGTTCCGCATGGAAATGCGCGTATGCGGGCAAATTGCTCGACCAGCTCGAGGATTACGCGCGTTTCCACGCGGATATCCCGCCGCGTTAGGGAAACTTTCGCCGCAACTTTCCCGCGGCATCGCCAGCAAATGTGTATGCAAAACATCCCGATCTCTCCGTTACAATAGCGCGATCTCGTTTTCTACGGCTCGCGCTCGAGCTCCAGCTCGTTACGGACGGAGAGAACGCGATCGCCGGCGAAAGTATTTTCTACGTACGGCTTTGAAAACTCGCCGGAGCAACGCGGATGGGGAAAAGCTTAATCGTTGTTCCATCGAATAAACGGTTGGTAATTCGTCGGAATGGAAGGCCCGCTTTGTAAACGGGAAATCGACGTTGCGTCGGCTGTTTAACGAATCGAGGTGGAAAAGGCGAGACGCTCGAACGATTGAAAAAGCGTGGAGATCGGATTTGATCGGATCGAGCTGCTGCTCGCCAGGTATCCTGGCGTTGGCCGTGTTTACCAGGGCAAATGGAAAAGCACGGGAAAGGGAAATAAAGCGGTAGGCGTACGCTCGGCGCCAATAGTCTTAAGAGAACGGGATCGGGTTACCCGTGATTGTTGTAATAATTACGTGTCACTCATTCTTGCGTACGTACGTGTTGCGCTATTATTTGGGCCGCACCCAGCGTCGCAGACGCATTGTCTAGGGACCTTTCCGCCCGAGTTTCGCCGAACCAGTTCGACGCGCGTTCTTTCGCCGCGTCGAGTAAGTAAGTACATACACCGGGATTCGAAGCGCGACGAGACGTGGACGGCCTACTCGAACGCGAAGGGAACGCGGCAAGTGAGAAGTAGCATGTTTGCAGAGATGCAGCGGCTGTGCAGTTGGAGTCGGAGGCGGACGCGGTGCAGCGGGCGCAGAAGGAAGCGGCGCGGCGTGTCTTTTTGCGGGACGCACGGGATACGAGGATACGAGAGGTTCCATTTCGTGAATTATCATTGAGCTCCGGCCGCATGAACCGAGGCTGTCCGGGGAGGGCAGCATTAATTACACCGGCAGGTAAAACTTGAGCTTTCTGCATTGTGCACGGGGATTACAATGCATTTTATGCAAACCAGCTCGTAGAATAGCAGTCCGTTGAATGCCGCGGCCAATTCTCTTTCCTCCCCGCGCGTCTCGCGCTCAACGCTCGCTCTTTTTCTCTTCTCTTTCTCTTTCCCTACCCTCTGTCCCCTAACCGCCTATCCGTTCTCCTACGACGCTTCCTTCCTTCCTTTCTGCTCGTTCTCCGTCTCGTCTACCGCGGCTCCTCTCGCGCTACAAAGCAACAAACGCCGTCCGAAACTGCAGGCACTTCCTCAGCCATGGCGCGCCGCTTTTCCCCAAATGCATTGTGTACATATGT
The DNA here is from genome assembly GCA_028830335.1 of Eucera pruinosa. Classification (NCBI taxonomy): domain Eukaryota; kingdom Metazoa; phylum Arthropoda; class Insecta; order Hymenoptera; family Apidae; genus Eucera; species Eucera pruinosa. Next base: position 15,180,583 of record JAMYCR010000015.1, read on the forward strand.
ATATAGGTGTACTCGCAGTTGCGTTCTCCGCGTGAATCGCGTTCCGTGGCGTCACCGAGGCGACTTTCGAAAAGTCGATTAATCGGCTGGCGAGCGCCGGCTAAAGTTACGCGTGCTGCCTTCGTGGAAGTCGAGGGGCAGCGTACGGCTTCGCGGTTTTCGCTACCGAGAATCGGCTAACCGACACCCTATCGAGCGGTTTCACTATCGCGACGAGCGAATCTCGGGGCGATTTCGAAGAGGGGAGTGGAAATTGGTGGTAGGTGTGAAAGGAACGCGCTGTAACGGGTCATTGGAAACAATGGTTGACGCCCCGTGGACGCGGGGCTGCTTAAGCGCGACGTTCGACCGGGAGAGAGGCGTGGAGCGAGCACCTAACGGAAGCGTTGGCCGAAGCGGAGTTGGGGAATTCGGATCGTAAAAGGCAAATTAGGTTCTTAGAAGGGGGCATTAGTTTAGCAGGGAAGAGCGAGCGTGGGTTCGTCTTTTGCAAATCGCCGGCGATTTAACGGTTTCCAGGCGATTGCCGAGGAACGCTCCTCCGCTCGTCGCCTCTCGCCGCCTCTCGCCGCCTCTCGCCGCTCGTCCGTCGACCACTCGTTGCCCATTCAACGGCACGAGCGCGCTGAAAATTCAAATAAAAATCGTCCAACGATAGAATTCGTGTCAAGGATGACTCGGTATCGCGTTCTTTGCGAGCGTAAAATTCTACGAGCGACCGTGGAGCTCGCGATCGTTTCAAGGTAAATCGGAGTGACGGTAGTGGGTTCGAAAATTGTCAGACGTACATACATACGTATGTAGCAGAGATCGACGCGTCGCATTGGTTGCGCAATTGTCTCTCGGCCCTGTTGCTCGATGCTCGCTGCTCGTTACTCGTTGCTCGTTGCTCGACTCTAGGAGAGGGCAACGACTGCGGGGAATAAGATTAGAAGAAAGCGAGTAGGACGGGATCGGAGTGAGCGAGTACGCCACGGGCTTCTATGGATATTCGATTACACGCTCCAATTCGGCACACGCGTGGATATCTCGGTCTGCGAAACGTATCGCGATATTAGGTTGGAAATTGTATACGAGGAGAGGGCTGTTCTCGAAGGTGATACGGAGGAAGGAAAAGGGAAAGCAGCCGGCGGACGGATATCGAGTATCTCTGGTTCTCACAAATCTTCGGTGTCCCTAATCCACGATCCACGATCCACGATCCGCGATCCACGATCCACGATCCGCGCGCGGTGCCGGGCTGGCCATGAACGATACGCCGCCGCTACAATAAAATAGGAACGAGTGAATGAGCAAATACTACGCCGAATGCCACGGAGTACGCCCTCCATTCAGCCCCGCCGCCATATTGCTCCCACCTGTTATATCCGCCAGCACTTTATCTTTCCTCGCCTCTATTAAACTTGCCGCGCCACCCTCGCCCCTAGTCCCCGACTCCGTCTTCGCCGATCGTCCGCTCCCCTCACGCGTGTTCCGACAAAAAATTCCCAGCCTTCCTCGTCAGTGTTCCGCCTTTCGCGTCTCGCATCTCCCATCGAAATCGCGCCGATCGGACAGGCAAAGCAAGGGAGACCTTCCACTTCCGCTTCCTCTTGCCATTCGACCACCGCGTCCCGGCTTATACATTTACCGTTAATTCCCTCGTCCCCTGGCCGTGCATTAGTGATTATTTCTGGCTGTAAAAGCAGCGCGTTCCCGGCTTAACCTAAGCGTGACGAATAAATATTTACGGTGCAGCCGAGCGAGCCACGACAGAGGTGCAATATACTCGATGCGCGTAGAATATGATGGATGGTAGGTACGCTAATAAAGGCGCTAGGTATTTTCAGCTTTGTACCGCGGGTCTCCTTGGCTCCGTTTACGATTACGTCGCCTCGTTCCGTCGTCTAGCCTCTGCGAGCGGTTCTCGCACCGGCCGTGTCCTTTTAATGGCAAGATGCCTATCTGGAAATTAAATATGACTCGAATTTGGTGCAGCAACGCGCTCCCCGATGCTGGCTTCCTCTAGGTCGGCGGAGCGAGGAGGCGCGCAGCCTGGAGAACAAGCGGCGAAAGAGGAAAAGAGGAGGAACGCGGAGGAAAAAAGAGGCCGCGTCCGAGGAACAGCCGGAACACCCACCTCGCGTCGATACAGGCGATCGAAAAAAATCCATCTCGAGCGTCCCTCGAGAAAATAGAGTAATTTAGATAACAGCCGTCCCTCCTACCCCCTGCTCCGCTCCCTGCCGGTATCGCCGGCAAAGTTCCTCGGGTAACGCGTCTCCGGCGTTCGGAGGCACGATGCAGACGCTGCGATCGAGAAACGATCCAAAACTCCTCGTTCTCTCTTTTCTCGAGCGGAATTCGACGGCGCGAGGACGCGTGCTTTTGGTTCCGGTTCGAGGCGCGAGGCAGCCGCGAAAGTGGATCGCGAAAATTCGTGAAAACGAACGTTCGCAGGTACGATGAGGACCGTGGTCAGCTTGCATTGCCTCTTTGTTGCTCTTTCTTGCTATCTTTCCCCTTCGCGTCTTCTCGTTTCTCTTTCGTTCCCGGCGTTGGAAAGGTTCGCTTTCTCTGTCGCGTTTCCCCTCTCTATCTTTTGTCCAGGACTCCCCTCCAGGAGTCGGAGCAGGTAACGTGCCAACGCGAGGCAATGGCGCCTTAGCGGCTACACCTGGGCTAACCGTTCGCCAGGTGAGAGAGACGGTGATTGGTGGAGTGGCGCAAAACGGCGCGCTGATTGGCCGATATCGCGGTTCTGCCGGCACGGAGCTTTAATCTCGTTTACCGTAGGCGCGCTGCTGCTCAGTTCAACTTACCTTAGCCGCACGGACGGTTGGCCACGCAGCTCACGCCGGACATTGCACGAAAAGTTGCGAGCCAGGAGGCAACGTTTCGCGTACTCCGCGTTACGCTGATAGGATAGTGTCGGTTGCCGGTTCGCGGCGCGGGGAAACGTCGCGTCGATGTTGGATCGCGGCGGGTGTGATCGCAGCAAAGCAAGAGGCAACGATCGACACGACAAACCAGAAGATCGCGTCGCCGTTTGTCCGTGTGTGCGCGCGCGCGTTCTCTTTGGAGCTGGTGCTGGTGGTGTTGCTTGTGATCGTGCTCGTGCTCGTGCTCGTGCTCGTGCTCGTGCTCGTGCTCGTGTTCCTGCTCGTGCTCGTGCTCATGCCTGCGCCAGCTATACCTGTACCCACGTATATACGCGTACCTGTACGTAGCGTGTACGAGCAAGCGGGCAAGCGCGCGTGTATATAGCGGCTCCGCTTCTCTCTCTCTTCTTCTCTCTTGCGCGCTCTCCTCGTTCCGTCTGCGTTCCGCGCGCTCGTGTTCGTGATTGGTCGGTGCGTGGCATTTTTAAAAAGTCGTCCTGCTTCTGTCCGTTATAAGCCGAGAGATCCGGCAGCGGCGATGTCGCGAAACCACCGGTAAATCGATACGGCGATCCATGTCGAAATAACGTGGATGCGAAGCGGCTCCCGGCTGCGAGTTTCTCCGGTTGCTCGCGATACCACGATTCCCGTCTTCTTCTTCTTCTTCTTCTGCTTCTTCCTCGTCATCAACCGTCCGCTTCTCCGCTGCTTTTTCCCACCAGCAGCGGCGCGCAACACAACAGTGAACCGAGAAACCGAGAGACGGAGATCGCCAGGGCACGTATGAGATCCCCGCAGCAAACGAACGGGGGGCTACGGTACCGGCTCTCTTCCATTCGCGATTCCTCTCCGCGCCTTCCTCCGGCCAGCGGAAAATTCAAACCAACTCCAAACCCTTCCTGACCCGACAACGCTGCGCCGCTATCGTCCCTCGTAGATAGAATACGCCGCGCACCGTGCAGAGCAACAAGAAGAAGAATCGAGTGCAAGAAAGATAGGAAGAGAAAGAAAAAAGGGCGCGCGGCTTCTGCTCCTTTTCAAGTTTCCAGTTTCGTTCGAGTCCGTCGATTGACATATGCGAGCGGCGCGTAAATTCCTTGCCAAAGATAAAGTCGCGACGCGAATTTCGAGAATAGTTGGCTGGGAAGGGCTGAAAGGAAGCGGAAGAAAGGAAGAAAGGAAGAAAGTAAGGAAGGAAGGAAGGAAGGAAGGAAGGGGAAAGAAGAGAACGAGAAAACCGGTGCGGTGATTTTCTGATCTCTGTTCGGAGTTGGAGTCGGAGTCAAAGTCGGAGGTGCGGCTACGGGGTCCAGTGTACAGTCTAGAGTTGTCGGTTGGTGCTAGTGGAGTGTCGGTCGTCGGTCGTGCCACAGTGAATCGTAGTTGTGCTGGTGCAGGGTGAGGTTAGGATCGTGTAGAGAGAAAGAAAGGCACGGCGAGGCAACGAGGAGAGGAGGCAGAAGGTGGGAGTGGGCAAGGAATAAACTGCGACACCGCGATTAAGTGCAAACGAGACAAAATATCGGAGCAAGAGGACACCGTTTGCAGAGGACTCGCTCGCAATCCTCGAGAACTGGATTACACGGGCGACTCGAGAATCGCCAAAATTTTGCCGGTTTATAAAAAAGGTGAGTACGCGTGTCTGCCTGTTGGTTTGTTCGTTTGTTCGTTTGTTCGCCGAGGGTCATTGGTCTCCGTCCCTCGCCACGCTCTTATCTCGCACAGGTTCGAATTCGTTAACCGACACGCTCCGATCTATTTTCTCCCTTATCGTTTGTTTCTGGAACTGCTTATCGAATCGCAACGATAAGCCGCGTTTATTCGACAGCACTGGTATCCGAGGCACGAGCATAATCGCAGCTGCGATCGTTGCTTTCGTTGGCCAACCGATTTCGAGCACAAAGAGAGGCTTCGCGCGCTCTTCGGATGCGCTATTTTTGAACCGTTGCATCTTAAAACACGATGGTTGGCGAATTTGACAGAAGAAGGGGCAAACATCGCTGGAATCCGTGCGCAAATTAGGTGCGTCGAGCGATGCAAGTGGGACCGATGGATAGGTACATTTTTCGCACGCGTTTTTTTTTCCATTTCAATTCCCGTCTCCCCAAGGAAGAAAAGTTGGCTGGTTGGCCGTTTAGCCTCGAGTATGTCGCTCCGTCTAGCCTTGAAATCCCTCTCGTCGCCTCTTACGCGTTTTTAAAACACTCGATCTTGGCTCTCGTGGGACACGCGCCTGCGCCATACCGTTCGTCCTTTTTGTCGTTTTTTACCGCCTCTCTTTCTACCTCTTTCGTTCCCGCGTACCTTCCATCCTCGAGACTACGCTAAAATTTCAATCGCAATTCCTCCCGATAAGCTTCGTTTCGTTCGAGGAATCGAGTTCGACGGCGTTTACGAGACAGGACGAGTTTGACGACGCAACGTTTCGCTAATCTGAATTTCGCGCGCATTGTTGTTGGATTTTCGCGAGGCAATATGGCGCATCAGTCCGAAGGGTGCGTGCGTCGTTGGTGGTCGTTCGAATTCCGTGGACGCGAAATCGCGAGTTTGTGCCGCGTGTAGCTTTGCTGGAATACCGCGAAGCGAAACAAAAGATGTTTGCCGTGTTATTCGTCGACATCGATCGCCTCCTGGCAACCGCGCGAGCTAATATTTCCGAGTTGCATCGTGCAACGCAGCGGCAATGCCCCGTGTGCGTCGTATCGTTTTTCTCCATCGCGTGTTCTTTGTATGCCGGTGTTTACGTGTTTGTGGAATGCGAGGATTCGAGGAACCGACCGGACAAACGATCCTGCTGAAATCGAGCATGGCAGAGGTGAAAATTGCGCCGAGAATCGTCGAGATCGTGACTCCACGCAGGGGGACGGCATAGGTGGACGACGTGTCAAGGTCAGTCGTGTTTCGTAGCGTGCCGTGTATTTGCGTACTTTTCGAACGCGGTTAAACGACATAACCTCTTCGAGTGGAGGCCGGCTAAACAATCATCTGTACCAACGCCAAACATACTTTTTTACGTTTCGGTATTAACAAATTTGCCTAGCCTGTATTATATCTCGATTGCGACTACTCCAACGTGCACGTCGAGTCAACCTCCTGTCTTCGGAACACCCACGCTCTACGTTGGACCTTTGATTTGCTCGTAAGACGTTATTGCGTGGCGATTTCACGTCCACCTTTTCTATTCCATTCTGCTTCAAACTCGTCGCAAGTACTCGTTCAACACCGTCTCGTTCGCGTTGAAGAATTCCATAGGACGCGATACAGTCGTTGCAACGCGCTTAACCCTATTTTGATCGATATAAACAAATCCTGTGGCTCGCCGGATTTTTGTTTCATCGTGCACAAGTTTTAGTCGCTCGTCAGTTGCTGTCTCCTTCGACTAGGTACGATATCTACGCGTTTATCCCACCAAGGGTTTACGATATGTAAATAAATAAAATAAATAAAAAGTAAAACAGTCCCAGTGGCAGCGAATTTTTCGTTGCATCCCCCTCGCCCCTATATTAGTTTGTATAAGCGTTCTGGTAATGTTTCGCGTCTAGCTGAGAGATCTTTAAATCTTTGCATCGCGAGATCGAGCAATTTCTTACGGCGTCGTTCCATTTCCTCTTAATTGCTCGCGTTTTCCAGTGCAAGTTACAGAGGCTACTAATTTCGTGGCGCTGCCGCGACAGCCAGCATTTATTTACCTGTCGCGTAGCCGTTGTTTGCCTGACAACTCGGTGTGCGCGTTTCGGAGTAATAATACTTTTCCGTCCGAAACACCGTAATTCGTGTCAGCAAACAAAGAAACTCGGGTCGAAAAAGATATACGAAAGAACGGCGCCGAGTCGAGTCGGTTTCGTTGTTAGCCGCGGCGAGTCTCGAGAGCTTTCGATTCGGGAATCGTTCGCGTTTCTTTGGCTTCCTTTGCGAACGGTTCAACGACTCCACTCCAGCGATTACGTAAGCTCGTAAACGCGTAACGCGGTAACCCAGAAAGCGCACCTTTCATCGTCATTTTCGTGTGACACAGATTGCGTCTTTAAGTGCATTTGAGCATATGCTCGGAGACCTTGAACGACATCGCGGCACGGGTCACCGAACTCGCCTCGATATATACGGGTGTTGGCCAACTAACGATAACTAACTATCGCTTCTCGCTACTCGAATGATTCGATTTACCGTGGCAGGGAACGCGTTATTAGTAGCCGCGATTAGGCCATCCATGGTACAGCGGCTCGGGGTGGGAAAGAGATGGAATATGGAATAGCGCAACGGTTCCAAGTTGATCTCTGCGAGAATCCTTTCGCCGATTGGTAGCTTACGCTTGCGCCACTGCAGCTCGTCTCCCGCGAGGCTAATCGCGGTGGGTTGAATTTCATTTGGCAACCAACAGTTCCGCTTTCCGCTGTTTCCCCTGCGAAGAGGAGGCCCGGTTGATAAGGACAAAGTTGCAGAGGAAATTAGCCGCGCGAAGCGCGAAACTCGCGATATCGGTTGCGTTCCGCGAAGAATCTCGCGTCTAATGAAATTGTTGATGAGAGTTGCGCGGCTGCATCGGCTGCCTCGGTGCACGCGTTCCACTAATTTTCTCCGCGCCAGTTCAATTTTTCATTAATTAACAGCTCGTTCGCGTCTCCCCCGCGCGAATTTCATCCTCGCGTTTCCGCGTTTCAGCGTCCGCTGGTCGTTGCACTCTTCCCAGCCGCTAATTGAACGTTTCATTATCGCCACGCCATTCCGCGTACGTAGCAGCGCGTGTCGCGTTGAAAATGCGATAAAAATAGCGAAGAAAAAGGGAGAGAAAGAAACGCATACGCTTGCAGAGTTGGAAGATCGTTGCTCCTGTGAGCCGACTCATTCACACGCGGTCTCGCTGCCGCAGCCGCGGCCGTTGCGCAACATTCTCCATTGCAAAACTTTTACTAGACGATGCGGCGTCTCTGAATAATTCATCGGGGGAAAAATAATATCAGCCAGTCGTTAACGTTTAATCGGAAGCAATTTCTCGCTTCGGTTGCGTTCATTACCGTTAAACAGCGATCGAGGAGGAAGGGTAAGGGTAAGGGGGCTATCGGAGGCTGGCCGGAACACGAGCGATCGTCGGAGTCGAGCCGGATTCTTTGAAACGCGCTGGAAAGAGTGAATGATACTCGTGCGATCGCGCGATCGCTCGCTCGATCGTCTCGCGATCGCAGTTAGCGCATACCCGCCGCTTCCGTCTATCGCGTTCGTTCTCCACTCGAGTGTAACGGTTGCCCTGAATCCCAGCCGATACCAGGACAAATCAAACACGTCCGACTAGTCTCCCTTTCCTTCGTCTTTTCTTTCTAATTTTCCGCCGCGATTCGCCGACAGTTTCCCGTCACGCGTGCGACGATTCGATTATTCATTTGGTTTTTCTTTCCGTTACAGGAGGACGCCCGGACAGAGATGGCATGAGGGACGGTTCCGGCAACGTTGCCGAGGTGGTGAGTGTTTCTTTTGATCTCATCTACGCGCAACACCCCTTGCCTCGTGCATTTCTTATCGGCCATACGCCGTGGCGTTAGATATCTGTCGGATCGTTTTACCAGTAGCGGTATCACCGCTCCAGAATCCGCTTTTCCCGATAGAGCGATCAAATTTGCCTCGCTCCAAAAAATTATCTTTACTCCTTTGCGCAGATTTAACTCGCGCGCTTCTAATTGCGAGGCAAGGGGTTGCTTGGAACAATTGCGAACGAAAAGTAGCGCGCAAACTTGCGTATCGACGGGTGTTTGGTAAACCTTTCTTCCACCGTTCAACGACTGCACGAGAAAGATAGTTGAACCTAGAGTAGGGCAAAAGTGACGTACACACGCGAAAGGGAAACGATTCCCTTCCTTTTCTCTCCGCTTCTAAGAAAATTCAAACATTCTTCCGGGATGCGCATACTCGACCAAGTCTTGACCTCGCGGGTATTCCTACGGTACTCGTGTCACTCTTCGCTCTTCGCTCTTCACTCTTCACTCTTCAAGCTTCTCTTCTTGAAGCCGAGAAGGCTTCTTTGTTTCGAGCAGCTTACGCGATAGACCCCCACGATTGTTTAGAAATATCGGCAGCTTGCCGCAAGGTCGAACATCGTCCTCGTTTCGCACGCATCGAAGGGGCGTAGGGGTGGCGGTTTAGGGGAGATAGGGAACGAGTCTCGATTTAGCTGGACAGACTGGAGGAAAGATGAAGACAAGTTTGAGGAGCAACGATGGCTGCTGTTGGTTTTGTTGGAGCGGGGCATTTGCCTCGCGTCGAGTTGCTCGGACCTTTGTGAGCGTGAATAGGGCTTCTGGCGAGTCGCGAGTCGCAACGCTATGCGGCGTAGGAAACAGCGAGGAGGTACGCAAAGTATTTTCGAAAGGCTCGAGGCTGTTGGCGGCAGGAAGTAGGCTACCGGGTTAATACACGTCGGGGAGAGCCGGAGAAAAGCACGGGCCGTGAGAAGAACGCAGAAAAACTAAGAGAAATTTCACGACGCTTAACTCTCAACTCTTAACGCTCAACGCTCAACGCTTAACGCTTAACGCGGCTCTGTTCGGTAATCGGTTAGGCGGTTCACTCGAGCCCGATCAAAGCTATCGACCGCTTTACGACAATTGTCTTCCGCTTTATCCGGCTATAGTTTAATGCGGATCGGAGATGGGCAAAAAGCGAGGTACAGGTTGCGGGTAATATCGGTCATCAACGAAACAAAAAGATAGAGTGGAGCGTAGGATAGTTAGCCGATGGAATCGATGAAAGCGTAGTACCTGTTTCCTCCTGACCTTGGAGAGATCAGGTGAAAAGTAAACCGAGTTACGCGTAAGGGGGACGTGTTCGTGTTCGCGTTCGCGTTCGCGTTCGGGTTTGGGTTCGATACACCTGCTGGATGAGTGTCACCCAGATCCGCGCCGTGGCAGTCTCGTGAAATAGGGGAAATTACGCGAATCAGTTGCGGAATCTCGCAACGGCAATTTCATTTGTCTTCGAAATGCTGGCGCGGTCTCTAGAGCGCGGATAGACGCGTTCCAGCGTTCGAATTGAGGCTGAAAAGTGGACCAAAGAATGCCACGTGTCGCGGGAATTTCGGAGTTGCTGGTTAGCTTGGAAATTGGGGGTTTTAGCCTCGGGAGGTTGGTCGATCGACGCGCGAAACAGCTGCTCTCGACGTGGACGTAAGTTGGCCCGCTCGCGGGTCAAAAGATTTCGGTGCTCCGGGTTGGGAAGAGAGGGGTTTCCAGTTCTCGCTACGCCCGCAAGTTTCTTTGCTCGGTTCGCGGAAGCTGCGAGGAACGGAGGCGAAGCCAATCGATTATCCGAATGCTTCTGCGAACCGACTAGTCGTCTGGTTTGTTTAATCGGAAGAGAAACGGGAGCATCGTCGAAGCGAGCTGTTTAAAGATGCAGGGTACACACCGGTTATGCTCCGCTCGATCTTCTAATTCGATCGGATAGCATCGATCTTGCGCGCGGTTCTATCCTAATTCCGATTGAAATCAGACTTCGCAAATACCTTAACTCGATCGTGTCAGCTAATACACTCTCGGTCGGCGATCGCCTGGCTTTTACAGCGGGCGGAGTTTATGGAAACGGTGGATAGAGCTGGATGGAAATTACGCGGGACAGAGAGGAGAGTTCTCGAAACCTATCGACGCGATTACAAACGGGAGAAACCCGCGCGCAGTTGTCCGAACGAGATTGCAACAATTGTCACGGCAAACAACCGACCCTCGCCCTCGCCCTCGCCTCGCCCGCTGCTATTTCCAAGGATGCTCCTGCCTCTACTTTCTCATATTTATCGCCGCCTCTGTATTTATTTTTACACGGTATCCGCCCCGTTCCCGATGAAACATCGCGAGAGCCGTTTGGCTTTGCGCCCGACGGCTGATCGGATTAATAAAACAACGCCTATTTTTCATCTCCGCGCGACGAGTGCCTCTCCGAAAAATCATCGCGAGAAGGGAAAGGGCAGAATTGTAAAAGCGGGCCTCGCGACCGCTAACATCTCCAAGCGGATGGTCGCGTTTGAAGTTTGAAGGGAATACGCGTAACGCGTATCGCGTATCGAGTAGCGGATAGAGAGCGAGAGAGGTCGATCGAGCGGCGCTAAATTAATTATCGGCTCGGTTCACGGCGACACGACGCGGTACAAGCGACTAACGGTCCTGCAAATGTTAAACCCGGCTGTAATTGCTGTTTCGACAAGCAAACCCGACACGCGAGCCTCCTCCATCGCGGAATTTCACGGCCACTATTTTGGAACTCGTTTGCGCCAGTCACGCGGCTCGAGTCATCCTCTTCAACTCGACCGAGTTGCTTTTAATTCTCCGTTTTACCTACGGTTTAACGCGGACAATCGCAGGCAAGCGATTTATTATCTACACAAGTATTATATGGGCGTCGCTGGGAAACAGATGGAAATTCTGTCGCGCTCGAGTACGTAATCGTGCGGTATTATAGGTAATCGAAGTTGCGCGATGGATCAAATGTGTTTACACGCGCGCGTAATAATTCATTGGGATTAGATCGACTCGGCGCGGGGCTTTGTGTCCTCGCAAAACGGGCACATTTTCGCGATGCTCTCGAGCACTACGATTATATCTCGGAGTTGCACGGATTCGGCGCAGGTGTGGGTGTACAGAGGAGGGGAAAAAGGCGGTGGAGGGTGTTAGGCGCAACGAAGAATAGAGGAAAGAAAGGTTTCGACGATCGGGAAAGCTGGAAGGAAAAGATCGGCGGCTGAAGGGGTGGCAGGGTCGGAGGAAGGAACGTAGCAGAAGCGAGGTGGAGCGGCTAGACGACGAGGACGAGGGCTTTAATTAACCGATATATAATTTGCGGGTGGGTGAGTCGCTTGGCATTGTTTGAATCGGGCAAATAGCATGCGCGAAAATCCGCAATGACAGAGGGTAGCTTGCGGCGAACGATGCAAATGATATATGACTGCGCGACGTATCCATCGCGTCGCGTCGCGTCGGGCTTCGATGCTTGACCCACTGTTTTCCGTCGATTCTGACAAATGACGTCTGCTGAACGCGTTGCGCGTTACGCAGATTCTCCCATTCGCTCGCCCTTCTCTCCGTATCGTTGCCGTAGCGTCGATGAAAAGTACGGGCCACGCAAGATTTATTAACCCTTTGACCGAGCTCTCGCTGCACGCTCGGGCAAAGTATCGCGGGGAACGCGATTACTCTTCGTTCGGATAGAAATTGCTTGGCGTTCCCTCAGGAAATTTAGCAAATCTACGTGTTAGGCCGCTAACAATGCGTCGATGGGCCGAAGGCTCTGGGAGCTTTCGGTGGTCGGGGCCCGGCAGAGATAATTAGCTTTGGATAGAAGTTTAGTGGAACTGGCGGCGGAGCTTTTCTCCTAACGAGGGGTTCGTATGAATTCTCGTTGATTAGAGCGGCTGTAAACGGGTTTACGACGCACAAACGAGGGGACGCGACCCCGTGGTCGAAGAAGAGAGATTTACGACATCGCGGAGCGGCAAGGTTTGCTCGCGGTGCTGCCGACCAATCGACGTTCCGCCGCGATCGGTCGCGCTCGTTGCTAGGTTCTAGGTTCTAGCTGCGAGTTGCGAGTCGCGAGTTGCGTGTGCATAGCGGCGCGTACGTTGTACGGCATGCAGCTGTTTCTTTTGACGGAAGTCGAGCACGTTCCGCGAACCTAACCGCGCTTCGAAGAGGCCAGTGTCGTGGCCGGACGCCTGCCACCGCCGACATCTGCACGCGAATGCGAACGCTCGCTAACGGTAGTGCAACATCTACGATCCTCTTCTTCTCCTTCCGCTCCCCGCCACCTCGTTTCTTGCGCCTCTTTTGTCCTCTCGCCAAACGGCAAGCGCTAAACTCCTTTGTCACCTTTCGCGATTTTTCCTCGGCTTCCGGCTTTCAATCGTGCCGCTCTTCGGCCCGCCGTGCCTCGCTTGCATCGTTGGTCGCCGCGCAAAGTCATCGGCTGGCTTCCCCTGACGCTCTCGAGCAGTCGTCGAGTGCCAGTTCACTTTTCGAGGGAGCGAGGGCGATTTAAATGGCTCTGTTAGATGGTTGCGCGAGTGCAGCAAAGGGGATGGAAGGCTGGGAAGAGGCGAAAGGGTGACTGGGTTTCGAGTCCTCGTTCGGTTGGACGAGCTCGCACGGTTTTCGCCCGGGGCACTTTTAAGGCATCCTTTCCAAGCGCTCTTTCTTTCATTCCACGTCGCCAAGTATCGGACGGTCTCCGTTCCGCCCCGAGATACGAGCTTCTTCGAACGTCGCGGACGTCTATAAAATTCCCGCAACGCCTCTTGCCCGCTATTATCCCCGGAAAAGTTGTACGTTCCTCGAATCGTTTGCCCTGCAAACTTCTCCGGCAACGCGAGCCGAGAGAAGCGAGCATTCGCTGCTCGATGCTCGATGCTCGATGCACGGATGCAGTTGTAGCCTTCGAAGGATTACAGCGGTCGCGTTTCGAAAGCTATTTGTTGGAGCGCGGAACGATATCGGTGGCCACGGTTGGTCTAGGTTTCTCCATCAACCCGGTATAAATCATAATTACCGGCAGGTTGGTAATTTAATCTGGCGCACCGCGTGACGAATGACAACAGATGTCGACGAGGACCAGCAGCGTTATCGTCGCTCAATTAGGCGGCGAGCAGCACCGAGCCCGACACCGACACCGACACCGACACCGATACCGACACGGTTCAACCCACATACTTTCTCGCACCTTTGACCTCGCTCGTTTCCCCTCTGCTCTTTCTTCTCTGCTCTCTAATCAGCTTTCTCGCGGCGGCCAGGGGAATTTCTTGCCAATTCCTCCACCTCCGCCTTCGCCTTCGCCTTCGCCTTCGCCTTCGCCTTCTCCTTCGCGTTCGCGTTCGCGTTCGTGTTCAGGTTCGCGTTCCTGTTCCTGTTCAGGTTCGCGTTCCTGTTCCTGTTCGCTACCGTCATTCCTCTCTATCAAAATTCTCCCCGTGTCGCGTTATCTCGCCCCGAGTAGACGTGAGGCGGATTTCGCCACCTCTCGGCTCCGGTTTACGCGCTCTCCGAGCGCATCCGTGGAATAATATCGATAAAAACCGCGCAGGGTAACGGTCTAGAATATTGTTATCCGCGCGCGATAGTTCTCCGGAGAGTTAGGTGCCGCAAGGATTCTTGCACGGGTGAAAAAATGGGTCGAGGAAATTTGGAGGGATCGTTGAGGCGGAAGATTTACCGATGCCGGGAAACGGAAGCTAGGGGAGGTTTCTTTTAATTAAGCAGGCACCCCTCTGGGGATTCTCTCCGATTTCTGGAATCGCGCGCCTCTATGGCCGACTTTAGACCCTCGAGTTACCCTTTCTTCGACGCCGCTCCGCTTTCGGGGCGCTTCGCACGCGTTTCGAACACGTTTACGCGAATGACTTGCGAACGAGCTGCGGTGGCGGTGGAATAGAACGATGACGAGATGAGATATCGCGGAGATGCTCGTGGAGCGTAGAAAGTTGGAATCGCGCGTAGAGAGAGCAAAGTGCAAGGCTCTGGCAAAAGGAAAGAAGGAAAGGTGAATGGAAGAGCGAGGAAGAAGTTGCTCTGTCATTGACTCTCTGCGTTTCATCGTTCGCTCTGAAAGCCCTCCTTGTGCTCCGCTACAGTGCCTTTCAGAATAGACTGACGCTATCCAGAAGCTGGCCGAAGGAAAAAGCCGCGAGACGATGCCGTGGACGCGACGCTTTTACGCGGCAGGCGATCGCTTCGGCGATTCGAAGAAAACACGCCGATAGCCGCCGCCGCTATCGCCACCACTTTCAGTTCGCCAACTTTGATTAATGCTGCTCGAGGGTGTTTTTGCTCGGCGACGTCTGCTAGCAGGTAGTCGTTGAAATGCATCGGCCAGCTTCGAGTCTCTTGGTCGCGCTGCGCTGGAAGATACTCGCCGCAGAACTCGGTGAAGCAGAGGCGACAGGTTTGGGAACGTTATACTATCCCGGAGTAAGAAGCCGGGGCAGCGGAGGGCCGTTGGAATTTCGACGTTAACGATAAGAGTTTCTGGATGTCCGGCAACCCCGGAGAGGGCAGCGCTGTTTGCCGAACGTGGCTTTCGTGGCACGGCTGCTGCATTCGGTTTTGAGCGTAGCCACACGTGCTATAATGCACGCCGTATGCCGATAGCTGGCCGAGATAAAGTACTAGGAAACGAGCGTGCATAGCCAGAGAGGTAGAGCGTAGAGCGTGGAGCGCGGAGCGTGGAGCGTGGAGCGTGGAGAGTAGAGGGAAGCGGCCGTCGTGCATCGCGATCGCCGTAACGTGTATCGCTCGTTTCAAAGCCATCCGGCAACCTTACACGCTCTACGTGTACACCGAGTCCGTGCCGCTTCTTTCCTATCGAAAGAGGAAAGGTCCCGCGAACTTTCCTCCGGCAAAAAGTTGCTCGACTCGCGTCTCTTTTGTACCGTTCGTTCGTCGCAACTTTGAAAAGTTCGCCCGGCGAGTCTCGGTGGAGTGGCTTTGGTTGCCTTTTTCGCTCGGCCGGGTCGCGATATTTGCTTTCACGAGTCGGTGACTCGAGGTGCAAGTGAAATTACGCCGCTTCGGGGTGTACGGAGAAACTGCGGGCTCGATATCGGGTGATGCACGCACACCTAGCCGGCTGATAACGCCGACGATATCCGTCTAGGTTACAAATCGAAGCGAAGGCCCGACACGACGCGATGCGACGCGACGCGACGCGCGCCTCGCACCTACGTTAAGTAGATTACGCGCGCGCCGATGAATATGTATGAGGGTGGCTGGCGCACACACGGACACGAGAAACCGGCGATCCGTGTGACGCAGAGGCCGGTGGGCGTGCTTGTGTCGCACGCACGTGGCCGCGTACGCACGCATACGCGTACGCGCGCACACGCGTGCAGAGCACAGCGGACGGTGCGTGGGCAGAGAATGGAGAGCGAGTTAGCGCGAATGGACGCTGGCGGACGTGCCGTCGCGAAACTGTGTCGCCCGGGATGCGTGATTTCTGGTTTGAAACGGGTTTCGCAGCAAGATAGGGGATTTGCGATAATTAACCTGTTAAGCGAAGGATAAGGGAGGTTTAACTCCCTTGGAAATAGCAGCGCGCGCGTATGTATCCGCGCGTATAATCGCGCCAGAGACAGCACTGGAATACGTGATACGTACAATGGCAGAGCACGACAAGCTGCTTTGGAATATCGTTGCTCGGATAAGTAATTTGCAGAGACGCGGATGGAAGGCCGCTCCGCTTTCGCGTCGAACGCATTCATTCGTTTCCGCCCGGTCGCGTCAAAGTTTCCGTTTCTCCCGACCGGAGGAAAAAAACACGCGCGGTAATCGAAGCCGGCTCGCGTTACCGCGATCCTCCCCTGCACGTGCGGCTATCGAAGCGCGGCAAACGCTTGGTCGATATCGGCCACGATAGCGGCCGCGTGCCAAGTAGCCGGTGTCCGCTGCTAGCGGGCAGAAGAGCGGTCGCGAGCGAGAGAGGATTAGCGAAAGCGTGGGTGGAGCACGGGAATAGGGGCACGGGGAGCAACGGGGGCATTCGTTACCGCGAACCCACTGTAGGGAATAAAGCGTGGTGTCGCGTGTACTTCTAAATATAAAGTCGGAGCCGGTGGAGAAGAGGCGCGAGAGCCGCGGATCCCTGGCGAGAGAGCGGTGTAACCACCTAGTCAAAACACGCCTGTTGTGTCGCTTCGCGGAGCCTCCTCGCAGTGCTGGAGTCAGCGGCAAGGCGAGGCGAGGCGAGGCGAGGCAAGGCAAGGCGAGGCCACTGCAACTGCAACCGCGGATGCAGTCCGCTGCAGCTGCAGCTCCAGCTCCAGCTCCAGCTCCAGCTCCAGCCACAACCGATTTCAGTCTTCTCCGCGAGTTCTCCGCGTTTCTTTTGCAACGTCCGCTCGGTGGTGATCGCGTCTCAGTGGTGAAGCGTTGTGGATTCGGTGGCGCGGTTTACGGATAGCGCGATCGGAAGTGCGTCAGCTTAAGGAAACGTAGCTAGCCGTGCTTCGGAGGATGGAAAGCGGGTCTGAGACCGTTTTGCAACGACCTTGGCGGTGAGGGATCGCAAAGCGAGGTACTCGCGCGCAGTTCTCTGGCAAACGCGGAGGAGGAGAATAGTGGACGGTGATAGGCGTAGGGTTCTACGAACGAGTCCCCTGGCTGGTCGAAGCTCGTTTCGCGTTAATTAATTTACGAATCGAGGGGCGAACGGGGTGAACGGAGGCGAAAGACGCTTGGAAGCGATCCGCGCGGAGCGTCGGCCCCGAACAAAGCTTCGATCGAGCACGTTAAGGGCAATTATCGTTCCTCGCCGGTAATTAGAGAGGTGGCGCGATAAAAATCGAGCGTCCTCGGCCGATGGAGCCCGATCGAGATTCCTCGGCTCGTAGGCTGTAACGGTGTTGCGCGTAAACGGGTACCTCTTCTGGTCTTTCCTCTACTGGTTCTAGATTCGCAGGAAACGCCGTGGAACTGTTACACCGAGTTACAGTCTCCGTCCGCCGCGCCTAGAGTGCTCGTCGCTGACTTTTAGCTGACCTATTTTCATTCCTCTTCGAGACGCGAGGCTTCCCGATCTCGGGGCAAGCGGGACGCGCCGCTGCTCCTACGGCACTAGAGCGTTTTACGAGCCTGGCAAGGTTTGCTCGCGAAAGGGCCAGTTTACGAGCTTGCCACGATCCCGCGTCCCCGCGATGTTGCTAGTCGCGAGTCGCGAGTCGCGAGTCGCGAGTCGCGAGTCGCGAGCCGGAGGAATCCCGTAAATACCGAGGGCTGGTCGCGTCGCCGTCTCCCAGCCTTCCGTAATTAATTATTCCCGCGAAGCCGCGGCATTTAAGCGAGCGAGGCCGGTGGCCCGTGAGAGGAAAGCTCAATGGTTTTAAAATCGCGCCGTCCCAGAAACGGCGAGGGCAGGGAACGATAGCTCGGGATGTTCGGTGTTGGGTGTCTCGGTGCTCAGTGCTCGGTGCTCAGTGCTCGGTGCTCGGTGCAAGATGAAACGCGGCCACCTTCCGGGACGTATCGCGTTTATTACGAATTAAACGAAGGAGAAGTTAATTCCGTGGGGCTAAAACGGTCGATTCGAGCAACTATTTTCAGCTGCGAACGCGACACTTCATTCATAATCCTCGACCGTGTAAAGCTCGCCAGCCGACACCTAATTAAATCTGAATTTCCTCGTACGCTTTTTCGAGCGGACAACTTCCTCGTTGCTTCCCGGTAGCTGGCCTTCTTTCTTCGTCTTCTGCCGACTCTGCTTAGCCTCCGCCAGTTGGAACTAGGCTCGCGACGGTAGAAGGATGGATGGATATCGATGATCGAAGCGCGTCATCGACAGCGGTCGCGGAAGGGTTTCGCGCGCCCGTGTCGAGCGTCGAGAGAGCCACGGGCCTAAGTGGAAACGCGTGTATCCGCCACTGCTCGGCTGCCCTTTTCGCCCTTAATCCCGGTCGGCCGTTTCCACGGCAGCCTGGAACAGAGTCGGTAAATCAGTCGACTGTTCCCTCGTCCCTCATCCACCGTCCGTCGAGTGCAGCTTCGTCCGCGCGTCGTGCGGGATTAAGTTTAGCGCGCGCGATTACCGGATTAGAGCGTTCGCTGCGCGTCCGATGGATTAAAGTTTCCCTTTTGTATCGCGTCGCCAGCCAGGGGCCTTGTTGAACGTTGCTAGGTGGTCGCCCGCTCCATCCTTTCGCCGAAATTCTTCCGGCTTAACGGGCTCTAGTCGGTTTCGCGTTCCTCCTAATCAGCGGTGGGCGTTTCGCGTAGCCTCCACGTTATCTCCGCGTTCAAACTTTTTCCTCCTAAAGTCTGCGAAACATTTTTAACTTGGGCGGCGAATGCCGCGACTCCGGTGGCCGGGACTCGGTTCGAAAACATTCGGGTGACCGTGTCGCGCGTTGATCCTGATCGCGACCGAAGCGAATTCGTGGCCCGTGCTCGGCTAGCCTTGCGAGCGTCGTGATTCTCGAAAGCTTCGAAGAAGACTACGAGAGGAACGGAGGCAGAGATGGAGCGGGCTGCTTGCTCTGGGAACGGGTGCGCCAAGAGGCTGTCGACGATCACGGAATACTCGGAGGGCGACGGGAAGGATGGCTCGGAGGACGCGGAGGAAGAGCTGGCCGGTGCTAGGGGCGATGCCGAGAAAAGGCCGGAGGAGCAGCCGACGCCGGTCAAGTACTTCCTCGTGGACGACTCGCCGATGGCGAAGTTTAGCCGCAGCATCAAGTGGATCTACAAGAAAGTGAGTCTCGAAAGCACACCTATAGCACGGCTAGAGAGCTTTGTATTTTTCGTCGGTCTCGAGCGATCGACGTTCGCGTCACGGGTTTGCCGGCATCACGCGAGGGATCGACTACGCTCCGCTTGCGGAGCCATCGGCGCGAGCAACCCTCCGCGAAGAAAACGCGGAAGGAAGGAAATAGGAAAGAGTCGGGGCAACGTCTGCCGTAGCTAGAGGCAGAAACGTTCGCCTCTCGATACGGTTTAGGTTCGCCCCGCGAATCGTGGAAAATTCGGGCAGACTTGGCCGCGACGCGGCGTCTCAAACATCGTGACTAATATGCGTGCAGCCGCGGCGTGGCATTGGGTTGCAACGACAGCGTGTCGCTAAACTGGAATCACCAGCCTAGAATTATCGTATTCCGCGAGCGGGGCTGACGTTGACGTTTCTATCGAACTGAAGGTTCGGTCCGGTGCTCTAGTCTCTGCGGCGCGACGCGGCGCGGAGCGGAGCGGCCAGCTCGCTCCAGTTCCGGTGAAAGAAGCTATTAACCGCACGCAGCGGACTCCGCGTTCTTTTGCTCTGTTTTACTTTCGAACTCCTCCAGCCGTGTCTGTATCGGTTGCAACGGAACGTAGCGTGGCCGTCAGTTGCCGGCGCGGCTCGCGAAAGCGGCGGTCGTGACGCCTCTCCTTGGTCGCGTCGCTCTACTCTTTCGGTGTACCCTTCCCGCGCTGGAAAGCGTGCCTCGTTCCGATTCCGATTCCGATGCCGATGCCGATGCCGATGCCGATGCCGATGCCCATGCCGATGACGATGAGCTCGCGCATTCGCCGCTCGCCGCAAACAGGTCTAGCCGGCGTGCAGGAATTTAGGAGACGCGGTTCGACGACGGAGCCGCGTCGATTGGGCCGAGACCGCGCGCCTCGTTTGCTCGTTGATTTACGCGCACGCCTGAATAACGCGGAAAGTGTTAATGAACCGGATGACAACATTCTGATGTTCTCGCTCGCGGTCTGCGACGAGGCACTCGTGGAACGCGAAGACGCGAGATAGAATTCTCTCCTCTTCGTCCGCTCCT
This sequence comes from Eucera pruinosa, assembly GCA_028830335.1. NCBI lineage: Eukaryota > Metazoa > Arthropoda > Insecta > Hymenoptera > Apidae > Eucera > Eucera pruinosa. The sequence goes on from JAMYCR010000015.1 coordinate 15,200,704, forward strand.
TTCTTCCCAGCAACTCTCCTCCTCTTCTTCTTCGCGTTGTTGTTGTTGTTATTGTTCGTCTTCTTCTTGTTCTCCCGAGAACTGGTCTCCGCTCGTCTCCTCGAATCTCTTCTCGTCGCGTTGTTCGGAGAATGCAGAGATCGCGCGGCCCCTAGCTACCCGTCCTCTGCTCGTCGTCGCGTCGCTCGGATAAAGAGCAGAGGCGCGAGTAGAAGCAGTCGGGCCGGGTACAAAAGAAGCAGGCCGAGAAAGATGAACGGCTCCGAAAGAGGGGAAAAGGGAATCGCGCGTCGCGTCGCTTCGCGTCGAGAGGCTCTGGAATAGGGAGTAGGGAGTCGGGAGTAGCTACAATCTAGAAACTCTTCTAGCCTCCGGCTGTAGAGTCGCGCGAGACCTCTCGAGCGGTGTTAGAGGGTGAAACGACCTATTTCGCATTGTGGCTAAGTTTTCGGCGCGCCTCGTCCGATCCCGATCGAGCAACCCGAGAGGCATTTTCTCTCGAGGAGAAAGCAGAGCCTGCGTTGCTTGCTTGGCAGCTGCTCGAGCGGTGTTTCGAGCAAGGCGCGAGGAGCCTGCCGAATCGCAGGACACCGGCTAGGCAATCGAATCGTAATTTTGCCAGGCAAGCTTAATAGTTAGGAGGGAATCGATACGACGAGCACCCGAGACCCAGTTGCGCGGGAGAAGCGATAAATTTTAATTGACAAATTATGCTGCGCCCCGGAAACGCGCCAGGGGACGGCTCTGACCCGCGACCAGGCCGGTTAATTGAAATCTCGACTTTTGGTCGCTCCGATTCGTCGCATCTTTCTCGCGGAGCATTCTTCGACGACCACAGGCATTCGTTGTACACCGCGTGGTTGGAGTAGCCGGATTCCCGTCCGGACTGCCCAATGGAATCGCCAGAGTTTCGATTTTTCTTGCTCTCCGCTGTTCCGATATCCCTGACGGCCTCTCGCTGGGCCAACTCCATCGAATACGCGGCGAATCGCGTTTGCGCACCTTTAATATCGACTCTGTCCCAGGTGTGCGTGCTCTCGGGGCCAGAACCAAAGTAATTTGCCGCAGGAAATGCGCGTAATCGCGAACGCGACCACAACGTGGACGGCGTTGCCATTCCCGTTGCCGTTTCCGTTGCCCAAACTGCCCCAGCGCGTTCCATTCCCGGATTCGACCCGGAACGCCAAATTCGCATTAGAAAGTTAGCGGTCTCGCGCGCGCCGCGCTCCATATTTCCAGCTACGATCGCAATCGAACCTTGAACCTTGAACCGGTCGCTCTCCTCTGCTTGCCACCGCTCGCAAGGCCAACTTGGCGAGCCTCCGACTCGCTTCGAGACAGCGTCGAGTCACTGAGACGAGTTCAACGGAGACAATGCAATGGGAGGAGTATCGATCGGAGTGACGAAACTCGACACCCTGGATCGGACGTTTGGATCGCGAAGGCCTCTGCGGGACATTCGATCCCCAGGGATGGCCCATCCAGCGCAGCCTTTCGTTTCCAGAGCTGGACAGAGCGCGAAATTCAGCCCCTGTCCGACGCGTTAAACCGAATCGATTTCACCGAAGCAAGTGTCGCGTTAATTGCATAGGCCCCCCACCCCTGCCCCCCTCGATAATCAGCGTGTCGTTAAACGCGCAACCACGCGGCCTTTCCCAACAATAACAACAATCAGCGGGACAGCGCGCGCGTTTGCGATGGCAACGCGGCAATTGTGACCGGCGCCCGATTATCGAGGCTGCCCCCGAAAACGAATTATTTATTTTGGCGGGCGTCGTCGCGCCGCGCTAATTCGATGGTCGCGTAACGGGTCCAGCCCCCATCGCGCGACTCGTTTGCTCGTTTGCTCGTTAATCCGCCGCGAATTCGCTTATGGGAAAAGCTGCAGCTGGATACGCGGCGTCGGATTTTTTTCTAGCCGCGGGATTGTTGGGAAGACGCGCTGGGTAAAGCGATAGATTGGATCGGTACGGCGTGGCGCGGCGGCTGAAAGAAACGTAAGACGCGCGAGACGTTACGTTGGAGAGGACTGGACGCGATCGGCGCGCGTAGGATGAGCCGAGGGAAGAGAGCCGGCCTCGATTAATCATGCAGCATTACGGTGACAGGTTCTATGAAAGCTTGAATCTTCGCCTTGTTGCTCGAGCTGCGGAGGATCGATATTATATCGGCGATCCCATTCAGGCTAAATTATCTTCCATTATCGGAGTTACGCCAGGGCTCGTCTCCGTATTCGAGTACGCCGGCTGTTTAATCTTTGGGTCGTTGGCAAAATACCAAGCAAGCCTGCCTGTATGCGTGCACATACCACCGTATACGCGCGCGTGCCTACGCGTCGGCTGAAAAAGCGCGATCGATGCTTTTTTGCGTTCGTTAGCGTTCATTAGCGGATGTTATTGCATCGATAGCGGACGCAAATTTATGGGAAATGGTCGCGCGATCGTCTAATTTCCGTGGACGGTAATTTAGTTTGCGTCGGGAAGAAAAAGCGGAGGGCGACGGAGGACGGAGCCGATCGGACGATCGAACGCGTGGCGAATCCTGCGCCGAGGATAGCACGTGTGCGTTTCTCGTGGAATGACTTTCCTCGGCAAAGGAATGCACGGGGGGCAGCATGGCGGCGAATAAAATCATTGCACGGGGTCGTGGCCGAGTTCAACGACACGAACCTTGGCTAGAGAAAGAGAACGGATCGAAAGGATCGAGGATCCAGGGGGGATTCGATCTACGCGGTCGCTTTTTCCACCGCCGACTCTCCTTCTCCTCTTTCTCTGCCCCTTTCCCCCTTTACCACCTACGCTCCCGCAGCCGCTAATTATTTTTTATGTCGCAACAGTATCGCGCGCGTATCTCGCCGCTTCCGCTATCCAGAGTAACGCGGAACAAAGAGCTCCGTGCTCCGGAGTGCAGAAACTCCTAATAGAATCATTCCTATTTTTCCCCCTTTGCTGGTGAATTCGGCGAAAGAATTTTGCAGCCGATGTAAAAAGCGATAGCAGCAGCCCTTTTTCGCGCCATTTTTATCGGCCATCCTCCGCTCAGTCGCGAACCACCTTGTTTCGAAATTCTTCCACGGATTACGCGTAACGTTTCGATAGTTCGTTCGTTCGCTCGCTCGCTCGCTCGCTTGCGAAACAATCTCCTCGTCATCGTAAGTTCCCGACACACCCGTACGCGTCCTTTTTCATCCCGATTCGTCGGCCACCGATAGAATTTCTCTGGTTCTTCCGACGCTCGTCCAAACCTAGACCCTCTAGAAGGAGAGCGCTTTTCATTAAAGTCGAACTAAAACAAGATTGCGGAGAAAAAGGGTACGGAGCTACGACTCGGACGCGCATCCGACTAGGGAGAGCCGCGGGAGCAAACAGCGAGCGAGGAACGCCGCCATGCTTTTCACCGAGCGACGAAGAAAAAGTCGGCCGCTGCAATATCTGCTTCCTATTCGCGTTCTCTTCCCCATCGATTCGATTCGACTCGACTCGTCCCGATTCGATTCGACTCGATTCGACTCGATTCGATTCGATCGATCGATCGATCGGAGGATACGTGCAAACCGATCGAGCGACGAGCGTTTAATGGAGTTTTTGACCGCGGCCTCGCGCGCGACCATCCTCTCTCTTCTTTCGCTGCTCGTTCGTTTTCAAACGATCGCAAATCGTTTCCTTCTCTATTGTGTCTATCCTCGATTCCCCAGTCAATTACACTATTCGCGCTTCCTGTATCGCTTGCCGTCCACGGGCTCCAGTCGATCACCGTTCTCTCTTTTTGTTCGCTCGGAAAAAGTTGCTCGGCTATCGGGGTTCGATAGTTGGCAGCGTGGAACGCGTCGATAGCTCTTTTATTCCTCGCTGGTTCGCCCGCCTCCGGAATAGCTCGCTCGTTTGCAAGTGCCACGCGTCTATCCGAGGACAGTTTCGCCGAGTCGTTTCGGATCCTCGAACCTCCTCGCGTAGGCTGCGACAATTTCGAACCGAGTTGCCGCTGGATTAGCGAAACAAGCAGCAGATCGAATTTTCAAAGCTCAGCAGTTGCGCGAGGCTCCGGTGTCGTTCGCTCCGGGAAGAACGCGCCGCGAGAACGATGCAGCCTTAAAACACGAAGTTCGTGCTTCTGTTCGCCAAGGGACTGGAACGACCCAATATACGAGGAGGGTAGGGGGATTTTTCGCGCTGATGACGCGGAAGTGGCTGCGAGGCGAGCGCACCACCGTTCGCCATACATTCGGCTTAGCCGAAGTTACCGCGTCGAACGAAGCGGATCGGATCTGGAAAGTTTCGCGGCGAACGCGTTCGATCGCGACAACTCGTTATCGATAAAACGTAGCTCGCAGCTCGCGAGAGAAACGTCCGGATCGCGTTCCACGTCCGTCTTAATCCTCGAGCTGGCTGAAATATAGCGGCCGGCCACGAGAACGCGACCGTTTCCATTGCAAGCAAGTCGTGTCCGTTCTTCTCCGCTGCTCCGTCTTTCTCTCCACTCGACCCACCGAAAAAACCCACCGGAAGAAACGACGAACGGGGCATTTGCCGGGCTAGAGAAGTCCGCCCGTGTCGCCGGAGATGCGCGAATCCGCGGCTGGTAAAGGGGTTGCCTTTACGACAGCCTTGCTCCTCCTCCAACCGCTACGCGCGTCCCTTTTTCTCTCCGACGCGACGGTAAAAACCTCCATTTATTTTGCTGTCCAGGGAAAGCCGGATAAAGGCAGATTTAGCGGTGCATCTGGGAACAATTCGCCAACGAACCGTCCAAGCACGCCTAACCCTTTCACGACCCAAGGTGGAATTAAATTCCCGCGATAGCTGTTTCACGGTTAACGATACAGCGACGTTTCGCTTGCTCGATAGAACGATGTCCGACAGCGAGATCAGCCCGATCCTAGATTAATAAGCCGGCAAACTAATTGGACGAGTAGTTTAACGCAGCTGGGTACAAGCGTGTGGTCGATATCAGATATCGGATACCGACGCCGGCGTCAATGGTGGGGTTGGATTAAAATTTGAACAGCTGGAAGCTAATACCTGGAAGGGGTTGCGCGCTTCGCTGGCGGCGGTTTGCAAAAATGCGAGTTGGTTTAGCGATGCGCGGTGGAGCGATTGGCTTGTCAGGCGCGAAGCGGATCGCGCGCAGACTAGGAATTAAAAACGGACCGACAGGGATGAATAGAGGGGGAGGAGGAGAGAACGGGGGCCGAAGGAAGCGCATTATTCCGGGCCATAGTGCACGTTCGAATAATCCGCGGGAAATTCGTCACGGCCGACTGGCTGCATCATTCCAGGATAGTTTCAGCCGTCGAACGTGCCTCGTCACTGTCGCGCCATTCCCCGCCGTTCTCCTTTTTTTCCCCGGCCGCAATTTCCGCGCTACCCACTCGTCGATATTCGTCCCCCTTTCTTCGCCTCGCACGCGGACTATGCCGAGATAAAATTGATTCGTGCCCGTGGCCGTGGCTGCTGTGCCAGCGCTCGTCCTCCTTATCGTGCTCGTTACGCGGCTCTTTCGATTCGTCTTTCGCGTCTCGATGCCGCCTTTTCGCCGTTCGGCTCCTCTTCCTCGGACAACAATGGCCGCAGCCCGCGAGGCTTCCTCGGAAAACTCGCCCTCCTTTCGTTGGCATTTCGACATCGCCGAACGCGCAGGAATTCCCCCAGATACTTGGCGAATTTTTAATAGAAAATTTCTATTGGGAAATAGGAGGTACGCTTCGGTATTGCGGTTCAAACGAAATGGAATGCTTCCGCGGAGCGACCGGAGGAGGACTAGAGCAGTCGCGAAAACGGAGAAATATCGCGAAAGAGAGTAGCCGGCGGTGTAACAGGAGCAAGGACCGTGCGCGTTTAAACGTGCGCTCGCCGATGTCAGCGGTTAAACGCGTCGAAACGGAGGGGAACAGCCACATCGTGCGAGGGATACGTTTGCAAGTTAAATTAGTGGAGGGCAAGAAAGGGGACGGGAATATGGGCTGAACGTGGAGTTGAAAAAAGGGAATTTCGCGAAACTTATGGCTCGACGCGACGCAGCGGCATGGTGAAACTTTCAACTTTCCCAACCGTTGCAACCGCCGGCAACCCTCGAAGGTTCGCCTTCCACCTCTCAGCCGGAGCATCCTTTCGTCGTTGAAGATTCATAAGCTTTTTTTTGTTGCTCGCGTTTACCGGCAATCGCAGCCGAGTGGCTTCGCCCGATCTCGAGACGAGAGCGCGGAAATTCACCTGCACTCGAGGGCCGTAAAATCAATTCTCTCCGCCAGCCAATTCCTCCTTCGCTTGGAACGCGACGAGCGACGACCGACGACCGACGAGAGAGCGAAAAAGCGAGGGGGCAGGTCAGTGTTGTTGTCGCTGTGCAAATTAAACGAACGCACCTGACCGGAGTTGGCGTGATCGAAACTATTGTCGCCCCGCTGGACCACCCTTTTTCACCGCCGCGCCGCCTCTACATTGTTCCGCTTGACCTCGTTGCCGCAGCCCCGAGCCCTTTCAAACAACTCCATTCAACCCGGCTAGAATTTCTCAGAGGGGGACAGGGAAAAAATTGTCAAACCTTCGGGCATCGATCGGCGAATCGTAACGAGCCAGCCAATTAAGTCGTCGAGGGAAAACTGAGCGCGCTCTCCCGTGTACGTGTCAACTCTTCGCTGGCAGCACGGACGCCTCCAAGCGCGAGCTTTTTTCCTCTGCTTCGTGGATGCGCGCGACACTACGGAGAAGCATCGCAAAATAAAGCACCTAACGTGGGTTCAGAGTAAGCGTATCTATTTAAAATGGTGTACCCGTAAGTGGACTTACTCGAGCTCGATACCCGAGACTCGCGACGCTTCGGAGACCGTCTCCGCGCGAGAAGGGGTTAACTAGACTCGGACAAATGGCTGGCTGGCCGTGCGAGCAACAAATAAACAATTGAGAACCGCGCGCGCGTCATCTTTGCCGCGTCGAGCTGCGAGAAGGCTCCTCGAGTAGGCTACGATCGTTTAGAAACGCTGCCGCGAGAAAGTGGCGACTGCAATTTCTTCGGTTTTTGCTCGAATACTCTTTCCGCGTCGCCTCGAACGGCAGTCGTTTCGGTGCTCCGCTCGCTTCTTTCCAAAGATAATATTTGCTCGAAACTGCGGCGGAATCTTGTTTACGTCGAGGAGGACGCGCCAGACGCAAAAAGGGAGAGAGAGAGTTTAATTCCGGAGGCGAGTGATGGGCGAGACGGGTCTCCGCGAAATTATTTAACGAAAGGTGAAACGGTACACCCTGGCGGCTTATTAGAGCTTGGGATCTTGCGAGGGAAACGCGAGCCGCCGGAGAAAACGAGAAGAAAGGAAAGGGCCACTGCTGCCGAGGAGCTGAAAAATCTACTTTCCGTTGATCCTTGCGGCTAAAATGCCGTGGAGAAGGCGAATTCGACGTTCCCTAACGAGCGGCATAAATCACGAGCAGTTAACAGGGTTATCTATCCCTGCCCCTTCGCCTCTCCCTCGTCGGGAAATGGAAACAGAATTATCTCGCGTGATCGTTGTTGCTTCATTGTTGGCGAGCCAGAGTATAAAAGAACAAAGAACGTGCTGTCGTGTCAGTGCGTTCACCGTGTGCCCGCGCAATTAGAAATTATCCCACCGCGAGATCCTTTGACCGCGAAACCGTGCCTTCTCCGCGATGCAATATTTTAGCGAGGTTTTTCCGTGCCGGCAGAAGCTAGCTGGATAGCTGAACGCGGCGGAGCGGCGAAGCGGCGGCAGAGGTGGAAATGGTCTTGTTCGGATGCACGCGGCTCCTCTATTTGCGATATCTCGTTCTCCTCTATCCGGGTGACGGGCCTCGCGCTCTGCACTCACGTTAATCAGAAGTCTGGTTACCGGTTCGCCCGTGGCCAGCGGCATGTCTCTCCTAAATGTTCATTGCGAGCGCGAGCTCTGTCCTGCCTGGCCGCGAAAACAAGAAACGAGAGGGCGAAAAAAGCGGAAAAGGCGAGCGAAGGACGATAGGAAAGGAGGGTACGCGTGCTCGCAGCCTCGCGCATCGTTCGCCAGCGATACGCCAGCCGGCCTGCAGCCCAAGGAATTTCTGCACGGCCAACCTATTACGCGATACGTAATCGGCGGATCGTTGAGCCGCGACAATGCAATGGCGTTCTAATAAAGAGGAGGCGGATTAAGAGGAGGGCGGGCGAGCTGGGAGAAAGGTCGAAGCCGTCTCTTTTTGTCTCGGTGGAAAAGATAGGAGAGTCGTTAAAGGGATGAGCCGGCGGCCGAATTACTGGCAAATGGATTAGGAGAATTTATATCGAAAGTGTATCGTTGGAAGCGATGGAGGAGAGGCCGACTCGCGCCCCCGCTGCTTTGCCGAGCATCCCGTGGCGCGATATTAGGGCTGCCTTTATGGAAAACGTGGGAAATTGGCTGCGGTGAAATGGCTTGCGCCAGTTATCGACCCCGGTGCACCAATTATTCGCCCTTTCTGCCCCGCTGATATAAAAATAAACGTCCCACCCCGAGATATCGGCAACGATTTTCCAGCTTCCGAGCTTCGGAGTCCTTCGAAAGTAGCTTTCCGCCTGCGGTTTCCTTTTGCACCTCGGCTATTTATCCGGTTGGCGGAGGCTCTCGCAGCGACGATGACGAGGTGAAAAGCGGGCGCGGAAAAGGCCGGAAAAGTGGCGTGTTCCGCGTTGTACGCGTTCGCCGGTGCGTAACACGTGCTCCGAAAGCGCGCAATTAAGCTGCACGTGTTTCCCTCTTTCCTCCCTTTACGTGCTCCCTCGCGCGTCCCGGCTTTCCGTTTGCCTCTGTGGAATTCCGCCAGCCAATGACCGTGCCAACCGGAAGGTAACCGGGTCCATGGGCCCGCAATTTCGTTACAAACGCACCCGTTAGAAAATCGTTTTTATCGCGCGCTTCCGTGACCGCGCGTGCACTCACTTGCTCGCCAAATACGGCACGCGTAAGTCTCTGGGAAATGAGCCGCACAGTGTCGCGTCGTTATTGCTTTTGCCTGCCTCTAATGGAAAATTCAATCGTTTTCCATCGGCGAATAAGCGTCTGCGCTGCATCGCGTATGTACGTAGAAAGTCGAGCGTCTACTTAAGCCTCTCGATGTCTCGCTATTAACGCTGTCAGCGCTGCCACGATTTATTAAAAATAATTAAACCTCCCCGTAAACGGCAACGGAACCCCTGCAGACTATATACCAGGTGACACCATATTTCTTGCCTCATTGGAGAACGTCGAGGCGCCTAGACCTTGCCTGCCTTTCCAATTCCGCGCGAGGGTCGAGATCGTTTCGTTAGCGATCGATTTATCGAACGGCATTCGAGTTAATTCGACGATCGTTGCGTTGCAGAGCTCCGCTGGCTACGGAAAGTATTCGCACACCGCTGTATTTGCGTTCGCGTTTAAGAGTCGCTTAGCTGGCTTGAAGCGTATTCAATTTCCAATCCCCGAGTAATATAGAGTACTCTTGCGCTACTCTACTTATTTCGCGCTCTCCGATCGGAGTACGCGATCCGCTGGAAAATTTAAGCGGGGGCGAATGAATACCTGTTGTGCTCCTCGTCGATCTAAAAGTTGAAGTGCGTGGAAACGTTTTACCACGAGTCTCGTGACAAGTCGCAGCGGAGCGTGGGGACGAATGGGGGGCCCGAATTGCCCGTAAAATACATTCGAAACGCATCGTCGGGTTCGTAAATAGGGAAACGTTGGGAGCGTGGCACGTTGAAGCGTATCGGAGCAGAGACGGTCCTAAACCGGGGATGAAATCAGGGGTGTTTGACGCGTTCGGGCAGGTCTGCCGGCAAATACCAAGACCGGATGGGACGTAGCTGAAGATTAGGGTTGGCGAGCAGGGTGCCGGTGGTCGAACACCCTTCGCTCCTCGCCCTCGTCCATTTCCTCTCATTCCACCTGATCTATTAATATCGTTGATAGACCGTTACCTAACTAACTCACCGAACGCGTCACGCGTATTTCGCTTTCGCGCTGCGATGGAGCGGGCCGTTTTTCGTGCTCCCGACGAGGAGCTTCGTTTACGGTTGCTGTAGGCAAACGAAAGACGCGAGGGTGGTGCGGGAGATCGACGCGGATATTCAATTCCATAGATGTTGGACGAGATTGTTTCGGGGCGCGAGACGTAGGGTGCCTTTGGTGATGGAGCTTTTAGTGGGGCCAGGGGAGGGGGCACGTTTGTCCTTCATATTTGAACGATCCACCGTCGAAGCGTCGGCTTTATCGTCGAGCAGAGCCAGCACGATAAAATCGTTTAAACCGTTCAATTTCAATCGACGCGTTTTGGTTTCGTTTTACCCGTCGGACGATGAAAAACGCTGCGAACAAATGGAATTAAAGCGAATAATGGTTGCACGGAAATGCGATTGGTCTTTAGCAAATGGAGATTTAATTTGTCGCCGATCGGGCATTCGCGCGTGCTCTCGAAGCGGAAGCGCTGCTCTTCTCGCGTTTGTCGCGCTCGCAATTGGAAAGGGAAAGGAAGGGTAGAAGTTAGCCGAGTACGATCGGAAGCGATGTCCGTTGGCGACGCGAAGCGAAGCGGTTTCCGGAAATGGGTGCACGCTGCTGCCGGAAGGATTTCCTGCCGGGCGCCGAAATTTATTCCGAACGCGTACTCGGCTACCCTGACCGTACTCAAGTCCGGAAACTAATCGAAGCCGGAACAAAGAGACGACCACGAGGTCGTAAGAAGCAGCGGCTAACCGGATACAAATAAACGACTCCGTGAAACTTGCCGCAAAAACTTTCCCTCTTCTTTTTATTTTCTTCCCTTTATTTTCTTTCACCGACCAACCTTTTCCGTTTGCCCCACGTTTGGTCACGTGGGACTTTTGCCGATCGGTACATCGCTGCTCCGCGCTCGTTCGTCCGAAACGGTTACAATCGAACGGCTATTTTAGCGAGCTTTCCCGGCTGCCAAAGGCAGGGTCGTATCGACGTCGCGTCGCGCGAACATTACGCGTACGATCGAACAGAGAAGTATCAACTAATCGCCTGCCGTCTCGTCTAGCTGGACAAGCCGTCCCAGCCGTAAACATCGTCGAAGCGAGGTCGCGCGGCGGAAAAATTGACGAGCCTCGCTAAAAAAAAAAAACACGTCACCGCGTTCTCTGTATTTCGCAATTTTTCCACGACTCGCACAGCTCCGCAAGTCCTCGGTCGTTTTCATAAATTCGTTAGAAGGGATTGGACGCCGCGGCGAGGCCGAGCGAAAGCCCCGAGTCCGCTTTGCTAGGAAGAATTTTACGTTTTCCCCGCGCGCTTAGTTCCATCCCGTGAATCTCCATTCCGGCGTAACGCCTATGGCGACGTCGTCCTTGTTCCGCGTCGCCGAAACAGAATTACCGAGCTCAAACGCAGCTCTGAATTAGCTCGTCAAAGAGGAGAACTCGTTAAAAGAAAGGGGAGAGCCTGGGAAAGTTGGGCAGAGGAAGAAGGGGATGGGATTCGAGGGATTTATCCGGTGGAAGAAATCGGTCCGGTCGAGAGGGAATCGTCGGGCGAGAAAGCCTCGCGAGCGGTAATCGCGCCGCTCGGCAAACTCGCGCACGAATCGCGGCAAAGCGTCCGGAAAAGGGGGGCCGAAGTGGAAGAGCGAAAAAGAGATTTGCAGAACTTTTGCCCTTTTTCTCGCGCCGAGTGCTCATTACCATTTCCATCGAAACTTTCCGATTAATCGATGCCGCGTTTCCGCTCCCCCGAGCACCCCGCGCTTCGAATCGTCACGCAACTTCTCTTCTGAACGCGGACTGGGGAATCCGCCGCGTGTTGCCGCTTCGAACAACGCGCTCCAGTTGCGCGCTCGAATACTTGGACGTCGCATCTAAAAGGAACGCGGATCGATTCTTCCATTGGAGTACGCGGCGCTCGCGAGCCGCGAGCAGCGCGGCAAGAAGCTGGCAAGTTGGCAAATTCCTCAGCCGGAAGAAGAATGGAGCGCGCGAGACGGGTTTCTTTGTCCGCGAGAAACGCTTATCGTTGCGTCGAGTCTCCTTTGTCGGGAAATTCCTCGGAGCCGCGGGAGCGAGTGAAAAAATCGGCCGAGGAAAAAGGGAGCCGGCGTTCCAAAAGTCAACTCCGAAACTACCCCCGAGCCTCGCACAGATTTATCCCCTCGGTGTTCAGCGACAAAGCCTCCGGGATCGTATTCGCTAGACGAGTAACGCGTAACCCGGTGGCGCTCGGTCAATTGTCACGGCTAAAAGGATTAGCCTGCGAAAACACGAGGGAGCGGAGGTGGCTAGACCGGAGAGAGCTTAAGAGTTAAAGAGGGGTTCTCTCGGCGGAGAGGCGTAATCGTGCACTGGCTGCTGGGATACTTTACAATGCAGACGGATTTCGAGTTTACTGGCCGTGGGAAGAAATTCCAAGGGTGCACCGCCTTCCAACGAAAGGCATTCCAACGTACCTGTTCGAAGCCCGACCTTCCCTCCGCTTCCTGTCCGTGGCGTACAAGAAAGAGATACTTTTTCGGCAGCTATCCAGGTGCCGGGGCTCTCGTGGGCCGCGGGAAAAATGCTCGCTGACGTAATCGCGGCGGCTGTGGCCACGGTCGCGGGACGGAACGGGACGAGACGGGCAAACGAAGAAAGGGAAAGCGAGAGAGCGCCGAAAAATGGAATTTGTATGTACGCGCGGTTCGTCTGGTACGCGTATACACGCGCGACAAGGGCGTTGCGTTGTGTTCATCGACCAGTCTCGCTCCGTGCGTTCGAATAAGCGTTACAGTCCGCGCGGCTTGCTCCGAGATTATATTACGGACGTACTACGCCAACTTCGCTACTCTACCTGCAAGATTTCCGTTTCCCTCTGCGGTCGAGACGACGGCAGTTTCGAGTTGCACCGTCGAACGTGTCCCGGATCGATTCGCGCCGCGTTACTCCGCCCGTGGACTCGTAGAAACGCGCGTAGACCCAAGGAATTTTAGGCTTTCTCGTTCTCGTTCTCGTTCTCGTTCTCGTTCTCGTTCTCGTTCTCGATTCAAGGCGGAAACGTGGACTCTCGTCGGCTGACGAACGAGCCTAACTCGGCGTGGCGAACACGGCTTACACTCGGAAGCCGGTGTAACGAGGGTAGACAACCCCTCGGCATTTTTCCGCGGACAAATTTCCCCTGCGAAGCCGTAACTAACGATAAGTATTATGGCGAGAAAGCCCCTCGGGGCGAGGCGAGGCGAGGCGAGGCGAGGCGAGGCGAGGCGAGCGTAGCATCGATTAGGGATGAACGAGGATGGAAAGGGGTAGACGGAAGCATGCTCGCAGGCACGTAAAATTTGTACACGAGGTGACCGCGTGGAGTAACGATCCTCGCTTCCGGACATGGCCCGCTTCTGCGTCGATTGCAACGATTCCAGCTGTTGCACGGATTTACCGAAAGCTGCACGAACACGCCGTTACACTCGGCCGCTCTGAACGATCCCTCCGGCCATTGTCTTGGAACACAATGCGCGCGTTGTCGTCGGCAAATTTCGCTCCGGCCTCTGCCCTCCGTGCTCCGCGCTGCGAGCTGCGAGCTCCGAGCTCCGAGTTTCGCATCCATGTCGCGCAACCACAACTTTTCCTCCGCTCCGTCGCGCCGTACCGATTACGCTTCCGCTGCTATCGATACCGATATCCCTGCTCCGCGTGCCGAGCCAGAGAGCCTCGCAACGCTGCGATCGGCTCGGCTTCCCAGCACCCGCGGCGGTGTAATTGTTCGGCGAATTTTTCTAACGCCTTCTCCGCGTTCCGCGACTCGAAAGCTAAGGCTGCACGAAAGAGGGGCAACTCGAGCAGAGCGGGATTTATGCCGAACGAGCGAGTTTGCAAAGTGAAATATAGCCGAGCGTCGCGACGCAGACGGCACGATAATTTATCGCGAACGTCAAGCACGCTAAACAAACTTTATTTATTTACGCCGGTGAAATTGCGCGAGCGGAGAGGAAATCGAGTGAGCAAAACGATTTGCAAACGTTGATATTAACCCGACGTGGGAGAGAATTGGGGTCACGGTTTCGCGCGTAACTCGTACCTCGGTTCACCGCGCGAGACTTTCGCGCTAAAAAAAGAGGCTACGCGCGTGCAACCAGTACCTACGCTCCGATAGTCTCGCGCAACCGATTTTTGTGGAACGCCGCGTGTCCGTGGGCGATCGATCGACCGATCGAGAGCAGGCCTCTTTCCGCACCAACTCCGCAAGCTTTTCCTCCGGTGTTGTTAGGAATTAGGGATCGGCAGATTGCTTTAATCAAGGGCCAACTCGGTCTCCGATTAATTCGCACGACGCGCTCGATTAATCGTTCTCTATTCCATCCTCCGTGGCAAAGCGTTCCCCGGGGGACGCGCGGAACTCGCAGTCGCGCTCCTCGCGACTCCTTTGTTAGTCTGGACAAACGATCGCGAGGATGAATCGTCCCAGGAGGCGAAGCGAAGTTGAGCGTACGCTCGTGTCGAAGTTTGGCGTGGCGAGGAGAGGAATCGACTCGCTTTTAGCTGGATATCGCGGCCATTCGCACCAGATGCTTATCGTTTGCGGCTGGCGTTTAATCGCGCAGCGCAGCTCAGCTCAGCACAGCGCAGCGCAGCTCAGCACAGCGCAGCGCAGCGCGGCGGATCGATGTCGATAACGAGAGAACGTGCAGGGCTGGCTACGCGTATACAGGGAGAAGCGCGCGAGAGTTATCCTATCGGGAAACGGCGATCATCGAAACTTGGCTAATTAACGAAACTTGCTCGGAAAGCTGCAAACTCGGCCGCCTTTGTCGACGCGCGACGCGCGGCCGCAATCCGCTTTTGTCAAACTTTCGCGTTATCGATATCCGATGCCTCGAAAGCTTTGCGCTTCGCGGGTTTCGCGTTAATAAGATAAAAGATGTCCGACAAATTGCCGAGGCTCGCCGGGGATAACAAAACCACTCGAACGAGCGAATAATTGGCAGCCGGCAATTCGCGGCTGCCGCTTAAAATAATCGCTTTACGCGCCTGCAATTTTATTCAAAGGATTTGCTTTCGCGGAACGCGTACAGCGGATCCAGAAGCTGCCAAAGCATCGACGTTGCACGAATTCAGCGCAGCTCGGTAAAAAATCTCCGGCGCTTTTCTCCTCTAACCGTAGACCGTAGACCGTAGACGTTATTCTATTTTTCTCGCGAACGACGCGACTGCTGCTTCTATGGCGGGTGAAAAGCCGTGAAAGACGCATCGAAGAGCACGTCCGAAGCGACAGCCGCAAAAAAATGTAGCTCTCTCGGTGAAAGAAGCGTATCCGAGCGGCGGCTGATAGGAAGTAACGCGTTGAAATCGATTTCTCCGCTCCATCGAGGTGGCCCGCGGCGATCTTTCCACGGCAGCCGACGGAACGGAGACAGAGACGCTCCTGAGGCATAGACCGTCGAACGAACCCGTAGAAATCGGCTCGGAGACGCCGACGCGTCCGAGACGCGTGACACCCGCAGTCTTCAGTGTTCAGGGCTGCGCGATTGCGTGCCTTTGTTGTCGTCGTTCCGTTCCTATAGTAACCGCAAGCCATTGTTCGATAAACACTGAATTATGAGTCAGTCCCCGGAGGTAGTGGTCGCGTTGGTCAAACGAACCCTCGATGACGCCGTTCGCGACGAAACGTGACCCGAAACCGGAGACCTGCTTCCTCGGGAGTACCGGGGGGAGAGAGAGAGCGGTCAGGTGTTTGGTCGTTCTCTTGTTCTGTTCTGTCGGTCGTCCACGAGGACGTTTGCTTTGACTCCGTCGATCGCGGTCGAGGAATTCCACGAACGTTATTACGTTGCCGGATCCCTGATGGCAGGCAGGCAGGATCGATCTCGCGGAGTGGATCGCTGTCGAAGCTCGATGCGGTCGGTGGAGCGTGGGTGGCAGCGAGTTCTTTGTTCGCGCAAAGATGCCAGGAAATCGGGTTCCGCGTAAAGGAATCGAGGTAAAGGCCGGGTCGATTTTCAACCTAGGTATTTAAATATGAAATGCTCGATTGAAATGTAGGTCGGCGGTATATTCCGCCGCGTCCGTCACTGTGGAATTAAACTTGCGAGGCAGGATCGCGGAACGGTAGCACTCGTGGATCGAGTTGGAAACGCGCGTGGAAAAGTTCAGCAGCGATATATCCGGGAGCGTTGAGAAACGTCGTTGGCTCCGTAGAGGTAGAGGGTCGCTTTCGTGACTGCGATACGTTTAGCCGGCTAGCAACGAAACAGCTCGCTTTCGGTTTCCCGCGAGCACGCGAACGCGAACGCGAACGCGAACGCGAACGAGAACGAGAACGCGACGCTCGTCACGAAACGTCGATTCAGCGACGCCCGAAACGCCATTAGATTCACTTTCTTTGGTCGCGTCGCGGTCTCGAGATCGTAAGCTCAAAGCCAGACACCGGCAACGAGTCTATTTTTCGTCGAACCGTCGAAAGAATAGGAGACGTCGCGTCCCTCTTGAAGCGCAACCGAGTATTCATCCGGCTGCTCGTTTCGTTTTTCACGGCCTAAACGAACTCGCGCTCCCGCGGAGGCTGCAATCAGCGCGGCTCTGTTTTGCGTCGCGCGAGGGCCGGATGCGGTGATCCGAAGACGCCCGCTGGTCCAACCTCCGCACCTGCCTGCAGTAACGAGCGTTTGTCCTCCGCCGAACGCTCTGTCTCCGGCAAGAAAAGAACAACGGTTGGCCAACCGCTTGCCAAGTTTTGGTCGCGTGCTCGCTCGCGGCTCGTGGCTCGAAGCTCGAAGCTCGAAGCTCGCGCAGCGGTGCGGCGCGAGTAATTAAAGCGCGGCAAACGAAAGCGGAAAAAAGCGAGAGAGCGAGAAAGGAAAAAAGAGCGACGGCCACTCGTTTAAGCGGTCCGGGTCGCTGCTTCGTTCGCCTGCCATTAATTTATCAATCAACGCGGTCCACGGTCGCGGACCGGCACCCGGCAATCCGTCGATGATAAAATATTTCCCAATTCACGTCGATGCGATGCGATGCGATGCGATGCGATGCGATGCGATGGTTGGGAGCGAATCCGGGCTCGATATCGAGTACAGAGCGGGTTCGCGTGGCGTCAGCATCCAACGCGGGCTTCCTCCGCGCTACGAGCGCAATTATCTTAATGATTTCGGAGGCAGTCGGTTTAATTAACCGACTGGTTTGCTTCGCGATAGCCAGATTTCGGAATCGCGTGGGTCTCGTTCGAATGATATCTTTGGCTCGCATCTCGCAGCGAGTTTCGATCTCGCTCTAGCCAGCTCCCTCGTGAAATCGATTCACCGTTGCTATAATTTAGCTTCCGTGCCCGATGGATTCCGCAGGCCGACGCGGCGTGACGAACGGTGTAGCTCGGACGAGCAACTTTCCCCTATCCGGAGTCGAAAACAGCTGCTAAAGAGCTGCGGCTAAACGATCGCGGATGACGAACCTTTCCGCGGCTACAACTTTCCTTCCGATTCGAGGATTCGCTTTCTCCGTCGTTTGGAGACGCTCGGAAGGTTTTCGTAGACGGTTCGGCAGTCGGGGCGGTTGACTTTAACGAGGATCGCGGTTTCTCCCGCGAGACGCGTGGACTGCGCGGCTCGTTAGACGCGAATCACGTTTGGCATGGCTCGGACAGCGGAATGGATTTGCGCGAGCGGAGACGGCATCGAAAGCAGCGCAGCGTAGCGCTTCGGTTAATACGGAAACCGCAGGGCCGCGTAACCGGGCCGGCGATGTTTCGAGTTTATTCCGCTCGTCGGTGGTTTCTCGCGCGGCAAAAACGACGTAACGAGGCGACGCGTTTGGTCGAAGGGACAGGCTGCGAATCCCGTTATCGGATTAACCTGTGGTCGCCTGCTGAAATATTCCCCGCGAATACGCGCGTACAAACGACCGGCGATTACCGCGGACCCATGCGCGATTACCGATTACCGATTACCGATTACCGATTACCGAATTCCACCGCGTTAAGTCCGCCAGCGCGAATCGCGAGCGCAAAGAATCGTGAAATCTGATTACCGCCGAGCTATCTTGGTTGAATTCGGCCGCCCGCGACTCCGATCGTTCGTAAAATCCAACGGGAGATAGGAGGAAGCGAAACTGCCAGAGAAAATTGCCATCGGGACCGATTTCGCGACGAAATTGCGTGTGCTGCCTCGTTGGGAAGTTTCGCTAATTAGTTGGCCAGAATTCCGAAATGCGACCCAATTTTCGCGCAAGCCGGAGCTCGCGCCTCGCGGCTGTCTTCCGGCACGCGAAACATCCCGCTGCGAGTGTATTTTCGAGGCGGCAAACACCGTGGCTCGCTTTCCAAAGCGAAATTGAGTCGCGTTTACGCGCGGCTCGCGACGTGCGGCGCAGGAAGGAAACGCGATCGTTTTCACTCGCTCAATTACACGGCTGCATCTTCCCACGTTAATCGGTGGCCACGCAACAGCGCCAGCTTCCAGCTGCGTGCTCGTGCCTTTCGTTCAAGGTCTTCCTCGTCCGACCGCGTCCAGATCTACCTGCGATCGCACAGAAACGCGCAGAATTTCCACGACCCTCGGATCCTCCGGGCCGCAACGGCGAGCTTGCGTGCGCCTGCAAACGAGCGATCCTCCACTAAAACCAGAGCGAGCGCGTCTCTCAACGGCTATACGGGAGCAGAGCTCTGCCCTCCTTCTTGGAATTGGGGGACCCCGTCGAGGGCTCTCCGCGACCCTTGCCTGGAAAACGTCTTCCTTCGCTTCAAGTGTCGTGGGATATCTCTGGGAGGAGCTGACGGAACGCGGAGAGAGGCTTCGATCAACGTTGCTCGCGTTTCGTAATTACCGCTGCGTCCATTCTTTCGAACGGGCCACGTACAGCGACCGGGGAAGGGTGACGCGGAGAGTGGACGAATGGGAGCATCAAAGGGGCCGGGGAATACAAAGGGCAACGTAAAAACCGGCGAAGCGAAACGCGCTGGGAAAACATCGCTGGCCCAATTGATGGCCGCCGAGAGCAAATTTGATAAAGATCTTTCGAAGAGCGATCCAGGATAGCAGATCGATTGATGGCTTTCCGCGATCAACGGGCATCGGCGACAAGCTAGTAGCGAGACATCTATGCAAATAGCTACGCGCTGCGCGACGAGCCGGACGGAGTTGGAGCTGGTTGCGTTGACATTTGCGCACGAATTCATTATGCGGGACTCTGGCTGGCATAACCCGTGTCTCTGGTTGCTTATCCGTTTCGCGCAACCGGGTTACGGGAAAAGAAAACGCCTGCAAATTTTCCGCATCGCGTTGCCAGGTTTGCTTCGGAGGTGCACCCGCGGCGGGGAATTTCGCCTCTCACGGCAAACGGACAGCAACTCTTTTGGCAAACGATCGTCCGCGTTCTTAGCTCGCTAGCATTCGCTTAGCTCACAGTCAGTGTAACTCGGCAGGATTGCGCTTCGAAATAAAGCACGGCTAAACGCGCGATGCGCTCCAACGATGGAAGCAAGCGAACCGCGTTGAAGTAATATTCGCCGATCGCTGTCGAACTCTCGAAAGCCGAGTTCGCCATGGCGTAAAATTCGGGTAGGTCGAGCCTCTCCCATGGTATTAGTTTTGGAACAGCGGAGGGTGGATGCTCGCGTCGCCCAACGAAAAGGACGGATCGCGCGAAACATCGCGGTGAGAGTTCTGCATTCGCAAAAATATTACCCGCCGTGCCCCGCTCCAATTGGCGTTTCCGAATTTCCGAATCCGTTCGCGAATAAACGGCCGACGAAGCGGGAAGCCGCTCCAAATCGTTACACGGATCGGCGAGCTTCGCGCGCGCGTTGTCGACGTAACGTGGCCGCGTGGAAATTTGCGCGAATCACGCCACTTGCCGGCAACGCACCGCGTCGAAAAACGATCCACGAATCCGCGCTGACGTATGGCCCGAGCAATCCGATTACTTGCCCCCCGAAGAGGCGGAGAAGAGGAGCGCGCGGAGAAAAGAACGAGGAGACGAGGAAGAATAATCCAGAGGAGGATTAATCTTCGCGGTTAAAGAGGCCGGTCCTTAAAAGATTAAGGAGTCTTAAAAGCGTAACCTGACCGCGCGCGTAAAGCAGATAGTCGGAGCAGAATTTCCAGCGACCTTCCTTCTCGCCACTCGGCCAAAGAACCACAGACGCGTCTTCCATTTGGTTTCTTGCCCGCTTTTCTACCGCCGCGCCGATTCGGCTTCACTGTGCGCTCTTTCGACCACGAGGGGAGGCGTGGCTAACTCGCGCGCACAATTCTTCCGCGAGGACGAACCGCTCGGAGCGGTGGGCTTCGAGAGTCGAGAGTCGAGACTCTCGGACGAGCGCGCGACGCGGTGGGTCGCCTTCAAACCGGAAGCTCCGTAATTGGAGAGGACTAACGGCGAGCTGGAGCCTGGAAGGCGTTGTTGAAACTCCGCGCCGCGTCGCATCGCGACAAAGTTCGCGCGGGGAGTTGTGCAATCGCCGCTACAATGCGAAGAACGCGCGCGCAATTAACGAACCTGCAGCTCTCTCTCGGCCTGGCTGGCTGCTCTGCTCTCATCCATCTGCCATCCGCTCGCCGCGTTCATTGTCGATTAAATTAACTTGCCCGGCTTCGAGTCACCTCTCGCAAGCTTCCCCGCTCGATCCGCGCGATCTCGGGCCACATTTTCGCACCCTCGTCACGGCATTGCCGCTGCAGGCCTCTCCGGGGAAGCCCGCAAATCCCGTTAAGCGCGAAACGCGCTTAAACGATCATTTCTTCTAGCCGTTGGGAAAAACGATGCAACTTTTCCGTATTGCTTTGTACGGTACGAGCTTTTACGTGCTATGCTTACGTGGTTAAGTAGTTTTGGGCTGCGCGATTGGCCAGGTTGGCCAGGTTGGCCAGGTTGACGAAGCACGAGATCGATCGTGTTTCGCGCGAATTTGCCCGCGTATGCTAGAGAACGGAGGGACGCGTGTCCCTGTTCCTTGTGGGGGTTGATGGTGCGGGCCAGGCCAATCCATCTAGCAGACGCTAGACACGCTCGGGATTCGAGCAGCCGAATTATGCAGCAGGCTAGATTATCCGGCAACGTTCACCGTAACGGGAGATCCATTTGCTCCGCTTCTGCGCTCCTCCGTCTATTTTCGAAGCTTTCGATCTTTGCGGTATAAATATTCGCACGCGTGCGACTAGCATCGGATAACTCTGAGAATAGACGATCGGATCGGGTAATCCGTTCGTTTCAGTTCGGATGAAAAGCACGTACTTACGTATCTACGCTCTCCGGCGTTCGAGTACTACTCTCGTTCCGAGCGAGTTTTTCGATTCCGAGTTTGATAGTTTCCAGTTAAGTGAACGGGAACGGAAAGAAGACGGTTTAGAAACGGTTTATTCGACGCGGAACTTTTAATTGAATACGTCCGCGGGACAAAGGACTCGAAGTCGGATGTAAAAATTGTGCAAGCTTCGCCTGCAAACTTTCGTAAATAATTTGTAACGCGCGCGCGCGCGCGAGCGTGCCGAAAGGAGCTTAACGCGAAGCTTATACTTTTACCCCGTCGAGATCTAGCTACCAGTTTCCCTCCTCTGAATATTTCAATCTACTCGCTGTTCGTCGAACGTCTAATCGCGGCTTTGCGATAAATAATCGACGAGCGATGCCCTGGCCCGCGGAATCCGCGGAATCCGCGGAAGACGGGCAAGCCGATTTTAGGGATACCGTCTCCGAGCTAGTAGCGCGAATGGCCCTGCTCGAGGAGCGTAATAGGTACGCGTATAGCGCGGAGGTAGGCGCCTCGGAAGATGCTAATCTATTTAATTCGGCCTCTGTCCACGCATCCCCCGTGAAAGTTGCCGGCGAGGGAATTGTACGCTCGGCGGTTTTCCCCGAGCGAGCTTGGGGTGCCGAAGGGTGCCGAAGGTTGTCGAACGAGTCCGAGGAAAGGCGAGCTCGATGTTGAACGCGGCTCCGATATTCGAGGCGGCCGCGAAGTCACGCAGTTGGTCGACGAGCGCGGCACGGTACATTAGTGGACCGGTTTCCTTTCTCTCCTCTTTCTCTCTTCTCTCCGTCCGTCGCTGTCGCGCGTCCCTCGGGCTCTCCGGCAACCTCGTGACAGCTGTTCAGCCGGCTCCGATGATCCGCGAGACCATCCACGGGATTCGAGGCAGGAGCAGGCTGCAATGGTTCGCAGTAAGCCAAACATTACGGTTTTCGTTTCACCGCCATTCACCGGGCTGCGTTTTACTCTTGTGTACTCGCGTCCCGTAGCGTCCCGTCGCGTCCCGTCGCGTAGCGTTGCGACCTATTCGGGGGTGACTTGTTTCTCCGCGAGTCTCGCGAGCCGAACGATAAAGCCCAAGTGTAACTGGCGAAGAGAGAAAGGCAGAGGTCCGGCGGTGTCGCGAAGGCAACACGCGAGACGCGAGTCGGTGGTATCGCTTGGAGAACGATAATTCAATGGCCATTGTTTGTGCTCTACTACGCGTGTAATGCCGCGGTAGCGTGGGCTTTTGTATCCGTGGTACGGATACGTCGCGACTTTATTTCAAGCAGACATATGCAGGCGTGTACGCGCGAGGGCCGTCGCGTCGGGAGTTTAGATTCGAATTCGGCCAAGCGTTCTCCTCTCTGCTCGCAACCTTTTACGACGTCTCGTTGCTCGTTTCTCGTTGCTCGTTACCTCGCCAAACGCACTCCGGAACTCCGCGTCGCTCGAAACTTTTCACCTACCCGTTTCAGCTGTCCTATATTTTCTCCCGCACGTTTCCTCCTCGTGCCATTGAATCCGCGTTTAAACTCGAGAACCTCGGATTTCACGGTTGCGAGTCGTAGAACTGCAACGACGAGGTGTAACAGCGCGGTGGCAAAGTTACCTACTTGCCGTTTACGCGGTCGTAAAGCGCCAGGCTAACAGAATAGTAGAAGAGACCGTAACGTTTTAATCGATGAACGAATGTGGGAAGGACTCGCGAGCGAGGGGTGACTCGCCACGAACGCTTACCGTACCGTATCGCATCGTATCGTCCTGTTAGTCGGTCACGGCCATCGGTACCGCGCGAGTTCCCTCTTGCACGCGCGAACCGTGCCGGCGATGGTCCGCGCAACACGCGATACACCTGCGAAAAGAACCACCGAATCCTCGAAGCCCCGGAGCTTACGAGTCACTGGCCCGATCGGAACTCGCCGGAAGGGGATCGTCCGCGGTTCGCTGGATCGACGGGGAAAGCTTCTTTAGCGGCGACAGCGCGACAGGGAAAGCTTCGATAGATAAGGCACGGGCGACGGCGAATATAAATGCGAGATTTTCGCGGGATCAAGGTTAGAGGGGCCGATCGCGTCGGTGTAAAACGTCGGAAGGTTATTTAGACGGCGATAGGTAACGGCCCACGGTGTTCCCACCTACCTATCGTGCCTCCATTCGTCCCGTTCTCACTTTCCGTGTCTCCTTCAGGAATTTTCTTCATCTTCCGCCTCTTCTCCTCTTCTTCAGTATCGCCTCGGGCTCGATTGGTCTCCGATTTTAAATCCATTCGGTGAACGCGGTCTCCGTTGGCCGAACAAATCCGACACTTCCTCGAAAAGTAGCCACGGAATCAACGCTTCCTGTGCTTTCTTCCTTGTCGTTCCGACGTACTTTGTTCGTCCTAATACGGGAGGTGCGAGGTTAGATGCGGAAAGGTAGCTTCCGATGGTCTTCTGGAATATTTTTCCATAGCCGGTGGACGAGCTTCCGCGCTGGACGCGGTCCGCCGGGAAGAAGCTACGGCAAAGACTCTGTCGGGAGACGGATAAGCTTCGCCCCGGAGCGGGCAAAAATATCCGCGAGTCTTTGAATCCTGCCAATTCGCCGCCGATTCCTCCAAATGAAATTGCTCGTGGGTTAATCTTCCAAATCGATCCGTCGAGTCGGTCGTCGAACGGTCCAGCTTCCTCTTTTCAATCCCGGTCGCTCTTAAGCAAATTGGACCGTACATTTTCGTGGAGCTCGATATTCGTAGAGGAATTTTTCAACGGCGAATCGCGGGTACGTCGGCGGATGGACGCGAGTCGATTACGCGTTGGAGCGATCGCGTGCACCGTACCGGCATTCAAAATTCGACCCCTTTCCGACCGGATCGCGAAGGTCGCGCGAAGCAAAACGCCGAAACGCTGCGCATTCCTCGGGAGAACGATTGGCAGGTGCGGTTCGAAGCGCGGGGCGAAGTTTCGATTCGCTGGAAAATTGACACGGTGCCTCCGGAAAATTGGTAATCCGTTTTCCAAGTTCGACGTCCCCTTTGAAACGCCACAGCCGTGTGGAAGTTTAATAGGATCGGCGAAGAGGGTCGTAGCCGAGTTTTTCGAAAGCCGGGATGGATCGGAGGTCCTTTCGAAACGCGATATCGACGAAAGCTGTTACTAATTAACCCTTTAACGCTCGAGTGTGCGAGCGTCGCGGGCTTTTGCGACCCGGGCTTCCATCGTCGTTAACCGCTTTGCTCCCACGAACGCGTACGCGCGCCCCCGAAAATTGGCCGATCGCTCGCTAAAAGCGGCCGAACAATTTTTCTACAGCGCAGCTGGACGTTTGCTTCCGTTCGCGCGAATTGTACGTAGCGAAAGCGTTAGCAATTTGCGTCTCCATCGAATCTCATTCTTAGCTATCTCCATTTTAACGATACCCCATTAAAGTGGAGGGAAATAGAATAGGAAACGCCTCGAGGTTGTTTGCTCGATCGCTTCGATCGGCGAGTTAAAGAAAAGTTTTACCTCTCGGGGGGGTTGAAATGTTAGAATTTTTCCTGCCTCTCGCGAAGCGAAGGGCGACGCGACGCAGATTAATAGCCCCGTTTCGAATTTCGAATCGCTGGATTGTCTGTCGGAGGGTTTGGGAAGTGGGCCGGGAGGAGGAACTCTATTAAGCAAGCCGGCGACTCGTTGCCGTTTCAATTTCTCGCAGCGAATGCATCCGATAACGAAGAAAACAGCTAGGGCGCGCCGGGAACGTTTTCTTGCCTGCATTTAGCCGCTATTTTCCATTTAGCCCGCGTTTCTTCCAGTCGTTTTGCGAGATCAACCATGGATAGCTCGGTGGTAATTGCGCGCAACGGCTCCGCGTTGGATAACGCGTATCCGGAAAAGCGAATTTCGCAATTGAATATTGTTCGCGGCGAGTAATAATCGTTGGTTGGTCGGGTTCTA
Source organism: Eucera pruinosa (assembly GCA_028830335.1). Lineage (NCBI taxonomy): Eukaryota > Metazoa > Arthropoda > Insecta > Hymenoptera > Apidae > Eucera > Eucera pruinosa. Next base: position 15,225,760 of record JAMYCR010000015.1, read on the forward strand.
TCGAGTCTCGAGGGCCACTCGTTCCCCTCGCCTCGACTCTGCTTCCACTCCTGCTCCAGGCGGTCAGTTTAAGGTCGCATTAAAGGGATCAGCCGGCCATCCTTCCTGCCTTCTCTCTCTCTCTCTCTCTCTCTCTCTCTCTCTCTCTCTCTCTCTCTCTCGCCATCGGGACGTCGAAAATCCTCGCGTCCCTTCGCCCTCGAGAGGCGCTTATCGCCCTAACGAACCGAGACGCGAGAACTTTCGTGCTGGCCGCAACGCGCGTCCCGCGAGTCGCGTTCTCCTCGTTCGCGCTGCCGTCTACCAGTCCCAGTCTTCGCAACGAATTTGCCGATTCCTGGCTGCAACGCGGCGAGCTTAAGCCGCGATCGACGAGCGGTGCAAGGGAAGAGGTGGGACGACGGCCACGAGAGAGGGGTGCTTTTAGTCCGCGGTTTTATCCGGCCATTGTCGAGTGGGTCGCGGATAAACCACGCTTGCCATTGCTCATCCGTGCAGATGGATGGCAATTGGCTCGGGGAACAAGGGTGGGTTTTTTTCGGAAGAATCTACGGCGACAATAGCGGCGGGATTTATCGAGCCGCGGAGTCATAAGCGACGCGATTCGAATGGCCGCGGATAAAAACCTGTTGAGTTCCGGGGCGGGGAAGATCCTCGCGGCATTGTTCTCCGCGCTACAGCGTACAGTTTCCACGGAAATTTCCTCGTACCGGCATTGTGTTTGCCTGCTAACGATCCACGGTTTTGCATGCGAATGGACGCCGAAAGAGGAACGGGCACCGATGTTCGTTTTTCCAGACACGAGCAGGAGCTTCGCGTCGCTCGGACGTCGGATATATCGGGCCGGCTTTGTCGATCTTCCGCTCTTCTCGGCCCTACGAATGCCGGATCGACCGCGGGCAGCCTAGACGCGTTTTAAAATTTCAATTTCAATATTGCTAGCAAATTTGATCGATAAATTTGCATAATTTGTCGGGGGAAGTTGCGCGAGGCGGGCTAGCTCAGCTGGGTGTTGGAAAGTGGAGGGTGGACAGCGGGGAACGCGGCTGGACTAAACTAGAGTGTCCTTTTACGCGCCGCGTCGCCCTTTCTCGTTAACGCTAGCCCTCCTCTTCTCTCCCGGGCTAGAACTCGACCACCGCGTATAACCGCAGATTCGTCGCGCGGTCGCTTTCAACTCCGCTCCCCCGACTCTCGGCAGCTTTGAAAAACCTGCGACCGATGCAATTAATTCCTAATTATTCCGCGGCGCGCGGTGTCTCTTTTGTCTCGCCGCTTTTTCGACCGTATCCGTTGGAACAAGCTGTTGAAACTGTGGGTGTTGCCTCGGCGGACAATGCGGTTCGTTACGCATTCCGCGGCGAGCGGAGCGCGCACCGGCGAGGCAATCGCAGACAACGCGAGCGCGAGACGCATCGCGTTTTTCCGCCAAAGTCGAGTCGCGACGAGACGCGAAAGATGCCATCGCAGCCGACCCCTTCCTTCCCCGTAACCGTGTCGCGCGGCTTCGCTAATTAGCCGGCGACAAGTTTCTCGACTCGTAGCCTGCCAGCCCATTACACCGAAATGCCCCGGATTAATTCGAGCCCGCGTCCTTCCGTGAAAGCGCCCTTCGCTTTTCCCAACTTTCCGCGCCGCGGAAACTCCGGCCTTAACGTGTCGCGCATTCGCGGCGAGAAAACTAAATTATTCAGCCCTATTTGCCCGCTCGATAGACTCGTTCGAGTCGATTCTACGCGTTAGACGCGAGCGTTGATCCCCCCGGCTTTTGCCTCGCGCAACTTCTTCGGCTCGTCCGTTCTTCGAAGTATCGCGGCTACACAGCCCCTTCTGCGAACGCTTCTACGAGTTTCGCGCTGAAACGGAAACGTAAACGGAAAGTTTAGTTGGAAAGAAGAATGGTTTGCGCCGGCTACCTCACCTCTCCTCCCCTCGAGAAACAACGGATTCGGGGTGTTGGATTAAACTGAACGAATCGCCGACGGTTTGTAGCCGGCTTTCGCGAACCCCGCCCCATCGGCGGATCGATTTTTCATTGCCTTCCCCGGCGATTTCCTATCGACGATCGCCCGCCGCGCGGTGCGCCGATCGGATATTCGCGAGCGAATTACGGATAGAAGGGAACGGTGGGGGCTGTCGCTTCGGTTAGGCGTATACGAAGAGCGACGGGTGCAGCGAGTCCGCGGGAATCCTCCAATTTCCATAAATCGCGACGTCCATCGCGAGACGTAGGCGCGCTATCGAGAGAGCAATTTGCGTGACCGTCTGCAAAAGTTACGAGTCAGCTCTCGCGCCCTGTCACCCTGTCCTGTGCCGTCCCGTCCCGTCCCGTCCTGCCGTCGTCCATTCTCCTGTTCGCCCGCTCGCCCATATTCGTCCGTATTCGCCCCTCTAGCTCTCGTCCATTCGTCGACGAGCGGCCACGCGAGCACGTTCCCTTCCGCCCGGCTTCCCCGGCTGCCTCGCTTTTCACGGAATTTTTCTCACGTCCGCTGGGAAGTCTGTCTTTTCTCGAGCGTGGGTCGCCCTCCTGCCATCGTTCCGGAGCACGCTCCAGCTTCCCCGAACGTTTTCGGCTACAGGTTAGTCGGCGACGGAAGCCGAGGTAGACGAAGCTTTAGTAACTGGAAAAGAAAGGACTCTATCGGGAAGTCTAGTCGTCGACGGCGCGGCAGACTAGGTTCTCCGGTTGCCCGCTATGGAGATGATGCTACTTTCTGGCCCGCTGCGAACCGAGCGACACGACTGTTACTCGTATCGCGAGACGTATAGCATCGCGCGAAACATATATAATGCCGCGTGATCTATAACTCTCGGATAAAGTATCTCGAAAGCGCCGCTACATCCCTGGTAACGACATCATCTTTTATCTCGTGCCACTTGGATGTAACGATGATCGAGGGTCGAACGGAGCGGTCGCGTTTACCGCAAATCGCTCTCCTTCGCTTAGTCTCGCTTAGTCTCGCTTAGTCTCGCTTTGCCCTGCTTTGCCCGTGTTCGCGGCCGCCAGCTGGAAAATTCGTCCATTCCGAGTCCCCGCAGCAGATTTCCCCGGCTCCGTCGAACGATTCTTCTTCTCGAGTTCGTCTTTTCGCCTCTCTCCTCCCCTGCGAGACCCTCCGTCTACATATATAGTTCCGTGGACACGCGAGATACGCGCGGCTCGAATGGAGCGGAAAATACGGCAAAGTATCGGACGACGGAGGAAGGCGAAGCGCTTCCTTGGCAGGAGACGAGGAAGCAGCTCTGTTTGGCCGCAGAAGAAGCAGCTCCGGATTTCTCGCTAACGGTATACGCGATACGCGTGTCGAGCGTGTCGAGCGATGGAAGCCTGTAAATCGCCACTCGTTAATCGGAGCTTCCGTGCGGGATCGGTTACAGCCTCTCGCATCCTCCTACGCCAACTTCTCAAACGTTTCAGCTGCTCCTGACGGGCCGAAGTATTCTCCGATGTTCCGATCGAGTTCCAGTCCGACTGGCCGGTCGATCGGTGATCCGAGCAAGCCGCGCCGCGCCGCGCCGCGCCGCGCGTCGGACAGCTCATCGAGCTCGTTCCATGGCAAATTGGAACGATGTTTCGCGAGCGCCGACCGCTTAGAGGCGAATTATAAAGCACTCGACTCGAGATCCGTGGAACTGTCGCCGACAGGGTCGCTTTGTTTTTCGGTTCGAGCAAGAAACAGCGCCGCGGCATTCGGTGGGATTTTTTTTCGAATCGAACGCGGAGTAGGAGGAATTTGGGTCGCGTGCTTCCCATCGCGACGAACTCGCAGCTTTTCCCCACCTGTGGCGAATGGTTTTCCATTTTTCCATGCGAGTAGAAGCGAAGGGGAAGCTTCTTCGGTAGGTGGAAACCGTCGGCAGGTGGAGGAATAAAACGGCGATGGGCGGGCTTCCGAATCGAGATCGGGATCGGGATCAGGATCGGGATCGGAAGATTCTTTGGAGGCAGTCGGAATTGGAAATTTCTCGCGCTCCCGTAGAGCAACAGCGCGCTCGTTCGTTTCTCGTTGGGGGAACGGCTTCGGAATGCTTGGCAGAGGAAAGTTCCGGGGAAGGTTGCCGCTCGGGCGTAGAATGCGCTCGTCGAGGCAAAGTTTCGACGCGTGGCACGATTTCACGGGAAAGTTGAAGGGAAACGGGACGGACAGGTTCGTTTCCTAAACGTCGCACTCGGATGGGAGGAAGAAGGGCACGGAAGAGGACGCGGGCTGAAACTCAATTTCATCGGTCCCGTTGCGTGCATCGGACGGGACGTCTATATTTTCCGATCCGTGACGCGGATCGACGCGACGCGAGGCGAGGCGACGTCTCGGAACAATCGCCGCTCCAATCGACCGTTACGTACGCATTGAAAATGCACGCGCTCCCGTTCTCGTATCCGGCGGAAAAGTCGCGACGACGTTGCACGCGAAACGACTATCGATCTCTTCGCCTTGTCGTCGTTCTCGTCCTCGTCCTCGTCCTCGTCCTCGTCCTCGTCCTCGTCCTCATCCTGGGTCGCAGCTTTCCAACGGGAACTCTCCGGCAAGTCTCATCTTTCGGAGAATACGACCGCGGTTCCAATCGGGTTCGTACCGTTTCTAAATCTCTTCGAGAATCAACCTCGAACTGCCGTTTCGATTTATCGCTGAAACGCATCGTTCCGTTTACTCTTCCGCCGTTCTTCCTTAACGCCTGCCGCGAGTACTACTTGGCCGCCGCGGTTCGCGCGAGATATCGCCCTGAACGCGTTCGCTGGCAAACTTCGACAACGCTGTGGGAAAGCCTGGAAGGAAATGGGCGCGAGACGAAAAATCGATAGCTCGCGACGAGGAGAACTCGTGGAACCGCTGCCACGCTTGCCTCTTGTCAGCTTTCCTCGTTCCAGAGGAACGATCCTCCTCCGCAGCCGCGGAGAATTTTCGCGAAACAGCGGTGGATGGAACGCGCGACGGGGAGGCTTTGTCGGTTGGAAAAGGGGAGTACCCGGCGAGACGAAGCAGCAACGAGAGCTCCGAGCTCGGAGCTCCGGTTAAACGCGTCACGGGCGGTATTCCGTGAAAAATGCATCGGTGCACGCGCGAGTGCGTGCTCCACCGAGGAGGAGGAGGATTTGCCAGCGCTCGACGCGCGTCAGTCTTACTTGGTCGCCTCGGCGGGAAAAACTCGACGGCGGCTGGGACGAGAGACGAATACGCGAATACGCGAGACTCCGTCGGTCATCCCGCTCGCGGCTCACACCTGCTTGCTCTTCTCGCCCGCGATTTCTTCTCCGAGAGAAAATATGGAACGACGATAGACGATAAACGATAGACGATAGACGATGGAGTCATTAAAGCGAAGCTTCCGTTTCGGCGGTCGTAAATAAGGGAAGCCGTCGAAGCGTCGCTGCACTCGCGCGGTATCTCTTCCTCGTGGTCGAGTCGCGGCAATTTATCACCGCTTTATTCCCCGATTTCTCCGAGTCCCGCGCAGCCTTCCGCGTCACGTTCTTGTTAAAACTCGAACGAGAACTTTATCGAGATCGAGTCGCGACCGCGACCGCGACCGCGGCTGCGACCGCGCGAGATACTCCGGCGCTGTCCCGGCGAGGTCCGTCGGCGAATCTGGGTCGAGATAGCAGAAACTTGGCGTTGCAATCCGCGAGGGACGAGCACGCACGGGAAGCCGTGCTCTCGATCGCGATGCCGCGCCGCTCCGCTCCGCTTCGCTTCGGAAGGCTAAAACGAGGCGTGGTGCGAGGAGCCGGAAGACCGCGTCTGGATCGTTTTACACACAAAGGCTGCGTCGCCCCCGTGGCATTGTCCTTGTTCGAGTTCGAGTTCGAGTTGGAGCTCTTCTCCACCTTCGAACCTGCTACACGCGTTCTCCTTTTCCCACCGCCTCGCCGGGTACGATCGCCCTAACGCGACGCTTCCAACTCGCCGTTTCACGGTTGAAGAGAGCTCGTTGCGAAACCCGCCGAAAGTTCTTTCTTCTCCTCCAGCCAGCTTTCCACGCGAAACGAGCCAACACTTCTCCGCTGTCGCCGGCGAACAATGGTCTTTCGCGTACTTTGCCGCGCGATTCCGCGAAACCCTCGTGGACGCGCTACCGGCAAACGCTCGAGAAGGTGGGCTCGCGTTTCACCGAGGTAGCACCGAATCAGCAGCGATCCTCTCGCGTTTCGCCGATCGGTTAACGCAGCCGAGCCGTGGGACAGGCTGCAATCGGAACACGCTACCTGTTACGCGCCATTTCCCGCCGGTTATTAAAGACGCGGGCAAACGGGGGAAGAGGCCGATTTATAGCCGCGGGAATTTATAGCCGCGGACGGGTAAATTATATCGGAACCGTTACTCCCACGCGGTGGTTCGCCGAACGGCTGAACGCGTTTAAGAATTTACCTCGCGGTTCGCTGCAGAGCTTCGCCGTCCGCTTTAAATAATTCTTCGAAACGAGACAGAGAGACGAGAGACGGCACCGGGAGAAACGTAAGTACGTTCTCCAGAGTCCGCGCCGCGTCGGGAGGGCTTCAAAAGTCTCCGCTTAAAAAGGAGGAGGAAAAATTGGACGAGAGACCGATGCATTCTTAATCTCCGGCCGCGGCTCGGGCGACTTATGAATTTAAATCATCTCCCACCACCGACGCCTCGTTTCTGAGCGGACGTTTCCGAGGCGGCGAGAAAAATAGTCGTATCATCGATCCCTGTCTCGCCACGCATTCATCATCGGTCAGTTCTACCCGCTTCGAGACGCGGCTGCTCGCTTCTGGTGAAAGGTTGAGGCAGGTCCTGCCCGTTGAATCGAAAGTGAAAACGGACCCCCTCTTCCTTCTCTCCTCGCTCCATCCGCCGCCCTCCTCGCTCTCTCTCTCTCTCTCTCTCTCTCTTAAACGTCTTCGATTTTTCACTCCCTCCCACCCTGTCATCCGGCCAGCAATTTGTCTCGCAGCTTTTTCAAACGATATTTCCATTTCTCGAGTGCCAGTCTTGCCAGGAGTCGCCGGGCTTCCGCGCAAACCAGCCCCGTGTGTTTCTCCCGCTCGTCATCCCCCTTGCCTCGCTTAATCCTTTACGCGCGGCCCTATTTTTCGCTTCCGCGACGACGTTGCACCCATATGGGACGACGGCGAGGCAACCGTCGCTTCGCTTCGCCGTAGAAACAGCGCGGCAGCTAAATTTTGTCGCGCGATGCGAAGGATCGGAGGAAAGGAGTTACGCTTCGGCACGTTTTATAGCAGGCGTGTATGAAAAATTGAATAAGCGGCAAGCGTACGAGTTTGGGTCGCGTGATCGGGGTCGTAGGCAGTTAGGATATTTCGCGTAAACAGAGCGGATTCGAATGACCAGAGGTGTACTATTTGCGACGCACCTGTAAACACAGGCCGGGCGTGTTTACATCGTTGGCCGGAGCGTTGCGGCGCGCATAAAACGGAGCTACGCGAACGAAAACAAAAGGCCGCTATCGTTTCGCGGGACGCGTTTCCAGATTCGCGCGACTCGCAGCACGCCGAACGTCGCGTCGCCGGCGTCCGAAGACCGCGTAACGAGCAAAGGGCAGAAGTAGCCCGCTTCGAGACGGATCCTCCGCTAGCTTCCACTTTGAATCGCTTATTTACCCGGCTACGTTTTCCTTTCACGTTTCCCGTCGCTTGATCCCCAGTCTCGTATCCGCCGCTCTCGATCGCGTCGTCTCCGACTTCCCCTCTCCCGTCGAGGAGCAGCGATTCGCGGCCGTGACGCGGAATAACGAGACTGCCATCGACGTCTGGCGAACATTCAACGATCAAGCGGGAGATAGTATCGGCGAACGATTACGGCGTCGATGGGCGCGTATCCGGAGCTCGTTTGCATCTCACAGAAGCCGGATAATAATTCCGATATCCCGCTGGATAGTCGCAATTGTCCAGCCCTCTCCGGAAACAAGATACTCGCGGATGGTTCCATAGTCGCGCGTTCCACCGGTAGCCGCTTCGTCCGCGGAGGCCGTCCCAAATGCGGTCGCTTTTACGGAAATCTCGCGCACACCGATCCACCGCTCCGGAACACGCGTATCGCGCGTTTATTTTATTTCGTTCTCGCCGGGACCGTAAGCTTGTGCTCGTCGGCGGAGCGGCTTGGCAATTCGGTACGGGTTGGATCGATCTATCGGGAATACTTTGGCGGGTGCGTGCAACAGCGGTCCGGCAATTCTGTTTTCGTTCTCCTCTCGCAGGCCGATATATCCCCCGCTTCGGGGGGATTTTGCGCTGCCTTTGTTCCCATTATCTCCATTAGCCAAATTAACGGGGAGGCCGGAGGCGCGGGTGTTTTGCGGGGAACGTTTTGATAACGGGTCGCTGGTTTTTGCGCAAAATACGGGCGAAATATTTCTCTCGGTTGCTCTCCGCCTGTTTTGTCAAAGGGGCAGCCGTTGCGTCGCATCGGCTGTTTTCAAATGCAGGCCACATCCTCGTGGTTGTTGCTTTTCCGCGGCCTACGATTACTCGAAGCGCGCAGCTATGCGTAGATATCCTCGCCCCTCGTTCCTCGTCCAGCTATCTTTCCCATCGAGACAAAGTCGCTTCCCCGTGAACGTGCGGCCACGCGTTCGCCAGACGTGTTCCGCGGTATCTCGCTGCCAGACAGCAGAACGCTGTCCCGTCGAGCGGCAAACACCCTTAACCCCTTAAAGCCCGCCGCGAGTGCGCGCTTCGCGTGGACAGGGTAAAGTGTAAACGGATGAGAAATTCTCGATGTTCAAGATGAAAGCGCCAAGTTTCCGTGGAGTACGCGATCGATAGGATCGAATGGTTCGCCGACGATTGGTGGTTTATCGCGTGCAGTGCTCGCATATGGTCGCGGGGATGGCGTCTATCCTCGGGGCTCGGATTCCGAGCGAAAGGGTTGCAGTGGTAAATTTACGCACGACGTGTGCAAACAAACGAGAGGAGCGTTGAAATTCTCGAGTTGTCGGTTTGCTAGGATTCCGGCTATCCGCTATCCATCTCGATCTTAATTAACTTGGATCTATTTGGTCAGCCCGGTGCTCCGCTTGGGTCTCGGTCGCGATGGCAATGGCGCTATTCCTGGCAATATTCCTGCCAACGAGTCTCTGCTCTGCTCGCATGCACCAGCCGGAGATCGGAGATCGGAGATGGGCGACGATCGCGATACGCTGGCAACGTATTCGCGTTTATGGGGTGCGAGTCGTGAATGGTGAAGGGTGAAGGGAGAAGGAGGAGGTGGGAAATGGGTAGAAGGAGGACGCTATCGCGACGAGATAGATAACGTATTCGTGTCGATGAATATTCAGGAAACGGGGGCAAATTTCGCGAACGCTTCCAGTTGGATTGTGGGCGATGGCAGGCGACGCGTCCAGGGCTTAAGCTCGATCGCACGTCGAGCTATTTAAACCGCGAGAAGCCGGGGAACGCGGCCACCACGGCCCGAGATCCGTCAGCCGTGTCCGTTTCGCCAAAACCTTGCCTCGTACGAGATACGAAGCTCGGAAACGGTCTGCTGAATCCCCGCAAATCGCTAAAACTCCTAACGCGCCAACTCGCGTTAGCTTCTTCGCGCAGCTACTCCGCGTTTCCTCGTTTCTCTAGACCACGTTACGCGCCACTTTCGTTGCATCTTCTCGGCGTTGCCCGTTTTGCTCGGGCTTCGCTGCAATCGCGGAACGCTGTCTATATTATATATTTCGCGGACCGCGAGCCGTCCGCCACCTTTCCGGCATCCGGACGAAAGCGGATAAAACGGTGGGTCTTTTATCGAGTCTGCGAATCGACCTCTTTCCACTCGCCTCGACCGGCCGAGATTCTTGCCCGATAGTCGCGAGTGCGAGCGTAGTAGCGTAGCAGCGTAGCAGCGTAGGGTCGAAAGAATAGCTTCTCTCCGGTGCGGTGTCTCGCGATAAGGAAACGCTTAACGGCTTAAGAACGTATCGTCGATTCATCCAGGCTTTCTCTTTCCCGGACTCTTTCAGCTTGCCATTCGAGCAGCCATTTCTTTCTAGACAAACAAAGGAATTCATTCCTTGAGAATTCCTAGGGCGTTTGTCGATGCGACGAACAGCCACGCGAGGCTCAGGCGGAACTCTCCGAGGCAAATTAGCCACCCTAGGTCACCGAGCGTCGGGGAAACGAAACGAACACTAAGGCTAAGACGCTCTCTTTTTCGCGGAGGCTAATTTCGAAGAGTCTCGGGACGATTCTTTAGAAGCGGTTTACTGGGTCACGAAGGCCTCGAAGGCAATCGAAGATCGAAACCAAAGCCTTGCTCGCTCCTGCGAAACGTTTCCGTCGCATCGTTATCATCGTTCTCATCGTTCTCATCGTTCTCATCGTTCTCATCGTCCTCATCGTCGGGGACGTGATCGCGCGTCGAGGATCGAGATCATCCGCTAGGAAGATCGGCCGTACCTCGTAGTCGAGAATCGCTGGCACGTTTATACGTGTACAGAGCTCGTTAATCGACTGCCGAGGCAAGCGTAACGTACACCCCGGCGAAATCAAGCTTCGCGAGATTAATTTAGCGTAACAGCGCGAGAGGAGGAGCTCGAGCGGCAGCTATCCACTCGGTGCTCCAGCGAGAACGTCCTCCGCGTTGAACGCACCTCGCCTAATTTCGGGTCTCGCCGCGACCGAATCCCTGCACCTGTGCTCGGCCCTTTTGCTCCCTTGAGCAAACTCCCCGCCGAGTGGAAACACCTTCCACCGGCAGCGGGAAAATTCATTTACGGCTGAGGGCCGTGGCAGAAGCTTCACGCTCAAAGGCCGCAGGCGTGGATCCGTGGAAATAGTTTTAGCGCGACGGTGACAAGCGTCGAAAGCGGAGGGATTGGCACGCGCGCCTCGATTTTTTCCCTCGGGCCACAGCCGTAAATTAAATAAGACAAAGCCCGCCGGGGGACGTCTGTTCGTTTCCACCCGGTAGAGCCGCCTCTATCCGGCTGCAGGATTTACCGGCGCAGCGCAACAGGCCTTTAGATACATCGAAGAATACTCGAGCTAGCCTCGAATGGCTTTTTTCGCGTTTCTAGGTCGCAAGCTTCGAGGACGACTCGCCTGTTCGCTTCTCTTCTCTTCTCTTCTGCTCTATTCTGTTCTATTCCGTTCTCGCCCCTCTCGATCGCGGGCTCCTCGCTCCTTCGAGTCGCGCATTTTTCGAGAACGATTATGGATCGATGGGACGCTGCTCCGCGAATTAATCGGTCCGGATTCTTGCCCGGTGGTCCGCTCTGAGCTGAGGAAAGCCCACCCAGGAGAGTTCCTCTCGATCGATTTCGGATACGGCTAAACGCCAGTTACGCTCAATTTCCACCTCCTCGAAGCCTCTCGAAACGCTCCGCTCTTCGACTGGCCACGCGCTCGCTTTTCAAAGTCGACTACGCTCCAGACTCGACTCGCTGCTCCAGCCCGATCCAAGCCTACTCGATCCCGAGCTCGATCGACGACGGATTCGCCCGCCGGATGACCGAAGAAATTTAATTGTTTCGAGCCTCTTCGAAAGCTCGTCTCCTCGTTGCGCTAAAAAGTTGTCCCTTCGTTGAACGAAAGCACGCGGACGGTTCGTTCGGTGCTCCAATTTCGCCCGCTAATCGAATCCGCGGAATAAAGAATGAAAAGAGCTTCGCTCAAATAAGGTCGTTTCACGGAAAGAAGCGAAATGCTGGCGACGAGAGGGTGCTTTCGCAGCGTCGAGCTGTTTAAACGACGGTAATAGAATAACTGGAGGAACAGGTTGGAGGCTGGCCTAATGAAAAATTTACGATGAAGCGTTGCCTGGCAAGAGACGTGGAAAAGGGGAGAAAGGGATGGGACGGTCGGTGAATGCAGCCCCGGCTTTCATCCGCCAGCGACAGCGACGACACTCGAAAGTGGCCGGCCCCGCGTTTTCAGCCTCGTTTCGGCTCCGCTTCCGAATGCAACCCTCGCCTCCTCGCCTTGTGGACCATTTATTTCCCACCGTCCCGCATCCATCCATTCCGTTCCGCGACGATCCGCGTCGGCCTCGCGCTAATGGGCGCGCGTTTCCTCCTCGTTTCTCGTTCACCACCGCACGTGGTTTGTTAGCCGTAGCGGTGCGCGAGTCGCGTGAAAAGTCGCCTCTGAATCGAGGGGGGGGAGCACTCGGCCGGGGATCCTCGCGCGAAATAAAGTCCGCGGAATGAACGACGGGGCGGTTCGTTAAACCAGTGACCCACAAACTTGACGATTCACCGTGCATTTAATTAGAAATATCCACGAATTAATTACGGTGAGGTTGGGGTTGGGGAGGGAGGGAAAACGGCGGGAAAAGCGCGCGCGTTTGCCGGTTGCTCGTTAACGCGATTGGCTCCTCGTCCCGCGGAGCGTACAGGCGATGTGATCGAGCTTCACGCGAAATTCGAAGCCGGGTGTTCGGAGTTTGCTGCCTCTCCGGCTCTTCGGTGTTGGCCGCGCAGCGCGGCGCAGAGGCGCAGAGGCGCACAAGCGCGGAGGCTCGGGGCCGCGGGGACAATCGGCAAAGCTGCGCGTCGAATCGATGCCCTCTTCGCTTTTCCCTTTGCAACCGCAGAAGCTCCGCTATAATTAACAAGAGCCGCGTTAGGGGCACGTTCCTCGCAACCGAGAGCGTCCTTTGCCAAGGAAACTCCATCCCACCTCGAAACGCGAATCCACATTCCGCCGCGCCTCCTTTTGCAAATTCCACATCGGCGTCGCAACTTTCTTTCCGAAACCTCCGAGTTTCACCTCCGCGGATCGGAGGAGGAGTCGCGGTCGTTGCGTTGGCGCGCGTATTTCCTCGAATTTGCGGGCGGCGCGCGGGCTTGACTCGCGGATCGCGAGAGAATCGCGGTTCATTGCACCGCTCTGCGAACGCGAATAGCCGATCGACGGATAGCGTTTTGCGGGGAATTATTTTCGCGCACCGTCACGGTGAGAGAGGAAACGCTAAATAACGGGAGGCGGTTACAATGCGACGCGCCGCGAACCTTAACCGCGATCGAGAGAAACGAGAGAAACGAGAGAAACGAGAGAGGCCGAGACGCGGTTTCATTGGCAGTCGTAATGAAAACTAACGCTCCTGCACTGGACGCATTCGGCGTCGAACGTTCACCGTGAATCGCGATTATCGTTCCGGCGACTCGCAGTCGTTACGTATCTCCGTTCGATTGCCCGCTCTCGATCCCGCGATCCTTTCCACAGCCACGATACCTCGGCACCGAAAACTCTCGCGGCTCCGATCGGCCGACGCTGGTCGAAGCGACAAAACTCGATGCGACGCGTTATTGCAGAGCCGGTAGACCGGAGAAAAGAGGATCGCAGCGAGCGGCAAACCGCCGAAGAGAAGAAAAAGCAAGTGCCGTGAAAGTGTAACGCGGGGACGGTGCGCACCGTTGCGTTTGCCGAAAAAAGCTGCACGAGTCGCGCGCGTTCGTTGCGTAATCGCGGGAGTGACGAGGTTCCGTGCCGATGGGACCGCGACGCTCGACCGTTGTCGCTTGGGAAATCCACGAAAATCGCGCGCCCCTGCGAGAAGAGAAGGCCGCCGCGGTGGACTGTTGAGAAAGAGAGGGCACAGGTTGGAGGAGTGTTGGCTAGCCGTACGTCGAGGACAATCGAACGAAAATAATCGCGAAACCGTGGCCAGGCACGATGCTGGCGTGCGTCTATCCGGCGGAGAACTTCAAATCGAAAGCCGTGACGGTGAAGCTCCGCCACGGACGATCCAAGAGAAAACCGAAGCTGCTCTCCGTGAAGGAAAAACCGGCGGACGGCAAACAGCCGGAATGCAGCGACCCTAAGCTCGAGAACGAGGTAAGCTCCCCGAGTATTCCACCCGGAGAAATTCCACCGTCGTCCCCCGTTTCCCGTTCCCATTTTCCATTTCCTCCCCTCGCCTCGCCTCGCCTCGCCTCGCCATGCTTCGCAAACCATCCGTGCTCTGCCATCCACCGAGCTTGTCGCGTCGAGAAACCTTATCGGGCAACGTTCATCGCTTAACGAATCGTTCAACGCCGACGGCCAGTGCTCGTTTTTACGTAACAGTCCAGCCAAAGCGTTGCGCGTACAATTTCATTTTCGAAGTGGCTCAAGATACATCGAAAATATCTCCTATATCCGTGGACGAAGAACCGCCCCGGCTGCGAAAAGTATTGGCAAGCTAGCGTGTTTTTGCGCTGGAGCGCTGCTCAATTAGATTCACCTGTATTAGATTGTCTATCGCTCGGTAGCTGCAGTCGCATAAAAGTGCTCCTCCGAAGCGATAGAAAATTGAACTCGGCGCAGTGGAAAAGGAAACGGGGCTCTCGGTCGCCAACGCGACCCAGCTCTCGTGTGTCTCCGCTGCAAAGGATTAAACCCTTGTCCTACAATTACTCTTCGCATCCCGTCGCGCGCAAATCGTTGGAATATCGCCGGCGATATTTGTTTCGCGATCTCCGAGTTTGCAGCGAGGAGCCAAAATTACCACCCGAGTTAAACTCAAGGGCTACTCGCCTTCGTCGAATCCGTGCCACGATTCGTAGCAGGGCAAACGGTCAACGCCGTTAAACCCACGTAAATATCGCCTGGATGTAAACACGCAGCGGGCTCCTGATACTTTTTCCAGACGCCGCGTGCGCGATTTACGAAGACGAGTTTATTATATTTGGAAGACGGAGTCGCGCGACCTTCCGACCGGCTGCTCGTCGGTGCCGCGGCTGTTTTTCTAGATTTCTTTTCGCCGTGCCTTCTCCTCTCCGGCTAATAAATAACTCGGGTATTTATCGGAGTGGGGGACGGGACGCGTTGGGCGGTTGGCCGCGATAAACCAAGGCAATGCGGCAAAACGGGCAGATCTGGAAGAGAAACGCGGCGTCACAGTTGAGCGGCTGTAAATCGGCTAGGTGACGAGGCAAATAATAGTTAGAGGCACTTAAGGTTCGCGAGATAAGTTTGTAAGGTGACGCAGGCCCGCGGGGATTGCTTCGACGAAATTCCTGTCGGCGTTTCCGCGTTCTCCCTGGGAAACCGCCTCTTCCCTTCCCTTCCCTTCCCTTCCCTTCCCTTCCCTTGCCGTCGTCCACGAATTTCCTTAATTACCCCGCTGCAATTAACGCGTCTGCCCGCGCTACAGAATTTCTGCCTGCTTATCAGCCCGCCGACCCGGCGTATAATTTACAAAGATACCGTTTCCAATTACGCGTGCGTCAACGCGTAGATAGGAGCAGGCGAAGCAAAGCCATCGGTTTCCATTGAAAATCGCGACGCGCGTGCCAATCGGTACCTACCAAAGCGTCCCTTTTGCGCGCGGTCGAATCTCGTTCGCTCTCGCGTATTTCGGGCGGATGCTTTCAAAAGAGTTGCAGCCCATTTGGCGGATCGCGTGGCGGTTTTTCTCGCAAGCCGTTCCGTTTCACGCGGTCGGCTCGTTTCGCCTGCAGTCGAGATCGACGCGGTTTGCGGGACAAACTTGCGAACGTTTGCAGCGAAACCCTAGCTTTCGTTTAACGCTTCTCGAGACGAGAAACGGGCCGCGGCGTTTCCCTGCGTGGATTTGGCAGAATTCATTTGGCCCCACCGCGAACCTCCGACGCGAAATGGGAGCACGTGGTTGCAGCGACTCCGAGAAGTGCGGCCCCTCGAAGCGAAGAAGCTGGGGACGAGGAAACGGGGAATTTCGGGGCCACCCGTTAGACGACTTGGAGACCCTCGTTTAACCCCAGCCTCGGGCCGAAACGAGAAAGGTCAATATGCCGCTCATTTCCACGGACTTAGCTGCGGCGATACTTGGCCAAGGTTTCGTTTCTGGCCGTGTTTTTGCCCGAGATCCTCGACGGATGGCCAACTCGGCCAGAGGCAGCTCCTTTGATCGCTCCGCGCTCTCCCGTACTCCGACTCAGATTCCGAATCTGCGAGAGATTCGCGGCGAACGGCGCGCATCTCGGAGATAGGCAGCGTTAATTTCGTGCGTTGCGAATCAGAAACGCAATCTCCTCTGCTTAACGCGCTTAACCGCTTCTCCTCGCGGGCGCATTCTTCCTCTTAATTGCTCCTAATTCTTGCGCTGATGCTGCGCGTTATTTAGCTCGCATCCGGCTTCGTTTCGTTGGTCGAGTCCGGATCCTCGATTTAGAGAATGGAGACGCAGTCGTTGGACATACGAAAATAGTAGCAGGCTGCAAGATCGCTCTACCGAAGAGCAAACGGGCGTGCAAAAGTTGCCGCATCCAGGACTCCGTTTGGTTGACCTTTTAAAAACGCGTGGGTCGCGAACGGGAGAGGATTGCTAGTCGTAAACGAAAAGCAAATGAGCGCGACCCAGCTAGGAAATTAGATTGGACGCGAATCGCCGCGCGAATTGAATAATCGCAGAGGAAATGTTGCTGTGGCCGATGGTTGGCTCGTTTAGACGGTTTTCCCGATTTTCACGTACGCCCACGAGCGCGCTGGATTAGGTCATCGCGAAAATTCTCTGCTCGCTTTTGAAAGGCCGCGTCTGCGTTTCGAGTCGAGTCCAGCCGCGGTTTATTCGGTCCGCAGAGCAGTAAAAAAATTCGGTGGCGGCACACGGAATCGTCGAATCGTCGAGGGTTTCGGTTGCAACGAGCTGCGTGACTCGCAGCCACCGAACTTCTTCTACGTCTCCGGGCTCGAGAGAAATGTTTGCCGGCGAAGGAATAATAAAATATTGTACGTATTCGGCGAGGCGGCGCGGAAGAATAGCAGGGCGACCGAAGTCGGTGGAATTTTTGCATTGAGCGAGCACAATGCATCTGGCGGATAGCTGGAGGGGTTTCTTTTCTACTCGTACAGGATAATAACAGGGCAGTCGCATCGCGTGTCCCTTGGAATCGCACTTGTTGGAGATTCACGCGCGAAAAACCCGGCCGGGCTCCGAGGCACGCCAGTTTCTTCGCGTCCAGAAGATTCACGATCGTTTCTCCGGATCAATGGCCACGGCCGTGTTTATTTAAGAGCCGACAGTGGCGTTGAAACGCGAAGAAATTTGTGGCTTCGGCCGCCTACCCTCTCCGCGCCGACCGCGTCCAGCCTCTTTCGTATTTATTCACCCGCTTGCCGTTTTACCGGGAGCCCCCCTGCTCCCTCTCCCTTCGTTTTTTCTCCTCTCCTTCGAATCGATCCAGTCGGTCCCGCGAGCCAGCCCGCCTAAATCATCCCCAATATCGAGCAAAAGATTCTTCGGACGCTTCCAGCTGGGATCGCTATCGATGGGAATAGGAGAGGAGCCTAAAGCCGGGATTTCCTATTAGCGTCGCCATTCCACGCGGAGCACTCCGCTTTGTTTACCTGCAACGACTGCCTGCTTCGGACAGATGCCCTCGCGTATTTTTCCTTGCTTCGCAATTGAAAGCACCGAACGCTGACACGCGAGGGTAAAAGTCGGCGAACGAGCTACAAAACGTGGCAGCGTCGA
Source organism: Eucera pruinosa (assembly GCA_028830335.1). Taxonomy (NCBI): domain Eukaryota; kingdom Metazoa; phylum Arthropoda; class Insecta; order Hymenoptera; family Apidae; genus Eucera; species Eucera pruinosa. The sequence goes on from JAMYCR010000015.1 coordinate 15,243,111, forward strand.
AGCGCGTGCCGAGTAAGACACGGGGAATGGCAGGTTGAGGAGGCGGCAGGGATAAGCTGGGCGGTTACGAAAGTGCAAAGCAATCGAATCGGGATTAAACGGGGAGTATCGTCGTCGTGGTAGAGCGGTATCGAGAAAATTGAATCGCCGGTTAACGAGCGACAGCACTTTCCTCGATTTTCCGTTCGCCGGTGATCCTTTGCATTAAAGATTGCCCGGAACTTCGAGGGAGAGACGCGGTCTCAGTTTCCACGGCGCGGCGCGGCGCGGCACGGCACGGCACGCCGTGGCGGGGCAAACGAGCAAGGGGATGGAACGCGACCAAGTCGATCAATCGCTGCGCTAATAGCTAGCTGCTCGCGTTAATGATGTTTAGAGCTCGATCAACGCGGCTTCGACGACAAAAGCTTCCCCGTTTCGCACGAATACCCGACGAATCTGGCTACAGGCAAGCATCCAATCGGTTAATATTTAATTTGCAGTCGAAGGGAAGCCCGAATTAGCGCTGGGCTTTCGAGTTTCGAGTTTCGTCTAGAGGCGATCGAAATGTGGGTTAACGCGCCGCGGTGGCTTCGCTTTCGATTCGATTCGATTCGATTCGATTCGATTCGTCCGATCTATCGGGGCGAAATTTTATTTGCCCGAGCGGCGAATCGTTCGTTAAGGAGAACGCAGCGGGAGATTGAAATTCGAATGGAGCCGAGTCCGTGCAATTTGATTCTCTTCCGCAACTGGGAGACGTTTAATTACGGCATTGCGGGCTCCGACTCGAAAGAACGGAGCTGCCCTGTTAAAGGAGAGAGAGAGAGAGAAGTGCCCCCTGCACCTCGGCTGCAACGCCGGATAGACGGCAAATGGTATTTCGCTTGCGCGCGATCCATTCACGCGTAATTTAACGTGCCGTTTTCCGCGAGCTCGCGAAACATAACATCGGCCTTGCCCGCGTTCGTCTTCGATCGCCAGATTAATCCCTGAAAAGAGATTTCCGGGCTTCGACAGCGTTTCTAAATTGCGCTACCAATGTATACGCGGAAATGGCGTGGTTTGAAGCCCGGAGACCGGCGGCGGCGGACGCGCGCTGCCGCGGTCGTCGATAAACGATTTTCTCTGCCGCAAACAGCTGTTAATCGTTGTGGGAAAAAGAAGACGGCAAGTCTTGTATGTCGCGTGGCGCAAACGAGGTAGATCGATATCGGGCGGCGCGTGGTTGTGCAAAAGCGCAAGAACCGCGAGGAGAAAAGGAGGAGACGCAGCGGCGGCGCGGCGCGGCGCGGCGCGGCGCGGCGGCCACGTCGAGCTCCTTTTCGTTGACGTACGAAGGTTACCAGGAGTCCTTGTCGCTGTGGAATTCGAAGGGCCAGGTCGACCTTGGAATTCTACTTGGTATCGGCGACCGGCCGGTCCTCTCCAGATGCTGCACGAGGTCAAGCAAAAAGAACTGCGAGCACTCCGCCAGTCCGGACCTACCACTCTTCGTCTCGTTCTTTCTCTTCTCCTCTCCTCTCCGCCGCGTTTCGCCTCTCCCTCCCTCCCTCCCTCCTGCCCCAGGCCCCCTTCCGTTTTTCCGTTTCTTTCCGCTTGCCCGCAAAATCGCGTAATCCTTCTACCTTCTTCTTTTGCTTCTTCTACTTCTTCCTCTTCTTCTTTGTTGGACTGGTGCTCGGAGTTGCGAAATGGCAGGACATTTAGACCGCCTCCCGCGACATCCATCGAGACTTTGTCGCGCAAACACGTGGATGGTTGCGCGGAGGAAACTCGGAATTCGAGTGGAAGGTAGGGAAATTGGGTTTTGGAGGAAAGATATGGGAGGAAGGTTTACCGATCGAGGAGGAGGAGGCACGTTTCGCGTGGGTGTCTGGCGCGAGAGAGGAGGTTCCGTTGCAGCGGAGATGCGTTTGTAACCGCTTTCCTTGACGCGCTGTTAATTCTGTTTCAGTTACCAGTGGGCGGGGGTGGTGCTGTGCTGGTGCTCAGCGAGCTTGAAAGCATGGCAGCCAGGCAACAGCGGGAAATTGCCCAGCAGAGGCGCCTCCTGGAGCAGAGAGAGGCCCGTCTAGCCGTGCTTCGAGGCGCACAGGTGAGAGAGAGCCCCTTCTTCCAACCTAAATAAGGAAATCGTCCTGGAAATTGCTCGACAAAGCTCCCGTAATATTCCCTCGGTGTTGGCCGGCTCCTCGATGCGTTCACCTTCCGGCCGTCGATGAGCCCGGCTTCCGCTCCCAGCTCCCGTCTCCCGTCTCCGGACTTTGCCATCCGTGCACCGCTTCGTCTTTTTCTTCCATTCCTCCTTCTATCCCCCTATCTCGCAGATTTACCGTTATCCCGTGCGCTTCGCTGTGTTTCGCTGGCAACGCGCCTACGGTCCGCCTCGAGACAACGACTTTTCCCAAAACAAAGTGGTCCCGTCCACCTTTTCTTCGCCCTCGACCGGGATTTCACGTTTAGCGATCGATAGAAATGCGGCGAACGATCCCGAAGTTTGACCACCGAGGCGGGCTCTCGGATCGAGCGAGAAGCGAAACGTCCGCGTCACGAATAATTCAAAGTAATAGTAGACCGGCTGGGGACGGTTTATGCCCATTACCGATGGGATAACTGGCCGTCCCGTCCCACGGACGATCCACCGAGCCTCTGCGTCCCGGTGCCCACCAGCGACCAGCGACCAGCGACCAGCGATTTCCTCGCGAATCCGCGCGACTCGTGAAACGCAATCGTCGTGGCGAGCTATCCGCTTTGCTATTCCGTATTCAGTCCGTCGCGCGGCTTCCAAGCCGTCCGCGAATCGAGATATCGTAACGGTTCGTTCGAAGCAGGAGATTGGCGATCGGAAAGTGGCTCGAAGGGAATACCGAAGCTGCCAGCTCCTCGAGAACACCTGCTCGGGCTGGCTAAATAATTAGCAGCTTTCTATCGCTCGGGCAGCCTGAGATCGAGCGCGAGAGCAGCCAGCAATTACATCCATCCAGCATTGTCAGTCTTCTCGAACGTGCTCGGATGCCCCGCTAAACGGCCGGCTTTTCTCGCGCGAACCTTCGCAGCTATCTCCCGATGGTCGATGGAATCTGGAGGCTTGCCAGGTGTTCTTCGCTCGGCCGTTCTCCACGCGCCCCTCGCTGATAAATTTCGCCCGCGCGTCCTCCGCGTGACGCGTGAAAACTCCGACTCGACGCAGGACCGAGGATCGAGGCGCGCGAGAAAAAAGGGAGCAAAGTGCACCTAACGCTAGGCTGATCCCGGTGACCGAGACCGAGACCGAGACCGAGACGAGAGATATCGCGAGGCGAGAAGCGAGTCGCGACGCGACGCGCCGGTAATCGCGGTCGCGGGCTTCTCTTCCCTTCCTTTTGTTTCATCCTATAGTTGAAGGGAATTTGCGAAAGAGCTAAGCGGAAGAACGGGCGTGGCGGAGAGAAGAAGCCAGAGGGATGAAGGCTCTCAACGCGGCGATGAAGCGCGATCCGCTTAGTCGGCGATTTTAATCGGGCCGCCGCGCCACTCGACTCGCTTGCACCCTCGCGCGAGCTCCCGAAACGCGCGTACCTCATCTCGCTCGCGCGCTTCCTTGTCTCGTGTGCTTAACACTCGAGGCGCGTGTAACCAGCCTCTTCTTCCGCGATATTAACGAGATTAAGAGCGCTGACTGCTCTCCGCGCCCTCGCCCTAATCCTCCCGCCTTTCGTCTCAGCGCCGGCGGATCCTGGCGCTCCGTTAAATCGCGAGGAAAATTTCAACTCGAAAAGCTCCCAACGGGTACGCGCGCGATTCTGCGAATTTTTAACGCGAGAGCCCTGAACGTGGTTCTCTCGTATTCGTATCGGTTTGCCCGTTCCACTCGTCTAGTTATTCATCGGTGAGCTCGGCAAAGCGGAGATGAAAAGGCCGCGGATACGTGCCGAGACGCGTGTGATCCGCGAACGGTTGAAAGTAATACGGGATAGGCGGCGGGCGACGGGACTCAGCCGGGATTTCCTGGGACTCGAAAGCCTTAATCCCCGTCATCGTGCCTCTATTCCCGGATGAAACCAGCTCGATACCCAAGATGGAACGTTTCATTCTCCGTCGCGGATCCTCCGCCAGCCACGCGCTATTCCCGCTTAAGCTCCGCGGACTTTTTAACCACCGCGACGCGCGCCATACGCGGACCTGCTATTCCACCGAGAATCTTGCCTTCCGCGAGCATCGCGCCGACACCTTTGCTCCAATGCATCCCCGTGGATTGCTCCACTCGCGCCTCGCCGAATTGCCACCGAATTCTCGAGAAGATTTTCGGGGAAGGCCTTTTTCCTTTGCCGAAGCTGCGCCGAATTTGTCCCCGATTAATGGAACGGGCAGGCGAGGGCAGGCGAGGGCAGGCGAAGGCAGGCGAAACGAGGGAGGCTAAATTGGACGGGGTGAAGGGAGAAGTACAAACTGCCCGTGCTGTTTGGTACACGCGCGAAACGTTCTCCGAAGTCTGAATCCCCTTTCCCCTGGTTCGCCCGGCATTCGTTACGGACACGTATTCCGCTGCGTCCAGCACCATATTCAGCGACCGGTGTTTACTGTTTCAGGAGCCAGCACAGCAGGACAAACTCGCCAGATTGAGGCACAGGCTGGACCAACAACAAAGCAAGCTGAATCGGCTGCGATTGCTGAGATCGCAGACCGACCAGTCACGTGCCAACAACGCCACGCTGAGTAAGTCCATTAACGAGCATCTTTTCAATCGTATATCGCGTATCGCGTATCGTATATCGTGCATCGTGCATCGTGCATCGTGCATCGTGCATCGTGCATCGTAAGTACACGGGTATAGCTCGAGCAGACCCTTCCTCAAACGTAATTCCTCCGTTTCGAGCCGAAAATCCATTCGCTCCGGTGATTCGTCGGTAGCCATCCGCTCCGTATAAATCCAATAGAGATCCCTTTAAAGGATCCCCTTAAAACGACGGGAAACTCGGTTAATCCACGTGGCCGTCGGGCATGTCGCTGTCCAGAGGCCCTGCTCCGAATCTTGCGTTCGAGAGTGAAAGTTGCCGCTCCGCGCCGAATAGCGAGCGAGCTATTAGAATAGTAGCTGGCGGAGACGCGCACGCGGCGAGGACTAAAGAGTAATTCTCTGCGGCCATTTTGGTAGCGAGAATACGCTGGATGTGGAGCACGAGCCGCGGGAGGAACGATCCTCGTTATCGTTCGCGTGGCATTCGCGAGGCCCGAGAGTCGTGGCAACGCGGCGGCGACGCGAATTCCAGCCGTTTCCTGGCCACGCGGAGCTCTCGCTCTCGTAAAAGGATACGGGGGCAGGCACCGCGGAGGAATATTGGATTCGATAAAGGTTTCGCGGACAAAGTGGACTCCGGTGAAGCCGGACGGCCCTTTTCCGCCGCCTCTCTCTCCCGTTTCGATTCCGATGATGCATATGCCGTGTTTACGACCGCGATCCGCCACGCGGTCCCCTTTCGGTGCATCTCTCGCTGAAATTGCGCGCCGAGATAGCAGCAACCCTTTCGATCCTAGATTCCTCATCGAGAGTGTCGATATCCTCGGCGTTGGCGATTCCGCGGTCGCGGAGGAGGAAATCGCGCATCGGCTGTCGCCTTTAATTCGACGGCGCTTTTACTTGCCGAGAATTCCTATTCTCGATCCAAAGGGGGATCCCCGGTGAAAGATACCTCGATATTCGATATTCGATATTCGAGCGAAACAGCTTGTGCTCTCCGTCGAGCTAAAGGTCTTCTATTCTCGAAGCCCGTTCCTTTTCGAGCAAGGAATGCCGCGTGGCCTGATTGCACGCGACGCGACGCACAGTGGTCGGAAATCGGAACCTAGCGGTTTATTTGCTAAAACATCGCTATCCTCGTATCGATGTCTAACGAATATATATTGGGTTTTAAATGATCATCGATTTTGAGGACGAAGGGATTAATAAAGTTGGTTGAAAGTTGTGATAGAGACGAGCATTCAAAGTCTTACATTTTATAAATGTCATTTTTCTGCCAAAAATGTGTTTTTCTGTTCATGTTATCCTAGAAAACCTATTCGGTGTAATGTGTCCCTTTCTTTTTTTGAAAGTACAGAGTATTTGTCTATATCGAAAATGCACCTTGAGTTGACGATCATTGTTTAAGGTTTTTCTTGAAAAAAAATAATACCGAATGGACTAGACTATCATGAAGGTTTCCATAATCAACACAGGATATCTTTCGAGTTCCAAATAGTAGCACACTCTTGCAAAGTAGAATATTTATGGTAGACTTTCTTTTATATAACCGTGCAAGAACCATCGCGCGGCGTCTGATACGACGGAAGTTGCGCCACGTTCACGGGTTTGCCTCGTTTCAAGATAAACCTGGCCAAGGCTCTTTGAGCCCCGCTGTCTGCCTCGACAAAGGGTCCGCTCCTCTCAGCCAGCCGCTTGCTTCCTTGCTTGCTTCTTTCTCCTCTTACGAATCCGAAGAACGGTTCGACGAGCTCCGGGATTCGGTTTCCCAGTACTTTACCGCAGAAGGTGGAAACAATTCTTCCGTTCGAGAAACAGATGTCGAACGGAATCCGTATCCCACCGCTTCTCCTCGCCGAAACCAATATCCGCGTTTAGAATCGAAGCTATCTTTCTTCCGAGAATTCTTCCCCAAATGCGGACCAAGATTCGAAGATATGGCAGGGTTACGGCCAGTGGTCGGAGACACGGGATTCACGGCTACTCGCGCGACCGTCAAACGATCCTTCGAGCGCTCGCGTGAACCAATCTTTAAAATTGCGTACAATTTCAACGAAATCCTACCCACGTTACTTTAACCCCTTGCCTCGCGAGTATATCCGCGGCTCCGCATCTCGACGAAGTTACATCGAACTTCGTTACGAACACTGGGAATATTTACTCTGCTGGGACCACACGCATAGGTTACGCGACGAGGGTGATTTGCGAGTGGAAGGCAAAAGGGTTAAGGGGGGCGTTTTCCGCGGAACGCAGACGTATCGGAAATAACGGAAAGCGGCAATAGATTTTCACGGATAGGCAAAGACGCGTACAAAAGTTACTTGCACGGAGGACTCCGTTTCATCCGATTTTCCTCTGCGTTTCTTTTCTCACGCCTCGCGGCGTTAACGAATACGGACGGCTTTCGCCCGCTCGTAAATAAGTAAACAACGGCGGACAATATCATCTCCGGCCTGGGAGAATCGATTTCGAGTAGAATGAACGGAATCTACGGTTGCGGGAGAAAAGGGAGGGGCGCGGAGTTAAAATAAATCATAGTTGCGCGATGGAAGGCAGAAGCATCGATCCCCCGTTTCCAGCGAAAGGAAAAGAGAAAAGAGGAAGGAGAAAAAAAAAGGAAAGAGTTAGGCGGTAGTGGGGTGGGTAGAGGGGACGTGTCCGCGGGAGTTCCACGGGAAATAAATCTCGCGGAGTTAGCGTGGCGTGGCGTGGCGTGGCGTGGCGTCGCGTCGCGTCGCGTCGCGTCGCGGTGAAATCCGGCAGGCGAGTTGACGGATGCGACGCGGCGCAACGGTGTTGGCGTAATCGGACCGGCTCGTATTTTCCGTCTAATAGTTTCCAGCTGGCCGAGTAATGGCCGAACTTTTCGACAGACCATGAATTCTAATTTCACCGAGCTCGCCCGCAACGTCCGCCACCGTTGCGAGGAGTATTGGCTGCCTTCATTGCTTCTCCGCTCTCCGGAGAAAGTAGCTATCTCGAAGATTATTAATAAGGCATCTCGTTAAACGGGATTAAACGTCTGGATCGAGGACGCGGAGACCGGTTGAATCGATATTCAATAGGATAATCATCGCAGCCGTAGTAGAGGGCTTAAAAATGGAGATCGCGTCCCCGCGATCCGCGTCTCTACGTCTATATCCGCCAGTTAGCTGCGTTTGATGCCGTGAATCTTGATAACCGCCGCGGCCCACGTTAATGGCTTCGTCTCGAAGGCAAAGAAGATTATTCCGCGCCATTCGTTGTAACGCGGCAACGCGGCAACACGGCAACGCAAACGGAGATGCGATTCCAGCAGATTAGCCGCACGCCGTAATGTAGATTAATGCGTGCGCTCGTAAATTACGGAACAAGCTTGCCTCTTAGTCGAGAAATTTCGCGCGGCAAAATCGATGCGTCTTGCAGCTTGCAAATGAATTTCCGATTGTTCGCCGCGCGTTTCTCGCAACGGAGCGACGCGAAACCGGAGGGGCCTGACAACGAGGAGGCCGAAGCCTTTCGCGTGGCGCTTTTTTTTCGAAAAGCTCTCGGCCTCCGCTCGACGAAAGAAGGCGGGAAGAAACGAGAAGCGACGAAAAGGAACGAGCGCGAATTATCCTAGCGGACGAAGGCTGAAGCGGAGAGGGCTGTTAATTAATTCTTCCTCGAACAAACTCGAAGCGAGTTTTGCGCTTCCAGCAGCGGCTGAATTCTTCAAAGTATCTCCGGCAAAGTTTGGCGTTCCTTTTTTCGCTACCTCGATGATCGGCCGACTCCGATTGAATTTTGAACTCGCTCGCGAGGCCTCCGGACCATTTCTCTCCCATTTTACTTCCACCTTATTTATCGATCGCAGCTTCTTCCGCGCTCGACGAAATTTCGCTAAGAAAAAGTCTCTCGATCTGTTCAAGCGCACCTCCAAATCGCGCCAGCCTTTTTCTTTTTTTTTTTTTTAGAAAAATTCGACACCTTTTGCTCGCCGAGTTTCGCCATTATCCGCGAGGTAGGAAGAATCCGATGGGTAAAAGTTTCGAATCGGCGAATCGATTCGAAAGTAAAGCGAAATCAGGAATGGAACGGTTGCCGGGAATTGCGGAACTTTTTCTCGATGCATAGCGAATGAACACTTTCGTTATCCTTCTCGCAGCTTCTTGCGACTATTTACGAGCCTCGTTTCTTCTAATTTACCTGGCCGGAGGAACTCGTCACGGCAAAATAAATCGATGCTACGCGAGCTCTGCTCTCCTCTCCTCTCCTCTCCTCTCCTCGACGAAAAACTTTGAGTGCTCCCCTAAATTATTAAGCGAGAACGGAGGATGCGGGCCTTGATCCAATTCCGAGGCAACGCGGATATAAACTCGCACGCGACGAGTGGCCGGAATATCGCTGCTACGCGTCGCGTCGTTTGAGAATCTTTGCGAGATCCCAAGGCGCGTGTTCCGCGATTTAAGGGGTGCCTTTGTCGCAACCTATTCGCAGCCACGTAGTACACGTACGTATACCTGTAGGTTGACGCTTCGCCGATCTTTCGCACGCTATTAGCCTCTCGGCGACCATCTCCTTCCATTTCGATCCACGGCCTTCATCTTCTTCTCTAGATCAGCGTAAAGCAATTAACACGCGAGCAACACTTACAAACAGTGGAATGAACTACTTTTCCAGAATTATGGAACGCATAGCTAGTCTCCGTATTTTTATTCGCCTTTTTCTTGGTAACAATGAACCGAGGAATTGTCGTACGCTATCGTGTAAATAGCGAAACAAATGATAGCGCAAATGCCGTCGCTGAAGGGTAAAGAATATTTGACAAGCTCCTTTTTTGCCTTTGCTGGCGACAACGGTTGCATCGATCGAACGACAAGCACAGGTTCGCTTGTAACGCGAGCAAAGCGCTTCGAGATTAGGAGCAGGCGAGCGACTTTTTGTCCCGCGACGTTCGCGTTCGTTGTTTCCACTTTGAAAAAGTCAACGAAAACGTCCGAACATGCGTCGAGCAAAAAGTGGCTCGCCTCTGTCAAGCCGAAAACATTTGTATGAAGGTTGACGAACTCGTTCCCCACCGCTCGGCTCCTCTCTCCGCTCGTCTCATCGACAGTCGGCGGCTTTTCCCACCGCCGCACCGCGGCAAATCAACCACCGCTACTTTCCTCCAAAGTTTACACGCGTCGCGGCAATTGTGAAATGCGGCGAAGAAGTGAAATGGGTTTGGAGGGGACTGCTTTTCTATTCCAAACAAACGGAAGCAAGAGCCGCCAGTTCGTCACCCCGTGAAATATTACTCCCCTGCTGCTTCGCGCGCTTCTTCGCCCTCGATCGCGTTTCGATCGGTCCATGGAACCGAGATCGAGCCGAGAACGGAGATCACCAGCGAATCGATGGCTCGTTTCGGGCCTCGTCCTGTCCAGGGTTTCAGACGAGTCTCGCCCCGCGTTCGTTGCCTTTGCGAACGGGTTAAAGTCCTGTTGCTCCCCCTCCTTCGGTAGCGCTTAGAAAAATACGATCACTCGTATACGAGGATTGGCCGTGCGTGCAATCTCCGATCTCCGTAGCTGCAACTTTCCCCGCTGAATTTGGCAAGCGTTGAAGAAAGTTGGGAAGAAGGTTTCGGCGGAGAAGTCCGTCAGGCGGCAAGCCGCAAGGGGGAATTTCGCGGTGATTTTAAAACGGTTTGGTGGCTCGAAAAGCGAAGCGAACCGTTTGCGCTATCCCGTTCGCGGCAAAGGGACGAGAAGGAAAGAGAGGCTGAGAAAAAAGACGCTAAAAGAGGAGAAGGTTCGCGCTCGAACGTTCGCTTAATTAACAACGCGAACGGTGCTGCTTTTTAATTGCGCGTCTAACGAGCGAATCCTGTATTTTTAGTTTCACCCGACGCGTCGTGTCGCGTCGCGTCGCGTCGCTCTCCCAGATGAAAGTGGCAAGAAAATCTCTCAATTAACCGGCCAATTGCGCGTTTCTCGCCACACGTACCGCGTACGCGTATCAATCTTATCGTTATCTCCGCTCCTCTCGTCTCCTCCTCGTCTTCGTCTTCGTCTTCGTCTTCGTCTTCGTCTTCGTCTTCGTCTTGGTCGCCTTTCGTTCGCTCTGCAAGGATTTTGCCCGAACGAAGGAAACGCGCCGAGATAGTGGAAAGCTGGTAACGATATTTCCGAGTCTCCGGCGGCTAAATTTCGCGAACTGGGTTAACGCAACCGTGACCCCCTTCCGATCGCGAAATCTCGTTTCCACGGTGCACGAATATCATCCGGCGAACGCTGCCGCTGCTCCTTTTCCCGCGGAGAACAAATAAAGCCAGCTCCTTCCGCTTCTACCTTCCCGGTCCCTTTGCCCGCCGCACTCCGACTCTTTTTCTCTGTCATTATACTTACCTCGTCAAGGAAGAATCTCCGGTTCCACGAACTCGTTTGTAGTTTCATTTGGAGCGGAGCTAACGCGGCCGGCCGTCCCGTCGCGTCAAGTCGCGTCAAGTCGCGTCGCCAAGGCGAGCCGAGCCGAGCCGAAACGAAACGAAACCAGGCGTAAGCTCGAGCAAGGTTTGCCGGATAATCCGGACACTTTCGGCTACCTCTGATCAAAAATACGGATGCCGGCGACTCTCTTTGAACGCTCCTCTTACACTGCATCGAAAAGTTTCGCCGCGAGCTTCGGTTTACCGTGCTCTCGAAACTTTTGTATAAACTCCACGCTCGCGCAACCCTCTAGCCATTTTAAGGATGCTTGCTCGCACACGCGTCCGTGCTACTTTAACTTCGTTTCGTTCTTCGAACGCTGCTCCAACTTTGTCTCGGTCGCGCGAACCGACAGAAATCCGACTAGAGAGAAGCATCTGCTTCGATCGAAGGTTCATCGATAGCTGCGTTCGCGTGCTCGCCGTTCCAGCTGCACTGGCCTGCAACCGTGCACGGGAAAGTCTCCTCTACGCGGGAAACGAAGCCGGCAAGCAGCCGGGGAACGAGGGAACGCCTCCCCATCGTAGACGCAGAGAAAAAGAATGTCGCACCCCTTTCGAGCGCGCTCTTGCATCCTCGAGCAAGCATTCTTCGGTCTGTCGCGCTATCTTTGGCTTGGCTGGCTGAAAGATCCATCGATCGCTAGCGATGCCGAAGAGTAATCCTTCCGTGAAAGGCAGCGGGGGGAAAGTTTCGCTGGTGGAAGTAAGGAAAGTGCGGACTTGCGGGCGACGACGAGCGTCGGGAACGTCGGAGAGCATCGGCTTTGGAGCTTTGCGACGCTGTGAAATTTCACCGGTCCGCCGCGTCTCGAACACGAACGCGCGACGACCGGAGGAGAAACTTCCAAGGAGTTTGGCCGGAAGATTTGGTATTCACGAGGGAGAACGAGTCCGAGTCCGAGTTCCTAGGACGAAGTTTCGCGTGGCTCCGCGAACAATACGAGAGCCGTCTCGTTCGGGTCGTGCCGTGTAGCCCGATTTTTCGAAGCCTCCGCTTTTATTCCGGTTTTACGAGCGACGTAAAAAAAGGAAAACGCTTGGCTCGCGCGTCGAGACTCGAGACGCGTTTGACTGCGTGGAAACGCTGAAACGGAACCTCGCGAAGCGCGAGCCTCTCCACCGCCCATCGGGCATCGTCTTTCTACTTTGCGACGGAAACTTTGAAAGCGTCTCGTCTCGCATCTCGCCTCGCATCTCGCTTTCAAAGCAGAGCTGCCACAGTGTCTTGGGTGTCTCGATTCTCCGAGGTTCCCGCGACTCTCGACGTTGCCCCAACGGAATCAAACGATCTCTCCTAATCGGTGAACACGATCGCAACTCAAACGTACGGCGAGAGAGAGAGGGACGAGAGGGAGAGAATGAGAGAGGGGCGAAGGAAGATTGCCAGAGAGCTTCGATAAAGTTCAATCAGGCCACGGTGGTTGGCGTATCGGAAGCACGCGGTGTTCGCGTATCAGAAATCCATTGGGTCGGCGTAGACAGGGAAAACACGGTGTATCCGTGGCACGGATGTCGAGAGGCGTATCGAATATGGGAACCGTGGGACAGAGGAGCGCGAGCGAGAGTTCGCGAGCCGCTAGATATCGCCAGAATTCGATAATGGAATTCTAGGTCATCGGACAATCGCGCCACGCGACGCGACGCGACGCGACGCGACATCGTCCCCTCGCCCTCCACTTGTTCCTCCTCTACCGGCGTCCTCGTCTCCCTTCCAGCTAGATCACCTTCAGCTTCGGTTTACGCGATCGGCCCACGACCTCGCCGGTTAATTTCGGCCCAACTTGGTTCGCGAATAGTCCACTGGCAGGCGGTAATTTTAGGGGCGCGATCGATTTAGCGTGTTCGATCGTCGAACGGACTTTTGCGGCGAAACTTATTCGCGGCGCTTGCGAAAGTGGAGGCAGCCGGTTTCAAGCGGGGGCTCCTCGGGAATAAGTTTCGCCAGGCTTGAGCAGAGTTGGGGACAAATAAAGCAAGCGCTGGGCGGTGCTGGTAGGTATTTGCAAGTGCTTGCTCGCCGCTCTCGATAGACGCGGGCAATCGTGGCAGAAGTTTGCGTAAGACGAGCAAGTTGTCGGAGAATCGAACGAGAGCGTAATGGCTGTCGGAGAAGCGGCCGCTCCGTCATCTCTGGACGGATGGAATCGGTTGCAATCGGCGCGAGTTCCAATTACCGGAAGGGCCACCCTCCTCGGACGAGGCCGAGGCCGAGTTCGAGTTGCAGTTGGAGTTGGAGTTGCAGTTGGAGGGCGCAATTCCATACGTGTGTGCCGCGTGCTTGCGAAATCGATTATCACCGCGCCCTGAGACCACATTGATAGCGTAAATCAAACTCAAAGGGATTAATATAGCGGCGTCGCGACTGGAAGAAGCTCCCCGTTAACTATTGCCACCGCTTCGCGAACCTATCCTCCGCATATTCCACTCCGACCGGATACCGCTCTTGATTTTCCATGGAAAATGGAATACACCGACGGAAGGGAGGGAGGGAGGGAGGGACGCGCTTTTAACCCCTTGGCAACGGAGGAGCGGCTTCTCTACTCGAGACGATCTCCGCGTTCCAAACGAGTCGCTGCATCGTTGTAGCGACAATTTAGTTCGACGTCGCTTAAAACGCGGTGACTCTCGAATTTCACCGAAAATTTCCACTCGCCGTGTTTCTCGTTTAACGACAGCTCAATCGCTAGCCGTAAAATGTTCGGGGACGCGTCGAGATTCCCACGCGACGAACGAGGCAAGGGTCTACGAAACGTACAGAGGTCGCGGCTGAAGGGTTAAGCGAAATAAAATCCGTGGGATGCAAGCCAAGTATCCAACGAGCGACGCTTAAACCACGTTTTACGATTTTAATTGCTGAGAAGTTAACTCTTTCCCACACGAGAGCGTGTTCGCGTACGCGTCGCGAGATATAGGTTCAATCGTTGCAAATTATTCCACTCGAAATCGAGCGAATCAGTTTCATCCGGCTGGATTATCGAGCTCCTTCTACGAACAGCTAAAATACCGAAATGGTAAAAGGGTTTTACCGAGAATATCGTCCCGCGCTTCGACCGCAAACAGCCAACGCAGATGCTAGACGAAACGTAGTCAGCTGCGGTTCGCGAGAGAAATCGTAGACGGCGTTAACCGTAATCTGGAAGCTCGATTTGCGATTAGTAGAATGGTAGAAAGCGGCGATGGCTGGGTTCTTTGCCCTATCGGGGCGGCAATTCGCGTGACAATTTTCATTTACGCTTCCGCTGGAAACGACGAGGAAAAATTCGGAACGAAACTCGAGAAACTCGAGTGGAGCTAATGGGAAAACTAGGAAAGCAATTATTAAGCAGGTAGTTGGGCGTTGGTTCTAGTTAGGCGCGGCACGGGGACCGCAGAAGACCATTGAAGTTTTTCGCGGAAATCGGCACGAGAACGGAGAACGCCTGGAAGAGGAACTCGCGCGACAGGGCGGCCGACGTTTAATTAAATGGTAGCATTTTAATTGGTGCATACAATTAAACGGCGAGAATTCATCGTTGCGAACGAAGGGCGGCGTTGTTATTGTTGCATCGTTTATCGAACGATATCTTGTCGCGCCGCTGCTAACGACCGTTGCATCTTTAATCGTGCAACAATATCACGTTAACGCGTTCCACCCAGCCAGTTGCAATTATTCGCACCTTTTTGCCGTCGTCGATCATTTAAACGAGTCGGCGTGTTCGATCGTTTCCTCCTCTGCCTCTGCCTCTGCCTCTGCCTCTGCCTCTGCCTCTGCCTCTGCCTCTGCCTCTGCCTCTGCCTCTGCCTCTGCCACTGCCACTGCCTCTGCATCTCCGCTACGCTTTACAGAAATTTTCAAAAACTTTGCTGATTGAAAAAAGCGAAAAAGGAAAAAGGAAAAAGGAAAAGGTCGGCGAAGCGGCAGAGGTCAGGGACGCTCGGCAAAAGCGTCGCTGCTGGCATTTTCATTCTCTTTGCGGAAAAGGGCAAAAGTCGAAGGTTTGAAATTAAAAATGGACACCGATATTAAATGGTACGGGAAGGAAGGAGGGAAGGAAGGAACGGAAGGGAGAAATTTAAGGGCTCGCATCGGGTGGCAAGATCGCTGAAAGTTTGCAGAGTGGAATTAGAGAACGCGGAGGGTCTCGAGAGGAAAGTTGGGTACAAGTCTAAGCTCGGCCCGCTTTATAAGGCTGCCGCGTACTCCTAGTTGCCAGCTATTTTCCAATTTTCGAGCTGGCTCCACCCACCGCGCGGAGCAGAGCTCGTCGCTCATCTCTCGGTTGGCCGGCTTCCGCGCGACGTACGTTTCAAATTAGCCGTAGAAGAGGAGACGCGGAGCAGCGTGGCTCGCTCGCGGCCTCTGCTTCGCGACAGTTTCGAAGGAACCGGGAGTTTGGCCGCGACTGGTGCACGTCTGTTCTCGCGATTCAGCTAGCCGAAAGGCGCGTCGCGGAACACGGAGGAAAGAAGAGAATGGAAATGAAAAGTCTAATAAGGCGTGGCTGAGACCGATCGTTCCCCGACGGAGCACCGTGACAAAAGCTCTTCCTCCGTTCCGCATTCTTCGCCGTTTTTCCATTCGCATCGTTTCCCAGGCGTCGCCTATTTTCCCTCGCAGCTTCCCTCCCACGGGAAATGACGTTAAGGCGGTGAAAGGCCTACGAACTAGTTCCAGGCCTTTCGCGAATCGGGTCTCCTCCGCCTCCCTCCTCCTCTTCCTCTTCCTCCTCGAAATTAAACGCGACACGCCAGGATCGCGAACATTTTTCGTCGCACGCGTTCAAGAATGAAATTAGGAAACGAATTGGGGTCTGCTCCCAAATTCGCCAGCCCCTCGTCTGAAACTTCAACGCCTGTCTCAACGATCGTTTAACCCCTTCGCTGCGGCGGATTTTGCTCCAACAGGGCGAACAAGTCGCAAGAGTATCGAACTGCATCGTGGACGAGTAATAAAGTAGCGCTAGCGCGAGTACGGTTAAATCCAGCGGGGAAAAAGAGGCGCGAGGAACTTGTAACGAATCGCAAGAAGACGAAACGCTTCGCTTCCGGTAGAAACGAACGCGCTATCCGACGCGAAACCTTTCCGGCGCGGTTCGCCTCGGCCAAAGGACTCCTCGCAATCCCTCGGATCACCTTAACGCGCGAAAGAATCTCGAGCGGAATAGCATCTTCTCCTGGAGCGGTTAATTCTGGACCCTCTGCTCGCTTCCTCTTTCTCCTCTGCGAATTCTCCGGGGCAGTTTCTAATTACGCTGCGCAAAGGAACGGCCGCAGGACGAATGTGCTTAAAATTCGCACGCTTGGCGGACGCGGAGCGAGGAGACTTGCAGGAAGAGTGTCACGCTGCAAGTGGCGCGAGGGAATGAGACAGCGGGGACAAATGAACGAAACGCGAGACCGGTGGAATCGCGTTCGCGTCGCGCGAGTCGGAGACGTTCCTCTCCGATGGATACAGACGTATGGGGGCTTCCGGTGCGGTGGTGCAAGCTGCGCGTTCCACGGCTTTCCCAGCGATTCTTCCACCACGATGCGATGGAAAGTCGAGTAGAGTTCCGCTGCAACGTTTTCCGGTTCGATTCGCTGGAAAACGGGAGACAGACTTTCCGCGCCTCGAAGGAACCTTCGGTTGGCTGCTCGCGATCGCCCGGATTCGATGGGGGAAAAAGTGGGAGAGATTTTAAAAAGTCATTCGGGAGGTCTGCGAGTATTTCTCGAGGAAAGCATCGCGTCGGTTGGAAAATGGACTGCGACGAGAGACGATCGACTCGGCGAGGAGGTGAAGAAGTAAATGGAAAAAAGTGTAAAGGCTAGAGCCGACTGAGATTGCTCGAATCCTTAAGAAAGAAGCTCTCGGCTGGAAGCGAATAGCAGCGAAAGCTCGTGGATGTTGGCGGACCGCTAGGAAGATCCACGCCCATCGCATCGCATCGCATCAGCGCATCACGTAGCTCGAGATTCTGAATACGCGTACCAAATGTGTATCGAATTTCGAGGCTTCGTCGTAGGAACGTAAGCTACTTATGTTGCGTTAAACAAAGTCCACGGGGCGCATATGCACGGCTTTTTTTGAGAAGAATTCTCAATGTTTCCCGATGCTCGTAACGGTTGGCCGGCTTTTTCGCGTTTGGGCTGACTGGGCGACGAGAATCGGATGTGGGACCGGTGGCGAGGATCCCCCGCGACGAGAGAGCGGACTCGAAGCGGCTCGCGGCGGATAGCGTTGGAAAGTTGGAAAAAGCGCCAATTAAAGGAAGGATTTACGAGCGACGCGACGGGGATTCGCGTTACGGTTCGACGTTGCTCGCTGCGACGCGTAGTCCGCTGAATTATTTCGCCGTTCTAATTGTAAGAACAAAAAGCAGCGGCGGAGCCGTTTAATCGGGAGAAGGAGGGCGAGAGATACTGTGGAACGATCGTCGGTTTTCGCGGCGAACCACCGGCATCGGAGCACCGGGGGAATGACGATTAACAGGCGCCGTTTATTCCGCGAACAAAAATTCCTTTGGTTCGCAACTTTCTCGCCCCGGGAGAGACGGGAAGATTATTTGTTATTTGAAGCGCGAGAGCCACTGCTGCTTCTCGTCGTTACCAATAATTCGTTGGTTCGGCGGCGGAGAGCAGCAGCGTGCTCGTCGGAGGGAAGAGGACGAGACGTGGCTGCGGAGAGATTAAAGCGGCGAAGAAAGGTCGCGAGCGAATCGAGGACCGGGTCAAAGGAGCGGGGAAATAATTAAAAGAAAGTTTCATTCGCGCCAACTATCGCTTTACCTTACTTACCTTGCCTTGCCTTAGCTTACCGGGTCAAACGGTCGTCTCGTTTCACCTGGCCAACCTCCGACCCCCTGCCCTGCGAAAGTCTTTGTAGGAATATCGAATCAGTTTCCGGTTCAGACTTCAAACGCCGGGGCTAAAGAACAGACTCGGCGAGTTAAATCGACTTGCTGGGATGCTGCCCCGCTATCGGGGACAATATTCTTTCAGCGAGGCAGCGTTTTCTCTGCGACGACGACCGAGAGAAGCTCTCGCAACGCGAGTCGTCCGCCTGGCCGTTTTCCCCCGACCTCCTCTCGCCAGCATTTTCGCGCCTTCGCAATTAAAGCGAAGTTTCTCTTTTCAGCTGCGACTTGACGTTTCCTTCTATTTTTCCAGCCTCGGACCTGGACTGCATAAGGGCGTTGTTCAACGAGAAAGAGAAGGAGCTCTCTCTGGCGGTGGCGAAGGTCGAGGAGCTGACGCGACAGCTGGAGGAGCTACGGGGCCGGCAGAACGCGGCCGGGACCGGAAGCGGAGCTGGAGGCGCCGGAGGCGTCGGTAGCGGAGGCGTCGGAGGTGGCGGCGGCGGACACTTGTCCACGCCGGCCAGCGCCGAGCTTGAAAAGCTCAGGAGAGAGCTTATGGTGAGTCTGCTGCCCTCTTTCTGCTACCCTCCCTCCTCCTCTTCCCATTCCGGATCGTCGCTTCGATTCGCGGTGAACTGTAGCCGACCGCTGGACGATAGCGCGCGTGTGCCGCGTGCCGCGTGCCGCGTGCAAACAAACGCGTCTCCGGCCTTTTCTGCCCAACTACACCCCGTACAATTTCCACGGTCCTCGCGTGGTCGAGTACAGTTTACTTTCGAGCTTTCGAGAATCGGCCGCGGAGAATCGTTGAGGTAACCGGGAAAGCGGAATAGAGTTCGAAGATAGCCTGG
The DNA here is from genome assembly GCA_028830335.1 of Eucera pruinosa. Lineage (NCBI taxonomy): Eukaryota > Metazoa > Arthropoda > Insecta > Hymenoptera > Apidae > Eucera > Eucera pruinosa. Next base: position 15,261,909 of record JAMYCR010000015.1, read on the forward strand.
TTAGCGCAGCGATCCGGCAAACGAACCTCCGACGACTCTCCGCTTTTTCCATTAAGATAAACTTTATGGAGCAGTTTCGCGACCGGCCAACCTTCGGCTCCGGTTCCTCCTCCACGGCAAACACGAATCGCTTTTATTTTTCCATGGATAGTACCGCAATAAGATGAACGAGCAACAGAATCAGGTGGTGTCGCAGCAACGGTTGGCTCTGGCGCAGCGACAAGCGGAGATGGCGTCCATAGACGCGAGGATAGCTCAGCTTCAGGGTCGTCTTCAGCGCAAGAGAGCGCTGAATCAGCGACTCAGCCAGCAATTGGGCTCTGGCAACCGGACGAACGCGAACACCGGATTCACCGAGTCGAAGCTGGACTTCAACGCCGGAGGCAAGTCCAGGCCCGCTGGGAACATCGCCGCGATCGAGCCCTACTCCCACATCCCGAACGACAACGACTTCAACCTGAACAAGAACGATCCCAAGTACCAGACCCTGCCGTACAACACGAAATTCACGGTGAACTTCAAAGCCAGCGAGGACGACGTTAACAAGAACAAGATTCAGCACTCGGCTAGCGCCTCGCAGCTGGGTCAGAGGGCGGCGTTCCAGCAGTTCGGTCATCAGATCGCTCACAGCCAGTCTCAATCGCATATCCAAGGTTCGTAGAGATTCGCCACTCGCAGGCCTCCTTCTACTCGCCGGAGCTACGAGTTTTAATTAACCTTGATTTAACGAATGTGTTCTCAGGCCAATCGCAGCTGCTGGGCACGAATCAGCAGCAGCACAACCAGAATCTGTCCAACCAGCCCGTCAACCTGCAGCAGCAGACGTGCAACATCAACAACAACAACAACAATAACAACAATAATAACAACAACAGCGCGAACAACAACAATCTGATCGGCTCGTCGCACAACTTCAGCCCGGAGGGTCTGTCGCAAAATCTTCGGATCCATCATCAGCAGCAGTCGCAGGCGCAGCAGCACGGAAACGTTCAACAGAAGCAGCACAGCGTGGGCTGTTCGGCCTCGAACCTCGGCACCACCGTGTCCATCACGCAAACCCAGAACCACAGAAACCTCCAAACGCACCAGAAGCCGGTTTCCAGCGTGGCACCCAGCTTCTCCGTCAAGTCTCAGATCTATCAAACTTCCTCCACCAAGATCCACCCGGTGATGCCGCAGACTTTGAGTCTGATCGGCCGCGGACACAACCCCGCGCAAAATTTCGTTGGTCTGGCCAGCCAAAATGTCAATCAGCAGCAGTCGAGCCAGTCCGTTCCCAGCAGCCAGACACCCAACCACGACCAGACTTACGCGTCGAGACACAACTATCCGGGCATTCAGCACTCCACCCAGGCGAACGCTCACGTCTCCTCCTCGTCGTCGTCGTCGTCGGTCTATCAGTCTCAGAATTCGCCCAATCCTCCGTCGACCATTCACGCGTCTTCCTGCGGGACCGGCTTCGGAAATTCCGTTCAGAGGTACAATCAAACGCAGCCGATGGGCAGCCCCGCGTCCGTCAACGAGCAGTCGGACAAGATCAAGTTCGAGCAAGGAAAGGGGCAAGAAAAGTTCGAGCACGCGTTGCAGGCGAAACACGAGCAGCAGAGGTACGAGGCTAATCAGGTGTTCAAGTACGAGCCGCATCAGACGAAGTACGAGCAACACTCCAAGTACGAGCAGCAGCAGCAGCAGCAGCAGCAGCAGCAGCAGCAGCAGCAGCACGGGAAATACGATCAGACCTCGCAGCAAACGAAACTTTACGAGCAGTCGAACAAGCACGAGCAAGCCGGCAATCAGACCGGCAAGTACGATAGCGCGGCGAAAATCGAGCAGGCAAGATACGAAGCTGGCCAGACCAAACACGAACAAATCGACAGAACCAAGTACGATCCTAATCAGAACACCCAGCAATACGGGAAGCACGATCAGCACGAGGCGAGGCCGTCGGTGAAGTACGATCACGGCGCAGGATTCAAGCACGATCCTTCGGGCAAGTACGAAACTGCCGGCCAACTCGTCAAGCAGGAGCCGGCTAAGTTCGAGAACAATCAGAGCAAGTTCGAGCAGAATTCAGGGACGAAGCACGAGCACAACGGAAAGTTCGAGATGCCGGCGAAAGTCGCGGAGAAACCGTTCGAGTTCGATAGGCTGAAGAACGAGAGCGAGAGGAAAAATATGGGAGAGGACAAGACGAAACCAGCGCTACCTCCGAAGCCGAGCAAACCGAATCCTCCGCCGCGGCTCACTCATCACGAGAAGCTCGACAATTCGAACGACGGGATCGCCGACTGCAAGAACAGCTTGGGAATCAGTCCGAGGTTTGCCTCGTTATTTCTTCCCTACTCCGTCCTTTTCGCCTTCCACCTTTCCATTTCAATTCCAACGTTACGAATACAATTTAATTTCAATTGAAATCGCAACTTTTCCATTCGGATTCGGGTATTCGGGGATTCGGGGATTCGGGGATTTGGGACAAAAAGGAGGTTGCTCTGTAAGGGGTTCGGGCGGGGATTTCGGGCGGTGCGCGAAAAAACGATTACCGGGTTAATTATAAATGTTAATTAGTCCGTGATCGATTTGGCCGGTGAATCGAAGCCTCTCTCGCATAATAGACACCGAAATAGAACGAGTAGCGTGTAGCACAGAGACACAACAGTTTAGTGCCCGCGAGCTCTTCGATCGATCCAGGTGGCATCCAAATTCCTGCGTTTCGCGCGCCTTCCCTCCAATTTTTCGCGCGCGCCTTTTATTCTTTCGAGAATCGTTTAGACATTTAAGCGAAACGCAAGGATTAGCCGCGTTCCGATCGATGTGACATCCGCGATCCTGCAGCTGTTTCCTTGCCCTGACGAACGTTTTTCGGGAATCGTTCACAGGACGGAGAAAGAAGAGGACGCGCCGCCGATTCCCACGTCGGAGCCGCCGGAATCTCCCACGGAAACTCAATTCGGCAACCATCAAATCATCAAGGCTAGGCCTCTGACCCTGAAGAAGGCGCCGATCTCCGAACAGCCAAAGCTCCGTTACGCGAAATCCAATGTGCACGTGTCGATAAACCGGCGGATTGAGATGCCACCGGCATTTCTGTTCCCTGAGACCGAGATTCCAGCGGACCTGATGCAAACGGAACAGCAGCAACCTCAGCAGCAGCAGCAGCAGCAGCAGCAGCAGCAGCCACAAATCATCGACACCACCGACAACTGCAAGAAGAGCGGCCCTATCGTGATCGAGGATGCGATCGGCAACGAGAAGCTGGAAGAAGCGGACATCATCGACGCGTTGAACGAGATCAACATCGAGGACAAGGCGAAGGCGAAGGATTGCGAGAGAAGAGGCGAGCTGGAAGCGGACGGCAAGAGCAACGAAGTGATGAGGAGGAAGAAAGGCAACTTGAAGTCGAGCACGGGCAAGGTGAACCTCTCCAGAAGGGTTTCCTTCGACCCTCTGGCTCTCCTCCTCGACGCTAGCCTCGAAGGCGAGCTCGAGCTGGTGAAGAAGACCGCGAAGGAAGTTGCGAATCCTAGCTCCGCCAACGACGAGGGAATCACCGCGCTTCACAACGCCATTTGCGCTGGCCACCTCGAGATCGTCAAGTTTCTCGTGGAGTTCGGCTGCGACGTAAACGCTCAGGACAGCGACGGATGGTAAGAACGGCCGATCTAACTTACATTTCGCGTAGCAACGTTTAGTCGCTCCGTTTTATTTTATCGGCGCCATTAACGCCAACCGAAGAACAAGAAGAAAGACTTTGCTTTTATTCAGGACTCCGTTGCACTGCGCCGCGAGTTGCAATAACCTGTCGATGGTGAGATTCCTGGTGGAGCACGGAGCTTGCATATTCGCTACCACCCTCTCGGACCACGAAACCGCGGCCGAGAAGTGCGAAGAGGACGAGGAAGGGTTCGACGGCTGCTCGGAGTACTTATACAGTCGGTATTTTAATTTCAACGAGGCGCAGCGGCTCTGTTAACCCTTTCGCAGCTCGGCGAACTTCGCGCTGTATCGCGAGAGGGTTAATCAAGCCCCTAGGTTTATCGAGCAGCTAGGTCAAATTGTACGTCGCGCGTTGCAGGTGTCCAAGAGAAGCTCGGAATAATGAACAACGGGCAAGTGTACGCGGTCTTCGACTACGAGGCGCAGCACAGCGACGAGCTTACCCTGAAGAACGGCGACTCGTTGGTTGTGCTGCGGAAGGGGGACGACAACGAGAGGGAGTGGTGGTGGAGCAAGCTGGGACACAAGGAAGGCTACGTACCTCGAAATTTACTCGGCGTAAGTCGCCCAGCGATCGGCGGAATAAAAGAAGCCCGATATTAAAGCATCCCTGACCTATCCTCCTCGTCATTTGATCGGTTTGCTTTCAGCTATACCCAAGGGTGCAGCCGGCAAAGGTGGACTGAAGCGCGTCTCGGCCGGCGAACTCGGAATATTCGATGATTCATTACCACAGTATTCGATTCGCAGCTTTATCTCGTTAAGTATCATAGTTGCATCGTCGCATTACGGATCGTTATCTTAATTTAATCGCGCCCCATTGTCATCCGAACGAACCGAACGCAACCTTCTATATAGTTTTCTATATTTTTTCTCCTCTCTCGCTCTCTCTCTCTCTCTCTCTCGCTCTCTCTCTCTCTCTCTCTCTCTCTGTTTTGTAAGACGGAACAAAGAAGCCCCCCGGATCATAGGTGAATCGCGCAACGTAACGTAACGTAACGAGCAATTAGCATGTAATCGCGTAGCAGGCAAACCGGAAGAACGATGCACGCAGCATTCTCTTTCCACGCGCAAACTTTTAGTCCTTTCGCTTTGCTCTACCTTTTATCCTCCTATTCGGTTATTTCTTTTATTAAGGTGAAACGTTAATCGGTTCCCCTTGGAAGAGCAAAGGAAATTTCAATCCGCTTGGCCGCGGCTTCGTTTCTCGCCCGGCGATTCGAGAAGCTCCCAGTTCCTTTCGATATCCATTATTTACGCGTTGCGCCGCGGCGAAGATCGCTTAAAAAGTTTCTTCGTAGATTTTATTCAGGAAAACTCGATTAAGAAACGCTTCGCTGAGAATCGACGCTCCTTCCATTCGTCCCGGATCCGAAAGAAAGCGTGTTTACACGAAGCGATTTTAATTACTTTGAAGTAGCAGCAAACAACGGTAACAAGTTTCCTTGCCCCTTTTACTTTTAAGAGACGCGCATCGTTTCGATTTCCGACGCGATACTTTTTAAAACGACCCTGCGTCTCTCCGTCGACCAGCTCTAAAACTTTTGTTTCGCGCGTAGGCATAGCTTTTTTAAACGCGTTTGATTTGTTTCACCTAAATGTAGTATAAATATTTAGATGAAGTCAGATTATCGTTTCGCTCCCTCGTTACGTTTATCGCAATCGTCCGGCGGAATTTTCCAAATCCGACTTAGCCGACTTCGGATCTCGAAAATGTTCGCACCAACAGAGCGGACGCGTAAGATGTAATCTTGCCAATACACGCACCTTTTAAGCTACTCGTTCTCCGCGCTAGATTTACGCCATTCGACGGACTGTCAATTTTATGCTTCAACAACTTCCACCGGTCGCAAATATTATTTTTACCGATTTGCGTTGAGCTCGATCGACGCAACGATACCACACCACGTATCGCGATTCATTCTCCCTCTTCCTCCCTCCAACCCTGCGTAATTTCGAATACTTGTACATATATATAGCAGCGCACCTATTTTTCAGGAAACCCGTAAAACGTGCGTAATCGAAGCGCGTAAAGCTAGCGTGAAGAGAGGAGGAAATTAAGAATTTAGCGCGCGCGATTATGCGAAAGATCGGAAAAACGTAGACGGTGTGTTGCACGAGCGCGTGCAACGCGCCTCTCCCTCTCTTTCTCTCTCTCTCTCTCTCTCTCTCTCTCTCTCTCTCTCTCTCTCTCTCTCTCTCTCTCTCTCTCTCTCTCTCTCTCTCTCTCTCTCTCTCTCTCTCTCTCTCTCGTTGTTCGATTCGGGAATCTCTAAGTAATCGACCTAACACTTGACTAGACACCTGTATAATTAATTAACGCCTAGGAGAAATTCACCCGGCGCCCGATTAGAAATGTTCCGAGCGCATTGTTGTACCGTTCGAAAAGAAACAGAGAAGCGTGTACGGGTACGTGGAAGAGAATTTTAACGCGGCCCTCGGAATATTTCTGACGACCACGCGTACACACCAACACACACAGACACACAGCCATGCGCACACTCATCTCGACACGTCCACGCCCTAAATACACGCGGAACACGAATACGGACACGAACACGACCACGAACACACGTAAGTGAAGTATGTGCCTTTCAGAAGTAATAATGGATATATTATGTAAGAATGCATGATATATTATGACGAATAAATTGTTTTTAATAGAAATGTCAGTTTGAAATGTACGTTTATTGTCATGAAAGCCAGCGGGGTAAGTATTCCCAAGTATTTTTGGCAAAATACATTACGAGGTACATCGAGAGAACGTTAAAACCAATATTATATATAAATACCTTAAAAGGAAACGTCTACAGCGTGTGTATATTATAAATAACAAACGACCCTTAGCTACGCTAGACGCGCGCGCATCTGAAATAAGTTACTTTTGTACTAATAACGTAGTAGTATTCTTTATACGCGGCGCTTACGCTTCGTCAACGCGCGACGACGCTAGTTACAAATTGCAAACGTTTTATAAATCGTCAAGTATCTGAAAACAATTAATAATATAACTTTAATATAAAAATATCATTTGAATATCTTAAATACTCTTAATACTAGTGCGATAATACCGGTCCATATGAATCTCATCGTGCGATCGAAGCTGTTTTATAAAAAGTTACGGTAAAAAAGATATAGGTAGTTGAACCAGCAGCGGCAGCTGCTCGGACTCCGTACAAAATCTTTTCCATCACATTCGGAATTAAAAGTTAAGCATATATTAAAAATATATGTGTATATATATATATATATATATGTATATGTATATAGAAATAACGTTTGTTAATACGTATGGCCTCCTTAAGATACTGCACCGCGACGACGCGCGCAAATCGCTTACGTCCCGCCGTTCTTCGCTTCGTTTATCAGCTGCAGGCAAACTTTCAAGTCCTCGCAGTCGGCGATCATCGCGTTCATCCTGCGGACAATTCAAGCAAACGTTGCGCTGCCTTTTTTGCCTGCCGTATCGAAAGATGCGCGATCGTATACCTGTCGGCAAACATATCGAGGACGGTAGCTGCGAAGTTTCCTTTCCTCAGCGCTTGGGAACAGAAATGCGTCAAATTTTTAAAACACTTCCGCGTCAAATCGCGCAGGCTGTGATTCTCCCATGATTCGTGGAGCTGCTTCGTTACGTTCCACGCCGCGTACACGTAATGCATTACCGAGATCCAGTGCTGCGATTCCACCAGCCGTTTCCCTTGATCTATGATAGCTTTCTGCGCAAAATAAAAGCTACGTTAATGGTGGCGCGAAAAAATAAAGCAACACGTGAGAAGGATGATGATAGTTCGGAATGGCACCTGAAAAGCATCAAAATGTATAGAAGCGCGATTATCGTTCGATTCAACGGAATTAGACGGCACGGCGGTAGCTTGAATATTTTGCTTCAAAGCGTTGAGCGTGTCGAGGAAGGGCTGAATATCGGCAATCGGCATTTTCTTCAGCAGCACGTTGCTTATTTTGTCTCCCTCGCGCAAAAGACCGTCCTCTTGCATGGATACCAAATCCATGATCATCTTTATCAGTTGATCATGGCTGAGACCCCTCAGGCCACTCAGCAAGCTACCAGTATAATACTTCTGTGAATTGCCGTTATCCAACGAACTCTGAGGCTTCTTCTTCTTCTCTGGAGTTGAAAATTCCGGCTCGCCAGGGCCGCCAAGGGAAAGTCTCTTTCTCGGCGTGCTTCTCAACACCATGCTCGATTTGGATGGACTCTTCACTGGGGTACGGTCTTTGGAGCTCAAGCTGAAATATAATTCAACTATATTTCTATGCACCCAAGAGTCTCCAATAGGGATTGAAAGGGTCCCAAAAGTAGCCCATCAAAGCTATGGCAAAGAACCAAAGATGAACATTGCAAATGGAAAAAGGTTCCACCCGATATCCATTCTACTTGCAACCGATATTATATCGCTTCTGGAATGGTCTTAAGTTTATTCAGCTTCAAAAACAGAATAGAATGATTCTACACCCGATAGTTGTTCAGACCTGTCACAGAGATCGATCATGGATGGAACTTTATTTCACTTGCAACAGGTACAACATTTTCATACGTTATAACAGTTTTTTGTAACCGAAAAGGCAGAGCTAATATTATAGCAGCTTGCAATCCCTGATGTTGAGAAATATAATAAACACTAGGAAATGGGTGAAACCTGAAAAGAGTGTTCCTTTTGCATATCTCGAGCTCGGGGGACCAAACTATGGTCCTCCGACGGCGTCCCCGTTTTTGGATGACCAATTCGTCGGGACTGGGCGCGGGGCTGCAAGAGTCCGAGCCGTGTCGGCTGTTCAAGAAATTGTCCATTATGTTAACTTCGGTGGAAACGGCATCCCCTAAAATACACGACTTTAAACTAAAGGAAGTAGACAACAGGTAGTCGGCGAGAAGAGACATGTCGGACGCGCACCAGGTGACGCGGAATTGTTCACTGGGATCACCGCCAAAGCTTGCCGAGATAATCTCCGCCGCGTTCCATCCGGTCTCCGCAAAAAATCCCTCGTCGTCGGCGTATTCATTTCTCCCGATCTAACCACCAATTCCTCGTTGAAATGCTGCAACCTGCAACTACTTGTTGTTCCTCACAAAAAAACCACCGCTCCGAGGTATGCTGCATGAAATGTCACCAGCGCTTGACTTCCTAACGGAAACCCGATACTCAGCTTTCCCGCATCGTTCACCCTCAACCTAACCGAATTCGCGATCTCCCGAATGCTCAAAAAATATATGTAAACACGAGAAATAAGATAAAAACGATCACACGGATGCGTCAAACATCGTTCTAATAGACAGAACAGGAAAATGGCGGGAAGGAGTCTGGTTGGCTTATTCCCGTGTAGCCTCCTCTCTGATCCAACAATTCTAATTGAACACTACTCGAATTTCTACAACTTTACGCCTCAGCGATTAAATCTGACCACAAAATTGCAACAGAAATAATCTCGTAATTGTAGAAGAGAGTATCGGGTTGCTCCACAGTTGAGATAATTTTAACGCGCTTCCGCGTTTACCGTAATTCATCAGCGAGGCAGATCGGAACGATAAAGTAGAAATCTGCGATCACCGCCATCTTTGGAGCCAATGGGTTTCGGCTAATGATCGACGGAATGTAACGAGAACATAGGATATGCTAAGAGGTATCCAAACTCCTGCTGCTACTTTTGATGTCACAGACAAGGAACCGAGAGGAGGAACAGAGACGGAGACACGGCTACATGCCACCATCTTGCATTATGCGCTCCTGGTATTGCCTAATAATTCCATAAAATAAATCAACTATTCGCTTCCCAAGAATAATTTATGCACTTTTGGGATTGCATCCCAAAGATAGAAGCTCTAGCAACTTTCACGTCCAAGCACCGAAGTCAATTTCCCTTTGGATAATTAATTATTGATAATTACGTCGCGCATACCACGCATCCGTTGCATCGACACTTGCCATCGTTCATCGATTACTGGCTTCCGCGTAATCAAATTCAAATATTCGGGCACGCATTGCAGAAGCAAGAACTTTAGCTACATTCACGGATAAATTTTATTAACAGTTTACTTATAATTCGTCAGCTATTAAATGTTTATCGGAAGGGCGAACCCCTTGAGAGAGGCACCCGTCGCGGTTGTTTAATATTTTGGCACACTCCCGACGATAATTTGTGCACCTTTTTGGCTTGAGAAATTCCGCTGGACCTTCTAGGACACGATCCGTTCATAAGAGTGCATAAATTGTTCGTAAAAAGAGAGTGATTAATGAATTTTCCAGATGTATCGGGGAGCGCTATCTCTGTCCTTGTCTGTGGATAGTGTCCTCTCTCTCGCACAGGACTCCGAAGTGTGACGTCACGAGCAGCTCCCCCACCCTCCGGCACCCATCCCGGGATGACTTGGGGATAGTTGCTTCACCCTGATTATCTCCCGGTCACCTATCCCGGAATGAACTTGGGGGTAGTTGCTTCACTCTGATTATCTCCAGGTCACCCATCCCGGAATGAACTTGAGGGTAGTTGCTTTACTCTGATTATGTCCCGGTCACCCATCCCAGAATCACTTGGGGCTAATTGCTTTACTCTGATTATTTCCACGTCACCCATTCCGGAATAAACTTGACGAATTCGCTTCACTGGACGGTGGACGCAGCGATCGGCTTTATGAGTACCTTATGGATCACCAGCCCACTCGACAGTTTGACGAGGAATTAAAAGAGACTTCGATTAACAATAGTGCACCCTGCTCCCAAATTACTGCAGTAAAGAAATAAGGAACGTGTAAGCGGCTGAAGCAGTGATCGGCAGCTTCTAGTCCAGGACAACAAGAACACAGCGGAGAAAGAAGATCTTAAAGAATAGACACTGTTTTATAGATTACAAATTAATTAGCACCAAACTACATTGTAACGCGTATTAGTTTATAAGCCCATTTCAACATTACTGTAACTTGTAGTTTATCAAATAGTTTAAATAAATGCCTAGTTAAAGATAATTCGTTGTTTAAGCATTTACTGACCTGTCCACCGATCCTAAAATGACCATTCCAAATCCTTTAAAGAGAAGTACCGCGGAGGAACTTTAATAAAAAAGTTCTAATGCGAGACATTCTAAAAACAAGCCCCGCACACCATTAAACTAGTCAGTAGTTAAACTAAAATTATTCCGAATTAGTCGTAAATTACGGCAGTTCCTGGAATACGACGTCATTCCTAGGAACCGCCAAAATTCCAGGAAATGACGTCACCTTGCTACGTCAGCAGATACCTCCTCGCATATCATATTCGCCTAATACAAAGTCGCCAAATTGACCAAATTTTTGGCGGAAAGCTACGAATCGCGGGAGTTCTTGGAAATGACGTCATTTCCAGGAAATGACGTCACCTTGCACGTCAGCAGATACCTCCTCGCATATCATATTCGCCTAATACAAAATCGCCAAATTGACCTGATTTTTGGCAGAAAGCTACGAATGGCGGGAGTTCTTGGAAATGACGTCATTTCCAGGAAATGACGTCACCGTGCACGTCAGCAGATACCTCCTCGCATATCATATTCGCCTAATACAAAGTCGCCAAATTGACCAAACTTTTGGCAGAAAGCTACGAATGGCGGGAGTTCTTGGAAATGACGTCACTTCTTGGAAATGACGTCACTTCTTGGAAATGACGTCAATTCCTGGAAATTTCGTATTTTCCAAGAAGTGACGTCATTTCCAAGAATTGCCGAGACTTTTTCGGAGTCTCAGACAAATTTTCGGTTTATTTGACAACTTTGTATTAGGCGAATATGATATGTGAGGAGGTATCTGCTGACGTGGCAAGGTGACGTCATTTCCTGGAAATGACGTCATTTCCAAGAACTCTCGCGATTCTCAGCTATTCGACAAAAATGTTGGCCAATTTGCCGACTTTGTATTAGGCGAATATGATATGCGAGGAGGTATCCCGAACTATTTCAGTGTGACGTCATGTTCAATAATTTTGGCGCGTCCTAGTAGTGACGTCATTTTCCAGGAACTGCTGAATGTTTCGCTACTCTGCAAATACTCGGGCCAGCTCGACGATCCACAGGAACCTTGCTTTTCTATTTTCGTACTTAGAACTAATTTAATAATGTACAGGGCTATTTTTTAGAGGTTCTCACTTCGGAACTTTTTAACAAAGTTCCACCACGATACTTCTCTTTAAAGGATTAGGACTGGTCATTCTGGATTCGCTGGAGAGGTCAGTAAATGTTTAAACAGGTAATTATCTTTAACTTGGTATTTATTTAAACTTCATGAACGTGTACAAATTACAGTGGTGCTCACATATTCTTACGAACTAAAGCGTGTTTCAATTTAGCTTAGAACTTATTAATGTATAACAAAATAGTGTGTATCGTAGTATTACAAGTGTGTAAGATAGTGTCTAATAATATTTGTTCAAGTTCTTCTTTCTTCCTTTTATTCCCGGCGTTCCCTGTTCCTCTGCGTTCCTTGTTGCACAGTGTTCCCTGTGTTTCTCGCGTTCCCTGTTTCCCTGCGTTTCCTTTGTTCCCTGTTGTCCTGTGTTCCCTGAGTTCCCTGTTTCTCTGCGTTCCCATTGTTCCGTGTTGTCCTGTGTTCCATGAGTTCCCTGTTTCTCTGCGTTCCCTGTTTCCCTGTTTCCCTGTGTTCCCTGTTTCCCTGCGTTCCACGTTCTGTTTCTGCTCGTGACGTCACACGTCGGGACACTGTGCAACAGGGAACGCACTAGTCAAAGATAAGGATAGAGACAGTGTCGGCTAGCTAGGAGTGGGGGGCTGCTCGTGACGTCACACATCGAGGCACTGTGCGACAAGGAACGCATTACCTATCAACAGAGGCAAACATATAGACAAGGAACGCACTAGTCGAAGACAAGGATGGTAACAGCGTCGAGACGTGGGAGTGGGGGAGCTGCTCGTGACGTCACACATCGGGGCATTGTGCGACAAGGAGCGCATTACCTATCAACAGAGACAAAAATATAGACAAGGAACGCACTAGTCGAAGACAAGGATGGAGACAGCGGCGAGTCGTAGGAGTGGGGGAGCTGCTCGTGACGTCACACATCAGACACTGTGCGACAAGGAACGCACTATCTATCGACAAGGACAGACACACAGACAAGGAACGCACTATCAAAGACAAGGACGGAGATATAGACGAGGAACGCACTAGTCGAAGACAAGGATAGTAAAGCGTCGAATTGACAGGAGTGGGGAGCTGCTCGTGACGTCACACATCGGGGCACTGTGCGACAAGGAACGCGCTAGTTTCTGACAAAGACAGACATATAGACAAGGAACGCGCTACTGTTTGACAAAGACAGAGATATAGAAAAGGAACGCGATACTACGCGACAAAGATAGACGTATAAAGAAGGAACGCACTATATTATGACACGGATAGAGACAGAAAAAGGAGCGGACTATTTTTCGACAGGGATAGAAATATAAAGGAGGACTGCTGTATTTCGCGACAAAGACAGACAATGTTCTAATGCGCGTGATTAAATGGATTTCTAATTAAGTTACACGTTAATGCGAGCGATTTGTCGAAGGATCGCAAAACGCCAACCACACCTCGATCGAACATTAATCTGACAATCAATTGGAAGTTGATTTTATTATAAACTCATATAAAAAAATGAACAATGGTTTTTATTATACATCTTTGTAACACAAGAGTGAGTGGAACTTAAAAAGTATGTTATCCGATTAATATGTAGTATCGTTATAAACTAAATTACGCTTTCGAATACAGATATCAAAAGTCAGAACATATAGACATTAATATTTACATGCTAGTGCGTAGTGCTTCGTGCTGGCTTGACTTTTACATATCACGCAATCTATCATCGCAGTCGTTTATCATTTGACATTTATAAGATTTCCGTACAGTTGTATCAAAAGTTGAGCAAATCATACGTTAGCAAGATTCGATCGTACGAAGTAACGTTGAACGTGAGACGAACTAATGGTAAGTTTAATGGAAGGTGAAATCACGAAATCAGGCGGTATTCGCTAATCGGTACTTAAAACACAAGGAAGCAACATTTATCGGCGTCTCTAACGATACGCACGACGTACATACGTATATCGATGGCCGACTCGTACAAGTAATATTGTACAGTCTTCGATTGCAGCAGTCTTTACGCGGAAAGGTGAACATCGAAATAATTGCAACAAAAATTCTTTTTGACTAGAATATTTTGTCTTATTTGCTCGTATGTTTAAACATTGTGTGTCTCTTAAACGTTAAAAGTAACTCGAGAAACGTTTGCTACGCGTTTTTACCGTAATCTATATCAAATGATAATACTTAACACGGAAAAACATGGCACGAAATCGGATGACGATATCTGTACACGTAGTAGCACGCGTGTATCAGCTAAAACGCAAGAAGGATGTAAACTATGTATTGTCACAATTAAAATCTGTATTTCCCATTTGTTTCTTCTTTTTTTCATTTTCATCAATTTAAAGGCGTATAAAAAAAGAACAGAAGAGATACGTTAACTGCTAGCTACATTGTATCGCACGATAATTGTCGACAATTGTACGAGGAATTACAGTTAATAGTTTAAATGGATATTCAACTGCAATGCCGTAACAAGTTCGCTGGTGTACGCGTGTACTTTACTTTATACAACATACTTAATCGATATGAACAGCTCTGTAACTTTAATCGACGTATCTTACACGTAATGAACGTAATAAATAAAATGATAACTTAAAAAGAAACTGTATGGAATTTGTTGTTACAGAAGTCACGAGTCGTTATATCTGTGCGTTACAAAATAATCTTAACATTTATCCTGATAACTTTATAAAGAAATGTTGCCGGGTGTGCTATACTGTCCTTTCCGGGAATGTGTATCGACCGCTCGAACCGCGAAGTAGTAATTGTTACCCTCGGAAAACTGCAAAATCGCAACAGTTTCACTACACGATACAGGCCAGAACGGAAGTGCTTACAACATTTCAAACGATCTTCGAAGGATAGAGAGATTGAACTTACCTGTGTAAGAGTGCACGCCATAGGCAGTGGTAAAGCTCGAACGTCGCCTACTTTTTTCCATTGCGACGTGGTTGGAGGAACACCGGCGATTTCTTGGTACGCGTACAACTGATAGCTAACGATATCCGCGTACTTGTCCGACAAGCTCATGTTCCAAGACAGCACTATGCCTGCAACAGAAATGGTAAACCATTCTATCTTTTTTCCGTTATTGTAAAAAAAAAAAAAAAAAATTACGCTGAAGGAGATATTACGATTTAGTGAAAATCAATTTAATTAGGAATCAGGGGAAGCTGGGAAAGAAAAATGAAAAATGAATAGGTAACGTCCGAGTGGGCGACACCGATAAAATAGCAGCAAAGAGCAAAGGATATGCAAATGAGAAAGTTACGTGACATTATAGACGGTTGACGCGCGCGTACGAGGGCGCAAATTTGCATACCATGAGCAACTTTGGAAATCTTCAATGACGGAGCTGGCGGTGGAAGTTTCCAATGAGGATTCACAGCGTAGTTACGTATGTCCGGTAAAGGCGCAGGATGCTGGAATAAACGTGCGAATTAAGAATACGCGTATCGCTTCAGCGAAACGCGTCAACTATAAAAGATATCGGCTACCTTGTTTAACTGTATATTTGACGTAGCCGGGGTAGTTAGAACCCGAACCGTTCCGTTAGCAATCGTTGATATGCCTGCAAGTGGGAATATTTTACGTTCACGCATAATCGTACCGTTTAATTGCCACTGCTTACCCGTTTTGTACGCTAACGTTGAGAAGGGCGCTCTACACGAAGTCACTGGCCGCATCTGCGATTAGAAACACCTTCATTGTAAACGGCGATTCGATTTTTCCAATTTTATTCGAACGATAAACGTAAGACGGAAAGAGTAGAGTATGTATATTTTACCGGATTTGAATTTGGAGCTATTAGAAGTTGCCTTGCCGGCCCGACGCCGCTTTGCATCACGTATGCTAATCGAGGCGCGTTCATATTATTCTGAAAACGATACGTATGTAAACGCGTTGCATCAACCAACGACACGTGCACGGTTACTCGCAGAAAAGTATCCGGCCGCTTTATAAAATTCAGCAAACTATATCCATTTGTTATTCGCGCTATTCGTGTTACACGCGTTTAAAGGTAACGTTTCGTGATGTTGTTAAATTGACTTTTCATCGGCGTTGGTAAATAGATTTAAAGTTATTTCTTTCTCTGTAGACGCATCATTTTAAAGCAAACTTGCTAGGAATGTGCAGGATCCCGGGTTGAGGAAAAAAATTCTCATCTCGTCTCGATTCTGTATTTTCGGATTCCCCCTCATCTACAAAAATCATGAAAGTATTCAAAACAAAGCGAATATCGAAACGGCCTTTGGATTCTCGAAATTCTCCAAAGCTTCATCATTATATACATTGCTTTCGGAAATCTCTAAAAAGTACTAAACTAAATACTCTAATACGGCCGAATACTTATGCGACCACCTGTAAACATGTTCCGTTTAATTACCACTAAGGCAGTAGGTGTTGGCTGGGTAGCTGGTTGGACTACTCTTATACTAGGAGGCTGACTCGTTATAGCTACGTTCCCAGGAATGGCCTGAATTACCCTTTGGAAGCAAGGCGGCTGCGGCTGTGGCTGCTGCTGCTGCTGCTGCTGGGGTTTCGACGCCAAATTCACTTGCTGATCCGTTATCGTAGTCGTCACGACCGGTACTACGCCACTGATAGCTGAAAATTCGGAAGCTTTTTCAAGCCGCGATTCTCCGCGAAACACGCTTGCAAAGGAAGTCTGTTGCAATGGAATACCTTTGCCCTTCTCTTCTTCGTCCGTGAGATCGATAAGATCGTTTGGACGCGGTTTCGGAGCGATGTTCGCCGGAGGCGGCCCTGGACGATTAATTTGATTCGGGAACTTTCCATTCAAAACTATTGCTTGCTGCGACTGCTGCGGCTGCTGCGGCTGCTGCTGCTGCTGCTGCGGTTGCGGCTACAAAAGCATACACATTGTTCCACCTCGCTGGACAAAACGAAAAGAAAGATGACAAAATTCTCGAGTGGGATACTTACTACGTTTGGTAGAATTTGCGAAAGGTTGGATGGATTGGGCATTGGCAGAGGATGCTGCGCGTCTACGGGTGTAGTGACAACTAAAGCTGCAGGAGTGATATTATTAGAGATAATGTTGGAAGATTGAGTGTGAATTTGCGTGACCACGGGGCTTTGACCGTTTATCGACTCGTTTCTCCTGGGGGATCTCACTTTGATTCCTTTCCTAGGATTCGACGGAGTGTTCGGTTCCGTCAACGAAGTGTTTGGCGTATTGCCGCCAGTGGAAACCTGCAAAGATTTCAAGCTAGAAGTCTGCTGCAATTGCCGCAGGTTTTGTATCCCGTGATCCTGTACGAGAAAAAGCATCCAGTGAACGACGAAATATTAATACCGCAAGTATGCAAAGGTGGGTGAGTGAAATATTTGACGCCTACCGTGATGAAATTCACTTGCAATCCAACGGATCGATTGATTTTGATCGGCGGAATAGGTTTGTCGTTGTTTGCACGGCGATCGGCCGCGTTGCGGCTCAAAACCATATCGAAATCTTTCACTTGCTTAGCCAGCTGCTGGCACTTTGCGCGCATCGCTTCTTGATTTCTTTCCGAGATCCGCGCCTGCTCTCTCAATCTACCGATCTCGTCGCGCATAGTGATCGTTTCCACGATCTTTTGTATCAAAAGTTCCTCCAATTCCTTGAACAAACGATTACCAATGAAAGCCAACAAATTTTTGCGGCTCGAGTATTTAAGTCGCGCGTAGATTTAACATACTTGCTGCTTTAATTTCGGTAGCTTGTCGTTCAAATCTCTTTGGAAGAATCTACGAACGTAGCTGAGCTTTTTAACGGGTTCGGTATTAGCTTCCTTCACTTTTGATTCATCGGATGGTGCTTCGAAATTCACTTTCATCTTTTTCATGCCATCGTTCAAAGTGCTACTATTAACGTCGGAGGAACGTTTCAAGGAAGGTGGAGATAAAGCGCGCGCATCTTGAGCCACTTTATAGTTCACAGCCACAAATTTATCCGAACCATCGCTGGATTCTAAATCACTATCATGATTAAGAAACTTCTTTCTTATTATTTCCTCCGCGTTCTTAGCCGTTCGTCTTTTCTGTCTTCCACTTTCCCTAACTGCGACAAAATACACTCGTCAAAATTCGCTAGCTCGTAAAATCCAGAGGCAGTAATAAATTCGATAGAAATTTTAGAAGCGAGCAATAGGAACGCGAACAAAAAATGGAGAAAAAAAAAAAAAAAAAAAAGGAAAAAGAAAGAAATGAATGCCGATTAGTTTCTTCTTTCCAATATACAGCAGTCCCCGCTTTAGGGTCTGCAGTTGGGACTGAATCCGGACGCTTACGTGGACGAGTGACTTCTAACGATAAGGAATACAGGTGAGGGAAAAGGAAGGAATGGGTGTGAGCGTGAGAACGATATTCGCGTTGTCCGGTTTTCGTCATTCGATTGAAAATGAATACTGCGATTCTTGCTCTTTCGATGAAAGACAACGAACGCAGGTATACGAAGCTACATTTATTTTCGAAAAGAAAGGGGGGAAATACGGACAACGCGAGAAGGCTCTTGCTACGCTGAAAGGTTTAAAGCTCCCTTGGAGGTCCCATTTGCGAGAATTGGTGGGGATAGCGACGCACGCTAAAGCGGGGACCATTAAAATTTCCAGCTTACAGTCTTCATCTATTCTCCTTAATTTTCTACGAGAAAAGTGTTGCAATCTCTACCAGATCATATTTTACGATTGCATAATTTCCGGTCCGGTGTGTACGCACACACAGATCGGATCGTACCTTGCTTGTCTTCCCCGGAAGCAATTTCTAGCGCTGTAACGATCATTTTTTTTGCGCGCCTCCTTTTCCTCTGAATAGGTGGTGCGGGAACCGCGGCGACGGTTGCTTTAACGCTATCGTCGCTATTGTAGTTTTTTACATCGCTAGCAGATGCTGATAGATCGTTTGCCGGTTTTACGTTGGACGATTTAGTTTGGTTGGGCGACGACACGATCTGCTCGCTCGGAGTTACCGGCTTGGTTGCCGATTTGCTTGAAGCGCCTCTTACAGATTTCTCTTTCTCCGTCGCTTCTACGCTTTTCTCGCTAACAGCTTTACTCTGTTGCCGAGGATCGCTTCGCGGATGCGCTATCCGATCTTCGGCAACCACCAATGTAGAAACTTTAGTAGAATTTGTACTATTCGCGCTTTCTAATTGAGTATTATTATCACATTTCTTATCGTTAGTATCAGTTACCGTAATCTTAATTTTATCGTTACGCTTGCTATCGGCGAAATCGTTCGATGACGCGACAGTTGTCGCGTCCCTGGCGCAACTCTCGCGTCCTTCGTTCGATTTCAAGCTCTCCGAGCGGACTTCCTTCTTTTCATTTGCAAGCGTTTCTTCCGTCTTGCCGTGATTCGCCTTTTCATCTACCTGTAATTCATCGCTCGCTGCCTTCGCTCCTGTTAAAGAACTCGAACTGCTACTCGGCAGACAATTCGCCTGCGGGAATTCTGTTGTCTGATTGGCACGAGCCGGTTCTCGATCTGTATCGGGCTCAGAAGTTGCCAATTTCCGACCGCCCTTATCTTTCGCGGTGTCGTTGGTATCTGTATCGGTTGGCTTTGCTGCTTCATCGTTGTTGCTTTCTTTCGCACCTATGCTACTCGGCTGAGCGCGTTCCACGGTTTCGTTCTCATCCGGTGCACATTGCTCGCTCGCGCCTGCTGCTTCCAGCTTCTCGGAATTGTCAGACATACAAAGATCTTCGGAAACGAGATGTGCGTTATTTGTACCATTTTTAATTGTCTCGTCTACCCGCGTGTGATCGTCGTTATCGACGCGGGAATCGATCGAAAAATCTACGTTGCCTCGCGTCTCGCTACGATTCGCATCTGAAATCCTAACATTCGCGTTCGTGGTATCTTTACAGCGATCGCCGTCTATTACTTCTACGTTTCGATCGCAGCCTAGTACGTCCACGTTCCGATCGCACTCGATTACCTCCGCGTTCCCCTCCAAATTATGCTCTAAGTTCTGCGACGTCTCGATAATGGTGATATCGGGATCGGCGGAACCCTTTCCGTGAAAACTTTGAACTTTGCCTATGCTTTTGTTCGGCGACTCGTTCGATCGTTGATTCGTGTCGCCGCTAACAGAAGACTCGTTACCTAACGTGTTATTATGTCTAGTCGCTACGCTGCCCTCTTTATTAGCTTTGGTTCTCGGAGATACGTTCGTGTGCGACGGGGACGCGCGACTTTGCTCCAGCTCCATCGAGCTGTTTGGACTCTGCATCGCGCTAGGCCTGAAGCCTCTATTCTGCTGTCTGCTACCGTACATAGGTCTGCCGTAGGAGTTGTACATCGCGTTGCCTCTTCCCCGTTCAAAGGGAAGGAACGCGTTGTGAAATCTCACGTTATAGTCGCACGATTGAGGCCTGAAACGTCCTCTCGGCTGACGATACCTCGGATAAGGGTTGCTGTTGTTACGGAAACCGCGACAGTTGCCGGGTTTCACGTATCTCCAGTGCGAATCGTAACATTGCCACGAACGTAACGCGGTACTCGACCTCCTCGACTCGATTTGTCTTTCGTCCATGAAATCGTTACCTGCGTGTTGCTCTTCCTGATTTACTCTCCCCATATCCAACTCGGCTTTCGCTAGCTTTTTTCCCGCGATAGGAGACATTTCCGAATCATCGTTTTTCGCAGACGCCGTTTCTGTAATTAAAATGGAACAAGGGTTACCGGGAGGTTGCTCGCAAGTCCGCGTTCACCTAGAGATACGCGTACAACGCGTACCACTTTCGCTGCTCTTCGATTTACTTTCGGGACTATCGAGAACAGGTTTTATTACGTCCCCCCCTTCATTCTCATCGTCGTCGGAGAGTCTCAGACGCATACTGTCATCCGAAAGAGCATCCTCTTCGTCTCCATCATCCTCCGCGCCGTACAACAGCTCCTCTTCCTTCTCTTTCGACAGCTCATCCATACGGTGAGTATTAATGCATGACAAAGAGTGCATGGAGCCAGAAGCACGTAGGGTATCGCTTCTTAAAGCCTCCATCATAGAAGATATAGGGCATACAAGATAATGTCACAAATTACTCATTTATCTTTTTTTCACCTGCAAACAATTACTCTGTTTTAATCGCCTTTACCCTAACACAGCAACAAAATATTGGCTTTGCATTTTGCCATATCTCTTTTAAAGTTCATTGAAAAATATCTTACAAATTAATACGTGCTATTCGTTTTTTGTTAAATCTTTATTAGCTTACGTTTACAAGTAACATTAAGTAACATTAAATAATTCAACAAATAATTATAACAAATTATAACAATGAATTAATTCTATTATTTTTTAAAATAAACAAAACTCAAGTGTAAGCGGCCTACGTTTCGTATTTTATAAATAAATAACAACGCGTTACAGTTCGAGCGATGTTAAAATTATTTCATTTCAGCTGCGAAATATTTCATCCGGATTTTTCATCGTCAGAAGTATATAATAAAATTTGAAAAACGTCTAAGCCCCCTGGTAGTTGGTACAGATCAATGTTTTTCGCTCGGTATCGCTACATCGGTAAGCGTGAAACGCGTACATAAAATAAATGCCTAACAATTAACAATGAGCTCGTGTAAATATGTACGGCTAAGCGTGCCATCGTTCATAAAAAGAAGTTAAAGATAATAAAATGTGGGCCCCTCGATGCGCGCTACGATGTGTCGTTCCTGGCCCATAAGTACTCAACTAACAAACATGGCGGATACAACTACTACATTTGCTAATTTGTCATTACATTTCAAACAACAGATGTAGCACGGTGTCCGACGGATACATTGTTGCCATTTAAAAACGTCCCATCGTGGCTTTTTCGTTCCTCCCGGCGAGCCAGCAGCCAAATATTTGACGCGACAAAGGAACGAGTAGCCCGTTCTATTTGTATCACTAACATAACAAAACTTCAAAAGATTCGGTCGAATGAAAAATATTGTCCCCTCGGAGGAGGCAGCAAATATCAGAACGCACAGCACGCGATAAATTGCGAGCAACGATTAACGTCGGAGCATTTCTAAGCAACTATTTGTCTCAACTGTAAGAGATTTGTACAGAGAAAGGCGGGCTTCTCCACGAGCTTCTCTATTGAACGAAAACTGCTGGACATAGGCCCCGACATGTGTCCTAACGAAAATTGCCGATTCCGCACGAAGTCGACCAACATGGCGTCACGGTTCGCTACCGAGAAACTAATCCGCAAGAATAGAAACGACATTTATTCGATAAAATGCTGCACCATAAAGTTCTCGCGCGCGAAATTTTACTAATGATTCTTGTCGCCGAATTGCAGGCCGACCCAGCCAATGATATTTTAAACTTTACAGTATCCCCACTCCTCCCTTGCTTGTGCGCCGTTTAACGATACTCGAATGTTTTACGCTACCGCTAAAACCACTTACACGCGTTTTATGCAAATTTTACCAAATTTCGCGCATCGATTTGCGCGCTGCAATTTTTCTCCTCCCCTATCCGAATTTTTCTCACACCGACATGTATGTATGTATATTAAAAAAGTATGCCAATCGCGAACAATTTTTTTTAACACAAAAGCGGTATTCGCAAGGATTACGTTTGTAATTGGCAAATTTTGTTACGGCAAACGTTTAATAAAGTAATCCTACCCCATTTTTCTTCTCCACTCCATGACGAGGTCAACATGCGTCACACTGGTAATACAATGTTGAATTCATCGAGTGGGAGAAGCGTGGAACTTTCACGACTCCTTGCTTCGATCGATCTCGCGGATCTATATAGATCCAATATTTTTGATCTCCTAATTTGCGCTATGGTACGCGTTCCGGCTGCAAGTAACGAGACTGTCGCCAACTTATCGTAAATACGTTTACTAAAGACACGAGCGAGTTGTTGTGGTCCCACTTAAAAGCAACGCTATCTCGAGAGAAATGATTTCTACCATCTCCCGTAAAAATGTTCAGCGCAATTAGCAGGCTGCGGATTTTTACGCAAATTTATATTTTTCCAGCCACGATTAAAGAGAAATGGCACTTTACGTCTCTCATTTATTGCCCATACTTCGTTAATGTTTCTTGCCGTTAGGAACAAATGTCGTAGAAAAGGGGCCTTGGTCCGTGAAATGAAAGACGAAATAATTAATCTAATGCGTACTTTACTTTGGATATCTTATATAATTTTACGTACTAAACGGATTCTGCGCGTCGGTTTTGCCGCTTTAACGCTAAAACCGCCAGGGACTAATTTGTGTAGGTATTCACTAATACATGTAGCATAGAAATAAAAATGACAGGCGATTGAGAGAAATATGTGGCCGTGATTACGAATGTGGTATAAGTCCAAGAAAAAAGAAAGAAAAATAGGCTGCCATATTTTCGCGGCATATGTAAATCAATGAGACGCAAAATAAGCGAGAAATATGTATAATCTTCTTAGATTTTTGGTTCACGGCATTTTCATAATTACCGGCCCGTACAGTGGCTAAAAGGAAATACTTGCACGCCACTGTATTTGTTTTGGTAATTAACGCTAATTAATTAGGGCAGAATATATTAACTTTCCTATCGCTAATGGTACACCATTATGCCGTTATACAAATTGACTGCTAGGCAAACGAAATATGAAACCTGATCGAAACATGACTGAAAGTGAAAAATGTAAGTATACGCAAATAGTTTTGCGTTACTGTACATGATTTAATTGCGATGAATATTTCCCCGTATTTTGTACGGAAAATGCCGGAATGTTCTCAATAATTGGTACACAAGTAGTCAGAAAAGTGTTCGACCATATTAGGTACTCGGTAATATTGTGATTATGTAAGCGAAAAAAAAGGTTGACCTAAAATATTGCAAAATCGATGAAGAGACTACTTCGATAAGATTATGAAATATTACTTTCAAATATACGCATTACAAAATAAAGGAGCAACAAACGGATGAAGATTCTTAGGTATGCCCAAATGGACGAATACATTTGAGAGGAGCTGCAATTTTGATGGCAAATCAGTGATCAGTAGTTTTCGATATGTCTAATGATTTCTGGTGTTAAATATCCCGTAAGCGCATAAAAATCCGCAGGCTAATAATTAATTAGAGCGTTCTATAGGAATGCAGGAATCGTAGCTAATATCATGGGACGTAATTCCGCGAGAAAAAAAATATGATGTATCGCGCGAACCAGTTTTCGAGGCGTGTTTCCTTATCATTCAAGTTAAAATGCGACAATTTCGTTCCGCGATTCCAACGCCCCGTGTATTTGAATACCAAAATATCAATTTATCAACTTTCATTTTACATGACAGAGCAACAAAATGGCGTATCCACGGCTATATAAAATGGCAGCTATTCGCATATATAGTTTGACGTCTACAACGGACTGGATCTTTACGTTTGGGACTTAGGGGCCCAAAATCTGGAGGGCAACACGGATGCCACCCAAGTTACAGCTCGACTATTTTAGCGTTCATCGCTGCTGGCAGCGAAATACGAGAAAGTGACAACGGGTAGCGTCTTTTGAGCCAGCAAAAATAACCAAACATCCGACGATTTCCCTTTTCCTTTGGAAACGATCCCCGGAGCAAAATGACCCGGAATCGAAATGTTTCGGTGTTGCAAATAAACGCGTAGCACGACTGTGACGGTGTAACAATTTCGGGGAAAAATCAGAGCGACCCAGTGTTGAATTATGACACGCGAATGTGTGTACATGCGTGCGTGTGTGTGAGAGAGAGTGAACTTACGTTATGGTTGTAATGCAGATAATCTTCAGCCAATGATGCACATGCTCTTTGTCTTAGAAAAATACGTTGTATTTACGATAAATGCCAGAAACGAAGATACACTGTGATACTCGTTCATCGAGTATCTGCAACACCGCAACCTAAACAAGCGACGAGCAATGTTGCCACTTTTACCCATGACCGTTATTATACTCAACGCGTACGGGTGCAATTAATGTTTAAATGAATCGAGTTGCACCTTCCGAATCATATCCGAAAAAAATGCCCCCGATTAAAAATGGCCCAGCGATGAATTTTGCGTGAAAAAAACGGGGAGGAAAAAAATATTTGTACACGGTAAAACTATTAACCTACATAGATAGTGCGGGTCGCATCGGAGATTTTCAGCAACGCATGCGCCATGCTGTAAAATACTTTCGGAACTTACGATATTTGTTAAAATATACCAAATACTTCTGGTCGGATACTCGGATACCTCCCGCTTGCAAAAGTTTCCTGGGCTACGCGAAATCGATGACAGTCTAGCATCCGTGGCACGTTTCCCCAGGCTCTCCGGATACGCTTTTCAAAAAGTACTTCCATTTTGTTGTACGTGTAGGAAACAACCACACAGCCATACACCATTTTGTAGAAGATCTTAACAACGGCGCAGGAATTATTCCTGGTTAGTTAAACGTGGGCTAAGATCGAACGTTTGCTCTTGTGACATATTCGACCAAGGATCCTCGGCGAAATGTGTGCGCTCGTTGATTGCAATCAACAGCGAGGATAATACTAAAAGTTGCTGCATCTTACAGCAGACACCTATAGCTGCGGAATTTTCCTAGTCCATAGGACTCGCAATAATACTTCAAGCTCAAACGGAACAAAGTGTATCGCTTGCTACATTTGCTACACGCGTTTATTAGACTTACGAATGATCCTAAGTTAGGAGAGTATCGGAAATAGGAGCTGAAACGGAGCAGCGTGTCGTTTAGGTGAAATGACAAACAATAATTTATCGGACCACGTTTGTTCGATTTTGTATAATCGTACGTAATTATTGTACCGAGATTAAGCGTAGCCTTTAAGAGTTTCATTGAACTGAAATATCAGAGCGCAATCCTAATAATACGCGAAGGATTAAAAACGGGAAGGAAAGTTAAATAAAACTCTAATTACTTTGGATCTAATCTCGATCCAACTGCGTCGCTTGCTCTTATCGTAGATATTGTTTGCTTAATTTAGCATAGGTTCTACCAAGGCAAGTATTTTTTTTCCACGCTGTTTATATAAATATTATTGAGCAAAGTACGTTTTGTAGTATAATATCGGTAACCCTGATAAAGTTTCCTTAGACGAGGATCGTGCCCGTGCGTATACTTTATCGAGAACCATTTTGTAGAGAGCTGTACTCTCCACGCGACATTGTTGCGTATATTTTATTCGAAATTGTTACAATATTCGTGCAATTCAATTGCGGTACGAAAGATCGCAACACGGCGACTTCGTAACGCGATTAGCAGCAAAATGATTTCGTTTTACGGTGCGATCAACTCCGTCTAGTTTCTCGTTTCGTGCGAGATTAACGCTTAAGTTCGGTATGAAAATTATATTATTTATAAATTATTACGCTGCGTTAGCAGCTCCTCCCTATCTTTTGGTACTCGACTATATATATATATATATATATATATATATATATATGTATGCATGATGTATGGATGGTACGTATGCCACTCAGTGCTTCGTGCTGCGTTTTCAACGTTGAGAACCAGCCTTGCGGGGAAAATTAAGAACGCGTTACTTTATCGCGGGTTTCACGCGAAATAAACATTTCTGCCGTATCTTAATTAATCGTAAGTGATTCGCGATGCGCAAATTAGTTTCTTAAACATTTATAGCAGCCGATAATTTGGTGGTAATATTTAAATTAAAGTAGCGAAATTAGTGTGGGAGTAGAAAGACGAGCGGTAGGGTTTCGTTAGCGGTTTGATCGCGATACTGCTGGAAGCGATGGTAAATATTTGATTGTTTAAATAATGTACGAATGGAGTGTCGGTGTTCATAGAAAAGCGGTATAAGGTCATAGTAAAATACACCTGAATATACTCTACGATCTACGAGGATGGTGGAAGAAAGTAGGATTGTGAAGATGCGCGAAGAAGAGAATATTTGTTTGCTATTTCGGAAGAGTTGAACGGTGAAGTAAATTGTTGATAGGTAATCGTCGGGGCCGTGAAATTTAGTATAAATCGCATCGGGTGCATCGAAATCTAATACGTCCGCATGCGTATTAATTGCTTCTTTTCGCAAACTCGATCGAAATACATTATCCGACGGGAGAGCACTCTTTGGGCTCCAGAGGAAAGAAAAGTTGTTGTAATGGCTGCCGTGTCATGAAATGAAGGTACCGAGCCAGTTTTGTGGTTCCACGATGGAGGAGAACTCCAGTTCTGTATCTCAAAATCACAATGGACAATTATCCGGTGGTGCGAACGTTCCACTGACAAACAATAAACATCAGGGGAATGACAATGGTACTAATGGCGATGCCAAGAACGAGAGACCACAATACTCTATGCCTGGTATTCTACATTTTATTCAGCATGAATGGACCCGCTTTGAACTCGAAAGATCGCAATGGGAGCTGGACAAAGCAGAATTTCAGGTATAATCCTAATCTCTTCGCAAAGTCCGCCCACTTCATCCCCGCATCTTTCTTCAATGTACTCTTTTCTTATTGTCACTTCATCTGTCATGTGACA
The DNA here is from genome assembly GCA_028830335.1 of Eucera pruinosa. Taxonomy (NCBI): domain Eukaryota; kingdom Metazoa; phylum Arthropoda; class Insecta; order Hymenoptera; family Apidae; genus Eucera; species Eucera pruinosa. The sequence goes on from JAMYCR010000015.1 coordinate 15,289,223, forward strand.
GAACATTCCAAAAACACAACTAACTCGATAATCCGTAAATCGTACCAACGCAACTCTCGCGCCCCTATTTCGTTCCAAACCTTCTCCAATTTCAATCGACGCGTGTTTTACGAAAATATTCCCTCCCATTATTCCAAAGTTGCATTTCAAATTCTAGTATCCCAAACATCCCACCGCTGTTTTCAGGAATTTAATCAAACTCGTTTCCCAAGTTTTTAGCCGCCAATCGTAGGTGCAAATATTTTTTTAAAAAACAATCTGCCAAAGCTATTACAAGTTTATTGTTCGTCTTCCTATAGGCCAGGATAGCTTTTTTACAAGGAGAGAGAAAGGGTCAGGAGAGATTAAAGAACGACTTAGTAAGAAGAATAAAAATGTTAGAATATGCACTTAAACAAGAAAGGTAAATATTTCTTTCTTTTGCTTTTTTTTTTTAAATTAAATTAAATTTTTTAAAATGAATTTTGGATATATATAATGGTAATGCTTTGGAACGGTTTGCAGAGCAAGGTATCACAAACTAAAGTATGGAACCGATTTGGTAACCCAAGGGGACACCAAGCCTCCTATTTACGAAGAAGGTATCTGTACCTGTCCCAACTCGGATGTTGGAGGTGGCGGCGATGGGGAAGCGCCGTTTACATCTGTCAGCAACATCAGTTGGAGACAAGGCCGCCAAATTTTGAGACAGTAAATAGAAAAGAAATTTTTGTAATTTTCTTACAAATTATTAGCGCATCGTTGTTAACGGCTCACGGCCGATTTTCGTTTCAGATACTTACAAGAAATTGGTTACACCGATACGATAATAGACGTACGATCGAGCAGAGTAAGATCCTTGCTCGGTTTAAGTAATAACACGGACTCAGAAGATATGAATACTCCCGCGTTAAACGGCAACGAACCATCGAACAAACAGGCATCGGAAAATAGCGTTCGTACAGCTCCCGGAAAAAAGGTAGAGATATATAAGGTAAATAAATTTGATGCAATCCAATTGCATCATTTATTATTTTACCATGGGTATGAACGTTTGGCGGTAGCCTATCGATCGTTACGCGAATATACGTACATACGTTTGATATTTTTTGGTAGCAACCGTCTTCTATAGCAGAAGCAATAATACTAGACACAGAAGCCGCGGTTATGACGAGCTTCGAGTTTCTGGCGCACACGGACATGGACATGGAAGAAGAAGAAGGGGACGTGGAAGACGATACTTACGACACTAATATGGATCCTAAACCAAATAAAGTAATTCGTATTCTTTCTATTGCGCGGCAGTCGTCGATCTTTTTCTAAGCAACTAGGAATTAACGTGCCGTTTTCGCGTCAACTTTTAGTCATCTATGCTTCTATCGGAAGACGTGGACGCGGAAGCCGAACAAGTATTAAACGATTTAAACCTTCTCACAGAAATCGAGGAATCCCCGCCGATTCTGGTTCAGAGGAATAACTTAGACATAGAGCCATCCGAATGGAGAGGTATCCGCTTTGCTTGCAATTCTCTCGGAAAAATCTGCCTCCCGCGAATATTTCTAGAACGTTTGTATTAAGATCGAAACGGAATAAATTTGCAGATGCGATACACAGAGGTTTACATCCGGATCCGAAACGTCTAAACAAGGAAGGAGATTCCACGTTGGAGTTGGGTGAATTAGAGCAATTGTGTGTAAACAATGAAGCGGAAACATCGTACGACGTGAGTTGCATTGCCGTTGTTCGCTTGCATAAGATGCGCGTAAAATAGTCCCTAGGAAGTTGACAGAACTTTAATCCACGTTCGCGATTGCAAGGAGCCACGACTGAATCCCCGATAATTCGATGAAATGTTTGAGCGAAATATGCGTTTGCGCAGATGGTGGCCACCACAAAGGAAAGCTTAAGAAAAACGTGGAACGCAAAGTACACGTTGCGATCCCACTTCGATGCCGTTCGAGCTCTCGTCTTCCATCCCACTGATCCCGTTCTCATAACTGCAAGCGACGATCACACGCTCAAACTATGGAACCTTCATAAAACTTTACCAGCAAAGAAGTGAGTCGCCCGCGTCTGTTTGGAACTCGCGAGCCGGCGACATCGATCTCGTTCGAAATCGATTCGATACGAACTTCGTTCTCTTTCGCATTTCAGGTCAGCTTCGTTGGACGTAGAACCATTGTACACGTTCAGATCGCACACGGGACCCGTATTATGTTTAGCCATGTGCAGTACAGGCAGTCACTGCTACAGCGGTGGTTTAGATGGTATGATTCATTGTTGGACACTTCCATCGGCCAATATAGATCCGTACGACTCGTACGAACCAAGTGTCCTTAGCCAAACGTTAAAAGGACATACAAACGCAATATGGGGTTTAAGCATGTATCAACCGCGATCGCAGTTGCTGTCGATCAGCGCCGATGGGACTGTAAAATTGTGGAGTCCGCAGAGCAAGTCACCGCTACTGCATACATACATCTCTGAACAAGGTATACGGTGTATTTTTCTTAATACAAATCGAGCAGTTCGCGTCGAAAACGACCCTTGTCAAAATTAGCGATCTTAGCAGTCGCGCAGTCAAGTCCACATAGTCCGGAGATCTCCGAGATCTCTAGAATGTATTCTTTTGTTGTTCCGCGACAAGACGAAAGATCGACAAGGATTATTTTCATTGCGACCGCTTCGATTGGTTGCTGAGGACGTTTTCTGAAACGGTGTGTTAAAATATTTGCATTGGCACCGGTTCGCAGATGGGAAACCGACATCGGTAGACTTCATTAGAGACGAGTCGAATAAATTAGTGGTAGCTTACGAAGGAGCTTGTGTAGTGTTTGATACGGAAACTGGTGAAAGTGTAGCTCGCCTCGAGGCGAACGAGACAAAAGGAGTGAACCGTGTCGTGGCGCATCCTACATTACCACTTGTTGTCGCAGCACACGAAGATCGACACATTCGATTCTACGATCATCGATCAGCTACCCTTGCTCATGCCATGGTTGCTCATTTGGATGCAGTTACTAGTCTCGCAGTAGATCCTCATGGTTTATATTTACTTTCAGGAAGTAAGTGCCAAGCAAAATACATACGATATACGCGTAGCCCTTCCGCCGCGGCGGCTTCAAAGCAAACGATATGTCTATCGGGACACGTGTTGCTAATATAGAGAAGTAGTACGTGTGTGACGGACGATTTTTCGTTGCCCAGTTTGCGTACTTCTCATTCAAAGTGCGCCAACTCGGCGACGAAAAATCGTACATCGACTTTTAGGGGCTCGTTGTAAAGGGGAAAGTTTCCACTTCGAATGCACTGCAAAACGTATCGTCGGAAAAATTTATTAAACTCCGGCCAGTCGTTTGAATTGGGAAAATGTTTTGGAAGAGAGACCATCTTTGTTTTTCCGCCTCGCCGCACAATATGAAAGTTTCTTCGGGGAAATTCCATTAATGGGGATAAAAGTAGAGACTTGGCCTTTTAAAACGAGCCCACGTGGAACGTCGTACGACTTCTCCTAACGACGTTGCAGCAGTTCAAAGATCGACAATCTCGGATCGAAGTTTCCTGATGATTTAGTTATACTAAATGGAGGATATATGTGTATACATATATATATATAAATGTGTGTGCGCGCGTTTACGAGGAGGTATTAAAGTGATGGATGGTTTGTTTGCAGGTCACGATTGCAGTATAAGATTATGGAATATGGATAATAAGACTTGTGTTCAAGAGATAACGGCACATCGTAAAAAGTTCGACGAAAGTATTTTAGATGTAGCATTTCATCCTTCACGACATTTTATAGCGAGCGCAGGGGCTGACGCTCTTGCCAAAGTGTACGTGTGAAATGTAAATTAAGACAACACATTTCTACTATCGACATACGTCAGACGGAACAGATTTTGTACTCATTCTTTCTAGATAGTTTTACCTATACGTGTTACACTTCCAATTTTGTTGTAACTTATATTGCTCTACTATTTGAAATACCACTTTAGGAAATCGAGAATCGGGTGTATAGATATCCGTGTTTACGAAACCAAAATTTGCACATAACCCTTGTCCGCGACAACAATTTATTAAACAAGAGAAAACAACGGTGATTTCGAATCCGAATCCGAATCCGAATCCGAAGCGCGCTGCTTACCGAAATGAAACGAAATGGAATGGAATGGAATGAAACGAACTTTCACTGATCGGGCGATCGCATGATCATGCGATCGCAAGCGCAAGCGCGTGAGTAGCGAGCATTGATCGATCGGGATAGCGGAAGGGGTGTCTGTCTTGTAGCATATTAGTTGATATAGTATTGCGAATTAGACGATGAAATACCCCTTACCCAGAATCCAGGAAGCACACTGCCGCAGTAGCATAATATTTATCCCTATGTTAACTATTTATTACCAATATTACAGTTACTGTTGCACAGCTACTGGAGATTAATACGTACTACGCGAGAATAAACTTGTCCTACATCAATTAGTCTCCCATTATATGATTTCTATGCCGCTACCTTCTATATTTACCGAGGTCGGCGTATAATAACAGCAGAAAGAAAAAAAAAAGCAACAACAACAATAATAAATAATAACCGTAATAAGTTAATTATAACGTAAGAAACATAATATTAAATAACAGTAAATTATAACTGTGTGTTTCTCTGTAATATATTGTATTTAAAATAGATGAACTGTGTAACGTACTATAATGAACATGTTTTTATTAAAATTTAATTCCATTTTTATTATTTTTCTCCTTCAACAAAACTACGTACGCGCGCGACGCGTTCGAGACCCGCCAAAACTCCAACGAAAACGTTCGTATCGATTTTTAGATTATTTATTTGATAAGCGAACGCGCACAACTCGATTAACTCTTTGAAGCACATCTATGGAAAATGTCCCACCTTTTTCCTTTCTCTTTTCTTTTACAACCAACTCGCACGGAGGGATTTTTTAAACTCAATTGCAAATTTTGAAATGAACAAAAATGAATCTTGAGCCTCAAAGAGTTAACTGGCGATCTACGTGTCCCTTGATACCATCAGTAACGTAACACGTAAGCTAACTATATTATGTAATCAGATTTAACAATAAACAAAGTTATCCTTTACTCTCAGTTCCTTCACCGGCTACCTCAAAACCTAATCCAAAGCCTAACGCTTTGTCGTCGAACAAAATATTCACGCCGCAAAGTATTTCGCGCGCGTGTCCCTCCCAAGTTTTTGCTTTTAAAACAGCGTACTCTAATTTCTTGTTCAAATGGACGGTAGTTTGGTGGTGTGCGCGTGTAACGCCCTTTCACCGTCCAATCAAAGCGAGGCGAACGCTATCATTCGGGTTAAAGAATATCTATAATTTATTATCACGTTGATCAGCTGAGCGGGGACATTCTTAGCGTAACAGTAAGGAGGAAGGAGGGATCCGTCGACAGTCG